>OX352773.1:28133397-29333397 GCA_947095535.1 Poecilobothrus nobilitatus | reverse complement strand
ACTTGTTAAAAATGTTGTTTATGACACTTTAATAGAATCGATAAATCGTTGAATACTAAGCCAAAAAAAAAAAAAATAAACGATAGGGGGTCTGGTTAATTTTTTTTTTACTAAATAAAATCTTTCATTGTATAAATATTAAAAATTGTTTAACTTCAAATCTTGGAACTTAAAAAAAAAAAAAATCTTTTAAATTTAAATAAATATAATTTTATGATGGAATCGTTAATTGAGAAAAAAATATATGTCTATTTTGTTATTATTAGATTTTCATTATAACGTTCATTTTTAAATTTTTCTCATATACGCATCCACACAGATACTGTGAAAACAAAAATAATTAAAAAAAAATAACTAATTACATTTAATTTTAAGATAATGTTAATTATGCCGCGTTAATTAAATTAATTTTCTTTATTTTATTTCTTTTCTTTTTTTTTGTTTTTCTAATAATTAAACCCACGACATCTTCAAACAAATTTGCACGCAGTATTGCATCATAGATTTCTACTACAGAGTGAATTAAAAATTGTCTTATTCATTTTTAAGTAAAATAATATTCAAATTTTCTTGGTCCTATGTAATAAAAATTTTAAATTAAAAAAAAACTCAGAGTCTCAGAGTGTTCATTTATTGTAAAATTTTTAAATGTATATATTTGTGTTCTCGCAAAATAAGATTTTTAGTGGTCTGAGGATGAGGACAATTAAATGAATCTGTATTAAACAATTTTATATATATTAAAATTAAAATTCCCTACTTAGCAATAAACATAAGAGGATATTAATAATTTTTTTTAACGAGGATATAAATAAGCAGAGTGACGAATGACAAGGGAAAGTAATGTAAAATATATTATGTATACCTAAAATGAACCATTATTTATGTAGATTATGTATACAGTAAGATGGATTATAAATAGGTATTTTTTTTTCTGGATGGAAAATGAGAAATTATGAAGAAAACCATAGATTAGAAGAGTAAACACAGATTATTTATTTAAGTGTGAAGATTTTAATCTATAATACAATCCTTACGTTTTATCTTTTGGAATTAACATTGAAAAGTTAAGGCAATAAAATACCTTGGGATTAGGACAATTCTTTTATAATGAAAGAATATTTTTTCATGGAATCAACTTAAATAATAAAAACGGTTTCTTTTTCAGAGATATTAACTTATTTTAGTAATTTTTAGAATTTAATTTTATAAAGAAAATTGAATAACCTGCAAATTTCATATGCTCTTATTCAAAATTTCACCAAAAAACATCGTTTAAAAATGTAGAGAAAAATCTTTCGCTTAGTTAATAAAAAAAATGTTCTTTTCTTTCTTTAAACTTCAAAATTTTTTTATGACATAGAAAAAATGTGAGATTTTTGATCGACCCGTCTAAAAGTTTGCAATAATTACTTAAAAATATTAAATAAAAAACTATAAAAAAAAAAAAAACGTAAGGTTTTTAATCAACAGCTTCACAATGTAAAATTTCATATTCATCAAATTTTATAGAAGACGAAAGAAAAAAATAAAATAATCAAAAAAAGATTATAATTTATATTTGTTTTTTAATATTTTTCGCTGTTACAGTCTTTATATAGACAGTAAAATTTATTTTAAATTTTTTTTTTTTTTTTTTTGTATTTAAGTCACGGACATTTCAGGGTAAGTTTTTATTTAGAATTTTGTGGTATCCTAAGTATATACTTTATTTTATTATACTAAGTATAATAAAAAGTTAATAAAGAATAACAAAAAAAAAAATATAGTAAAGCTCCAAAAAATTGATTTTTAAATGCAACAGTTTTTACATCGCATCATCTTGTTATTTTGTTACAGCAGACCGATAAAGTTTTAATTGTTATTTATGAATCATAAAAATAAAAATGAAAATCAAAATGCCAAAATGCCAAAAAAAAAAAAAAAAAATATCAAAAATGATTCAATATTCATTTTTAGATAATAAAAATTTACTTTATTTTTTTTTTTTTTTTTTCTATTAACTGATATTTACACTTAGTAGATATCGTAAATATACCATTAAAAATTTGACTTCTTGAATCTAACCCAGCTGCTTAATTTTATTTTATTTTATTTTATTTTATTTTTTTTTTTTAGTAGCATTAGCTTTACATAAGAAAAAAAAGAAAAATAATAAAAAATTGAATTCATTTACAAAAGTTTTTATCGTGATCCATCAATTAAATTTACTACTGATTCAATAATATGATTCAGTAGAGAATCAAAATGTCGTTTTATGATTAAAAAAATTAAATTTTATTTGTTGTGATTAAAATTTTTATTGTATATTATGTATGTAGTTGTACATAGATTATTATATTTTTCTTTTTTTTTCTATTAAATTTAATTAAAATCAGAAATACAAGAACTATTTTTAATTTCTATAAGTAAAGTTGTGTATTTATAATCAATGAACCAATTTTTTTTTTTTGTTTTATTTGATTTTTATATTCAAATGATGATGTGATCATCATAATGTAATTTATGGTAAATGACAACGATGATAGAACAAAATCAAGTATACAATGATTCAATTTGATTGGATTAAAGTTGCTTTGGTTTGGTTTTTTTTTTTTTGTTTTTGTTTAGTTTATGTTATTAATAGGGTCGCCCTATGTCAATTTTTTTGTTTTCTACGGTATTATTAAATTATAGCTACATATATATAATTTTTATTTTTGCATTTTATTTTTCCTATTTATGGTTTGGTTTACTGTTTAAGAGTTGAGCTTTGTTTTTTTTTTTTTTCTGTTTTGTATAGATGTGATTAAATAATTTTTAAATAGACTTTGACACAAGCAAATACAGTAGTATTTTATATAGGTAAGCAGATTCACAGCTTTTTTTTATTGTTTTTATATTTTTTTGTTATTATTCTGATTTTAATTTTATAATTCCCATGATGATGATTTACAATTGAAAATTGTAATTATGGCATTGGAATCATTTTAAGCTTCAGAGATTTCAATTTCTATAATATTATAGATGAGAATATGTATGTACATAAGTATGTACTTATTTTGCGTTTATAAAAAAAAAAAAAAAATAGGAGCGTACAATTTGAACAAGAATAAGAATAGAATTAAAGATAAAAAGTTAATTTAAAAATTATTGTTTTACAAGTTTTTGTTTTAACATCGGAGTTTTTTTTTTTTTTTTTTTTGATTCTGAGGGATTTATATACATATAATGTGCACATATATACAAATACGTGATGTATTACTAGTTCTAAATCTTTCAAGTTTTTTAACATTCAAAGATAAATTAGAAAAGATCACAACAAAAGTTTTCATTCATTTGTTGTTTGTCAGTTGTGACTTTGATTGTCCAATTGTTGTATTTTTTAATGATTAATTCTAAAATAATTCTTTATTGTAATTCTTTGTTTGTTTGTTGCGTATTTTTGCGTAAATCGTCCATTTCAGTTTTGATTCTAATCAAATTTGATGATAGATTTAGATTTCTTGGAAATTTTTTAAAGTTTCTTTTGGATTTTTTAATTTTTTTTAAAATCTTTCGAATGATCTTGCCATCCATTTCAATCGTTTAAATTCTATATATATATAGTTTTTATATATGTACATACATATGTATATAATAATATGTTTATATACATTTTGAAATGGTTTTTAATATTGTCAACGCAATTTTTTTTTTTTTTTTTTTGGTTTTATTGTTGACAATCTTACAACATTGATGATCTAATATTAGCATCCGTGATATTCCCACCATTTTTTTGATTTTTTAGTTTACGTTTTTTTTTTTTTTTTTAATGATCTTTAAAATGTAAATATTTGTGTCAATTATTGCCGATGATCGTAGGTAAAAATTAAGTAAAGAAAAAATAGTTGATTTTTTATTTGTTTGCGGTTATATAGCAAATACAACATTGTAAATAAAGTTAAAGATAAAAAGAATGTGGGCGGCACTTAGAAATTTAAATTAAAAGTGTGCTATTATTGTTTTTGGTTTTTAAAAAAGGAAACAATCTGCAAAAATAATTTTATTGGAGCATTGACTCCGGGAATTAAATTACTATTAAGATCATTGTGTGCTTTTTTTTTTTATTATTAAAGGTTTTTTAATGGATTCACTTGAATTTTTTTTGTTTTTTTGATAGGATTAAATTTTAAGAAATGGAAAAACTATTTATAGTGTATTATATAAATTTGTTAAAATATTTACCATTTAGGTATAATCGATGTCAAGTGATCGAATGAGAAATATTGTAAAAAAAAAAACCCCAAAGTAAGTAAATTCCACAAAATTTGGTAAAAAATCAGATTGCAAAAATGTTGCATTCATAAAACATACATAGTAATTGGTTTCTTTTGACAGCTTTTAAAATTACATTGCGAATATAGCTAATTAAGAATTTTTCAGTAAACCGTTATACATTTGATGTATGATCGGTTTCAGAAGAACATAAGTATTTTGTTTTTGCGGTTTTTCTTTTTTTTTCATTCTTTTAATTTTTTAATGTGTCAAGAATACCACTTTAAATTTTGGCTTATAAAAAAAAAAAAACAAAAAAAAAAACACAATTCTTAAAAATTTGAACAATTTTCATTTGTTGAGTGTATCATTTTCTTAAGAATCAAACCACGATTTTAAAATTAAGAACCAATTTTGTTTGCTTACAAAAAAAAAAAAAAGAGAAAAAAATAAGAATACAAAATTTCACAGGTTCATTGCAAAAAATAAATAAAACAAAATTGTTTTGTATTTTTTTTCCTGTGAAATATTCCAAAATTTTTTCTTTGATGAAATTCTGTCGTTTTTTATTAAAAAAAAAAAAAAAATTTTAAATCCCGTTTGAAAATTCATTGTGTCGTCTTTCGTGTTTACTCAAGGCGATTTTAATTTTTTTTTTGTGGAGTTTTAAGACTCCAGTACAAATATTGAACCAACAAATAAACAAACAAAAAATTTTGACCAAACATTAATTTTTGTAGTATAAGAATACATACATATAATATATGTATATATATTATAATATGTATGAGCATTTAAAGAGTGCATTCAACTTTGTCTGTTTTACACTAAACAAAAAAGTCATGTTTTATAACTGATTTTTATAATATATTAATGCTATTGATCCACATTTAAATTTTTTTAAGAATAAATAGGTATATATAAATATTGTTAATGAGATCTGAAGTGGTTTTAAATTGATTTAAAGTAATCTTTGAGTACATATACTCTTCAGGGGAAAAAAACTACTCATAAAATAAATAAAGATCTCGAACAACTGTGTAATGTAAAATTTTGTTATTTATAAAGTTACAAAAATTTTTAAAAAAGTTTAGAACACCTTCCGGGTTTTAAATAGAATTTCTTGTTAAACAAATGAATATTTTTGGTGTGAAAGAAAAACAGAATCAAATGGTATTTTTTTTTTTTTTATTTAATTGAATTTAGAATTTTGCTAGCGATACAAATAAAATATTGTATTGCTTTTAATTCAGGGTCATTATAAGTCAATTTTGATTTTTTTTTTTTGTTTTTATTGCAAAATGTACTTGCGTCATTTTTTTTTTTTTTTGTTTGGTTCTATTTAAAAATTTAGATTATACACCATACTTATAAAATCACATTCAATACCTTAGATTTATTTTTTTATTATAATAATTTAGTTATTTTTTTTGTATAATAAGTCACTTTATTTTTAAGAAATCATAACACGTCTTGATCTCTTAGGTATCTATCTACAAATAAATATACGTACTAGAAAATTAAATAAATTTGTTTATAATTTCCTGAAACTTAATTTAAAATTGTTTTGTTTTGATTATGAAATGTGGATTGTAATATTGAAACAATGAAAAACTGATTAATTCAAATCAAATAAAATGAAACTGTAAAAGAACCACAAAAAAAAAAAGAAAAACCGATAAATCACAAACAAAAAAACAAATTACTTAAAACTTTTAAAAAATTCAAGTGCCACACTAAAATTGTAAGGTTCTTAAATGGTTTGTTAAAAAAAAAACGATTTTTAAATTTGATTCAATTTAATCAAAGATAAAAAAAAAAAAATTATTTAGCATTTTATTGAATTTTATCACTTGGCATAAAAAAAAAACAATAATAAATAATTAATAATAGTATCTACTAGTTAAAGGTGTCAATCCTCGGGTAATATTTTTTTTTTTTCTGAAATCATTTTCACAAATGAACCTCTATTAATATACAGCTATATATTCAAATTATATTTTTCTTAATATTTAATAATTTAATTTTTCATATAAAAATAATTTCAAAGAACAAGAATAAAAAAAAAAAACAAAAAGTTTTTATTGCAAACATTTTTCATCGTTTATAAAAAAATTTTTTTTTTTTTTTTTTTTTAAATAAAAAAATTCCATTCAAATAGCCAGGTTATTTTTAAATTTAACACCACCTTTATATAAAATTCCTTTCAGTACATTCGTAAAAAAAAAAAACACAAAAAAAATTATTCTATTCATAACAACACGACAAATAAAACAAAAAAAAAAAAACAAAATCTCAAGGCTTTTTAGACCTTGTTTTGAAATAATCGATTTAAATGCTATTTTGTTATTTCGTTTTTCTATACTATTTATTGCTAGTACCATGTTAACTAATCTCTCGTACTATAAGTACAAGAAAACTATATTAATAGCACAATAATAACAACAAAAAATTCTTAATCACTATAATATTACAGTTAAAAGTATCTTATATTGTTTTTATTATTTTACTCTAACCCACCCACTATTTTAGTATACATATTTTTTGTTTATTTTTTCAATCTATAATAATAAATTGAAAGTACATTAGTCAGATACTTGTAATAACTAGCGTAACTATTCACGCCATATACATATATAGGTATATATGTATGTATATGTAGTACTATATATTTATACATTATCTTTATATACAATTTAACAAAAGAATCGGTATATTATAAGAAAAAACTAACAAAAGATGAAAAATGAAAGACAGAAAAAGACAAAGAATAAATAAACAAGGAACAATAACACAAAAAAAAAAAAAAAAAAAACATAGTAAGAAAAAACAGAAAACATTCCTTAAAATCATTATTGTATAACAATTATGTAAAATAAATGCATAGTGCATAATTAGATCAATTTTAGATGGACCTTAAAATTAAAATTAGTCACTTTTTTCTATTTTTTGCTTCCTTGTGTCCAGTTTTGTAAGCTTTGCAAAAAATTTTTATTTTATTACTTGAAAATTTTTGTTTTTAATGTTAGATCAGTTTTATTTTTTTTTAATTTTTTGCAAATGGAGCGATAAATTTCACGTATCAGGAATTTTCCTATCAAAAAAAAAAAAAAAAAAATACTCTTATTTTAATTTTTCGTTTTTGTTTTTTTTTTTTTGCACCTTCACTGATTTTTGTTACATATTTTTTTTTGCTAGTTTTATATTTTTTTTTTTTTTTTTGGATTAAAAATTTTTTTTTAATTTTTGCATATTTTCTTTTTCTATTTTTTCGAATATTAAATAATCGTTATTAAATCAGAAAAATTGAATAATAATAATTTTTTTTTTCTGCTGTTTGTTTTGGATTATTGAATCGATGTTTTTGTTTTGTTTTGTGTTGTGTTTTTTTTTTTATTATTTCGATTGTTGGGTTTGTTTTAAATTTTTGAACTTATTATTTTGGCAATCGAATAAAGTGGAATTTTAAATTTCAAATTACAATCAATTCACAATCACTTATATTCACTTCAAATTTCAAAATTTCAATCTGAATTTAATTGGATGATATTTTGACAGTATTTTAATAGTTTAAAAAAAAAAAACAAGAAAAAGAAAGACATTAATTTGGAGTATCTGGGCTTGACTTAATAATAATAAATAGTATATTGTTATTTTTAGTATTGTCTTTGGTATATAGGTATATTGTCATTACAGTGAGAAAAATGTTTTATATAATATTTTTTATGTGTTAGGAAAAATCGTAATAAGGATTACATTTTTAGTAAAAGAAATCAATTTTAATTAATTATTTATATCATTCATTTGGTATATGAATTTTTATTTTAGTACAATTAGATATAACTTATATTTGTATAATTTTTTTAATTTTTTTGAACATATATATTTTTTTTTTTTAATGCATTTGTCTCCCAGATAAATGTGGACAGGAAATTACACAGCCTTTCCTGTTCAGGCGTGACTGTAAATGTCGTAAGGGGGAATAACTCTTACAACGTGTGTGGGATTTGAACCCTCACTCCCTCGGTGTTCACAACGTATTTTATACGCTCTTACCCACTAGGCCACCGAGGCCCCTGAACATGTATATTTCTCCGTTTCAAAGGACATACTTCACATAAATTTATTTCTATGCAAGATAAAAGTTCATTATTTAGCCTTCTTTTACTTCTGTATGTCTAGTTCAATAAAATTTGTATTAAAAGCTCTTAGTTTATATATTGAATATGAACAGTTAAGATTATTCTTGTTCATTTTCTGTTAAAGAGTTTAGGGTCTTAAAGGGTTCTTGTTTTAAATTTTAATGCTTATTATTTATTTTTTTGTACAATTTTTGTACAATAATGCCAATAAGTTAAAAGTGCAGGTTTAACTAAAATTTTATATAACGTAAATTTGAAGATTAATCTTAATATAAGATAATCTTCACACTAACTTAGATTTTAGATATCAGTGTTTTTATGTGTGTGCAATAATATGTATCCTGACATTTTGAATACTTTCATGAATATCCGAAATTCTACATACATTTAAAATTGTACATATTTTTGTTCCTCCTTCTTTTAAATTAAATAGATAATTCGACATTTTTTTTTTATATCAGATAAAGATTAAGTAATTAAAAAAGACTATTAGTAATTGTAAAATGCAAATTATATACAAATAACTTATTTAATGTATATATAGGACCTTTTTGATTTTAAATAATTTATTATACATGCCCACATGTTTTAGACATAAACTTGTTTTTATTTTAATAAACCAAAAGAGATATTGATTTTTTTTTTTTTTTAATTTTTTATAAAAATAAGATAAAATTTAATTAAAATATAAATTAATTCTGATAAAAAAAAATAAAGTTACTTATAAAAAAAATTAACTTACGATAATGTATAAATAAATAGAATATCAATAAAAAATTTATTAAACCTGATTTTATCACATTTTTGAAAACATTTTTGAAAAATTTGCTTATTCACTTTGTTTGTCTGTTCACCCGTCCTTCTGTAAAGAAACTTCTACACAGATGGAGCAATAAAATTTTAACTAAGAAAAAAATGAATGTTGTGCAAACAATTTTTTTTGATTTCGCCGTATCTGTGGAACGCTTTTAGTCAGAAGCTTGAAATTTTAAGAAGGACAAAAATCTTTAAAAATTAGCATAAGTTACTCAGAAAAACTGTTTGTACTTAGGTATAGATTTTCCACCTTTTCTAAAAACTACTAAGGGTTAAATATTAAAAATTCTCTATTTTTAGATACCTGCAACACCACTTTTTAGATACTAATTGTACAAATTTGCCGTAAGTAAGACATACAAAATAAAACTTAATCTAAAAATTACAAATTACATATAGAGTTTCTTTAAAATGAAGAAGAAGTCTTTTGATTTTTCACAATTTTTTCTTAGAAAAAAAAAATATTAAAAATAATTGCAAATTTTTATACAAAAGTAGTCACAATATTCTAAAATACTTTTTATTGCCTTTTATAAAGCACCTATTGAAATCTTTGGTTTTATATACTGACTTGTATACTTAAAACTTTTTCTAGGCTAAGTAAATTATAACAGGTTTTATAAAAAATTTAGAATAAAAGTTTGATAAAAAATTAAAAGTTTTTTTAGATTTTTTTACACGCAAATTTAGACACAAATCTTAAAAAATTATTTTTATGAGAAGAGAATAAAATAAAAGAAATTCTAGCAAGTGTGCTTTTTTATTAAATTTTTAAAACATATATACTTTCATACCCTCTCATACAATACACCCAAAGTTTGCTAATTCTTTAACTTGTGTTTTTATATCTTAGTCTGCATAAATTTGAATTTAAATAGATGTCAAAATTCTTTTTACATTTCTTAGACAAAAAAATAAAATTTTCAGTAAAAATTGAAATACTATAGGAAAACAGAAAAAAAAAATAATTAAGGAGAAATTTCATTTGATTTCAATTACTTATAAACAAAAGATAGTGGAATAGGACAAGGACTCCAAACCATTATCTTTCTTAAATTTAAAATAAAAAAAAAAAGAAAAACTACAAAAAAAAAAAATTAAATTGCATAATAACAATTAAATTTTAACTGAAAATACAAAATTTATATGTTACAATTTTTAATGTTCAAATGAAACAGAAAAAAAAAAAAAAAATACGGGCTTAAAAATATTGCGAAATTGGACAATGAGTGATTAATGATTATTTATATTGAACTTTTGTCTAATTATTAGTAGAAGTAATAAAATATGATCTACTTATAGTTTCAGGGTTTTTTTTTTATGTATTAATGATTCGTGCTTAAAGGCATTTTCATTAATTTAATTCTAATAATGGATTTTATTTTAGGTAAAATTTTAAATTTTAAATGAAAAAAATTAATTAATTATACAATTACTAAAATATTATTTATAATACATAATTGCTTTATCTTAATCTTTCTAATTAAGTCAAAACATTAATGTTACATTTAAATTTAATTAATTTTTTATTTTTTTATTTAACTGTATATATATTTCAGATTAACAAAATGTTCTTTTTAATGTAAAAATGTTTATTATTGTGATCAATATGGAAGTTTAGTTTTATATATCAGGCTATTTCAAGAAACAATAAATTTTTAATGGTGATATGGAAAATTTTGAAATTTTCAAAAAATACTTAAGATCAAAATCTTCGAACTCATTTTAAATGTTTTTTTATTTTTCTGCCACAATTACACAGCCTTTCCTGTTCAGGCGTGGCTGTAAATGTCGTAAAGAGGAATAACTCTTACTATGTGTGTGGGATTTGAACCCATACTCCCTCGGAGTTTACAGCGTATTTTATACGCCTTATCCACTAGGCCACCGAGGCTCCTTTTTAAATTTCAAATGAAAATTTTTAGGAAGGAATTTAAATTATATAAAGGGTAAATTTCTGCAATTTTACAGAAAAAAAAATGTTTATAACTGTTAATATCCCATTATATATCCCCTAAGATATTGTATATAGATCATTCCTTATCTGGTAGAAAATATATGTATATATTATTTATAAAAAATTCCATACTCAGGCCAGGAAGATTCTCAGATCGTTTTTCATGGAATAATTAATATAGTTCAGATTATGTACAAATCGTTTTCTGATAGGGCTTTAAAATATGTTTAAAGAATAAAATGGTCATGATCTATAATGGTCAATTAATAATATTATTAAAACTAATGCTTTTCAATTTTCAATATATTGACTTCTTATAAAAGGAGTTTTAATTTTAAGTATGTTTATATTATTATTACTTGTGAAAACTATGGAAAGAACCTGGTGTCTATATGATAAAAGTAAGTAAATAGAACAGTTATATAGCATATGTACAGCTAATTTAACATGTTGACATGTATATACTGTTATATGTCATAGGTTATAGTTAAAATTTCCAATTTTTAATAAAGATGGCAAATTTCTAAAGATCTTCTATTTTAATATCTACTGTCAATATAATTTTCAAAGAAAAGTTCTTTATACATAATGAGCTGGTTTTAATATATTTTTTGCGTCTAAATATCCTTATGCCGTTTATATAATCTTTCAAGGAACAGACGAAAATATTTCGGTAATTTCTTTTTTTATGATTTAGGTGAACTATTTGATATGGATCTAAGAAGCTTTCAAACCTTCTTCCGTCAAAGCGGTACCATCATGGTATAAATTTAAGAAAACTTAACACTAAATCTGGTTAAATAGTTTTATCTTCTATTTTTAAGGTACACTACGAAACTAAAGACTATACAATATACTTGGCATCATATTTTGTGTAAGATGAAAAATGATTTATAGGAATATTTTAAAAATGTCCATATATATGAAATAATTACAGTAATAAAAGTTACTTAATATTTGTTACAGATTTTGCAGATACTTTTTGGATTTTATATCTACCGTCTTTCCTTTAACCTTTCTTTAAACTCTTTCCATAATTCGTTACATCTATACATATATGTATATTGTTACTAAAAATTTTATTTATAGTACATTTTTATGATCTGTTAATTTTTACGAGATAAATAAATTAATATAACTAAAAGTTATTACCAGAATACTAATATTAAATTGTATTTCTACTTATATATATATTTATATATATATATATATATATATATATATATATTAAATTAATGTCTTGTTAAATTTGAATCATAATTTGTCTTAAATTCAAAATGAAATTTTAATAAATATGTATTTAATATTATAACAATTCATTATTCCGATATAACAAATTAAATATAGATAGAAATTGTTGGGTATAGGTGAATGAGATAGGTAAAGAAAATATATATATATATATGTGTATATATAGATAATATCTTATGCAATAATTAATAATCGTAATGTTATTTCATTGTTCTTACCTTTTTTTTTTATCGTTTTACTATGTTTTTGTTGTTTCTTTGTATTATGAAAAAAAAAAAGTGAAAAAAAGTGAAAAAAAAAATTAAAACAAAATATGCAGTTAGTAGACACTATACGAGCTTTAATTACCTTTATGTCGTAATTAAGGCCGAATTACCTGAATCTATTAATACACTTTTTTTGTATATGTATGTTTGAATATTATATGTGTATTTGTTGTTTTTGTATAAATCAGTTAAATTAGCGCAACAAATTATTTTGATTTCTCATTTATTCACTTTAATTTGTTTATTATTTTTTTTTTTTTCGTATTCTATTCATTTTTTTTTTTTTTTTTTCATTTAATTTCAATAAAATAAACTTAAGAAAAAACAAAAAAAAAAAAAAAAAAGAATGATTTTTAAAATAAAATGCATTTTTGTTACTTGAAGGCTTTATTTTGTTTTTCTTTTTATTTTTTTTTTGAGTATTTTTATTATTATTTTACAATTTTTAAATAAATAAAAGCAAGAAAAAAAAAAAAAATTAATAATTAATTTATGTTTAAATCAAATAAAAAAAAAAAAAACTTAAAATTTACATAAATTACATTAAAATGAGGTGGAACATTATTAGCATTATTAAAAAAAAAAAAGTGAAACAACATTTTTTTAGCAGTTGACTTCATGCAGTGTTAATCATGTCGAACATTTTACGGAACGCGTTGTTCTAGTCATTCAAATTTCGTGTTTTTTAAGTTATTGTTCAGTAAAAACAAAAAAAAAAAAAAATGAAATGAAATTATATAAAATAAAATTATGTTATATTGCATTTAAATTTTTACATAAGTATGATTTTTCTTGTTATTTTTTTTTTTTTTTTTTTGTAGTAAAGAAGAGCCTTACATATTGAAATCTTAACAAAATATTCTTGTATTTTTACATATAATTATACTTGTAATAATTTGAAACTTACAAATGTAATTCTAAAAATTCTGTAATTGTAATTTTATTTTTCTCAGATCATTGCGTTTTTTTAACAACGATGAGAAATACTAATCCAATTTATAAGAATTATTATATATAGTATAGTATAATAATATAAAGCGAATTAATCCATTTTTTTTTTTTTTTTTTTTTTTGAGGGTAAATTTTATTTGTTCTTACAAATCACAGAATTTATGTTTTTTCTTGTACCTATTTTTATTTTTTTTTTTGTTTTATAGCTAACAATTCAAATATTTAAATTTATTTCTTAATAAATTTGTATAAAAATTTCAGGTTTCAGATTATGGTTTATATGTACGTATATGCAAATTATGATTTTGATTCTTAATTGACTAAAAAGTCAAAAGTTAAAATATAATAAAATATAATATAATTTTTTTAATATTTTTTTTTTTTGTTAAAACTTCTTTGTGATTATTTTAGTTTATGACTCAAAAATACGGTAGTTGAGTCACAAAATTTGATCTATCAAAAAATAGAAATTTAATCATTTCTTAGCACCTTTTTTTTTTAAAAAGAAAATGTTTATTAATTTTAAATTGTCTTCTCAACTGTCAATTTTCGTACCTCTATTTAAAAAGTTTCTTCGTCTATTAAGGTGAGGAAATTAATGTTTAAATATGGATATATTCTTATGGCTTATATTCATATATTTAAATAATCATAAATTAAATTTCATTGAACATTTTTTCAAACTAAAAACAACAAATATTTTAGAAAATTTTGAACTGTAGTTGTTTCTTTTACTTAAAGCTGGACAATTTGTAATTTTCAGAGGAGATCTTTAAAAAAGACATAAACTGTCTCAGAATATTTTATTTTAATATATATTTTTTTTCATCTATTAGATTTTTAATCCATTTAAAAGCTGTTATGCGTCTAAAATTAAAAAAAATGACTATTTGTGATGCAAAACTTGCAAACATGAAGTATGAAAACAAATGGTTTTCATAATAATGGAACAAAATTTTTTTTAATTTTTCACAATTTCCTTTATAGAAAATATTTAAAGAAATTTTTTTATGAAAACCTCAATTTATTATTATTTTAGAAATGTGTTGTTTTAAAAATAATTATTTCCTAACTATTTTGTTTAAAACTTTATTTAATAAACCCAATTTTTTATTGAATTTTTAAAAATCAGAATAAATTATGAATATATTTTTATTATTATTAGTATTAAAGAAAACGTTAAGAACAATTTTTAGTTAATATATTTAAACTTTAAGAACAACATAAAGTAACAATTTTTTTTTTTTTTTGAAAAATTCTATTCTTTTTCAAGCTTTGGTAAATCTAACATTAATAATATAATCCTATAAAATATACAACAAAATATATTTTAGAGAGTATAACGTGTACATATGTGCAAAACTAACTTTCTAACACATTCTGCAATTTATAATTAAGTAAAGGAAACATATTTAGAAAAGAAAATTCTATTTTTATATTTTTTGTTCTTTTCACTCCTTTAAGGAGAACAGGTCTATCAATAATATAAATCGTTTTTCGTCTATAATGTTACATAGTTTCCATCAAATTATCATCTCAAAGTTAAGCTATACATGAATTTATATTTACGAAAAAAATGGAGGTAAAAGCATCTTTTACAAATTTATAATAAACTTAAAATTAATCTAATAGGGGACCTCGATGGCCTAGTGGGTAAAAGTGTATAAAATACGCTATAATCACCAATCCCACACACGACACGTCGTAAAAATAATACCCCCTTACAATAAGAAACAGCCACACCTGAAAAGGAAATACTGTGTAATTTTCTGTCCACATTTATGTGGCAGAGAATGAACTAAAATGCATGTACATGTTGCACTAAAAAACAGAAAAAAAAAAAAAATTAATCTAATATGTACTGTAAATTTATCCTGAGTAATACAAATTAAGTTATTAATTTTTAATTTTTGTTTTTATTTTGTAAAAATTGTACTTGACACCAATATTAAATTAGCATATATATGTTTGTACTGTATAATAGTATAATATACACTATTGAATAAGAGATTCTTAAATGCTAATGTTTTGGATGGATAAATTTGTACTAATATCTTATTGTTGGATAATTTTTTGAAAGGTTATTCGAAGTAACTACTGAAATACCATTTTAATCAAAATTAGTTTGATTTCAGTTAAGAGTTGGAAATTTCTGTTAAAGAAATGATGTAGCATATATGTTTATATTTATATCAATTTTTTCTACGGTATTCGAAATTTTTTTTTTTTTTCAAAAATTACTCCAAGATATCTGATACTGTCTATACCCGTTATATATCATTTAAGTTAAACTTTACAATTTATTATTTATTTATTACTTATAAACTATTACTATAAAAATTAATATTAATAATTAATTAAAGTAAAACATTAATTGGCAGTTAATATAATAATAGTAATTCTGGTTAATATTGGTTTAATAACAGTGTAAATTTATTAATAAAAAGATTTAAAAAATACGAGACAGGTAAGACACTTATAAGAAAGCTATTTTTATTAATATGGGAAAAACAAAAACAATTTAATTAAATATTTTTCAATAAATAAATAAATAATTAATTAATTAAATTAAATTTAAAATAGACATTTTTCTGGACAATAAATCAATTTCCAATATACACATATAATTTTTTTTTTTTAATATTACAGAAAAATATCTTAAGGAATGTCTTAAATCAAGTGAAGTCATAAGAAATTTAAAATAAAAATTCCCATCATTTTATAACTTTTAATCAATAAAAAATCCAAAATTTAAATTATGTTTAAACATATTTTAGTAAAAAAAAAAAAAATTTTTTTTAAATACCCCAATCTATGTCATATTATTTTATACAAAAGGTTTACAGTGAAGATTTAATTTTATAATTAACTTTTAATACTTTTATTAATTTTTATTTTTTATAATTAAAATTCAAATTTCAAAACAAAAACACATCTTTTTTGTTTTTGTTTTATTTGTCCACCAATTCATTTTTCAAGTTCAATAATAAAAAAAAAAAAAAAAAAAACCAAACTAAACCAAATGTTTTGTAAATTGGTATTGTTTAGGTTCCATCATTCATAAAAAAAACAAAAACAAAAATGCGTGTGAATATTGTTCAAGTTTAGTTTTTGCTTGCTATTGCTAAAAAATGTAGACAAAACAAAAAAAAATTTAAGATTTTAAATATATATACGTATAAAATATATATATGTGTATATATGGTGAATTTAACTACCTGTGAAAAAGAATGATTGCAATCAAAACGAAATTGTAAAATTATAAATCGTTTAAAAAATAAAATACTGCTTTCAATTATGATGATATGACAGATTAAATATTATATAAATATACTATATAATTTATTTGATGACTTTATATATATATATAATATATAATATATATATATATATATATATACATATATGAATATTATAATAAAAATTTTAATTTTATAGGATTTAAAACAAAGAAAAATACTAACACCTAATATCAAGGTTATGTCACATTTATGACATGTATGATGCGTTCAAATAATTTTTGATGATTATATCACGCAACCGAAATAGTCAATTAAAAAATTTTAAAATGCTTAAATAAATTACATTTTTGATACCTCTCAGAAATGTTACAGAATTTTCTGTAAGACAAGACATATCTTTTTTTTAGACAAGACATATCTTTAAGAGGTGATACAGATCAAAAGAGGTTTAAAGTGTTTGGATAAGCATATGTACTTTTGGCTAATTTTCTTTCTAAAAAAAAACTTCCATGGTAAACTTCCATATAAAAATCAACAATTTGTATGTATGTATATATATAGAATTTTCAGATCAAAAATTGTATAAGGATTGAGTTTTAATTTAGCAAGCTATGACTTAAACTTTTGAAAAATTAATATATATCGAAATTTATTGAAACAAAAAATTATAAAACAACCGTTAGACCTGCACTTTTATATGATGCAGAATATTTTGCATCAGGTAAGGGTGTCATGCAGAAATTACAAATTGTGGAAACATTGAGTATTAAATAAATATAAGAAGCTCAACACGATTAATTAGGAGAGTATAAACTCTATATACTTGGGGTAAACCGTCAGGAGAAAGAAGAAATGAAAGACTTGCTATATAAATGACGTAAACGTCAAACATAGTTTAGTATTCTAGAAAAGTTAAGAAATTTTTATTCTCTTGTAGATATGTCACCCTGTATATATTCAATTTTAATATATATATATATATATATTATATTTGTTTAACATTAAATACCATTTAATATTAATAGAGCGATTAACTAGTTTTAATTTTTAACTTCCGAATTTTATGATAATACAAAACAAAAAACAATATGTTTGAATTTAAAAACTAATTATAAGTTAAGTTGAAGCGTTCATTTGTCTCTTTTTTTCTATTGTTTGATGATTTGGTTTTTTGTTTTCGTTTCGTTTTTAAGAAAATACAAAAAAAAAAAACATTGTATCTATTAATTTTATAATTAAAAAAAAAAAAAAATGTAAAAAAAAAAAAGTATAAAGAAAAAAAGAGATGCTTTTTTATAATCCATTAAGAGGTCTTTAAAATTTTGATTTTGTTGAAATGACCATCATTTTCATCATTAACATCACCGACATCAGTATACCATAAAGCAATATATTAAACTGCTCCGAACATTGAGTTATCAGCAAAAATAAAAATGTTTCTTATGTTGTGTTGTGTTGTATTGCATTGTATGGTATTGTATTGTATTTGTTGCTTTTTGTTGAAAATAAGAAATTAATAGTTTGATTTTTTACAAAAGATGTTTTTTTTTTGTTTAAAGATTATTTTTAAGTTTGTTTTTTTTTTTTTTTTGATTTTAATGTTGAGTTATTTTTAATGTCAAATTAAAGTGTTATTTTTTTATTTCATTTAGTTTTTTTTTTTTTTTTTTTGAAATTGAAAAATTTAATTTAATTTATTTTTCTTAAATTTGTTGATTTGTTTTTTCTTTTTTTTTGGTTTGTTTGTTTGTTTGTTAAACAAATTGAAGCTAATAAATTGGGTTTACATAAAAGATGAAAATAAAAAAAATAAAAAGAAATAAAATATAGTATCCACTTTTTCATAATGTTACAAAAATGGGAGGAATTTTTTTGAATCATTAATGGGAATTTTTATTAGAAAGGTTTTTTTTATTTCTTTTATATAAAATATTATTTGCATTGATAGTTTTTTTTTTTTTATATTTTTTATGTCATTAATTATATAACTTTTATCAATTTATTAAAAGTAATCAAAAGTTGACCATAAAAAGTAGATTAAATTGATGTATCGGTCATGTCAAATTGATGTATCGATGATTAATTGATTGAAAGATAACGATGATGAGTCCTTATGCTAGTTTTAATATAATATTTTAAAAACATTGAGGTATTAAAAGCATTGGTATATCAATCGGAATCAGTTGAGAAAAGTTCTTAATATTTTAATGAAAATAAAATATATTTTAATTAAATGATTTCCAGATGATGTTTTACGGATGATGAAACGTGTAGAAAAGGTTCTTTCTTCAAAAATCGAATTATTCATTACTCAAGTTTTAAAAAATACTACACTAAAAAGTAATACAGTTACTTAAGATTTAAAAAGGATATTAAATATTTTAATCTTCCTATAGAAAAATAAGATTTAGAAATCTATAAGTTTGGAAAATAATTTTAAACAGCGTGGCTGACATACAGAAACATTTTTGGAATTAAAACTCATTTTAATTAATATAATCTAGTAACAATCAATGGTGCAGATAAAAATGAGATGGTGTAATAATTCCAGAAAAAAAAATTCCAAAGTTACAATATGAAAAACAAACAATGAAAAGAAATAATCCCGAAGAAAAAACTGCAAGAAAAAAATTCTACAAAATATGGAAATGTTCTATTATTCTATAGACTACAATATATAATAAACAAGGGGCCCTGTAGCTCATGTCTAAGTATATTTTACCGTGACATCTAAGTTACAAAAAATTCGTATGGGATACAAAATTTCTTGTTAACAAAAGAAAACAAAAAAAATCATGATTCTAAACATGCATATATACATATTTTAAATGTTAATGTAGATTTTGTAATAGACAAATCGTATCCAAATACGTATTTGTATTCAAAACTTAGCGGAATGCCATAATACGTAGTGTGTGGCTGAAAACTACTAAATTATAATTATAGATTGTATAATATGCATGTAAAAATAATAAATAAAATGGATTTTATAGATGATTACAAAATCAGAGTATTACCCAGAATAATTTCCAGAATATTTATATGTGTATGGGAGATTCTGAATTAGGAGGAATTTTATGAATTTTTACAAAATATTTGTATATATGTGTATATGAGATATTTTGAATTAGGAGAGATTTTATAGTCAGTTACAAAATCAGAGTTAAAAAAAATTTGTTAAGCAGGGGTTTTGCGTGTGGTAGCCCCCAGTATTTAAAGTGCTTGTCATTAAATTTTGAAATTTCTTTTTCTGGAATTTTTTTTTGGAATTTCGTATCCAACGCGATAAAAATAGCAACTAAAAAGTAACTAAAATAATTAATTAAAAAAAAATGTTTTAATTTTATGCGGAGAAATCTAAGTTCAAAATTTGGAAACATATACGTTCAAGGAGCTTTTACTATAAATGAAACAGAATAGAAAAGAAAAAATAATTTAAAAGTTATTTAAAAGTTATATACAAATTTAAAGGTTTTTTTTTTGGCGTTGACAAAACATGTGAATGTCAATATGCGTATTTTTAAAAAGTGTAAGTTAAATTGCTTGTAATCAGGAAAAGCATAAAATAAATGCAATTTTTTTTTTTTGTATTGTCCAATTAAAATCAGGTCACATAAATAAGAAAATGTACCAACTGCAAGTTATTTAACCTTAAATAATAATTTTCATATGTACTATGTACTATGTATATATATGTATTATGTAAGTTGTTATTTAATTGTTAATTTTAATAAATTTTGTTTTATGTTTTTTTTTATTATTATTTTGAATTTAATACAAATTAAAATTTTTTGTAACTTAATTTCCTGTGTTAAAGACATTTTTATTCAAAATAAAAAAAAAAAAAAACAAAGAAAAACAACTATACATTTTCACGGTTACTTAATTTAACTAAATTTCGTTTTCTTTTGAAATATTTTGAATAGTTTTTCATTTTTATTATACAATTTAATAAAAAAAAAAAATGTGTTAAAAACTAACACAAAATTTTGTTCATAAATGTGTCAAACAAAATTGTTATTGCACATTTATTGCTTTCTTATGTAGTTGTCAATTGTTCCCCCCTCAAGTAGTTTGTAATTGTTACCGTTTTGTTTGTGAAAGAATGTTTAAATTAAATCCAGAATACAATTGCCGTTTCAATTTGTCGTGGTGTTTAAATTTTAACAAATGTCAATTTAAAATTTTCAATAGAATTAGACAAAAAATTTCACAAAAATTTTTAAAGGAAGTTTTAAAATTGTTAAAAAATGATTATATTTTTTTAAAGTTTCATAATAAAATGTTACAGAAAATTTAAATTTTTGATGAAATGAAATTAAATGAAATGTAAGGTTAGTATATAGTTAAGGAATTTTAATATCACTTGTTGATATCTGATTGTTGTAAGCTAAGCTTTTTAGCTGCAAAACAAAATTTGAAGTTAAATAAAAAAACTTACAATAAGCAGATATTTCTCTACTTGTTAAAATTTGGTTTAATGTACAGCACTGTATCAAATAAATGTCGACATATCATAGATAATATAAATTAAAATCAATTTTAATAATTTCATAAATTAACCCAGCTCAGACAATTTGTTTACTACTATAAGGGCTAAATCCGATTATAAATTCTGCTTTATTTTAATAAAAAATGTATACCTGGCTCGAAAATGTTGCTTTGATTATATATTTACCTGAAAGATAAAAGAAAAATTATAAATTAATAAAAAAAGGTTAAAATTCACTTTTAAAATAATATATTTTTATTTCAAAAATTAAAAATTAGATTGAAATTTTGATAGATTTTATTTTTGTCATTCAATTTTAAAAAATTAAATATGTATATATTTTCTCCCATGCAGTTCAACAATCTGTTGATCATTATGTAGAGTTGCTTGGTTTACATGGTTGCTCTTTAGAAATCTATTAAGAAAACAAAATTTCGCATAAATAAGGTGGCGATTTGATACCTTTTTATTTTACACACTTTATGTCGGAGGTGGTAGGAAATTTCTGATTTTTGGTAGGAAATTGTTGGAGAGTTTTCTTCATCTTTTCTCCGTTACAGTTTCTACACTGTGTATTGTAAGAAATACCCCTTCTGGCTTATGGTTTTCTATCAAGCAGTAACCCGTGATTATCACTATGGTTCTAGCAGTTTTTATACGAGCGTAGATTAGAAGCTATTTTGTTCCCTTTTCAAGTGGGTCACATCTATCTTTATGTTTTGCGGTTGCTTAGATTACTCTATATAAATTTTACAGTTAAATATACAGTTACAGTTAAAAACTTTCAGAGTCCTTCTTGGCCTTATGTCTTGCTAATTCGTCTGGTCGTTCGTTACTTTCAATATTGCTGTGCGCTGGCAGGCATGAAGAATTAACTTCAGATCTATCATTAATAAATATAGTTACAAATTGTTTACCACGATCAGAAAAAGAAAACACTTTGCTAAGAAATCAATAATCAATGTTCTGGATTTGTAATAAGTTTGAGTCTATTCTGTTAACTCTTATCCAAATTAAACAAATAATTGTTATTGACAGGTAATTGAAATAATATTCAAAAGTAGGGATAATATTCAGAGTAACTAATAAACCAATAATATATATCTCATCAAATTGTATCGTTAGAGTCACTGACTGAAACTGCTTACAAAAGTTTGAGACGTAAAGCAACATTAAAAATACCAACTTTGCCTTTGAATTTTGTTAAGATTTTATACAAATTATGATAAAATATAAATACCAAATTTTATGTAAGGTTATGCTTTCATTAAAGTTTAATAAAATTAGTTACAACCAAAGTTATATAAAATTTTTGGAATAAATTTAAAATTGAAAAAGCAAAAAAATTGCAAACCAGTAAAAAATAAATAAAATATAATTTTAAACATTAATAAAAAAAAATTAAAAAAGCATAAATAACATGAAAAAAAAAAATTGATTATTCCACCTTAAACATCATTTACAACACAATTTTAACTCATTTCTGTACCATTATATTGATTGCTATTTTGTTATCTTAATTAATCCTTCTAATCTCCTACACTCTAAATGTAATAATAGCACTTTTTTTTTTTTCTTTTGCAATTATTTTTTTTTTTTTTTGTTTCCTTGTGATGATTGAAGCCAAACAAAATTATAATCTAAAAGCTGAGTAATTTAACTTAATATTTTGTTGAAAGAAGTTATTGTTTTTGTTGTTATTGCAACAATAAAAGAAAATTGCAACTTTTCAACAAAAGCGAATATAGTCATTTTAGATTAATGAGAAAAGAAAATTGCAAATCACATAAAGGAAAAAAAAAAAACAAAAAAAACAAAAACTTCTAATTGCAAGTTTTTAAGTGGCGTTTTTAGCGCACAGCATTTTCTATCAATTTTGTTGGTGGTTGTTGCAGTATGATGTTACTATATAACTGTAATTTAAGTAAGTATAAGAGCTCATTTAATGAATGCTTATTTTTTCCGAGCTAATTTTAAATTGCAACTTCATTTTTTTTTTCATTGATTTATTTTAATACAACTAAAATGCCATTATATGCGAAAGCGAAAGAGACAGAACATTAAATAAAATAAAATACTAAAAGAAAAAGTTTTAAAAAAAACTTTTGAATAACTAAAGGTAGATATTGTATATATATATATTTGTTTTATCAGAAATTGCTTGCTTTTATAATGTAATTTAACACTTTTAGACGGAAATTAAATTGCATGATGATAGTGCAACAATATACCAACAACAGCCACAACAAATACAAATTCTAATATTTTTTAATATTATAATAAGTACATGAAAAAGAAAAATACCGTAATACCATGTAGGGTGTAAAATGCTAATAGTTGAATTTATATGGGTTAAATTTATTTTAATATTTTAGGTCTTTTGTTTTTTTTTTTTAGTATATTATATATAGTTCTTAAGCTATGGCAGAAGTGGCACAGTTTTTTCTAATTTTTAAAAAATTTCTACTTAAAATGCAATAATTCTGCATTAAATTTAACTTTTGTTTTGTATTTTTTTTTTTTTTTTTAAATTTAGATTTAAATGGCTTTTCTGGAATTAAAACTATAGCAAAGAGAAAAAAATCAATTCCAGACCATTCACGATTTATATTTTTCCGCCATTAAGGCGTGTGCACTTTTTTTTTCTTTTTGTTTTCGCAATCGAGTAGAAATAAATTTCAGAGATAAAAGATAAATACATTATGTATATACTATGGCGTAATTTACTTATTATTGTTTTTTTCATTTTTATTTTTTTTCCTTCTTATGGCAAATATGTAATAACCAAGTCGAGTGTTAGAATTAATGCAAAAAAAAAAAAACAAAAAAAAACTTAAATATAGAAATAAAATTTAAATAAATACAAAAAAAAAAAAAGCAAAACGAAAAAGAAAATTAAAAGGAATTGAAATTCAAGTCGCCAGTTAATGTTTTCTTGGCCTAGGATCTCATAAATTTTAATTTGATCTACATTTGTTACAATCCTGAGATAACCGATTTTTACAATAAAATATAGATATACAACAATACTTAAGTACAATGCTTTTTATATAAAGTAAATTGAACAGAAAAAAAAAAGGAAAATTAAATTGGAAAAAAGTAAATTATTAGATATCGTAAGTGAATTGTAAGTGAATTGAAAATTAGTATATAGGAAAAAAAGTTGTAATTCTAGATTAAAGTCACATATTACAATGAATTAATTTAAAATACCAATTATATAACAATTTGTTTTGATTTATCTTATTTATCTTTACAGTTTTATTATATAAGATATACTTAAAACTTCTTAAAAACATTTAAAAGGAATTAGACAATTTATAATTTAAAATATTTCATTTTGGAAAAATCTAAAAATTTCTTTTGTACGTGAGAAAAATAATTTATTAAAAATTAAGGGCATTTGAATTCAAACAGAAAAACAAATTTGGAACTTTTAATATGTTTTTGCAGTTTAGATTTTTTTTTTTTCCTAAGGGAGGTGGGAATCTTCCAAAGACACCAAGAATTTCCCCCTTGGTAGTGTCAGATTCTTACTGACTAAACCCACCTCTCCTTTAGCCAATATAATGGAATGAAACCCTTACCTGCGAACGCAGCATATTGGCTAGGGAGTAGGGATAGGAAAGGATAGGAAACTGTAAGGAAACAATGAATTCGCCTATTATTATTACTATTTTGCTAACAGTGACTAACGCCGTCACAACAGTTACAACATGTAGTAGTAGTATATAGTAACTACATGAGGTAATTATTGAAGGCAACCCCCACTGTCACTGTAGCGGTTTCTATTATTGGTATTAGTATTCTTATTAATATTATTATTATTTTACTACAGAGTCAGCGCCATCAGTGGATTACAACGTGCAGCAGTATATAACACCTTACTTGCATGATATAACCAAAGATGGCTCCACTGTAGCAGCTATTATTAATTATTAATAATAAGAGATTCAGATTAAGACTGAAAAAATATTACAAAAGAAATTGGGAAGAATATGAATACGAATCGAAGAAATTGAAAATAAATAGAAACAATGAAATTGAATCTAAAAATGATTTAAAGAAAATAAAAATTTAACATTAATGTTGTCTAACCGAACCGACTTACCTTATAATTTTCTAATACATAATTTATATATATATATTTTTTTTTTTTTCAAGAGGGTTGGTGGAAAACTCAAAAGTCACCAAGAGGAACTGCACGTGCTTCCTCAGGGTAGTGTTGGACTTTAACCAACCAAAACCACACCTCTTTTAAAATAAAACTTTAGGATGGTAGGATGATAGGATTAAATTAGATTAATGTAATCATATTTTTATTTTATATATAGGAAATTTAATTAATAAATTATTACAAAATCCTGTAATACTGAAAAAATTTTAAATGAACATTATACAGTAAAAGACAATTAATGAATTGAAAATGTTATAAAAGAAACAGAAAATATCATACAAACAACTACTAAATTCAAAAAAATTAGCCTTTGGATTGACAATTAACAATTATTTGATACAGAAAACTATTGTGAAATTGAGTAGATACCGCACATCTGAAAGAGAACGGGTATCTATTCATTTAACTGCAATATTAGATATTAATTTAGGGAAATAAACAAATAACTAAACAAATAAGTATTTAATATAAATTTCTTCAAACAAATTTTAAATGTCTTTTAATAAATATGTATAAATATGTAAGTAAATATAACATAATATTATGTTATATAAATGTTCGGTTACCTGTAAAATGTACGAAATCACTGCAAGGAAAATTCTATTCTTTATTAAAACGATATTTTAATTTTTTCCTGCTATATAATTAAGATTTTTGTAGAAAAGTGTTTTCGAGGAAACTTTTAAGTTCTTCTAAGAAAAACGATTCTAAATATACAAAATATTGCAATTTTTTTCATTGTATGGGGTAGGGAAAATCTTGAAATGATGCAATTTACCCCGTAGTATATTAAATGCCGAATTTTTTATGGATTAAATCACACTTATCTTAAAATTGTTCAAACTGACCCACAATTTCTTTTTAACCTTTTCGTTTAGTATATCCTGTATGTACTTTGTATATATATGTACTTTGCATTTCCTTAGGCTACTTTAATATTTAATACTTAAATCTAAAGATTTTTCTTTTGAGCCTTGTTGTAGTCTTAATAATAAGTAAAATTTTTTTTTGTAAGTTTTTTTATAAGTTAAACAACTACATTTATAAGCTGATCTAGACGAGCTCTATGTTTTATAGCATATATCTCTTTCCATTTATAATTTTGTGGATTCCTAAATCCCTATCAATATTACTAGACAGTATATATATATATGAGGGAGCGTTTATGATGTTCTTAGAACTTAGGATGAAAAGTTTATATTTTTTTTAATATGCGTTTGCTTGGCACAACCATAAAGTTGAATGCAATATATAATCATATAATTTTAATTATAATTGATTGTAAATTAATACTTTAAATCGCTAATTTAGACTTACGACCTATAGTGACGAACAATTCTCTATATATTTATTACGAAGCATGAAATCAAAATTTAATTCATGTTGTGCTGATTAATATTTATAAAATCAACTAATTGTTAACTTTTAAGGCTTTGTTAATTTTCGGAAAATTTTAAAATTTGAGACAATCTATACTTTTTCTTAAAATATAACACTATCAATTTAGTATAAGTTCTTTACGTTAGTCAAGTCAGATCAACTACAGATATTAACAGGAAAAACACCGGCAGAATCGTTTCATATGGTACAAAATAGATCTATTTGGCAGCAGCATGTAAAGAATATCATAATAATTTCACTACGCCCTGAATAATGGTATATATAAGGAAGGAGAAGAAGAAGGAGAAGAAACCATACTCTTGTTTTTTGTGCTACTATATATATGTTTGTTTTCATTTCCGGTTAAGAACTTTTTACAACCTACTACTTGTATATTAATAATTTTACTAATTACAACTTATCAAATTCCAAATAATAGATTTTCTTATTTTTTTTAATGGTTTCATCAAACAACGGAAATTAATTTCATTTTATTTTTGATATCGTTCATTTACAAAATAACTATTATTAAAATAATTTTTATTTTTTTTTATTTTATTTTATTTGTTTCTATTTTATTTGTTTAAATGGGTATGTAATTGATATCTTTAATTATATACAAGTAGTATATGTCAAAGTAAATTCATAATAAAAAAAAAAAGTTCTTAAAAAATAAAAAATTATTTCAACAAAATTGATTAAAAATAATAATATTAAATGATTTATTAAATTACCAACTGTTTTAATTAAAACAAAACAACAACAATAATAAAAAAAAAAAAAAAACAAAAAGAAAAAACCTTCACTAAAAATCTTAAAAATACATTTTTAACAAAAATTGCAACATTTTATAAGAATTTTTATCAATATATATATATAGTAAGGGGATTGTCTAAAACGAGAAGGGACCATTTCAATTGATCGCACTTTACTATAAATTATTTTTAGTGTATATACCAATAAAGTTCAAAACTCTAATTAATCATTATAATTTTTATGAAACAAAAATATAATTCTACCTTGATTTTTTCTTACCTAATATATCAAAAAAAAAAAATTCATCTATTGAAATCAATTAACAATAATGGTTAGTTATAATTTAAAAAAAAAAAAAAATTTTTTAACTATAATAAATATTGTAAAAAAAAAAAAAAATGTTCGACATGCTAAAGATAAAAAACGAAAATATAAAATTTGTATCTTAAAGATAAGAAAAAAACAAGAATGATTATTTTAAAGTAAAAAAAAAAAATAAAAAAATTAGATAATATATCTTCCGGTGCTGTTCCGATAGTTCTATAATTACCGTTATATAAAAATTTATAAGTTATAACCTGTTAAATAATAAATTGTTCATTATATAACTACATAATAATTATTGTTACTATTATTATTATTATTTTATTTTGTTGTTATTTACAATTATAACTTTTATTATTATT
The DNA here is from genome assembly GCA_947095535.1 of Poecilobothrus nobilitatus. Lineage (NCBI taxonomy): Eukaryota > Metazoa > Arthropoda > Insecta > Diptera > Dolichopodidae > Poecilobothrus > Poecilobothrus nobilitatus. Next base: position 29,305,045 of record OX352773.1, on the reverse strand, counting down.
AAATTTTTTTTAATTTAGATACGCATCGTCAAAGCTATCGTTCTGCTATTAAATTCTTTTAGATACTGTTTTTAATTTTTTCAACTAAATTTTTTGGGGAAATAGGGTTCAGTTTTGTATTTTTGTTTTTGTTTTTTGCTTTTTAATAATTTTTGCCTAAAAAAATTTAATTTAGTTTTTTTTTTTTAAATTTTCTAGTAATTTTTGATACAATTGATCATAGAAAATTTTCATACACAAAAATTTGTCCTTCTAAACCAAAATAATGCTACTTTAATATCTTCCGGGTAACTTGTTGTTATACATAGTTATTATTGTGTTTCTTTTTTTGTGTACAATATCTTATAGATATTTTTTATTTATTTTTTTTCAAAAATATTAAATTTAGATAATTATAACGTCATCTGTATCACACCAATTCGACCTAATCACTCTTTTTTGTTTTTTTTTTTTTGTCTGTTTTTTTAAATTTTTAAATTTTTTGTCTATCCCCATAACTGCTATTAAACTGTAATGAGCTACTTACATATTTGAGTGCGTTGTTGTAGTATTTTAATTTCGATTAGACAGTTAGTTTTGTTGTAGTCTTTTTTTTTTTAAATTTTTCAGAAAAATTGAAAAAATCAAGTAAAAAACTCAAATTAAGAGTAATTTTTTTTCTTCATTAAATGTTGATGTTGCCTAGCATAGCTAGTAACAAAAAAAAACAAAAAAAAAACAATAAAATAAATATACGTTAATCTAGAATCTGAACTAATTCAATAGGTTCAGTTGAAGGTAAATAATATTATAGTAACAATCTTTCAAATAAATATGTATACCTATATAGTAAAGAATAATTTTTTTTTTTTTTGATTTTTAAAAGAAGAGAAGGATGGAGAGGGAGGGGGAGGTTTCTAATGACTTTTTTTTTCAAAGTAAAAAAACAAAAAAAAAAAAAAAGGTAAACATACTTACAAACAAAAAATTAAAAAAACAATTATAATGAATTTGTACAGAAAAACTGAAAAGGTAAACATATAAAAAAAAAAAACAACATATAAGTAACAAGAAAAAAATAACAACAATAACCGTAAAAAAAACGTAAAAAAGTGTATCTTAAGATTTTAATCAGAATATCACATTCTCAAGGTTGTTTGTAAAACAGCAAAAGTTTTCATCCAGTTTAAGTGTTTTTTTTTTTTATAGTTTATTTGGTTTGTTTGTTGTAAGATTTTGTTTTGTGGTTTAAGTTTTTTTTTTTTTTGTTTTATATTTTTATTTTTGTTTGTGTTATTTGTATTTTTCATCTTAATTTGGTTTAAGTTTTCCCTTTCATTTAAAATAACACAAAAAGACAAAACAAAAGCCAGTTATATTTAGAGCTTCATTTTATTTTTTGTTTTAAAAAAAAAAAAAAGTGCTCCGGTTAAATATCATCGACACGGAAAAATTATTTGGCTTTAAATTGGAAATTACTTTGAAAATTTGTAGGAAATGCATAAGTTGATTTAAATTTACTTTACTTTACCTTACATAAAAAAAATGTTTGAGGAAACTTATACTAATTCTAAAAGTTTTTTCATGTCTCAAAATTTCAAGCCCCTATCTAAAAGCGTACCGCAATTATGAAGGTCGAAAAATTATGCAAAATTTGGTTTTCACATAACGGTAAATTTAAATACTAAATTTAACAAAAATATATAATTTTGATATTAATTTACAAAGATAAAAAAAAATCTGTCGAATAGCGTTTCCAGATTGAAAAAATGTTAAGCCGAACATAAAATATACACATTGAAAAATACACACTTTCACTTTGCTTTACCCATCCTCCGTAGACCATAACCCTAAATTTTTTCACTAAATTCCTTTTTCCCAAGAATCTCTTTCACATCCCTATCCGGTAAACCAAACTGTACATACAAATCTTTTGTTTTCTTCATTATTGTAAAAAACAATACACAGCATTTTATTTTCAGGTGTTGTTGTAAATGTCATAAGGGAGAAATATTTTTTGACGTGTGTGGTATTCGAACCCACTCTTACTCGGTGTTTCTAGCGTATTTTATATGCACTCTTTCCCACTAGGCCACCCAAACCCTTGTTATCAAATGGGTATGAATTTTATAGAATTGGTTCAATATTTTGTTAATGTCTACTTAAAAGTTTTTTTTTTTTTTTAAACTAGAGGTTTTATTTTTGTCTATAAATTTTTTACGTTTTGAACTATAGTCTGACTTATGGTACACAGTTTTACCATTTTCATCTAATGTGTTTATTTTTTGTTTATTTTTATCTTAAATTTTAAACAAAGATATTTTATAAAAAAAAAAAAAAACACTAAATTCACATTTTCGTTTTTTTTTTTTGTTTTTTTAGAGTATTTTTTAAAAAATAACAAAAATGGTAAATTTTTAAAAATAAATGAATTTATTTAATTTGAACTATATCTATAATAATAATTATTTTAGTTAATTTTTTTTTTTTTTTTGTATTTGAGGTTCAAGTTCATAAGTTGAGAAAAAAAAAAAAACAAAAGTTAAAAAAATTTGGTTGAGATGTCATTCGGTAAAGTGAATTAAGTCAAAATTAAATAATTAATTATGTGTAATTAAATGTAAGATTTTCAAAATAAATTTTTTTTTTGTTTTTGTTTTCTCTTTTATTATTTTAATTTTCAATTTATCATTGAAACTCATTAAAAAAAAAAAGAAAACAAAAACTGTATTAGACAGATCCAGAGATTCACATGACAGTATTCTCGTATTGTCAAAGATTAAGTGTTATAATTATTGTAATATATATGTATGTACATTATTAATAAGTAATGACTCATAACTTATCATCAACAATAACATTAATATGTATAAGACTAGTATATATATACTGCATTTAAACATTATTTTGATTGATTAGATTTTTCAATTTCATTCAAAAAATTATTGATTCGTGTTTTAATGGCTGTTTATTTCATGTGCCTAGAATTTTTGGAATATAAGGAATTGTTTTTTTTTTGTTTTATTATTATTTTCTTTTTTAATATTTAATTTTGATTGAACGCTTAATATAGGTACTTGATTCAATATAAAAATTATTTATACTTGATTAAATTTTAATCATGAATTTTGTATATACTACCACCCGCATTTTGACAGGTGTGTACATTAAATATAATTTTGTATGTGCGATATAATCTTAGAATAAAATAAATGAATTTTTGATTAATATTATAATAGATTGAATTGAATAAGATAATTGAATGTGAATTGATTCCAAAAAGTATATATATTATTCATATTATACCGATTATTTATACATCTATTTCAAATATTGATTTACTTTGATTTGAGTTGTAGGAGTTTATTTGAATGGATGTTGCTGTTATTGTATTGTATTTGTATGATGACAGTTTATTTGGTGACATAACAGAAACATTGATGAACACATTAACTTTTTTATTATGTCAATCAATTAAAAAAAAAAAAAAACCTTTTAACAAACTTTCGTGTGTTACTTTTTGTTTTTTTTTTTGTATCACAATTTTAAAATTTTTGATTTAAACTGTTGAAAGAAATTGAAATCCAATTCAGATTTAAAATCTATTATGGTTTGTTTGGTGATGGAACAATATACACAATATATAATGCTAATAACTCATTAGAATTGTATCTTGATTTTATAACTTTGTAATTGTAAAATATACAAAAAAAAAAATAAATAAATAAAAACTATAAAAAAATTGAGTAAAATTAATTAAGAAATGTACCACAAATCAAAAAAAAAAAAAAAACAAAAAAAAAATCTTATTCTGTTGTCTGTTGAAGTTTTAATAACTTTTATGCTAATGAAGTTTTTATAAACTTTTGTAATTTTTATTATTATTTTTAACATCTTAAGATTTTTTGATTTATTTGTTGCTTTTGTTTTTTTTTTTTTTTTTTTTGGTAAGCGATTATGAAACTTAAATTTTGATTAAAATTTCATTTTATATTTCAATTTTAAGATTACTTCTCTATATATAGAAACTGCTGGTGTTAATTTGCATAAATTGTATATATAAATGATTACATATAAGAGGGATGTGGGTGTTATGTTTTTATATTAAAGAAATTGAAAAGGAAAACAAAAACACACACACAATTCGAAAATATTGGTAATAAAAGCAAAAGTTTTTTTTTGTAATAATACAGTTTGGGTTTAAATTTTGGTTGAATAACCATTTTTTTTTTTTTCAATTTAAATATTAATTAGGTTTAAATCTTTTGTATTTATGATCAAAATAATGTTAGTAACCTTTTAAGTTCGGTATACTTGAAAGCCTATTATATATTTTTTTTTTTTGATTAATTTGGGATTTTAATTTATGAAATTTAATACAGATGTCTATAATAATCTGTTGAAAAATGGGTAATTTTAATTTAATTCATTTGATCTGATTATTATTGTATTATTTTATTTACTATTATTATTTTTTGTTTTGTTTTTATTAGGTATTGAACGTTTATAGTATAATAAATTATAATGTAATTATTTAAATAATAATATTTACAATAAAAGTTTTTGTTTTTTTGGCGCTAAGCTTTTGGTTAATTGTTTGTTTGCCTATTATTAGGCGGGTGTGGCGTATTTAATTAAATCAAAAATCACTATAAAAATTTGAAAATTTCACAATTTTCACAATATTTTAAACTTTCTCTTATCGTCCAATTTTTTTAGTATATCCATTATCCGACTCTTGAAAAAGAAAAAAAAGATTATAGTTAAATGAAAATTCCAAAAAAGAAAAATGTATTTCCCGTTTTGGTCAAATATTGAAAATAATTGATTTTTTAGGTTAAAAAAATGCTTAAAAATAAAATCATAAATGATCAAAATTCGAATAAAATTTACCTAAATAATTTTATAAACTAAAAGGTGTTCCTAATATAATATGATTATAAAAAATGAATTATTATTATCAATTTGAACACCTTTATTACAACACATTTTGATAAAATCTAATTGGATTGTTTCTAGCATGTTTTTTTTTTTTTTTTGATTTGGATTTGCTTGTACAATAATAAAAATATTATTACACTTTGACCTTTCCGATTTTTATAATAAGATTCTTTGCACTTGAGAAAAATATCTAAAGAATGTATTAAAAATTTTGTAATTTTAAAAAATAAAGAATTGTTTACGTTGTTTTTCTTATTAAAAAAAAAAAAATAAATGATTCAATTATCTGACTTCACCCATTTCATGTCTAATCAATTTGTAAAATGTTTTAGTTAATAAACACGATTCTTCATTAAATCATATAATTGCTTTTAATCTATAGTTTCGTTTTTTATATCTTGTTATTACAAGTGCATGTCACAACTATAATAATATAAGAATTATAAAAATGATAGTTACTATCAAATATGGTTTTAAATTAGTTATAGGCAATGTAATTTGAAAATTATAATAAAAAAAAAAACCTTTAAAATTATTCAAGATAAGTGAATTAAGATTTTTTTTTCTCAATTTTAAAAGTAGGTTACAATTAATATTGAAAAATTTATTGTTTTATTTTTAGAACTAGTTATTATATTAAATATTTTACATAAAAAGTTCTTGTTAAATAATTGGGTAAGTATAGATTTAATATTAATATATAGGTAATATGATTAGAATAGAATGTTTTTTTTTGTTCAAAAATTGAATTAAATTGAAAAATCTATTCTGCTACTGTGAGAATTATTAAAAATCCGAATATCAAAATACAAATCAATAAAAATAATAATTTTTTCAAACAATAATAAATTATTTAATTTTTTTCTGCTCTTAAAATGACCTTTTATTTAAATTTTAAGCTGTGGATTAAAGGTATTCAAGGATTGTATTTTTAATTAATATTTTTTTTTTTTTGGTTTTTATTAACTTCTAATCTAAATTTATTTCTATAAATCATTTTGATAAAATTCAATTTCTATTAAAATCCACTTTAAATTAATATATTCAAATTTTTTTTGATGTAAAGGTCGTTTCTTGTTTTTTTTTTTTCTTTTGGCTAAAACTGAAGTAAAATTCATTGATGATCACAAAATTTTCAAGGAAAGAAGATAAATGAAAAAATCTTTTAAATTAATAAATTGATATCTTTAGCACGACCTGATTATGATATAATTGAATTATATATGTGCATTTTTTTTTTTATAAATTAAAATTTTATTTATTTTATTTTACAGTTATTATTTTATTTGTACTAAAATAAACCACTATTTTGCAGTAATGCAAGTTTATCTATAGTAGTAGTTAAAAAGTACTTACGACAACACTTGTTTTTTTTTTTATCGTTTAGGATCGTAAAGCAAATAAAACTTAAAACTTAAATATTTCTGTTTAGGTAAGTTTGAATTCCGAAAAAAAAGAAAAAAATTATTTTGCATTTAAATTTTGTTTTTATTAATATTTAATTTATTTTTATTTTGTATAATTATGTGTTTGCAGAATGCAGGAGCGGTACTATATATGATGAATTCATGCTACAAAGTATTTATTTTTTGCTTAGTTCTTTAAATGTTAATAATTTTTATGTAGCGCTCAAGTAAAATAATATTGATGACACTGAAATTTCAAAATTTTGTATAGTAAAGAGTAACTTCTTGTAGAATAGTTAAAATTAAAAGATCAATAAAATTTTCTAATTTTTGATTTGTGTTTATAAACTAACTGTTTATTTTGTCATAGTTTTGTATTTTATCAAAAGCACTTTTTAACTGATTTTGAAAAATTTTTGTAAAAAATATCCCTATTAGTTTCATTCTGGCCGTCTGTTTTTTTGTCCAGGTGTTTGCAAGACTTCTGCATCTATTGAAACAGAGGAATGAAATTTTAACTAAGGATAGACAGCGCAAAAACTTTAATTTTGTTGAACAACTTTTTCCTATGGGTGGGCCTAGCTACATAGAGAGCTGCAGCTCTCAAAGCTCGAAAAAGCGCCATATTTAAATTGTTATAAGAAAAGGTTTATATAGGGTACATTTTCAATCTGCTTTAGGCTCTCTTAATATATAATATATAAAATAAATATATAGTTTCGCCCTATGATATTTTAATTTTGATGTGAAACCCAATTTTTGTAAAATTAGTGACCCCTTCTAATTTCTAAACCGTTTAAGTTAGTAACTTTAGGAGTTATAAGAGGTCCTTATTTTAAAACATCTGCACAATTATTTTTGAAGTAATATACAAAAATTAACGCTTCAACATTATATTTTTATTTCTCTTAACAACTTTTCTTAATAATATGGGGTTACTTTAAAATTGACGAAGGTGTGATTTTTTTCAATTACTATAAATTTATTTTTCAATATACCTAGGTACTCTTTAACCAAAACTGATTATGTAATAGCTTTTAAATTTGGAAAAGTGCTTTTTTTAAAAACTCTTCGTTTCATTATTTGTTCCATTACAATAAAACTTGAGCTAAAAGCAGTCAAAGCACAATTAATTTTCGTTTTACAAATCGAGAATTGAAATTTACAAAACAGATTTATCAAGCACAATGCTTACTGCGCTTATCGGCTGAAGTCGTCACTGATTCATCCATTCAAAGTTCCATTCACTTTTACTTTAAATAATTCCAGACATTTAATTTGTTTCAGTTTTCGTTTGCTTTGCAATTTTGCTTGCTTTTTTGTTTTTATTACTGTTACTTGAATAAATCCAGGTGAACAAGTCATGTTCAGGTTGCGCACGCTATTACCAATGCATATACATACATTAAATACAGTATATATAAATATATATTGCAAGTGCATTTGAAATAATATATAAATATATAGCAAAATTAATGTGTTACAGTAAATATTATTGTTGAAACTTTAAAATAATAAAAAGAAAAAAAAAAAATGAATTACTTGTAGATAAAATTAAAACTGAACGGAGTTTTCACATCATATGTTAAAATTACTTTCCTTTTCTTGCTTTAAGTCTTTTTTTTTTATGTTTTTATGAAAAAAGAATAACTAATATTAGTGATATAGTTTATATTTTAAACTGGTTTGGTGCTCTGTTTGAATTTAATTTTATTTTGTTGTTGTTTTCCTTTTTATTATTTATATTGACAGACTCGAAAATGCACTTTTTGCTTTTCAATTTTGCTTTTTTTTTGTAAATAATGCTATTAATTTTTTGAAAATATGTTGTAAATTTTGTTATTAAAAGTATATTTGAGAATAATTAATCATTTTTACGTAAAACTGATTTAAAAAAAAGTTATTAACAAAATGGAGAATTTTTTTTTGACTTCTTTGACTAATAATTAAAGAACGGAATAATATTTTCAGTTTTTGTTTAAATATATTAAAACCTTATGAAATTAGTTATAAATTATTAGTTATATATGTATTATAATAAAAATTATTCAATTGATTGATTTTGTAAATAAAAAAAATGTAATTAAATTTAATTTTATTGGTATAGGAAATATTAATTTTAAGTAAAAATTGTTTTAGTTTTAAACAAAAAAAAAAATAAACTAAACGAAAGACTTAAGTGGGAAACTTTTTTTTGTTTAAAAATTAAATATGGAAGGGAAGCGGAATTAAAGTTAATTTTGAAAACAAATAACTGTACAAAAAAATATATATACATTACATATATTAATTTTTAACAATTACCTTCATACGATAGTCCCGTTCAATTGAAGAGTGAGAATTAACGATTACTTATTACATACACGTTCACAAATTATTGGAAATTAATATTTTGCTATTTAATATTTTTTAATATAAAATTATGATATACTAACCATAACCATGGTATAGATTGTAATCGATTTTGAAATCAGAGTTTCAAGTCCCGTGAGTGGGTCAGAATGAAAAAAATTTTATTAATAGCATTAAATTTGTATATTACAACATATAGTTACATATATAATATATATAATACAACATGTAGTAACTAACACATTATTGAAAACGATGACACTAGAAACTAAATTTTGGCTAATTTAATTAAAATAGACTTTGAGGATTCCTTACCCTCCTAAATAACAGTGAATTAGAAAAAAAAATTTTATATATAATATGCATGTATATAATATTATTAATGATTTAATTGGCACTAATGTAACATTTGGCTGTAACATAAGTTCTGACTGAGATTAATTATTTTTGTGATTGAAATTTACATTTTAGACTTGAAGAAAGTGTAATAGCTAAAAGTCCAATCCATTCACTCGAGTCTTCTAGTTTTCCTAGAATTCTATTTAATTTGTAAAATTTCCATATGAGTTTTAAAATTTAACCAAAGACAAAAAAAAAAAATTCTCTACTTTCTCAACCTTGTTGTTTATACGTATGTAACAGATAAAAATTGTTCGCGATAAGCTGATGCATAACTGCCAAGAGTTAAAAGACTGTAGAAATAAATGATTAAATACACAATTATAATTTAAAAAATTTAATTTTATATTAATAATAGTTTAGCAGTTGTAAAATTATTCAATATTAAATATCCTAGAATATGTGGTATTTTAGTTTCCTTTATAATTGTATCATTCGTAATCTGTAGACTTTTCTTGGCCTACATAATAAGTGTAAAGGTGATATTAAACTACTTTACGCTTTAAAATAATTTAAATGTAAAATTTTTTCTCAGAAATGCATTCAGTTTTTCTCAATAGAAGTTGCAAAAAAAATTATATAAACAATTATAAATTTTAAATAAATTGGAATTACAGAAAAAACTTACTATGAAACTAAACTATGAAAATTATTAAGTAGCGGAAAAAAACTTCTTAATTGAAAAAATTACTGTTTTTTCTAACGCTTTTACTCTCAATTTTATTTTTACTTTAATTAAAATAATTATTAACTATTAATATTTAATTTGAAATGAAAATTATAACTAACAAAGAAGTTTTGATAGCAAAAAAAAAAAAAAAATTAATAAACTTTCATTTCTATATCAATTTTTTATTTTGTGTTTTTGTTGTTGTTTCTTCTAATATTTTGTTTTATGAACTCATAAAAAAATTGCATGCAACAATCAATTTCTCTTTTCATATTATGCGCAACAACTATCTGACATAATAGAGGAATTGCATGAAAATGATTTTATTTCGTTTCTTTTTTGTTTTTTACTTATTTACTGCCATTTCTTTTAATAGACAAGGTTTTACTTTCGTCGGAACGAAACCTAATTCTGTAGCATAAGAAAAACTAAAAAAAAAAAACAAATAAAAATTTAAAAAAGTGTTACTAGGAAAAGTAAAACTGCGATAAAACATAAAATAACAATAACAACAAAAATTTAAAATTCAAAAAAATGCAACACAATAAAAAAATTAAGATCACGCGGAAAACTCTAAAGTGGACTCACTTTCCATTTATATACCATATTCTATAGCATATATAGTAGATATTTACTGTTATATAGATAATATACAAAAAGTTATATTTATAATATATTTTATTTTAAAGTTGGTAAACTGGTTTTATTATTTTTTTTCTTATTTTCATACTAATATTGCCATATTTTCGATGTAACAAGAAATTTGACCAAACATGGTTATGCATATATATATAAAGCAGTCGAGTATAATCAGTCAACCGAAATGCATTTTTAATAAGAAATACATTACATGAAAAAGCTCTAAATTTTAAAAACCAGTAACAAATAGGTGTTACCATCAGGTATGGAATTCAATTGAGGAAAAACTTATACATATTTTGTCCAATTTTAAGATCCATTGCAAAGTAATGTAATTGAATAACACTATCATCATCATCAACAACAACAACAACAACAACAACAACAACAACAACAACAACAACAACAACAATTACAGATAAAGAAGAAAGTTTAGTTGATGTAAAGTTGAAGTGCAATTTTGTTTTTACTATAAACGAATACATGTATGGTGTTGACTACATATTTTTTATTTTTTTTTTGTATAAAAATATTTACGGAAAAACTTTAGTTGCTTTTTTTTTTTTTTTTGAGTTTTTGGTGTTTTTTTTATCTTAAACAGATGATAGTAGTGATGTGATGTTTGAACATGAACGAGTTATTGAATTTGAAAAATAGAAGAGTTTTTACTATTTTTATGTATTTATTTACCTTACCTAGAGTTTTTTTTGGGTTTTTTTGCCATTAAGAAAAAAATTATTTTTATGAAAGGCTGTTGAGTGATTTTTGATAAAATTCTTGTATTAAATAGTAAATTTTAAAATTTTATGAAATTAAATTATTTATTTTTATTTTATTACAAGACAAAAATCAAATATTTGTTTAGAGAAAGCAAACAGGACATTATTAAAATATACAGGGTGTCCTGAGTTAACTTGCACATAGAGCAGGAGGCGATGGGGAGCATCACAACGAACAATAAATTATATGGGAGGAGGAGTCTATTCTGGACCCTTTTTGAGATATGAGGGGTTAAAGATTTTTATTGATATTTCATAAAAAAATCTATAACTTTTGAACGGCTTGCTATAGAGAGATAAAAAAAATATATTTTGTAGAGTAGCTTATGAGCTGTAATGTGTAAAAGTCAATTTTCTTTTGAAACACTCTGTATTTGGTGTACTTTTTATAGCATATTTCGAAACATCTTCTCAAGCCCTATAAGTAGTACCTAATAACTTTTTCTCCTACCTAATAACTTTTTAAAAGGGTCCAGAAAAGACCCCTCCTCCCATATAATTTTTTGTTTGTTGTGATGCTCCCCATCACCTCCTGCTCTATGTGCAAGTTAACGTGGACCACCCTGTATATTGAATATGTAAATAAAATATATAAATGAATAGATATGTGATTAAAATTTCTGAAATAAATGTTTTAACTCAATGTATTATTTTAAATTGATGGAAAGTCTGAAAACTAAAAGGCATTATTTTGTTAAAAAAAACTCATTTTCTGGGTACAGTATTCGGTCTTATTATAATTGTCCAAAGTTAGCATATTTCTTAATATTCAGCATGTTCTGACATTGTTCGAATAAAATAGTAAAATGAATTTCAATAAAATGATCATTTTTTATTGCATTTGAAATGTTTAAAATATAAAATTTAAATAATAATGAGTAAAAAATTCTGAAAAAAAAGTGGAAGAGTGAGGGTAAAGAAATATTAGAAACCATATAAATCAAGTATGCACAAATGCATTATTTTCTAGCATAATATCTTTACCTGCATTTCAAAAATTTGAAGTCCTTTGCATTGTTCTCTAGTGACTAGTATATATTCTAAAAAATTTAGAATATTTGTTATAAGGGGCCTGTCATTCTTTAAATATTTTCTTACAGGATCTGGATGCTTAAGTATTTAAGCACATAACGTATCAACCAAAAGCAATACGGGTAAAAATTCTGCTCAGATCACAAGAGCTTTTAATATTAAAGTAAAATACAAAAAAAAAATGTAATTTCCATTACAAGTACCTACTTATAAAATATAAAAAAAATATATAATATAACTTATAAATTCAAGATTTGATTAGAGTTATTTGATAATCTAATTAAGTTGTAATATATGTATCAAAAATATGCACATTAAATTGAATCAAAATAGTTATAAAATATTTACAATTAATTTGCAATGATGGAAGAAGAAGAATAATTACAGAAACTAATAGAATATGCAAAATATAATCATTATAAAATGAACAGAACATATCATATTCAATGGAACGTTTTTTATGATTATTTATTTTAATTTAATAGAAAAGAATGAATTGATAATTACTACAAAAAGAATGAATATATAATTTTTTCGAAATGCAAATTGATTTTATTTTTTTTTTTTTGTTTTTTCTTTATCTAACCTTGATTAAACTGTCTATAAAAGCGTTAATAAAGTTTTAAATGTCATCGTGTAAAAAATAACTTTGAAAATTAAAAAAAAAACGTCAAAAAACAAAACAAAATAAACCTTGATACAATTTCTATTATTCGATTAATACATTAAAAATAAAAAATACTTCTTTCTTTACACAAGTGTTATCCAAAAAAAAAAAAAAACAAAAAAAAAAATGAAAATGAAAATCAATTGATTGAACTAAATTCGCTTTAATTACACATAATGTTTTTTTTTTTAATTGGAAAAATTCCTTTTAATAATAAACAAATTTTTGATCGTTTTTTAACCCTATAGCAGTTTATTAAAATGGCACAATAGAAATAAATTTAATTCTCTTGCTTTTAAATTCTATTTCGATTTAAAATTATTGGTACCAATGACTGAAACTGACCCAATTAAATCATAGTAGCGAAAAATACGCGCGCCAACAACAACAACAACTACAAAAATATATCTACCTATAAACCAAAAACAAAAAAAAAAAAAATTTTATTAAAATATTTAGTTATTACTACAATTTCTTTAATTTAAATTAATCCAAAGAAAAAAGTGAAAAAAAAACCAAAAATTTCAAATTGAATTGAAAATGAGACATAAGTTATAATTTATATTAGGTATTAAAGAATGAAACAGATAATTTAAAATTTTTGAAGGTCATAACTTAAAAATATATTGCTGTAGGGTTTATTATGTCTTTATCCATTTCATTTCTATTTTTAATTTCATAAAAAAAAAAAATAAAAATAAAAATAAATTCAATTTTATTGCAGAATTGATTTAAAAACTTTAAATAATTGAAAATCAAATAACAAGTAAATATGTATATCGATTGAGTGTTCTTGAACGATCGATCGATCCTCATCGAAAAATTTATTCATTCATTTATTGATGCAATACAGTAACAGTGACAAGCGACTAAAAATTAACTTTTTGTTAAATTAGATATCTTAGCTAACCAGTGATTTTAAGGTTGGTTTCGTTTTTGCTTACAAACAAGTCATAAAACAGCAATAACAATAATAAAAATATTTATAATATAGACTTGGAATTGAGTCGTGATTCAGAGCGTGTTTACAACAACGTGACCACGCACTATTAGTGTTCAGTTTATTTATTTTTTGTTTGTTTTTTTTTTTTTTACCTTTTCGTAATAAACTAACAATTGAATACAGTTATTACAGTAAAAATAATATTCGATTATTGGTTAAATGTATTTAGTATTTATTTTTTTTCAATAAAAATAAAAAAATAAAAAAATTACATTGAAATTGTATCGATTCCATTTTTACATGACATCCAATTGACTTTATCGCACAAAGTAAGTCAGCATGGAGTTTTTGATTTAATGCAACTTATTGTTTTTCTGTGCATAATATATTATTAGGTTTACCAGAAAGTAAAAGTTTTTTTTTTTTTAAATTTACAAACATAAAACCAAATTATTTTTGTAGAAATTTAAAATTAAAAATTTTAAACGAAAGAAATATTACAGGCTGCGTTTTTTGACATATGCAAATTAACTAGATTTTAAAAGTTTTTGTTTTGACATTTGTAAACATTTGTAAGAAAATTAAAAGTGGAATTGAATAAAAGTAACTCTATTTTTGTTTTTATCAAAAAGAATTGTAAATTGTATAATTTTCAGTAAGTTACGCATTTGCACCCTTGGTCATAATATGTTAATTTATTAAAAACTAAAAAATAATATATTATTGTTATTGTTAAAACTGTTTTAAATACACAATAAAAAAAAAAATTTCAAATTTTATTTTAATTTATTTATAAGTGTCGTCTGTCAAATGTCATTTTGAAACCTGTTAAAAAACGGAAGTTTATAAATTTCCCAAGATCTGTATAGAAATTTTGATAAAAAGCTGGATTAACAATTTATACGAAAACTCGTAAATGCTCTGGTGATAGAATCAATAAATAAAAACAGGAAGTTAAAGTGTGAGAACATCATTTTAATGTAAATCAATAATGATAAAAGTGAAAATTATTGTTGTACAAAATTAAAAATAAATTAAAATTTTAATTCAGTTTTATTTCTTTTTGTAATTTCATTTGCTATGCAGTATTGCTTTGCTAATTATTAGTTGTGTTCAGTGGTTTTTACACAGAAAAACATTTTTACAAACAGCAATAGCAGTTAAATAGAGAGAAAATATGTTTTGGCCATAAATTGAACAGTTTATCATTATTCGTCAAAGATGTTAAGAATTTTTCAAAATTCTGTGCCGAAAAGGAAGTAAAGGAGATATAAAAGAAGAAAATAAATTTTTTTGTTTTAACTATAATGCAAAAGTAAAAAAAAAAAGTTGTTCGAAAATAGCATATAAAAACATAGGATAAATAAAAAAACTAAATTCTTAGATGCTAATGATTAGTATAATCAGAGTAATAGAAGGGACAGCATTTGTAAATAAATCATTCATTTATATTAATTTATATTAAAAACTATTTGTCTTAAAGAAGGTTCAAAATTTCTGATAGACCTAATATGTTAGACTTGTCACTATTACCACCACCAGTTTAAAATTTATCATTACTGTAGTTAATATAAATATGTGTTAAATAGTAAACAAATGCATTGCTATTTTCATTGGATTGCATATAATTATAAAATAAGTTGAAAAGTGCAAAAATATATATGTATATATTTTTTTAATGGTAAACTTTTGTAGAAAATTTACTTGCTATGTAAACATTCTATACCAAAAACTGTTTTGATTCGATTTGACTTTTTGTAGTTTTTTTTTTTTTTTTTTTGCTTTACTTTATTTTTGTTGTGCTATTCTCGTGTCTTTCAGGCGTTTCAGATCATTGAGTTAGCCACAAGCCAACCAAACAAATATCTAGCAAATGAATGAACTGTTTATTGTTTATTACTATTTCATGTCTTTTTGGTCTCATTATTAGTTTATTTTATTAACAAAAAAAAAAAAAAAATAAAAAAAAAAAAACAACAGTAAGAAAAATAATAAAAAAAAAAATATAACTCTTAGGTAACTTTTAAACTTTTAACTTTTGTTGAAAAGCAAAAAAAAAAAAAAAACAAAAACTCAAAAAAGGAATTTATTTTATTCATAATATATATAAGACCGCTTTATTTTTGTGATCTGAGGTTGGAAAAAAAAACTAAAAAATTGTTAAAATTGGAACAAATTCAATAGTATTAAATCATGCTGACAATTTTTATTTTAGTTTTTGATTTTTGTTTTTATGTAAAACTAAAAAAAAAAAAAATTTGCAATATTAAAAGGAAAAGTTCTAAAACGATTCGTTCATTTTATTCGAAACAAAACAAAAAAAAAAACTGTCTCTTTTAAGAGGTGGCCTAAAATTTTAAGAAAATAAAAAAACAAAAAAATATATTTTTTATTTTTATAAAATGTGGCAAAAATACCTGAATAACTATTATTTTAAGCATAAATGGTGCAATATAGGCACACCTTTTCTTATTACTAAGCATATATAATGCAGATCATTCTCGATTATAAAATAAAAATAAAAATAAAAAATAAATATTATAATACGTATATTTATTTATTATTTCTAAGGTATAAATTATTTTTAATTTTTTTTTTTTTTGTTTTTTTGCACGAAAATGGTTTCCTTGTCTCTTTTTAAATGATTTTTATTTGATGATTATTGGTAATTTTTTTTTTTTTTTTGATTTTGTTATACTATTAACTGAACATTTTCTGGTTCTCTTTCATTTTTTAGTAAAATAATAACAATGAACGGCCTTTAATTGCGAAGGTCGTCAAAAAATAATCATATGGTGACTAATTCTCATTTAAAAAAATAATAAAAATATTGAAATAAAATTGAAAGTAATTCCAAGAAAAACAAAAGATACAGAAAACAAATTAATTCTAAAAAAAAAAGCTCTGATTTATTGATTTTACATGTTGTATCATTTGTATTAATTAATTTTAAAGACTTTTTGATTATTTTAAAAATGAACAATCCTCAACGGAATTGTATTTGATTATTAGATTATTTTTTTTTTTTTTGAAATCTATAATAAAGCTCATTAGAAAAGTCGCTTAAAAAAAAAAAATCTGCAATGTAAAGAAGGTGTGAAAATAATTATTAGAGTTATTTTAAAAATGCAATTTTAAAAATTTTCTTTCTTATTATGAAAATAATATTTTATTTGAAGCTGGAAACTAAAAGATAAGTATTACAATTCATTATTTAAATATTTTGTAAAATTACTGTATACATACATTATTAAAATTTAATATTACTAGTATTCGCCCGCCCCTCGAAATTCGAGGTGTTTTAATTAGCAATTACAATACAATATATACAGTATAGTTTCTTTATGATTTTATTTAAAATGTAAAAATACAATTTTCAATAATTAAAGCCTTTATGAATTTAAAATTTCTTTGTAAATGATATTTTTTGTAAAAACACGATTATATTATTATCTTTTAGAAGTAGCCCTTGATTTATTGAGTATAGGAAACTCAATATATACCTATTATATATGTATATATTATAAGAAGCCTAAGATGGTAAATCATTGAGTAAAAGGGTTTTAAATGTCTGTCATTTACAGATTAAATATTATGATATGTAAGAATTTATTTCGTTTAAAATATAAAAAAAAAAACAGAACTGTATCGAACTTGCAAAATCAAAAAGCAACTATTAATAACCCCACACTCTACCGCTGTACTAAACACTAAACTGAAATTTTAAACTTTATATTCAGTTATATTTTGAAATTCCTACTCCTACCATACAACCAATATTTTAAAATTTTTAATCGAAAAGAGAAATAAAACAAAAATTTAACGGAATCAAAGAGCGTCTTTTTTGAAAATGTATAATATAGGTATAGATTATACATACTATATGATACATATGTATATACTTTACATGGGTTTTTTATAAAAATGGAAAATTATTAATGAAAATCAGAAAATTTTGGAAAAATATTAATTTTGTAAGATGGCTATACTGAATATTTATCATTTAAAAAGAAAAAAATGAAAGTTGGTTGGTAAATCATTGAGTAAAATGGTTTTAAATGTTTGTCATTTACAGATTAAATATTATGATTTATTTTGCAGACTTTTAACTTTTATTTTTAATACATATAAAATGTTATTAAATATTAATGATCCCGTTTTACTTTTTATATACGTAGTTTAAAAAAGAGTATCCACAATGAATTTTAAAATTGAGAGAAAAAATTAAGTAAAATAATATTTTAGGGGCCTCGGTGGTTTAGTCGGTAATAGCCTATAAACACCGATCGAGTGTGGGTTCGAATCTCCCACAAACTGTAAGCATAATTCCCCCTTATGACAACATTTATAACAACACCTGGAAAGGAAAGACTTTGTAATTTTCTTGTCACATTTATGTGGCAGGTGAATGTACAAAAAAAAAAAAAATAAAAAAATATTTTAATTTTACTAAATTTTGACTTTTTATCTATATTTCAAGTAATATTTACTTCAATATGTTGTTTCTTCAATATTTTAAAGGGGGGGGGAGGGGAGTGAAATAAAGTCGATTCGATTTTATTACCAAAAACAATGGAAATATAGTCGAATCAATCATTCTATCTTATTTCTAATAAAAATTGGCAAAAAATAAGGTCGAAAGCAAAAAAACGAAATAAAGCCGATTCGACTTTATTACCACCAAAAACTATGTCCAAAAAAAAATGTTCAAAAAATAAAATAAATGAAATAAAGTCGAAAAAATAAAGTTTGAAAACATTTAATTATATTTTTTATTACATGTACAAATATTAATATCACAGTAATACGACATAACTTCTGCAGCCATAAGTTTCATGAAAGTGATTCTGAAATTAAGAAAACAAACAAACCAAAAAACTTTCTTCTTTATATAAGAGAAGAAGGAAGGATTTAGGAAGGATTTCATAGATGGTTACAAAAACAAGTTTGGCCCCTTTTCCCGAATTTGTATATTATATATACACTTAAACATCCATCTTTTGGTTATAAATATTATAGTTATAATATTCAAATTGATATTTTGTAATGGCAATATTCAAAAATATTGTAAAAGACTTGAATGAAAAAAAGACATAATTTAAAATACATCTTATTTTAAATTTAGAAAAAACACGTATATCCTATATTGAAACAGTGGTGTTAAATAAAAATTTTGGAAAAAGGAAAATACTTGATTTTCAGAATGAATTTGATAAATAAATAGTACATATAGTTAATATAAATTTCAACATGTGTTTTATTTAAGTAATAAAATAAATAAAAAATTTTCTTATAAAACTTTCTTTTTCAGCATTAACTAAAAAGTTAAAAATAAAATATGAATTTTTTCTATCTAAATGGAGTCCAAATAGACTCCTATTTTTCAGCAGAGCATAGACTTCTATTTTTTAGTTTAGAGCTTAGACTGATATTCATGAAAAGAAAGTTTACAAATACATATTCCGGAAAAGGAGGCAACCCTAATTATGGTTTTGTTGTTGTACATTTAACAAAACCAAATATCTAATTGTAAATAATAAAAATTAAATCACTTTCAATTTGTTATCAATAGAATAAAATTCCTTTAAATGTAACAATTGCATTTATTATACATGACATTTGAAAACCAATAGTTGTTTTTAGAATGAAAAGAGCACGTGATTTGTTAATAAAACTCTTAATATTTAATAATAAGAGCTTCGAGTCGACTTCATTTCCTCATTTTGTATTCGACTTTATTTTTAAACATTTTTTTTTGGAAATAAGGTAGAATTACTAATTCGAATTTATTTCCGTTGTTTTTGGTAATAAAGTCGATACGATTTTATTTCGTTCGACTTTATTTCACCCCTTCTATTTTAAATTAAGTTGGAAATTATTTTAAAAATATTACAAAAAATTAAATACATATATCTATTAAAAAAAAGTGGTTTCTTTTTATTTCTATTTTGATACTATTGAATTGTTTGAAACTTGAATTTGAATAAAAAGCGAAAAAAGCTGAAAGTTAAGCAAGTTTTTTCACGATTGTAAAATGACTGCGTTTAATGTAAATACTTTCATACAATTTATTGCATTAAAACTTTAGTTTGACAGGTGCGTATAGATAACGAACAAGAGTGTTCATTGTAGATGTACGACAAAAAAAAAAACAAAAACTAAAAGTAAAAAATAATTAACTTGGATACATAACATGACGTGTGTTAAAAATAAAATAAAATAATGTTAACTTAATTAATTTAAATTTAATAAGAATTAATTAATCAATTTTACAAAACAATGATAAAACTTTAAATTAAATAAAATAATTATTCCTGTTATCTATTCGGTGTCTTTTCAAATTGACAGGTTTAAACAATGAAATGAATTCTTAAAAAATCTGTTTAATCTGAACTTATTAAAAAAAAAAAAAAAAACCTTTTATTAGACAGATTTTATTAACAAAAAACAGTTTTCTTTGAATATATACCTAATGGTTATAAGAGTTTTCTTTAAATATTCACCTAAAATATACAACTTTAATTAGTCATTTCCAAAAAAATTTTTTTTTTTGTATTTTAATTTGCACCCCAAATTATCTAATTGTTATCTGCCAGAACAGAATAAATTAGATATATAGGCAAACAAATAATTAATTTCAATGAAAAAATAGCCTTAGAAAAAATTAATCCCATTCAACATTAAAACGTGTTTAATTTAAATTAAAATTTTTGTTTTTTTTTTCGCGAGAAAAGTTTTAATTAATTAACTAGATCTAATTATAAAGATTTAATTTTTTTTTTTGTTTTTTTTTTTTTACAGAAATTCAAGGGTCTGTCCTTAAAAATAAGAAAATCATGCACCAAAAAAAAAAAAAAAAAACTTCTAACAAAATATTTAAAAAGAAAAATAAACATTAAAAAGGCGGTAGAATTTTAATTATTTCGTACTATACTTTAAATTATTTTAAAATAATTATATATCAATTTCATAATCTAATATAATAAAAAAAAAAAAAAAAAGAAAAGAAAAACTAACAAAATGAAGGAAAAACTAAACAGAATACTAAATAAAAAAATATACTAACAAATTAAGTAAAATGTAACTACCAGCTTATTAAATCACAAGGACGTTTCAATAAAAATTAAAATCTCAAGATTCAAAATATAAACCAAAAATTCAATTTAATTAGAATTAGGTATATACGAAGTAAAATACAAAAAAAAATACAAATACAAATATGTTCAAATCTTGTTTAAACATGAAAATATATTCAAACTGAAATTAAATTTAATTTTAATTTATCCAATATACAATAAAAATTGTAATAATAAGGTCTATTTTTTTTCCCGTCGTTCATTATACCTATTTCAAATTTAAGAACACTCGAAAATCGAAAAATAAAAAAAAAAAAATATAAATATACTATATATAACAATTACTAAAATCGATTTTAATTTTATATTATTTGCTATGATTTTAATTTAATCAACATTGGTTTAAATTATTATAGTACACAACCATATAATCTTAAATTTATAATAAAACAATTCTTTACATTTTATTTATTTGTACTATTTGAAAAGACCTTATACTAAATAGGAATACTATAAAATTACCAGAAAATTAAAAAAAAAAAAAAATAAGAAATAAAAAAAATTACAATTTACACAGTTTGACCACAAATCACCAAACAATTTCCTGTCATTTTACAACATACAAAAAAAAAAAAAAAGAACAAAAACACCAAACTTAAAATATCTATCTATATAGTCTAACTATATTTTTAGACTAAATAGAAAAAAAAAAAAAAAAGGGTTTTTTCTAGAGTCATGCTGTGATTTTTTTTTCTGAAAAAAAAAAAAAAATGTAAAATTGCTAAATATTCACATATTCGTATTCGTATATGATTTATGTTTTGCTAAATATATTCATTTATCTGTCAGATAGATTTGTACAAAAAAAAAAAAAAAAACTAATATACAGTTGCATTTCTAAAAAATAAATATTATATGCTCTTATTATTTGTACTATAATATTAACTATAAAATTCAATATATAAAAAATTATTATGGGTAATCCAATCAAAATTTATTTTTATTTATTTTAGCCGATATGTCATTTTTTTATGGTATATAAACATAATATTTTTCATGAAATTATTGTATTGTTGGTTCTATGATTGGTTCATATTTACAATGCTACTAAAATTTATCCATACTAGAATCTAACACGTCTTGAATAGTTAATTGAATTGCAGCTGAACATTCATAATTTTTCTTTTAAGTTATTTTAAGTTTGACTCATCCCGTTCTTAAACAGTGAAAATGGTTATATGTTATCTGCTTTTTGGTTCAGTCATTCAATTAAGTTTTGGCACAAAAATCTGTTAAAAATTTTGGGGGGTTTTTCTTTTTTGGTACTGCTTTAATTGTTAGCCCTATTCTGTTAAAATTTTACAAAATGATTGTTTCTTGCCAAATGAGTTTAATAAAATATTTCCCATAGAATACAATAAATTTAGAAGTGATACTTGAAGAACTCCTGTCACTAAATATGTTTTATTTCTTATTTAAGGCACATTGGCCAGCCTGCTAATAATATTTTATACTTTGTCATTTTAATAACTTTATTTTTTAATCACTTTTTCATTTTCCAATTTGATGATTTTCAAAATAAAGCTTGTTCTTAAAAAATTTTTTTTGTTCATCGCTTCAGCATATTTCTTTTGAACTATTTTAAGAAAAAGAGAATTCTCTCAACGACGATTCACCGCTTCAGAATAATTTTTCTGTAGAAGAAAAAATATTTATAGACAGCTGAAATTTTGAAAATGGTATTTAAATTATTTAAAATTTTTGTTTATTTGATGAGATGAAAAAGAGTTCCGCACATAAAATGTTAAATTTAAATCAACTTTTTTCCAGCAGCGAAAAAAACTTCCGAACTAAATTAGAAAAATGAGAGAATTTAAATTTTCATATAAAAAACATGCGCGCTCATGATTGCGGCTAAAATATCCAAAGTGATAAATTCAGCATTATGCTTTTTAAACTAATATTCAACAAATATTTAACAGAGTCATTTGTTTTCCGTAAAAGCAAGAAAAAATTATTAACTGCAACTAATTTGAAGTTAAATTGGAAAGCTAAGATTAATAAAGCTAGTTAAGTCCACGGTAGTGTCTTGTATTAGTGTCTTGTATTTTTATATAACATTAGAATTTTTTTCAAACTTTTAACATTAAAAAAATTTCTAATAATTTTACAAACATCTTTGATATTTTTAAAAATGTATAGATTGTTATTAAGACTGTATATATCTAGTCTAGATGATTTTAAACTACATTTTCAAAATTATTTGCATAATATTTTACATTATATTTTCTAAACTTTGTATTAATTAACAATGACAATAAAGAGTGAGTATATTATTAAAATATTTTTTTTTTTTTTACAAACATCTGTCCTTTTTTGTACATGGATCACCCACTTGAAAATATAAAATCTTGACGATTGATTTAATTTAATCATATAACTTGCATTTTACTTTTAATATTAAAAAGGCAATACAAAAATAAATATAAGTGAAAAATAAAAACCTAAAATTAAAATACTGGCATTCAACAAAAATTCTGCATGAAGGTCAACCAGCCAACCCAACCAACCAACCAACCAATAAACAAAACAAACTAGCTAGCCAGCCAACAAATACTATATACCTACATTATCTTACATATTATGTGTTTTTTTGCAGTACTTTCTGAGTACTTTGACGAATAAAAATTTCAAAAATAGTTAAAAAAAAAATAATATAAAAACAAAAAAAAATAAAAAAAATAAGCATAATATTGCTATAAAAATTAAATGACTGCTGCTGAAATGAGAATGCATGATTTTTATCTTAAGATATTAATACACATATACTTACATATGCACCAAACATACATTAATGCAAATTTTAAACTTAAAAATATATAATTACTAAATTTAGTAGAAGCCAAAAATAAAAAAGAAAATTATTTTTCTATACTCTTAATATAAAATTTTTTGTTGCTCCATTTTTGATATTAGACACACTCTTAATGTTAGGTATAGGCTCTAACTACATTATTTTTTAGTTATAAATATAGGTAAAATTTAATAAAATGCCCACAAACTTACATATAAAACTAATATGGAAACGACTATGAATTCAAAAATATAAAAATTGAAAAATATATATATATATTTATAAACGAGTATATTGATAAATAGATAGGTTATTACCAACTATAGACTGATGGATGTTTGTTGGAGTAATATTATTTGGTGTTGTTGTTGGTGGAGGCACCACGCCTTTAATTTAGCCATTAAATTTGTAACATTTGCAATTAACTGGATTTCAAAAGATATAATTTTTTTTTGTTTTTTTTTTTTTGTTTATTTTAATTTTATTATTAATTTTATTTAGTTTTTGTTTTTATACTAAATTAAGAAAAAGAACATTTATAAAAAAGAAAAAAAATTGAATTAACTTTATTTTGCAAAATTGGCATTGGAAACTATAGGATGACCACAATATTGAGAGAATTTAAATTTGAAACTTGAATAATTTTCAGTGGACACAAAAAAAAACAGTTCTGATTGATTGAAGACTTTTGTAAATCAATCAACAATCAATAATTTTTAAATATTATAAAATTTAATTTAAAGACTGGATTTGTTATCTGTAAACTTAAAAAAGAATTTAGAATTGATGACATCATTGAATTTTCAAAGTATGAGAAAACAAAAAAAAAATAACTAAAATGGCCGTAAATAAATATAATATTGTAACTTATTGTTATATAATAATATGTATAACTAATTAATTAAAATGATGATGATGGTATATTACTTACAAAAGAATTAATTTTAAAACTATTTATAATGTTGTTTTAAAAATAATATTATATTCTAATTATTGTATCCAGTCGGGAATCGAACCCGAGTGCTCTCATTCCTTTATAAATGAGAAGCGGTGCGTCAACCACTGCACCAATGGCTGAATAAAATAATATTAAAAACCAAAATATTGTTAAAAAAAAAAAACCTTTCATTGAAAACTTTCTATTAATGATTCTAAGTTCAATTTATTTATTTATTTATTTATATTAATAGTACAAATCACCGAAACTCCTGTTAATATATTATATTATATATTTGAACCTGTTTCTCTCACCTAATAAACCACGTGCTTAAACACTAGGCTGATATATTTTATAAATTCCTCTTAAAGATAAACCGATATGCCTTATTAGTTCTGTATTTTTTTATTTATTTATTTATATTAATATTACATACATAAATGTAATGCAATATTATTGAACCATCGGCTACTAAAGGCCATTATAGGTTTTTATACTATTATTAAATTATATACTAATATTATGTATTTTGTTTATATTATATACTATATATTTACATTATATTTGGTTGTAAGGGGGGTATATAAAGAAAACACACTTACGACCTGTGCAGGGATCGAACCCACACTCCTTCGGTTAATACGCCACACGCCTACCCACTAGGCTACCGAAGCCCCCTAGTTCTGTAATTTACATTTATAAATTAATATTACTTAGTAAAATTGCATATTAACAGGCGTAACAAATCAAACTTTAAAAATGTTACTCTACGCCACACTATAATTTAAAATGTAAATAGAAATAATCATAATTAATAAAAAAAAACAAAAAACAAAACAAAACAGGAAAAGAAAAATTTTTTTATAAAAAATGTACTAATCTTTTAAAAAATGTACCAAGTTTTTATTAAATATAACCATAAGTAATAAAAAGGTAATTTATATAATAGGCATACATATATATAAATTATATAGTTATAATTGTATGTACTTATATGTAATTGTAACATTTTTTTTTTTTTGTTTTTTTATAAAATTATTATTATTTATAATATAAAAAGAATTTTAAAATACAATTTAAGTTAAAAATAAAAAAAAAATTAAAAATGGAGGCTGTTTCATTTGTTGGTTTCATTTATTATGTCTTTAATAAAACAATAGCCAGAATCAAGCAGCTAGCAGCAAAATAATTTTAGATATTTATTTATTTATTTATTTTTTTTTTTGTTTTATTATTAAAGAGTTATAGTTGTAATTTTTAAATGGAAAAATAACTTATGTTTATATAAAATATGTATATGTATATTCGTAAAAAAATATATTTTCTGCTTTTTATAAATTATGTAGGAGTGTTAAAAAAAAAAATAACAAGTAATTTTTTTTTATATTTTTTTTTTTTTCTTTTATTCACAAATAGGTAGCAATATTTTAATGCACTTTAATCATAAATTAAATATGTATTACATACATATATATATTGTGTTATGTTATTTTGGTTCTTGTTGTTCTTTCTTGTATATGTGTAGTTTGGTACAAATTAAAAGGTAATTTTTTTTTTATTTTTCTTGAAAATTTTTTTAAATTAATTGGAAAACAATAAATTTAATGTATTGTTTTTAGTTTTACTTATTCTTTTTTTTTTTATTATTTATTTTATTTTTAAAGGTAATTTAAAGTTTTTCTTGAGGAAATCAAAAAAAAAAAAACAATCTTATTTGAACATACGGTTGTAATTATAATAAGATTTATATACTAGGAACTTATAAATCTATTAAAAAAATTATTTATTCAATTTTATTTAGAATCAAAAATAATGTCTAAAAATGTTTTATTTTATGTTCCGGTTTAGAAATATATGAATAAAGGTAAATTATAAATGAATAATATTAAATAATTAGAATATAATGTTTAATTAATCTTCTTTTATTTTGAATTAAAAAGAATTTATTTTATAATAGCAATAACAAATCTTTTTTGTTGTTGAATCAAAAGACAATTTAAAAATCATGTAAATTTAAAATCGTGGGTAAAATTTCAATTAAAATCAATTATTAACTTAAACAAGGTAGAATGTAAACCAACGGTTTTTAAAAGCGCACATTTCCAAACTCAATACAAACTGTTTAGAATTGTGACTTACACAAAAATTTGAAAATTTCATGTAATAAGAAAAAACGTGAAAATAGGGCATTTTTGAAATTTTGAGGGGCCGTAAGTCCGGAATTCTATATAACTAAGAAAAACCGTTAACACGCAAATATATTATTGAACCTTTAATTTTCATGCCTCGCCGAAGAAAAATGTTTACAGGTGCCTAAGTTACAGGTGTCTAAAAACAGCAAATTTTCAATTTTTGAAGCGTAATAACTCTTAAAGAGGGGGTGTTACCAAAAAATTTTCTGAGGAAACTTATACTAATTCTAAAAGTTCTTTCTTGTCTCAAAATTTTAGGTTCCTATCTAAAGGCGTGCCGGAGTTATGAAAGTAGAAAAATCATGCAAAATTTGGTTTTCACATAACGGTAAATTTAAGTACTAAATTTAAAAAAATTGTATAATTTTGATATAAATTTACAAAGTTAAAGAAAATATCTGTCGAATGACGTTTCCAGATTGAAAAAATCTTGAGCAGAACATAAGATATATGCGTTTAAAAATAGGGCCTTTTCAAAGTTTGAGGGGCTGTAGCTCCGTAATGGATGGGGCTACATGAAAAAGTTGTTCCACAAAATTATATTTTTTATGAGACCTACCCATGGTTAAAATTTTTTTTCTCTATCTTTAACGGTGTAGAAGTTTTGTAAACAGACGGACGGACGGACAGAGTGAAACTAATAAGCACATTTTTTCAAAATTTTTTTGGAAATGTGCTAAAAAAATGTATAAATGTATTTGACCAATGCGATCTTTTTTGATATTTTGGAAATAATATTGTGTTTAACAATGTTCAAATTCATTGTTGATTGATCAAAGTACTCATTTAATTTAATTAAAGATAATTGTTTCTTAATTAAACTTTTAATATAAATTTCTTATATAATAATTAGCTATTACGAAATAAGGATATGCGATAAATAAATATTAAATTGTACTATGCAATTGTTCATCTTTCTAGAAAAGTTTTATTTTCTTTCATTGTAAAAACTCTTCAATAATTTTCATTTAATTGAAGAATGGTTAAGAAAGCATCTTTTAGTTTTAAATCTGGAAAAAACCAAAATTCTACTCTTTGAAAATAAAATTTTTAATTTTGATAGTAATTTTCCTTACAAAAATGAGTCCTTAGAAATTGTAAAAAAATTTAATTATTTAGGTCTAATTATTGATAGTAAGTTAAACTGAAGTTGCCACATCGATGAAATAATAAAAAAAATTTCCCCATATATATTCATATTAAGAAGATTGCGTAATTTTCTATCAACTAATACTTTATATGCAATATATTCATCTCACATTAATTCACATATTAGTTATCTAAATCCCATTTGGAGCAGGGCTCCCCAAATCTACTTAAATAAGCTAGAAATTGTGCACAAAAAATGCCTTAAAATCATTAAAAATCTACCTATTCAATACCCCTCTCATTTATTATACTCTCAACAATATCTTAGTCTTACGAATATAAATAAATATGAATTGCACTGTACTGCTTTTAAAATAGTAAATAACCTGCTTAAACATAACTTTATTCTAAATAGAAGATTAGACATTCACTCGCACAACACTAGGAACAAATCAAATTTTTATCTCTCCTTATTTAGAACCGGAAATAAAGAAATAATTGTCTATAAAATTGCTTAAAAGCCTTCAAAGAGCTACCCGAAGATTTGAAAATTCTATCTAACTTCGGCGTATTCAAAAAAAAAATAAGAACACTTTTAGTCGAAACTTAAAGCATTATACTAATAAAGTTAACCTAATATATAATTTTATTAACTTTTAATCGGTAGTATACAGTTACACTAACAATAACGTCAAATGACGAATTTTGAAAACCTTAAGTTAAAGTATATTTAAATTGAGTTAAATTCATTAACTCAAATTAATTATATTAAATTTAAATAATTCCATTAACTAAATTAAATTTAAATAAAAAATTAAAATTTTCTACTATTAAATATAAAATATGTAAATAATTTTATGAAAATTCGATTTTTACTTGATTTATTTATTTTTTTTTCTGTACTTTTTTTTTCTTATTATAATGTAAAAAATTGTTTGTGTCTGAAACTCTGTTCATCATTTTTTACACATTATAAGACCACACAGCTCTAAGCTAAGGTCAGAAACTATTTAATTATGAATATATTAAAGTAAATTATTTTTATATAAATTATGTGGAAGAAATAAAGGAAAAAAAAAAAAAAAAAAGATTGTTTTTAATCAAAACTCTTTATAGGTAGTTAAAAACAATTGATTCTAACGTCATTTCAAAAATGCGTATACTGAAATTGTTCGGATGGATGACTTAACTTATACGAAGAAACTTAACTTAACTTATATCCATGAAACTAATGTCCTCTTAAATGAATTTAAGTGCCATTGAATGTATAACCATTTCAAAGTGGATTTAAATTCTGACCACTTTTTGTTAGAAGTTAAGTTTCAGATAAAATTATAATAAGTTCTGCATTTTTTCATTGGAAGTTATGTCTCAAATAAAACGACGATAAGTTTCTCTTTTTTAATATGTATGTAAGAAAAATAATTAGGAAAGATTTTAGAGTTGGTTATAAAGTCAGGGTTATACCCTTTTCCAAAATCCAACTCTAAAATCCCTTCTAATTAAGAATATCGCATATATGAATATATAAATATTCTGGAAAAAGTAGCAACCCTAATTTTGTATTAACCGAGATTTTTTCAGCAAAATTTAAATTCGGGTTTTTTTTTCGATAAAGTTTCACAAACTGACATACATATAATATCAGGGTTTTCCGTTCAACTCAAATAAAATGGAAACAAAATTTTAATGGAAACTTATGTCTCATATAGCAAATTGGAATAAAAATAAATATGGAATTTTTATCTCTATTTTAATGGAACTGAAGTCCATTTAAAAACGAACTTTACTCTAATGGAACTTAAATCTATTTACGAGGATACAAGCTCCATGCAATTTATGTGCTTGGAAATTAAGTCATCCACCAAAAATTGTTCTAAGAATTATTTTGGTTTTTATGTGATTTTATTATCATTGCTCTTGGTTTAAAAAAAAATTTAGCAAAGATTATGTTGTAATTGCATTTAAAGTCTTTAAAGTTATCTTTAGATAAAATTATCTGAAAAAATTATTAAGAATAAGTTTATATATTAAAGAATTTATGTATAATAAGAGAAATAGTGATCAATTTTAAAGTATCTGTAGATATTATAAAATATAAAATTAGATTTCAAAAAACAAGAAATTTCAAAGAAATAATATCCAAAACTGAAAAAAATTTTTATTAGATATTATAATATTTAATTTAATCATTAAAAATTTTAATAATTGTAACTATATATAATTAAAAAGAAATCAATATAATTTAATTAACAACTTCACTTTTCTTTATCAATTTCACTTTTCCAAAAAAAAAAAAAAAACAAAAACAAACACACAAACTCCTCTTTCATTTAATTTCATTTATATTCTTTCTACATATATATACATATATAATTTCAAAATATCCGTATGAAAACAAATGATTATTATTAATTAGAAAGTTTTTTTTAAATATAACCAGAAAAAAAAGAAAAACAAAAAAAACCAAACTGTGAAAAATTTGATTCACAATTGATTTTTACAATTCACCTGATAATTAAATAAAAAGAAAAATCTAGGTTGAAAATTTAATTAATACAATTAGATAAGGAAATGTTCTGCTACGCATTTTCTAATTTATTTATTTACTTTTTTTTTTTTTTTTAATTATAGTAGAAACTCTTTTTGCAGTTTTTTTTTCCTTTATACAATTTCCATTAATCTGATTCCATATTTTGGAAGGAAAAAAAAAAAAATTTCCTCTTTTTCTATTTGATCTTGTATATATGTTGTTATTATATTAAAAAATAATGTTATATCCAGATGGATGCTTAGTTTTTCCTATAGTTTCAAATTTTCAAATACAAATAAAATTTTTAACTTGTTTTACTTGTTTTAAATTTTCTGATTTTCTTCTCATTGTATGTTTTTATCATTTACCATTTTTTATCATTTGAAAGTTTTTTAAATTTTATTTTTAACATGTTTAAAAAAAAAAAAAAACATGGCTAATAATCGACATCTAAAATTTTGTAAATTTGAAAAATACTCGTATAAGAAGAAAAAAAACTTGTAGTATTAAAAGATTTTCTAAGATTTTCGTTTCATGGTAAAAAAAAAATTAAAATTTTTTTTTATTTCATTTTGTTTTTTTTTTTTTTGTTTTTGTTAACAAGAAACCACTTTTCTTTTCAATCGGAGTAACAAACTGTTTACAACTTTTCATAAAAAAAAAAAAAAGAAAAAAATAAAAAAAAATCTAGGCCAAGAAATTACTTTTGATTTCTATATACCATACATATATATATTTTAGACAGATTGTTAGAAGAAAAAAAATAAAATGTTCGGTTGTTTTAGTGCTAACAGCTATAGAAAAGAAGAAAGAAAATAATTTAACTTTGAAAATAACAATAAATAAAATAAAATATGAAAATGTAACAAAATTAACAATATAATAATAAATAACTTAAAAAAAAAAAAAATAAAATGAAACATTTTTGCTTTCGATTTCACGACTTGAATAACATCTAAATTCGAACAATGTGAATTTTTTCAAATTAGAATTTCAATGTCATAGAAAAATTAAAATTACAAAAAAAAAAAAAAAAATGACAGCAAAAAATTTACAATTTCATAGTGTTTGATATTGAGACTTTTTGTTTATTTTATTTAATTTATTTTTTTTAATTCTACCACCTTTTGTTGGAAAAATAATATGTTCACCTTTTTCATATGTTCAAGATAAAAAAAATTTTTAAATATTAAAAAATATATGGAAGAGAAAACAAATATATTATATTATAAAAATTTTAAATTATATTTAAATAAGGTGACCATTATTATATTTTTTTTTTAAAGATCTAAAATTTTGGATTTAAGAAATTTTATCAATGAAAGTAATTTTAACCGATCAAAATATCATTCAGATCAATATTAGGAGTATGTCAGAGTCAGCTATTAATCAAATTGAAATAAACATACCTATACTGTAAAATCAACTTACTTGTTTCTCTTTCTAATTTTTCGATGCTAAAAAAAAATAATTTTTTAAACTAAAAAAACCCTTTAAGTTATTATATGAACATAAGTATATAAAACTCCACATGTTGAATTCTTTATACCAAATAAACTACAGCTGTTGTAAATTTATTTTGTACAGAATAAACAATTCAATATGAAGAAGTATTGCTAATTAAAATTATATTTTACGGAAATTTGTTAATGTTGCTAATTTTATCTGTCAAAATAAAAATTAAAAATTTTTATATTATTAATCATTATTCATTTTCATAATTTAATTTACATTTTTCTTTTTTTGTTTTTTGTATAACCTTAACATAGAAAATTGTGTTACTACACGTAAAAATCATTATAGTATTCAAAAGTAAATATTTCAAATGTGGAACACCACAAATAATTTACACAAATTTTTATACACTGTCTATATGATACTGATGGTCACATTAATTTTAAATTGTTCCGTTTTTTAATTGATTCATGCAAATTGTTTATCAATGTCTTAAAGTGAATTTAGAGCAAGCGGATGAAACACAAGAAGGAAATTTATAATGCACCTTCACTACGCGATTTATTTATGTGCATATTATTTAAAAAAAAAAAAAATATATATATATATATATAAAATTTTAATTTTAATAAATATACTTTTTTAATTTGTTTTTAATAATATTGAACATATATTGAATCCTATTAGAAATTTTTGGTATATACAAAAAAAATTATTTAAATTTTGTTAAAATATCGTTTAAATTTGAATACGGTAAACAAAACAAACAATAAAAAAAAAGTATTGTTATGCCTGCCTTTTAAGTCTACAAAAAAAAAACAAATAAAAGGTTTCATTTTTTTTTTTCTCTTTATTATTATTTGCATTAAAATTAATAAAAATGTAAAAAAAAAAAAATGATAATAAAAAAAAACAAATTAACAGGTATATTATAAAAAAGAAATCAAAGCGAATTTGACCCCGAATGCATTTGAAAATAATAATATTGCGGTAAGTTTTTTTTTTTTTTTGTTTACTGTGAATAGGCGTGCGTATTATTTTAACTTGACTTGCGTTATATGACAACCTTTGTCATAAATTTGACAATTAAATGCGTGAATAAATTTATAAAAATTGTACAATTTTTCTAGTGAAATTTTACGTGACATTTTGTTTTGTTTTTTTTTTATGGTAGTTTATTAAAATTTAAATTTTGGGGTTTGAATAAATTAATTTGTTTTTTGTTTTTTTTTTTTGGTTTTAAAAAAAACATTATAAAATCAAAAAAAAACAGAAAAAACTTACTTGCAATTGTTGAATGCATTTTCTCGAAGGGTTTAATTATATTTTAATTTCATTTTAAAATTACTATCACGTGATTAAATTTTAATGCATAATTGTGTGCGATTATGAGGTTTTCAATTAATATGCGCCATTGAAATAAATTCCAAAAAAAGAAAATTTATCATTTGTCTATTTTTATTATATGTATGTATGTACTTATGTCTTGTACAAGCACCCATACCTATAACTATCCGTCTTTAGTAAGTAAGTGTAATAGATTTCATTCAATATTAAAAAAAAAATTTCATTCCATTTTCATTCCGGATATGATAAGTCGGATGAATAATTATCGCTAATATTTTTAAATTCAACCAGTGTCTTAATCTAATCTATACAGCTAAATAACATTTAATAATCTGTAGATTAGATAGATAGCGTTTTTTTTTACGCGATTTGATGTTCATTTTCAGAGAAAACAAAGAAAAAGAAAAAAAGGCAAAAATGAGATGCGATTAAATTTGCAAATTACTATATAGTTAATATTGTAATGATAGTAATGGTGGGATGATATTTATGATAATCTTCAATGCATGTTAAAATTTTTTTTTTTGTTGTTTTAACTGAAGATTATTTAATATTTTTACAGGTAATTAAAAATGATGATTATTTTTCTGTTGTTGTTTTTATTATTGTTTGCATCGACATAAAAATGTTAAAATTCTTTAGTTTTTAAATGAATCTTTTTTATTTTTGTTGTTACTATATTTTTTAATTCATAGCTGCTATATGATTTTTTTTTTTTTGTTAATTTTAAACATAGCTTCATAGCCTCCAAATATGAATGAAAATTGGCAAGTTCTTTTGTTATTTGTTTTTGTTTTACATTTTGGTGTTGTTTTGCATTTATTTTTTCTTCTTTTTATCTCAACACTATTATAAACTGCTAATGAAGATACGTCGAAACATTCGGCTATTCGCGTATATGTAATTGTATTCCCGTAATTAAAATGCAGGTATGTGATAGTATAGTAACAAACCAAAAAAAAAAAGTGAATTCTACAAAATTATATATATAGATATATATATATATATATATATATATATATATATATTATATATATATTTATATATTAGTGTTGAATTAAAATTTTTTTTTGTTTTGTTTTTGTAAATATTCGCTGGAAGGTTCATCTTTTGAAGGTTTGTTTACTGGCTTGTAAAAACAATGAAATTGAAAAATAAAACAACAACAAAAAAAAAACAACTTAGAAATTGAATTTATTGAAAATACAACAGAATACATTTTGGGATTTTTAGGTTTCTAGAACAAATTAATCATAAATGGAAATTGGAAAGAGTTAAAAATGTAAAATAGAATGGTTATTACTTATATAATGATGAATTAAATTATAGTTTCTAGCTATCAATTATTTACAATTATAATATTTGAATACAAAAATTGGAAACCACTATTATACGGAATATTTAATGATTTTATTGAGAATTTTAGTTAAACATTAAAATTGAATCACTTGTGGCTATTTGACAGGTAAAAATCGAGTAAAAATATTTTGACGGACATTTTATATTTTTATTATAATAAGAAATAGTGAGAGCTGTCAATATTGACCAATACATGAAAAATCTTTCAATATTCAAAAATTTAAATAATTTTTAAGATAAATATGGATTTTAGTTTTTGTTTTTATTATTATATTTCATATTCAATAAATTAAAAATGTGTATGAATTTATTATTACTATTTTAGTCGGTATTCAGCATTACAATATCAAGAAAGTGCTAATGTCAATGGAAAGGTTTTTATGTCATCTATTTTGAAACTTAAATTAAAAGCTTAAATTTTAAATTCCTTCCTTCTAATTTTCTTTTACAGCTGAAAGATAAAATTCTAAAGATGGTTTTTTTTTTGGGAGATTTTTTTTATTGAAACGATAACAAAACATAAAATGTTCGCGAAATATAATTAAAAGAAATTATCTCTCTCTACGCGATTATGTGTAAAATAACCGGGTTAGAGCGGAAAATTGAGAACACAGTAAACAAGGTAGAATGTAAACCAACGGTTTTTAAAAGCGCACATTTCCAAAACTCAATAAAAACTGTTTAGAAGTGTGATTTGCACAAAAATTTGAAAATTTCATGTAATAAGAAAAAACTTGAAAAATATGACATTTTTGAAATTTTGAGAGGCCGTAAGTCCGGAATCCTTTATAACTAAGAAAAACCATTAACACACGTAAAAATATATTATTGAACCTTTAATTTTCATGTCTTGCCGAAGAAAAATTTGTACAGGTGCCTAAGTTACAGGTGTCTAAAAATAGCAAATTTTCAATTTTTGAAGCGTAATAACTCTTCAAGAGGGGGTGTTACCAAAAAATTTTCTGAGGAAACTTATACTAATTCTAAAAGTTCTTTCTTGTCTCAAAATTTCAGGTTCCTATCTAACGGGATGCCGGAGTTATGAAAAAAGAAATTTCATGCAAAATGTGGTTTTCACATAACGGTAAATTTAAATAGTAAATTACAAAATATTACATAATTTTGATACTGTTTTATATAGATAATAAAATTTTCGATCTTCTGGCGGTTTTAGATTGCAGAATTATTACGCAGAGCCCGAGATATATACATATGAAAATGGGGCTTTTTCGCAATTTTGAAGAGCTGCAACTTTGGAACCCTTTACAATTAAAATAAACCTTTAACACACGTAAAAATATATTATTGTAGCTTTAATTTTTATATCTTGCAGAAGTAAAATGTTTACAGGTTCCTAAGTTACTGGTGTTTAAAAATAGCAAATTTTTCAATTTTTAAGCCCTAATAGATCATAAACAGGGGGTGGTCCGAAAAAATTTTCTGAGGAAACTTATACTAATTCTAAAAGTTCTTTCTTGCCGCAAAATTTCAAGCTTCTATCTAGAAGCGTGCCGGAGTTATGAAAGTAGAAAAATCATGCAAAATTTGGTTTTCACATAACGGTAAATTTAAATACTAAATTTAAAAAAATTGTATAATTTTGATACTAATTTACAAAGATAAAAGAAATACCTGTCGAATGACGTTTTCAGATTGAAAAAATCTTAAGCAGAACATAAGATATATGCATTAGGGCTTAGGGCTTTTTCAAAGTTTGAGGGGCTGCAGCTCAACTACCTATGGTTAAATTTTTTTTTCTCTATCTTTAACGGTGTAGAAGTTTTGTAAACAGACGGACGGACGGACGGACGGACAGAGTGAAACTAATAAGCACATTTTTTCAAAATTTTTTTGGAAATGTGCTAAAAAGGGACTGCCCATAGATGTTGGCTGATATTTGATTTAGAAAATCAGTTTAATTAGATTAGAAAATCATGCAAATTAGTTATCATTAGTTATCATTCATGGTCATGACAGTATACGAATGCTTCTTTTATAGCGCTAAAATTTCTCGGTAAATGAAGGTCAGAAATATTGATACAAATACAAAAACCAAAATAAATATTCAATCTAATTTAGAAATCCAAAATTTTAAATACTAAGATATCCTATTTTTTATTAAGATCACTTTGAATTTCATAATTTCAATTTCTGAACTCAAATTTGTCTGTGATAGTGTGATTCCATACAAAGAATACATGAACATTTTTTTTTTAGAAATTTTGTTATTTTTAGGAATTTATAAAGTTTTTCTTTTAAAATTATATGCATATCTTAGAAATTATACAAGTAATTTCTTTTACAAAATATTATAACTTCATATTTAAGGACCTTGAACTGAATGGTATCTATCTATTCACTGAGTATTATAAAGTTAAGAAATTGTGTGCGTCCATTTTCAAGTTCTTTTTTTTTGTAGTTTCTAATGTTTAAACAATTCATAAGAATAAAATTCAAAGTTAAGTGAAGTAAAATGAAAAAAAAAAAAATTATGTAATAAAAAAATATTACGAAGTTTTTAATAAAACAAAAAAAAAAAAAAATTTGACTTTTGATATAATTCACGAATATTTTATTTTATTATTTTGAAGTTCAACAGTCAATAAAGTTTATATTACACTTATTTTTAATTTATAAAACTTATGTTACCAGCATATTTTTTATTTTAACTTTAACCCGAAAACCGAAATTTACTAAAAAAATTAAAAAAACCAAAATATATGAATTAAGTAAATCTTAAATCGATTATTTGTGATTTTAAAATTTAAAATGGTTTTTAAATTATTTTATTTGTTTGCCAATATCTAATTGCACAAACACTTTTTTTTTTCTTTGTTTTTCGTTTTGGTTTTGTTGCAAGTCAGCAAAAAAATTTTATCAGTTATAGTTAAAATTAAAATCAAAATAAAATGAAAAATAATTAAAAAAAACTTTTGTTAAATAAAATTCCTAGTTTTTTTTATAGCAGCCATAAAAGAAATTTGAATATAAACATTTTTAATGGTTTTTATTTTAATTTTTTTTTTAATTTAATTTTTAAGAAATTACTAATTTTATTCTCTAATCTTTTCAATCATTTATTAAGTCAATCATTCACCAAAGTGTTAAATGTTTTAAAATGTTTTATCTTAATATTGTGAAAGGAAATCTCCACATAAAAGTTAAATATAAAAAGTATAAATAAAGGGTTACAAAATTATTAAAGTAAAAGTATTTTTAATGTTGCTTGTCATACCAGCTATGTTGATTTATTTTTTTTTTATATTGTAAATATAAAGAAAATTAAACCAAAGCTAATTATTTAGCGAAGAGAAGTATATATTGATTATAAAATTATGGGTACTTCTCTTTATACAAATTTTATTGCATTTATATAATAATGAAATTAATAAAATGGGATGTTATGTATTCATATATTGATCGACATGCAGAAATGTAAATTCTGCTTTTATAAAAATATATTTATACCCGTACGATAGGATCGGGTATAATAAAATTACTCCTCCGTTTGTAACACCTCTAAATAAGCGAGCTAGATATACCTTCAAAGGTATGGATCGGATCAGAAAAAAATTCTAAGACTTTTGAGCCATGTC
This sequence comes from Poecilobothrus nobilitatus, assembly GCA_947095535.1. NCBI lineage: Eukaryota > Metazoa > Arthropoda > Insecta > Diptera > Dolichopodidae > Poecilobothrus > Poecilobothrus nobilitatus. The sequence continues at coordinate 29,266,800 of OX352773.1, read as the reverse complement.
CGTCCGTCCGTCCGTCCGTCAGCACGCTAACTCAAAAACTAAGAAAGCAAGAATCTTGAAATTTACACAAAATATTCTGGGAGTAATTTGTAGGTTCCCTATTTTTTTTGGTTGCGTTTGGACCAAGCCTTAGGGTAGCTCTCGAACACCTAGCTTTTAGATCCCCACATTTTTTTTGAAATAGAGTTATGAAATTTTAACTGCTGATAGATGTCACAAAAATATTAATTATATTTTTTATAACTTTTTTTTGTACCCCCACCCGTTACGGAGCTACAGCTCCCCAAAGGTTCAAAAAAGCTCTATATTTAAATTGTTATAGCACAAGTTGTATAAGGTATATCTTCATTCTGAAAACAGCAAACGATTACTACTTTTATTAGCTTGAAAAGTATATATACAATAAATATATATTTGTGGCATACGATGTCTTAATTTACCGTTATGCGAAACTAAAATTTTGCAAAATCCTTTAACCCTTCTATCTTCTAAACGGTTTCAGTTGGAAAAATTGACAAAAGTTTGAAATTTTGACAGAAGTTAGATATTTAAAAATAAGTATGAGTCATTTCAGAAATTTTTTTTGTATCACCCCCCGTTTAGGAGCTGTAAGGGGTCAAAAACTGAAAATTTCCTATTTTTAAACATCTGTAACTTGAACACCTGTTAAATTTTTTTTGAAGTAATACACAAAAATTAAAGCTTCAACATTATACTCTTATTTCTGTTAATAACTTTTTTTAATAATATAGGGTTACTTTATAATTGACGAAAGTGTTACTTGATTTTTTCAAATTTTCTAACAAATTTCTTCAACAAATTTTTTCCATTTTGTTTTATTCGATAATTTGAAATTGTTGAGGATATAATGCGTAGTACATAAAAATGTAAATAAATATACAACATAACGGTTGCTTGAAGAATTTTTATTTATATGATATTGATATACATACATACTTATATAATATCATGTTTATTTACATATCGTATATGTCACTAGTGAATGAATGATAAGAGTATATATGTATATTATATAGCGCCGTATTTACATACATATATGTATTTTATTGTACTTATAAGAAATTATTCTGTCAATGGAATATTTAAATATAATATAATATAATATTTAAAATTATATTTACTATTTTGTACTAAGTAAATTTAATATACATTTACCGCTTAGTATTAAATGGTACTATAGAATATTTGAAAAAGTTTTGGATTGATAATCGTTATGTGGAAGGTTAGAATTTGCTTTAGAAGAATGTGTAAACATATAGTTTGAATATATCTACAACCCAAAGTTCTAGAAATTATAAAATTCACCCAAATTATTTTAAAATACTAAAATATTAAAAAAATAATATTGTAAGCAGAGTGACAGGCTGTGAACATATTAACGGTTCGTACGGGTATCTAAGAGTTGACAAAGGCAACTGTATTCTTCCTCGTTTTAGACCTATTTTAAAAAAAGCAAAACAATAGCTATTTTTTCTGCCCCAAAAAAGGTACCGTTATGTATAGACGATTTTTGCAGTAATTGGGAAATAAATGAAATTGGAAAAATTAATTTTTAGCTTTTTTGATGTTTGCCCTAAAACTATAAGACATCTTTCAACCAAATACATATCGTCAAAAAGAAGCTCATCATTAGACCTTTCAGATGAGCATAAACTGTTAACATAACTCATAAGTAAGTTAGTTAAAAAAAAATAATAAAAAATATGAAGGACAAATTTGAATTTTGAAGGGCTACCCCATTAATGACGTCAATGCTTAACTAAACCCCCGCCAAATGTGTTTAATCATGTCCAAGCATGTTTTTATAAAAGTTTGAAATCGATCCTACGCGAGACTTACAGTAAAGTTTAAACTAAAATTCTATTCGGTGTTTTTCTCAAGTTTACCTTATACAAATTTACTATGCATAAAATAAAAATTTACCTTCTATAAAATAAAATAAAGCTCTTGTTTTATATAAAAACTGAGAATGCATCATATAAAAAACAACCAGGAATAGCTGGTCCCATATCATTGAAAGAAAAAACTTTGTCAAAATAAATTCCCAAAATTTGGCATGTCTTTGGAGTAACTTATAAAGAAACTTGAAAACTATTCTTAATCTTTAATATATAATATTTGAAATCGCAAGACAGAATAAGAATAATGTATGGGTAATGAAAATGAAAATTTCAAATTAAAGAAACCTGTCGGTCGAGAGAAAAATTAAGAGAATCAAGAAATGTATTATAGATCATGTTAAAATGTAAAAAGCAAGAGAATTAACTCAACAGTAATAAAATATATACTAATGCTAATAATTTAAAAATTTTATTATTATATTGAGGACATGATACACATATGCTTAAAAAACTGCAATTTATATAAAGCTTTCAGTATAAATTTTTGTAGAGATTTACACAAGTAAACTTTTGTCTTTTATATTGCTGAATCACGTGCGATTATTCAGTATCCTATGAAAGGGAAATCAAAAATCTTCGAAAAAATTCTTTTTTATTTTTTATTCCTGTGAGTATCAAACATCAATTAGACTGCAATCCTAAAATCTTTTATAATTTCACTTAAATTCTCTACACAGTTAAAGAAAAATCAATTTGTAAACTATAATGAAAACTCTTAGAAAGTTCATTAGACTTTAAATAATAATTTTCTTTTTTTAAGCTTTCATTTTTATTAATATTATTGTTTTAAAATAATATTAGTAAATATGTATACCTCATGTATATACGTATATATTTAATTAACATTTTATATACTTTTACTTTCAATAACACTTTATATGCAAAATTTTAATAGAATTTAAAGGGTTCAGGAGTCAAAGATACGATCATAAATCATAAAGATTACCTTTTTTTTTTTTTTCTTGTTGAAACAAATGATAATTAATAAAGTAAAAGTAATAAAAAATAGAATAGCAAATACAAAAACAAAAAAAAAAAAATTAAAAAAACAAAAAAACTTTATAAACATATTGTTTCACGGTAAATTAAAAACTATTAAAGAAAAATTGATTAAAATATAATCAATTAGCGATTTTTTTTTTGTTTTGTGGCTTTTTTTTTTTTACTTAATTATTTTAAGCCAACCTTTAAAAATGCCAAAAATTTAAAAGTTTTTAAACTTCCGCAAAATTAGTTTTAGTTTTTTTTGCTTTTAGTTTTTGTTTTCTTGCAAAGAGCAATTGCTTACTAAATTCTCTAAAAGTAGGTACATATATATATTTTGGAAAGAAGACAACTGATAGATCTCTATATGATATGGACATCTGACGGAAAATTCTGCATATGATTTCTGATAGTTTCCTATTTGCCTTCCTGAATAAAATGTTATACATTTTTTGTTTTTTTTTTTTTTAATTTTACCATCATCATGTCGTTCCCATATACTACCGGCTATTTTGATGACTATTTCCGATAAAAAAAAAATTTCTCTAATAAAAATTCAATATGTTTTTTTTTTTTTGTTTTCTATAATATATACTTTGCCATCTTTATTTGAAATTTTTGTAAATTTCTTTAACAAATGATGGTAAATACCACATTTTGACGATGAATAAAAAAAAGAAATAATAAAATATAAAATATTTATGAAAAATGAAAAACCGCGAAAAAAATGTAGCCCCAAAAAAAAAAAAAAAAAAATTTTCTACTTTATACTCTGTATACTTTATTATTTTAAAATTACACATTATTGATATTTTTTTTTCTGTTTCATTTTAACAGAGTCATTAAAAATATTTTTTATTAATATACCATACATAATGATATAGTTGATGATAGCTTTGATTTAACAACAAAAACTCTGTTATATTTTACATCTTTATTTTACATTCTAATTTATTTTAATTTTCGTATAGAGGATTTTTTAAAAAGGATGTTGGCAAGTTTTAAGTATAAAAATGGTTACTGAAGCCTAACAAAATTGATACCATTATTTTGACCGTAACTTTCTTTAAACATTAATAAGTTAAATTGAAAGAAAAAGAGCAAAAGAATTGTATTAGTGGAATGTCAGTATTATTACTCTATTATTACTACAACCTTATGGTGACGAGACGATCCAATGCTTTCGTCGCTTCTCGCGTCCCTTTTGACGTTTAAATAGAATACATTAATCTAAATGTGACTTGACCAAATGCAACGTCCCGTGATAAGCGCCACAACAAAGCGATACTGGAGTAGAGCAACTTTTTACTTTTAGTCGCGTTGACAATCAATTTCTTTTGTTTTTGTTTTTGATTTTATTTTGGTTGTTGGTTGTCATTGACAATAATTTTCATAATTTTTAGTGTTACATAAACAATTTAATTTATTTCATTAAGTGTGGTCATCATTTTATTTAAAAATCGAAATTTCAAATTAACAAAATATATTTTAATTAAATAGGTTATGTCAAAAGTTAGCAAAAATTAAAGGTATTTTCTTTTTCGAAAGATAAGGATGATCTTCAAAAAACTTACACCACATTGATCCATGACATTTTTATTCATCAAAACCACTTCATGAACAATCGATTGTTAAAGCAGCATAGTGACTCAGGATTATAGGAAAAGTATATTTACTTTTCTTAATTGCAAAAAAAAATCTATTGCTTATTGAAAAACCCCGAAATTATTACTAACCTATTATGTTTATCAAATATAATTTACAAAAAAAAAAAATTGAAGACTTTTTCATGTACATATATTATTATTAGAAAAAAAAAAATAGAAAAAAATCTATAAGATTTGTGTCAATATATCATTTACCAGTATTACACGTCAGTGTAACTCTTCCAATTCTCAAACCACTTATGCATGCATTTATGAATATTAACCTGTAATTCTGTTTTCTTTTTTTTTTTTTTATTAATTTTCTTATTAAAATGGAATGGAAATCTATTAAAGTACATAATAGAGATCAGGTGAAGTTGAACGTAGACATATGTATACATATATACAAATAACTTTATCACATGCTATACTTTTTCGCCATTTATAGTTTGTTATGAAGTTTTTTTTTTTTTTTGATTTATTTGCCAGCAATAATAATAAATAATATTACAATAATCTACAAATATTAATTTTTCGACGAATTTCAAATATCTATACAGTTATATTATTTTGATTTTGATTAAGATTTTTTTTTTTTCATTACAATTGAACTCAGTAATACTTGTATGTATACTCATATAATATGTAAGCAATTTGTAATTACTATGTGTATTTATACATATGTATATGTACGATCGTTTTGGTATTCAAAATAGTATATTTACATTTTATTTTTAACTTTTATGGTTCACTTTTCCTTTTAAATAATAGAAAGTTAATTGTTTTTTTTTAAACATATTAAATATCGTATAAACGCGCGTCCGTTCGTTTTGATTTTATTTTAATAATTTTATAGTTGTTTTAGTTAGATTAATTTGTTCCGGTGATTCATAATGTTCTTATAATAATATGTTCTCATTATGATTCATTATATTCTTTTAATATGCTTGGTTCTTTTGATTTCTTAAATTTATGTGGTTCACTAAGCATAATTCAAATGTGTAGTTCGAAAGCAAAGTTCGAATGTATAGAATTAACTACAAGCTTTTATAGATTATCGTTATATATTACGAGATATATGGATTAAATATTTCATATCGAAAGTGGTTTATGTTTCAATAGAAATAACAGATTTTTAAATATTTAAAATTATGATATTTTATCTTTAAATTATAGAAGATTCAATTAAACTGTCAATTGATTTCAAAATTAACATTTTAAAATAAGCCGTCTAAGGTCTAAATCAAAAATAAATATTTTTCTCTCTTTCTATCTTGATTACTTTTTAAAAATGTGAGTTTTTTGTGTTAGGTTAAGAATTAAGAAATTCGAATGCTTAAATTGGTTAATATTTTTTTTTTTTTTTGAAACTTATGATCATGAAATGAAAGTTGGTTTTTATCTTATATAGCACCTCTACACTTTTTATGTTATTAATTATTATGTGTGTCCTGTTCTTAATTGGTTTGAAAAGAAAATATAGAAAATTTTCGATTCATTCATGCTCTTCTTATAAGTAACATTATTTTAATAACTACATAGAATCTACAACCTGTAAAAACAGGTCTTGAATAACAACATTTTGACAGCTATAAATAGGAATTGCAATAAGTTCATAATAAATTTATTTTTTTTTTGTGTTATACTTTTTAAAGTTTTCAAAATATTTGAAGTTTTCAATTTTCGGCTAATTTTATCTCTTTATGATAAAAGTTTTGTAACTTTTAATAAATCTGGACACTATAGATTCGGACATATTGTTTTTCATATTTTGTTTTTTTTTTTAAATCAAGTATATCAGTATGCATCAGTAAATCATCACAATGTTAAATAGTGTTATACTGTTATTATAATAACTGTAAAACTGTTTATTTTCTTTTTATTTTCCGTTTAGATTCAATTTCAATTGAAATTATATTTGATTTATATTCGCGGTATTTATCGTGGTAATATTTTACAAAAATTTTTTTTTTTCTTTTTGTTTATTATCATTTATTAAATTAAATGGAGCCGAAGAAAGTTTTTTTTTTATCTGTTATAATATGTTCGTATATGGAATCGTTTTTTTTTTTGAATGAATCTTTTTTATTTTATTGTTTTTATTTTTATTTTTTTTTAATGTAGGAATGTATTTTACAATTTACTGTAATTACTGTTGTAATGTAACGATTTCATATTATATATATATGTACATATATGTAAGATTAGTATATAATCAAATAATAAATATGAAATTTACTAGGTTTCTATAATTTCATTTTATTGATTTGTTTTGTCTGAAATTTTTTTTTTTTTTGCAAAATTATAAATTTGACCACGAAGGTGAATTTTCATATTTAAAAGGATGATAATTGATAAAATTTTCATTGAATTTGTGGTGAATTTAAATTTGAATTGAAATTGTGGTTTAAAAAATTTTCTAAATAGAAAGTTTAAATTAATTGATTTCCTTTTGTGGTTTGCTACTGAAATTTATAAAGCAATTTTGGAATTTTTTAGAAACGATATTTTCATATTAGGGATTATTTGGAAAATTTATGCAAATTAAAAGAAAAAAAAAATTATTAATTTACAATAGTTTTATACCACACTTTACCGTGTTTTACAGGCGAAAAATAAGGTGTGACAAGATCAAATGATCGCAAGCGTATGCAAATGTGTGTGATAGTACAAATCAAATCTATTCAATAATATCTGTAAATCGAGGATTCTAACTTCTCAATTAATTAAGAATTAACACAGAATAACGATCAAATATATTGATCAATAGATATTGTGGAACAAATTTGGGCAAAACATGAATTAAATCAGGAATTAAAACGGATCTATAAATAAAAAGTTTTTAACTAACTTACTATACAAATTTTAATTGTAGTTATAGTATAGCTAAAAATTTACTTTATATTCATAAGATATACATATTGTATATAGTTTTTTTTTTCCAAACCGCGTGTTTATTCTGGTGTTTATTGTACAATTTATACTTTTATTACATCCCTGAGGTAATTGATGAAACTCTTAAAAGAAAATGTGTAATCAATCAATTAGTGATTGATTTAAGAAAAAAAACAAAAAAATAAGGTGTGGATTTTAAGTAGCACATTTAATCTCTTGAGCTCTCTTAATTTTTAATTTTTTTTCTTTTCCTGGTATCAAATTTTATTTTTACTATATAAATATTATATTATATGAATGGTCACATGACAAAATCCATTACAGTTGAATGTAAAAAAAAAAAAAAAAAATTGTTTAAATATTTCATTCATTCATTTTTAGTTGAAAAAAAATATAAATATTTTTTTTGTAATTATAAATGGATTTAATGTAATGATTTAGCATACATGTATAGATATTATGTGAAGTTATCATATATTTTTTTCTTTTATGAAATGAATTGTGCGTAAGATGACTTTTATTGTTCAGCATATACATGTATATATATATTTTTCCTTAAAGTTATGATTAAAATCAAATGATATTTAGCTGCGTGGGAAAACAACAAAAAGAGAACCGATTAAGTTTATAATCAAAATATCACATTTCTTATTAATTACAATACATATCATGTAAAAGTAGTAGTATGTAGGGACAGCAATATATTGTAGCATAAAACCAGAGCAGCATATTAAAAATAAAAAACAATAAAAACAAAATTCACAGGGTTTTTTTTTTCAGCTTTCGTAAACAAATACTGAAAAAGCACTGAGCACAAAAAAAAAAATAGAAAAAAAAAATATAAATATTAAGCAATTTTTACAAAAAAAAAAAAAGTTGTACTAAAAAGTTATAAAAAAACGCTGAGTCGGGTAAAAAACTGATCATCAATACCCTCTAAAATGAAAACAAATTCCAAAAGGTAAAATATAAAAACAATATACATACCTAGGTTCATAATGTAATAATATTGTTTTTATAAACTGAATTGATATACAATCAAAGAAAGAGATAGAAAGATAAACAAAACATTTTTAATTGTTAACAATGTTATATTTAAATCAAAAATTCATATCAGAGACTATAAAGTAATAAAAAAAAAAAAAATTTCTTACAAAACAAAAAAAAAAAAAAATTGGGGTTTTTCTTTTCTTTATCTTCTAATATTGTAAACATTGCTGAAGTTTTCTATTATCATAGTTGTTGTCGGACCCTGTGAATATTTCCTTTTGTTTTTTTTTCTTGTTTTTGTGGCAAAAAAAAAAAATGTTTTCTTTGTTTAAATGTCATAAACTTATACAGAAATTCGATGTGGTTTCATTTCTGAAACAAACAAAGAAAACAAAAAAAAAAATAAAAAAATTTAAAACCGAAACGCTATGGTTTAAAATGTTAACATCCACCCCCATAGCCTCATATAATCAAAATACGTGATAAAAAGACATAAAATTACAACAAAAAAATAAAAAAAAAAATTAAAAAAAATGGTAAATAATAATAGGAATTCTCTTGTTTTTTTATTTTTTTATTTTTATTTTTATACTCGTACTATGTTATATAGTCACAAATTGCATAATCGCATCATCAATGACATACAGTGCATCGCATAAATTCATTTGACACCACATCTTAAGTACAATATAACCGTTATCGTTAATGTTAATATTATTTTTTATTTTATTTTTTCTTTTTTTTTAATCTAGTACAGATTTTACAGTTATTTTGTAAGGATTGTTTTGTTTTGTTTTTTTGTTCTTTTTTTTTTATTGTGGTTCTTTTTTAATTTTTTCATATAATATTCAAAATTTTCCGTCATTAGAAACGAACAGACAAAACAAAAATGAACAAAATCAAAATTAATGTTTTAAAGGTCGATACAAAACTTAACGTGAGATCAGAATCCATTGAACCCGCATGTAACTAAAACTTAAACTTAAAATTGAATATATAATTAGAGAATATGTATATAAAAATTTTAAGGGGTAAGGTAAAATGTCATATCATATAGCATATAGTCAGTATCTATGTTATTAAAAATTAGAAGACAAAAATAAAAAAATAAAATAATAACTAACGGTTAAGAAAAAGAATTAACTCCTAAATATTATATTCTGCAATATATATGTATAGATAAAAACCACACGAAAATAAAAACATTTTTTTTTTTACGTAATCATTTGAAAAGAGTGCGGCTTTTAAAGAAAAATAAAAAGCAAAAAAAAACCAAAAATGATACAACAAAAAGTACAAAAAGAAAAAAAAAACAAGAAAAAAAAAGAAAAAAGAAAAATCGGAACATTGCTACCGTTTTTTACTTCTTTTTCATTAGAATTGTTTGTTATAAGTAACTGTTATATTGCTGCTACCAACCACCGCTGGAGGTGCTTTGTAAAAAAAAATAAAAATTTGCTGTCAATGTTGCAAAATGCAAAAAATATTGTTATTTAAGAAAAAACAAAAAAAAAAAAAACAAAATTTTACAATAACAACAACAACAATCATCTAATAATATTCATTTTGAATGAAAATGATTTAAGACAGAGGGTTGGGGATTTTGTTTGATTGACTGAATTACTTTTGATTGATGCAAATTTGTTCACGCGATCAGTTGTCAAAGCTTTTGGCATACTAAATTCTATTTGTTTTCATATATCTATCTTAATATATGCAGCTGTATGTATGTATGTATGAATGTATATTTTTATTAAAAGGAAAAATATAATGTTTCTTTTGTTGTTATATGTTGCAAATATATGTACATATGTACACTACTTAAGAGTATACAATATATTATGATATACGTTATATGCAATATCAACTTAATTTTATAGATTACAAACTATGTATGTAATTATGATTTATTGATGCCAGGGAACTGGAATTAGTCTACTTCTATTACAAAAAAAAAAAAAAAAAAAATACTAGATTTTCTTGTTATTTTTGTATTTTTATATTTTAATTTTTTATTTTATATAGTTTTAGGTTTAATTGATGGTGTACTGTTTTGTGTGTTTTTTTTTGTATTTTTTTTTTTTCTTGATTTAATTTTAGTTGTAATGAAAGCGTTTTTAATTTTCATTCATTCTTAGTAATTTTATTTTAAATTTGAAATTATTTTTGCTCTTAATTTTTAAATTATTGCTGTTGTGTTTATTTGTAAATTAAATTTAAATAAAATTTTTTTTGTTTTTTTTTTTGTATTTCATAGTAATCAAAGTTCACCATTTTGTTAGTTGTTATGCAATAATTACTGTAAGAACAGAGTTCAAATTTTGATACAAAACTAGTATAAATTAAACGTTTTTAATTTAATTTTTTTTTTTTTTTTTGTTATTTTAATGAAATAAAATGGTGTTAGTTTTAATGACTTAGAAAATTTAATTATAGATAATGAATATTCAGTTTCAAGAAAAATATAATATATTAGTTTAATGCGCGGTATAGGCAGATGGTAGGTTTAATGCAATAGGTTTTCAATATATATATATATATATAGTAAATGTGGTTAGAAATAGTATTAAGTTAGTTATATTATAAAAGTCATTGATACAATTAAATTTTTTTAAAAAAATGAAAAGAAAAATTAGAATTAAAAAAACAAATAAAAATTACACCTAATTGACAATTGTAAAAGTTTTTCGGTCAAAAATAAAAAAAAAAATTGAATACTTTTGTAAACTCATTCAAAGATGAATTTTACGTATTAAATGACATATAATTTTATCTCGTTCGCCAGTATTTTACTAACCCAAGAACTTTTCTAGGATGAAACGTTTTAACCATCCTGAAGAACTTTTTTATTACATAATAAATAAATTGCCGGATACAAGATCTTGAATCCTAAAGCTTTGATTCCCAATTAAATGCGATGGCGGAAAATATATACTGAAATAATTTGAATGGTTTTCGGCGGCGCATAGTTACGTCGATGTAAATATGTTCAATTGAACGTAATTTGGTTAATTATTTTTAACGAACAAATATAGTTTGACATAAAAATAATCAATTGATTTTGTATAGTAAAAAAAAAAATTATAAATAGATTTAAGTATAGTGAATTTTTCAACAAGGTACAAAATTGCATATTTTAATTCAGTATAAAAGTAATTTATTGAGAAATAATATCCATAGAAAAAAGTAAACCTCTTTAATATCTTGATATCAAAATTTATTATAAGCCGTATTAATTTTATTTATAGCAAAAATTCCACTAGAAATTTTAAATAATCAATCCTCATCCGCAACATCATATTCTTTAAATCCAACGTATCCTTCTATTTCGATTTCATTAAGCATTATTTTTTTTAATGCATTTCTCCTCTCTTATAAATGTGGACAGGAAATTACACAGCCTCTTCTGTTCAGACGTGGCTGTAAATGTCATAAGGGGGAATAAATCTTACGAAGTGTGTGGGATTCGAACCCACATTCCCTCGGTGTTTACAGCGTATTTTTTACGCTCTTACCCACTAGGGCACCGATTTCATTAATTATTTTTGATTTTAAGAAAAGAGAATTACACAATGTTAAATTCTCATATTACCTTTCTCTCATTTTCATTAACATACAAGTAAGCGAATTAGCTACTAATGTTCCACAATGTTCAATTCCAAACGTTTTACAATAAAAATATTGACAAACGAAAATACTCCTGGAATTTTTTTTCATTTCAAAACAAATATTGTTTTTATAATTAAAATTTCAAAGGCACCATCGATTTTCCTATTTTTGAACATGTTATGTATTGTATTTATTTCTGAAGCTAAGTTCAACAAAATTATGTCTTCGTCATCTTCTTGTTCCTCTAGCATAAAGAAAAAACTTATTGTTGGTTCATTTTGATTACAATGGAGTTACTATACAAACTAACAACAAATGAATTACGTTGGCACAAACAATAATGTAAAGTACGTTTACGCCGTAGCATTTAATCCAAATCTTAAGAATTAATATGAGCGATGGGATTTAATGAGAATATACGATTATGAATAAAGAAGACAAAACGAAGGCAAGAAGAAGACAAAAACTTATTATATAAAAAATTAATAAGGATTTTATTTTAAAATGAAAAAAAAAAATTTACAATATATTTTATCCAAATGATGAATCATTTTTAACATGGCTTAATTAATTAATTTTAATTTTTACTCGATTAATCTCGATAGTTATTAATTAAATACCCCGTTTGAAAGCATTCAATTTTGAAATTCGAACTTTACTTAAAATAGATGCTCAATAGATGTTATTGATCCTCAACAGAAATATTATATTTTGTTATAAATAAAATGATTAAAATATGTATGTAAGTTTAGTATCTGCTATTTATTTATTTCTACAATTAAAATTAAAGTGCATACAATAAATTTGAATTAAAGGTAATAAAATTAATCTTATTTTAAAATGATGATTTAAAAAAAATAAAAATTCATATTAAAATTATTTATCAAGTTCAAAAGTAAAAACTACTTAATTTTGTATATTTATTTATAGTAAATGCAAACAAAGGTAATTTTTTGTTTTTGTTTTTGTTTGAAATTAGTCAAGATTCCACTTTATTTAACCATCAGATTTAACCATTATTAGTGATTCATAAATTAATTCTCATTTTAAATGAATGTCATAAACTTATATATTATACTTAAGTGAAATAAAATCATTATTATTATTACTTTGTATGATAATTACTATTATAAAAGTTCATAGTCCTTATAATTGCATATACACATATAAATTTAATTATTTAATTAATTTAAAAAAATATCCTTAAAAATTATTTTATGATGATTTTTCTGTTTTTTTAAATTTGTCTGAATCATTTAATTTTTAAAATTCATAAGATTAAGATCATGAAGAGTAAATTGTACAGCAGATATGTTGAACATAACATTACCAGGGTGGAAATAATTATGTGCAAAAGGTGTTAACCAATTAGTTTTATTCGTTCTCGACAATATTAAGAACAATTTAATTTTATATTTTATATTTATATACGTATATACGCATATACATACTATACATTAATAGTATTACATTAAATTATCCGATAAAATTACACTGTTTTTTTTTTTAAATTTTTATAGATGGCAACGTTTAATATTTGTCTGTGCTTCCTTTTTCATATGTTTCATAATGACTGACCATTAAAAGTTACAGAACATTTTTAGTATATTTTTATTATACATTTTAATTTTATCTTTAATAAATTTTTTATAAATTTTTTTTTTGGAACTTAAAATGTTTTAATGTACAAGAAAAGAATAATGCATTGTTTAGGGCATCATATAAAATTTTAAGAATAAATTGTTATAAAGTTGTAGTACAATGTAAAAAAAATCCAGATTATAACTTTTTGGGTACACAAAAAAAAAAAAAAAAACAAAGGAAGATATTTGGTAATAATTTGGGTACCAAAAACAAAAAAAAAAAAAATTTGAAAATAAAATGTTTTTTTTTTTGTTTTTTAAATTTTTGCCCTTTGTAATACAAAATATTATTGCATAAACAATGGGTTTTTGGTTTTTTTTTTTGGGTGATTTTGGTTTTGAAAATATGAACGCCTTAAGGTAAGATCATACGATTTTATTAGTATGTGAAATTTAAATTAAGATTATTTTATGTAATGAATCTAAATTGTTTGAATTTAACTGAAAAAAAAAAATTGGTAAGAAACAAAAAAATCTTTTGGATGTTTTTAATCAGATTAAATTTTGTTAATTTCAAGATTTAATTTTTAATCCATAATTTTTTAAGAAATTCTTTATACAAAAATTACGAAGAAAGAATGGTATAGATATAAAAAATAAATATCTATATTAAAAAAATTATTGTTAAATGATGGCTTAAGGTAAATTTTTTTTTTTTTTTTTTTAAATTTAAATTTCAAATATTTGAATTGAATTTTTAACATTTAAAATGTTGTCAATTTTTCATTTTTGTTGTTAATATTATTGAATTATGAATAAAAAATATAAATTTTGAATTTCATTTCAATTTCGTAATTTAAATTCGAAATTAAAATTAAAATACTAATAAATAATGATAAACAATGAAATTATTGTTAAAATGAAAAAAAAATTTTCTTGTACATTTGATCCTTTTGTAACATATTTTCTAATCATTGACCCATTTTTGATATATATATATATATACATACTATATTATTGTTATTATTACCAAATTTAAACAAATTTAAACCAATTAAAAAAGCGTTTTTTTTTTTTTACAATCAATTTAATTTAGACAAAAAAAAAAAAAAGAAAAAGGAAAAAAATTACATTCCAAAGTCATAAATATTAATAGGGACACACCTTTAACAGTTCTGTCTGTCTTTTTAAGGTTTTTCTGATTGCAATTCCAAAAAAAAACAAAAACTCTGGTGTTCCATTTTTCAACACCTTTTGATTCAATTTTTTTTTTTTTCTATTTATGTACAATTTATATTTTTGCTTACCTCTGCAAATATTTAACAACATTCCTAAAAACATTTAAACAATGAATCTACTAAAGTTTTGATTCTATACAAAAAAAAAATATAAAGTTTTGTCATAATTGTGCCAATAGTTATTATAAAAAAAAACTTAAAAAGGTTGGTTTGGTTGTCTATTTCAAGTCTTGTTAAATTTTTTTTTTGTTTCTTTATTTTGTCACTTGGTACTGCGTTCTGCCCAGTTAAACTTTGACACAATTTTGAAAATAAAAAAAAAAAGAAGTGCTTTATATATTTTTTTTTTCTTTTTGGTATTTTTGGCACATGTGTTGCCAATACAATAGGGAATAATTTGGTAATATACTTATTGAATTTAAAGAGTTTAACAATTCACTATATTCTTACATTATAGTTATATAAACCAAATTGACTATATGAAATTGATTTATTATACATTATAAATAAAAGAACTGAAAATAAAAATATGTATAAACATTTAAATTAAATAAAATTAAGTTAAAAAAAAAAAATAAAAAAGAAACTGGAGAAAAAATATTACATATTATCATATTGAACAAAATGGAAATTAATTCATACTTTCTCTATAAAATTTCATTAAATTAACTATGAAGAAAATAATAAAATTTATAAAATAAAATTTAAATCTATTAAATATGTATTTTTATTTTAGTTTTCAGAGTAGCCTCTATATTACCAAAAGAAAATGCAATAATATTATTGTCAATTTTGGTTAACCATTGATAAAAAGTTTGAAAATATGAAATCATAATTTAAATTTTTCAATCTGGTTGTAGAGGAGAATCTTTTACATCTTTTGCGAAAAAGTTTTCCAGTAGAAAAAAAATCATCAAAAGGATAAATATAACGGTGCTTCAGAACAGGGAACGATATAAATATATAAAGGATAAATATAACGGTGCTTCAGAACAGGGAACGATGGAAATTAAGTGGAGATTTTATAAAATAAAACATAAATTTGACAAAATCATAAACAAATACGCGGAAAGACGGATATCAAGAAATAAAACGATATAATCGTAGAACCCCCACTCGTTTAGAAGTACTATCTATAAAATACCAATCAAATATTAAAGAAATGGTTATTATAAATTTTTTTCCTTGTTTAAAGTCGGCTAGACTAATAAACATTTGTTGTAAAGTTGACTAGAATTCTTGTATCTCTTTTAAATTTTTAATAATATTGTATTTTTAAAGGTTGGTTTTAAATTTATAAATTATGACTATGATATTGGTTGGTTTTTTTCAGTTTTCTTAGTATTTTTGCTTATATGCAGACCTGTAGTAAAGTAATCAGTAAATTGGTACATAAGTACAGGTTTAAATACCATTACTTGTTAATTAATATTTACTAATTGTCATAGTAAAAATTTTTTATACTGGTACTTTGAAAATTAAAGTACCGGTAAAAAGAATTAAGTATTTACTTAATAATTCCTGAAAAGTAATTAAACTTGGATTTTAATTACTTTTGTAATCATTTTTAATACTTAATTACTTTCAAGTAATGAAATACCAAAAAATACTGAATTACAAAGAATTGTAATTATTTCTGAAAATTCAACAGTATTTGAGTACACAACAATTTAAAATTTTTATAATAAAACTAATTTAAAATCAATAATCTAAATAAATAAAAAATCATATATTTACAAAAAAGTTATTGTTATAATTCTTACAGTTTTGGTTGATTCAATTCTCTTAAAAAAAAAATATTTACGATATTTACGGAAGAAGTTTAATAGAAATCGGGGAAATTTGGGGTTCGTTTTGTGGTTCTTTTTTATTCCAACAATATTCTTTTGTATTATAACAGTCCAAGATGCTCTAGTTCTACAATCAATTTTATTTTTTATTTTTTAGGAAGCGAATTCGGTTTTGATGAAAATTTTTTACTGGTAATTAGTAAGTAATTGGTACTGGTACCTGAATTTTACGGGTTTGGTTATATGGTACTTCGGTTTGTAATGGAAAATGTTCTCAAAAAATAGTAATCATTATTAAAATTAATAATAGATTGTAAAAAAAATTTACTTTAACACCTTTGTACAAACATTTCTTTCGAGACTCTTTTAAGCTTTTTTTGTTTAATCAGTATATACTTAATATCCTTCAAAACGTTTTCCTTTAGAACTGAACTATTTCTTGGTTATATCAGTATTAATCTGGAGTTTTTAAAACTTATAAAGATCAAACCGTTATATATATAATTTATAATCTTTAAAACCCGATTACTTTAATTGATCTTTTCCAGATAGAAAATTTGAAATTTTTTTTTTTTTGTGAATTTGTGTTTGTTCAAAAAAAATTTACAATGAACCAACAAAAACTTAGTGTTCAGAGGTAATTTAAAAAATTTTAACCAAAAAAAAAACCTTAATTTTTTTTTCATATTCTTGACATTTTATAATTCCAGTTTAAAATTTAACAAAAAAAAAAAAGAAGAAAAATCGAATGAAAAAATTTCTTTTGTTACATTACATAAAAGCGAAAAAACGATGTTTTGATCATGTGATCCAGAGTTTTTGCATTGTCCTTTAATTTTAGTCATTGTTTTTAGTTTTTGTTTGGTTATTTTTTACTTTTATTTTAAATTTTCGGTTTTTTTTTGTTTTTTTTTTTCGTTTTTTTACATTTAATAACCAGATGGATAAGAAAACAAAACAAAAAAAAAAAAAATTGGATCCATATCAAAATAATATTACAAAAACAGATGATCACACAAAAATTTTATCGAAACAAATCGACATTTTGTTTTTTTACTCAATTCTTTTTTTTGTTTTTTTTTTCTAAAATTAAAAATTTTAATTGGCTAAACAAATTTTTTTTTTTTTCTGATTAAACAACAGACTTGAGTTATCATGTCTAGCATTATCATAATATTAGATTTTCATAACTCGAAGTAAGATTAGAAACCAATTAAAAAGAAAAAAAAACAGAAACGTAACTTTAGATTTTTTTTTCAACAAAAATAAATTGTTCATTCTGAAAATGAATTAAAAAAAAAAAAAATTATTTTATTCACAAATCAGGTAGTCATACAACATATAACAGCATTTTAATGGTTTATTGGTAAGAAAAAGAAACATTATCTAACGGTCAAGTATCTTTTCATCTGTTTTTAATCGTTTTGTAAACACATAAACAAAAAAATTTAAACCAAAGAATTTATAATTATTTAAAAAAAATACATATATATATATTATATATATAATTATTATTAAATAATTAGATAGGTATTTAAGTTTAGTTTTTATTAAACAAATTATATCCAAAATGGCGTAATCATCTTTTAAAATGTAAAATTTTTTAATGATTAGCGCTCTTTTTAAATTATTTTTTACTTGTGCTGTGAGTGTGGTGTTTTGTTTCATCCCTATATCAATAACTTTATAATGTAATAACGACGAAACACGATAATTAACGATCAAACGATATGATAACAGTAAATCGAAAATATACAGAAAAAAAATGGTAAATTTATAAATTATGAAACGGTATGGTATTAATTTAATAATATTTTATTAATTTTTATTTTTGTTTTGTTTGCATTTTAATTATAAAAAGTCAAATTTAATTTAATTGAATATTGTTGCAACATTTTTGTGTGTTGCAGTTTATTAATTTTGTGGTATTTATTTTTTTTTTTTATGTAAAGTTGATTAATCAACAAAAGCAATAATTAACAAAAACAAAAATTTCAATTAAAAAATATTTGAAGGAAAAAAAAGCACTCATTTTTAATATTAATTGTAAAAAAAAACAAAAATTGGAGCAAAATTTATATACCTCACATTTTATTTTTTTTATTTTTTAAATTTTTTAAATACATAAACAAAGTATCTATCTTATACGGGTTGACCATGAAATCTCAAATACAAAAAATCCCTAATATAAAATTCCAAATACAAAATCGCAAATATAAAATTTCAAAATTCAAAATCACAAAATTCCAAAATACAAAAATCTCAAAGCAGTTTTCCTAGCATAATTCCTTTTGAATTTTTCTTATTTCGGATGAGGGTCGATTTATTGAAAATAAAAATATGGAATGAGCAAAATGTTGGGGAAAAAAAATGGAAAAAAGAATATATGCCTACATATTTATATTTCTTTTTCGAAATATTCTGGAAAAGCATATAACATTGATATCATGATCAACTAAAAATTGCTTCAAATTCACAATCTCCCATTTACATAGGTACATTTATAAACAAAATCAAACAACGCACCAAATTATGTTTTTTCTTAATAATCTTGATGAGTTTTTTGGTATATTGATATTTTGGGATTTTGTAATTGGTATTTGGCATTTTGTAATTTGGGATTTATAGTTAATTTGGTATTTTGTCACTTGGGATTTCGTGGCGCTGCCATATTATATTTGTGATGAGTTTATATGATTTATTATCTAGGAAATAAAACTAATTATAGGATTTAGAAATAAAAAGGAAAAATTAAAAAAATTTTGAAAAATCATTAGTTTAAAAATGAAAATGAAATGAGTATATTGATACCATTGATATCCATGAACAAAACTTTTAACGCAGAAAAACTTATAGAGAAACTGATAGTATCTCTAGATTTTATTTAAACACAATATTAATTATCATTATAATAAATATGAAATTGAAAGGACTTAAAATGATTGGTATTCAGTTTTGATTACCTTATTTACAATTAAGGGAATTTTAAAATTTAATTAAATTAAGGTTAATTTTAAAACACCGTGTTTATTAAAAAACAAAAAAATATTAGACCGCGGTTAGACTTCAATGTTTCCAATTCATATTTATTCTCCATGTTTTGTTAGTTTTTTTAATAAATTATTTTTAATTTTCTTTTGAATAATCTTTTTGTAATAATTATGTATCCTTTTAATAATATTATATCCTTTAGAATAATATAAAAAAATATGTTTTCATACAATATAAAAATTTTAAATAGTTTAAAAATTCAGGGAAATTTTGAAGTTTAAGAAATGTCAAAAATTGTTCGAAATGTCAAAAATAAAAAAATTATTTGAAGAAATATTGAAGAAATATGGAAGAAAAAGGAAAAAAGAACAGGACAATTTCTATTTTATTTTTTCAAAAATAATGAAGTAATATGAAAGTAATAATGACGGATCACGGAATATTGAAGAAAGAGTGTTGTCTAACCGCTAAGTTAATGAGATACTCATATATATACGTATATGATTTTAAAACTTAAATAATAAATTAACTTTTTAATAATTGTTACCAATTGCTAAATTTGTATAACAATAGTTTTAAATTAATATATGAATAATTATAATTACTTTAAATTGTTACCATTACCATTTATCACGAAATGGTACAGATGACTCTTTTGAAATATATAAAAATTAAATGATGACGATTACATTATATAGCTATAGCTATATACGTATATAATGTAATTTAAAATGAAACAGGAAGATGTATAATTGTTGATTGAAAGAAATTTTAATGAAGAAAAATGATAATTGTATATGTTTTTATTTAATGAACTGATGAGTGATGTACTCATATAGGTTCATTATGGTGCTCCAGTTTATCCTAATTATAAAGAAAAAATTTCAAATGTTAATAGATGACGATGATGAATTATTTAACTGTGATGTACTATTTTTTTTTTTATTACTTATAATTTAACAAAAAAAAAACGTATTACAGCACATTTATTTTTCTTCATTTACGTTTCTTTGTTCCAAGGGGATACAAAAAAAAAAAAAAATATAAAAAAAAATAAAAAATCATGATTATAAAAAGATGAAAATGAACATGAACGTATGATGAAGAAGATGAACAATATTGATGCTGTGACATAGTTTCTTGCGATTTATATGAAGAAAGTGACAGTAAAAATATACAAAAAAAAAACAAAAAAAGTGAATTAGCTTTTATTTATTTATTTTTTTTTTTAGTTTTTATTAATGAGTACTTTTTTAAGTGTTCTTTTTATGGTTCATGTGATATATGGTCCATATGCAATGGTGATTAAATTGATGATGACGATGATGGTGTAAGAAAATTTTGATGTTTTTTTTTTTCTAAAGCTTATATCTTTCTTATAAGTAGTTTTTTTTTCTCGCTCTCTCCCTCCGGTTAACAAGGTACCAATAACTGTTTTGAATTATATTAAAATGCAAATTTATTAGGGCGGTATATTTTTAATTTTAAATTTAATTATAATTAAATTTTATTTTAAAGTTTGTATATAAATCAAAATTTTAATTATAAAGGAGACGACTATCTTGTGAAATTAAACTTTTTATTTTATTGGTCTGTTTGATGAGATAAAAATTTGTTTAAAACCTTAATGTATTGTGTACATATATGTATATAACGTTAAATAATTGTAAGGCTGCCGGAAATAGTCTCGCAAAAAATAATCCGCAAAAAAAAATTAAATAACATGCCAAAAAAGTGAGGGATTTTTCCATTATGAAATAACACCCCATATACAATACAAAATGAAATATTCTCGCAATAAAGTGCAATAATCCTCCAAATTAAAATGAAATATTCTCGCAAATATGTTGAGACTTAGGAGAGGTCTTAAAACTTAGGCGAGATTCTCGAATTAGGAGTGATTTTAAAGTTGATTGCAAAATCAGGGATAGATGCTTTTTTCAGAAATTTTGAAAATAGGAAAAGCTGTCAAAGTCTATAGGTTATAAAGTTCCTCAGACAGGATTTGAGTCTCTATAATTCTAGAAGGACCAACTTGAAACTGAAAATATTTAAAACAAATGTAAAAGTTTAATTAATTTGCTCATTTATTAAAATAAATAAATCAAATTAAATTATTCATTAAAATAATGAAATAATCGCCAAAATATAGTTGTTTTAGGGATTTTTTTCATTTGCAAAATTATTTTGTTTTTGGAGATTATTTCATATGAAATAAGGCTCCGAAAAAAAAGGAAAATAAAACTGCAAAAATTATATAATGTCCAAATTTTTGTGGCGTTATTTTGGGGTTATTTCCGGGAGCTTAATTTTAAATATGAATTTTTTTTTTTTTGGTTAAAAATAATTTATAAAATTCGGTTTATTTGTTTGTTAATCCTACTAAAAATACCATTTTTCATCAAAGAAAAAACAAAATCATTAACTTCAAGATTTGACAAAGAAAATATATATACAAGTAGATCAGGTAAACTTTGTTAAAATTAAACAAAAAACTAAACTTTAAACAAAACTAACAAAGAAAAGGTTTAAAAGTTTATAGTCAGTGAGACCAAAAATAAGTTGGTAGACATGTCGTCTATAAGTTTAATAACAATACTCCAGAAAAAAGCCTGTTAAACAAAAAAAAAAACAAACCTCTATAAAAAAACTATTCTTTAAAAATGAAAATTGCATTTTATCACATAATTTCCAACAAAAAAATTGTTTTAAACTGAATTAAAAAAAAAAAAAAACTTTTTTCCTTAATATAAATAAACGATTAAAACGTAAATGTACAAATCAATAGATATATATGTATATGTTATTTTTAAATTTAAAATATGCGCAAATATTTCCGTTAGAAACGTATAAAAGCCGATTTAACACCAAAAAAAAAAAAAACAAACATATCCTGTTTGACAACAATTAGAGTAAAGTGAAATTCAACACAAAAACTAAAAAGGAAAATTATTTTTAAAAATGAAATCGTTTACCATTTTTTTTTTTTTTGATTTTCTTTTTTTACTTATTTACTTTTTCTAATATATTAAATCAATTTTATGAGTTTCGCTTTTATTTTGAAGTGAAACGAAAATTCAATATGGGTAACATTTAACAAGAAAGCAAAAATAAAAAAAAAAATAAAAAAAAATAATAATAGATAATAAATAGTATATATGTATATATTAATAGTAAAAGTGATAGTATAATAACTATTTTTTTTAACAAAAATGCAGTTTTGCATGCACATTATTATTGCATTTATATATAGCTTTAAGTTTTTTTCTTTTTGTTGTTGTAAGTTGTTGTTCATTTATAACAAAATAAACGAAAGTTAACAATTATTAATTGTTGTTGTTGTTGTTTTTTTTTTTGTTAACTTGTTTTCATATGTTTATTTTTCTTAAATTAATATTATAAAAAAAAAAAAAAAATATTCAAATTTATATATATAAATATATATATTTATATTGTACATAGTTTTATAATAATACTAAAACAAAAAAGAACAAAAAAATATTGCAAATGCTAGCAGCAACAAGTGCAACAAAATATAAATAATATGCAATAATTTTATGTACAGGAAAATCATAATAAAAAAAAAAAAAAATTTCAACTATTCGATTTACAATATGGGTCATTTTTATCATGGTTTTTCATTGATTTTTTTTTTTTATTTTTCTGACTTTTTCTTTTAATTTATATATCGTTTTTTTTTTTGTGCTTCCACTTATTTTTAACGGTTAGGTTATAGGTGTATTTATATATATATGAACACCTCAGAAAATATACTTTCATACAAAAAAAAAAAATAAAGTTTCTCTTCTAAATCTTTTGTAAAACATAGAATGTCGTGGTTAACCACAGATAATCGAATAACTTAAAAAAACTGTGTATATACTTAAGAAATCTTTAAAGAGCAAAGAATTAGATTTATAATTGAAGCTTTCAATAAAATTGAAAGATATAACTGAATTTTACGATATGGGACTTCTGTCATCTAAAGGAAATCATTAAAATTCATTCAGTTCTTTATTTCTTTTTACTCTACAAATATAAATATATAGCCAAGTAAATAATCGATATTTTAAAGGAGTAATTTTATGTTTTATATCAATCATATGTTTTTTTTTTGTGTATTAAAATCAATTTTATAACACAGGCACTATATAAAAATAAAATATATAAATGCAAAGAAAAAAAAAAAAATAGAAAAATACCTGAACGTGTTGTAGGATTGGAAAAAAACTGTTAAAATTATCAGTTATTTTGCTAAGAATAAGGAACAAACAAAAAAACGATGTGAAACCTGTTCGTATAATAATTTGCTCCATATAATACAAGTATATAATATGTATATTGATTATTGCAGGTGTATTACCACTAAATTAACTGCAGTAACTTAAATTATTTTTTTTTGTTTTTTAAATTTTTTTTTTTATCTAGTTTAAGTTTTTATTGCTTTTTTTTTCGTTTTTTTTTGTTTTTTTAAATTAAAGAAAAACATTGCAACAATTTGAATTCCTGTAACTTTAAAGAAGTAATTTTTATATAAAGATAATGAATAAAAAAAAAAAATTTTTTTTATTTCAAATTGAGCTGATGAGAGCTGAAAATTTGTATCATTTATTAAAATTATTAATATATCATCATCAATATCATAATCAATATTATATGATTATCATCATTATCAGATATAAAAATGTGTATCTATAAATTTAAAAAAAAAAACATTTTTTTATAACATTTTTATCACGTCTTCAAATTACTCTTCAACAACTCAAAGTAACAACATATAACATGTTTTTTTTTTTTTTTTGTTGCCTTTTTGTTTATTTAATCTTTAGATATGTATATTATTATATCTACATATATTTAAAGATATATTTATATACATTATAATAATGTTTGTTATATGTTTTTTTACCTTTTCGGATGGGACTCTGGATTTTTATATTCTTTTTAAAATTTTTTTTACTTTTTTTTGTTTTTGTTTTTTTTTTGTTTTACTCAAAGCACTGTTAGTTGATTTTGGCGGTTTTTCAACAAGATAAAAATGATTTGAATGATGATGATGATATTGATGAAGATTTTAATAAATGTTGAATATTAACCCCAATATAAATTACTGATATCTATATTTTGTTTTTATTTTTTTTTTTTGGTTTGTTACCTCAGTATGCATTACATTGTAATATATATATATATATAAAAGTATTTTGTACATTATAATATCTACTAGATATTTTATGGCATGGTTATTTTTATAAAATTTTCTATAAGTATAGTGCATCAATTTTTCTTTAATAGTTTGCTTTACAAGTTATTTTTGTTTTTTTTTATTGTAAATTTTTTCGCGAATTGTTTTAAGGTCTTTTAGTAAAAATCTTTTAAAATTCTATGAATGATGATGAATTTTTATTATTAGTATTCAATATACATATTATTATATCTGTATATATATAATATAAGAATGATATTGATAATGATGATGGTCTTTGAGGCACGAGACTCTTTTTGGCATATTTTCTTCTTCTTCTTCTTTATGAATAGATTAGTAATTTTTGGTTGTTTCTTTTTTTACTATTTTTTTTTTTTATCTTTATTATTGTTGTTGGTGATGTTGTTACTGTCTTGTTGCTGTTCACTATTTTTTTTTTTTTTCAGCGGATAAAGTTTTCATTTGTTATTTTTTTTTGGCACTATATGGTTTTTTTTCTTGTTTTTTTTTGGTGTGAATGTTAATAAATTTTTTGGTTGTTATATTTAGATATGGTGAATTCAAAGAAGAGTTCAAAATAATAATAAGAAAACAAAAAAAAAAACAAAATAATAATAAAAATGAACAAAAGTACAGAAATAAAAATTAATTTCATTTTTCAATGTTTAAAAACGTAAAATGTGTATTTTTGTTAATTTTATTGCATGTATAACCAGAAAAACAAAAACAAAATACCAAAAAAATAGAAAATTAAAACTTTGTTTTTTGTTTAAATTTAATTTAAAGTCAAAAAAAAAAAAAAATAAAACGAAGAATAGAATAGAAACGTGTCTTTTATTATCAATTTATTAATGAAAATTAATTGAAATGAAATAAAAGATTTATATATAATAAAATTTTTAATTAAATAAGTAGAAAAAAAAAAGTTTTAATTAATTAATAGTTATTGGTTAATGATTCCAGAAAGTGAAGTTTTGTCAAATATGAATAATAAATGATTTAGTGAATGCTCTATGCTCCTTATAGCAGTGGAAAGCAATAAAATATATATATAATTATTGATAATTTATAATTTTTATTTTATAATAAGTATTTTAATTGAATTGTAATTAAATATAATATTAATTAGAGAAAAAAAAAAACATTACAGTATATTTTATAGTAAATTCTGTTGCCATTTATTCTTTTTCTGAAAAGATATTTCGTTTTTATTTTTAAAATTTTATAAGAATATAGAGAAATCATTTAACTACAAATTAATAAGATATGAATATATATCTTAACAAATATATATAATATATATAACTAAAATATATAAGAAAAATATATTTAAAATGTTCTAACTAACTATTTTAATTAACTTGTTTTCATAACTTCATGAATTGATTGCTTGAAAAATTAATTAAAAAATTTAAATATAATTAAAAATTACTCATATATTTTATGTTTATTGACTATGTACATATAATATAATATGGTTTATTGAATTCATTTTTTATGTAAATTTCAAATTGCTATAAGTACTAAATACTACTATGAAGTAATATACATAATTTCATAAAATACATAGAAATAGTATTTTATTCAATTTAAATTAAAAATCACTTAAGTATTCTTTACGCGAACTATTTTATTTGATACAATTAAAATAAAAAAATTAAAAGGTACAATTAAAATAATTAAAATTTTAACCCTGAGATAAAACGAAACGAAAGATTACGATTTATATTTTTTGTTCTCAATTAACAGAAATTTACAGAAGGTTATATACAGCTTTTATAATCAACTTTAGGCTAAGAATAATTATAATTTTGATTTATCTAAATTTCACGAAGGATTATTATTTAATTGAAGTAAAGGATCTTATTAATAATGGGTATTATAAGTACGAATATTTAATATTAATTTTCAATTAATATATGTTTTATTCAAAATTAAAAAATATTTCCATTTTTTATTAGGTATTTAATTTACTAAGTAGGTTCTCAAATTTGTATTTGAATCTTAAACTTAAACTTAAACTTTATACTTTGGTATAAACTTAATATTTTCATGAATTTGTGTCCAAAACGTACTATAAATTTTTAGATTGTGTATTAAAACTATTTTGCTAAATTTAATTTTAAAAAATTTATAAAATTTTTTTTTTGTTTTAAGATTTATATATAAAACAACAATACCTTGAGTGTTTGAATATCCA
The DNA here is from genome assembly GCA_947095535.1 of Poecilobothrus nobilitatus. NCBI lineage: Eukaryota > Metazoa > Arthropoda > Insecta > Diptera > Dolichopodidae > Poecilobothrus > Poecilobothrus nobilitatus. Next base: position 29,239,749 of record OX352773.1, on the reverse strand, counting down.
AGAAATAAGGATAAAATCGACAGGATCAATTTGAAATTATTTAAATCCATTTTTAATCCTATATATCTTCTGATTATTTCAATATGTTATGATTTTTTTTTTTTGATAAATATTAAAAATTAATTTTTTTTTTTAAATTATAATTTTTAATATTTTGTTTTGTTCTATAATTTTTTTTTTTTAAATATTAAATTTTATTGATTTTTTGTTTAAAATTTAAAATTTAACTGATTCGTAATATCTACCAAAGTTTAAATGACACGTTATTTTTTAAATTTTACAAAAAAAAAAAGATATAATAATTTTTGATTAATTTATCATTAAATTTCAAAATTGACCAAGTACCGTTATTTATACAATTTTTATACAGCACCAAAAATAAAAACTTTGACATAAAAGAAATATTTTTTAAATTATCAAAGATATTATTTCTGATTAATTTGTTTTTTTTTTGGTTATTTTAAATATTAAATTTTCCTTTTTAAATAATTCAATTCGAAGGACTTCAAGGATTTTGAAGTAATTGAAATTTTGAAATTAAGTTTTTGGATTTAATCCAAGTTCTACTTAATTTATAGTTTAATTTCATATTCTTGTTTCTGTTTAATATTAAAATTTTTAATAATTTCACAAAATTAATTATCAATAAAAAAAAATTTAAATTTAAAAATTTTTAATATTTCACTTAGGACATATTTGATTTTAATTCAAATCTTCATAACAAACATATTTTAAAAAATATTTTAAACTCTTAGTGATTGGACTGGTGCATGCCGTTTACAATTTCCGATTATTATAATAATATTAAATTTAAACGGAAAAACAAATATGTTTTTTTGTTTTCTCTGTTTTCGGTTTTTTTTTTTTTTCCGCACACAATAAATTAGAGCAATCCTCATCCGTTCGCGATTCAATTTTAACTAAATTGAAATTCAATTGAAATTTTGCATGGTTCAATTGCACACAAAAACAGAATCAACAAACAAAAACAAAAGTTTTCCAACATTTAAATTTAAGTTTTGTAGCAGCAACAGCAGTAATAACAGTAACAGCAACAATACCAACAAACAACAAATCTAAGAACTAGAGAAATTATAAAAACTTAAACAAACAATAAAAGAAACCAGGTGTAGCAATTGAAGGGTCATAACAGTGTGGAAGAAATAAAATTTCAAAAACAAAAAAAAAAAAAAGCACAAAAATAAATTAAAAAACTACAAAGTAACTTCAAAACTACAAAATAAATAAAACTAGCTTTAAGTCAAGTTATCAGCTGTTTTTTTTATATATGTTTTATTTATTTTAAAGCTAGCTTTAAAGTTAAATCAAACTTAAAAGCTCAGTTTGTTTACATATTTGTTATTTGTAACTATTTTTAATTTTTTACTTACTGTTTAAATATGTATTCATCTAACGGGAATAATATAATAAAACTTTAAAAGTTATGAATGGAAGCTTTTTTAACGACGAAATAAAAATTAAGAGAAAATGAACACAATATTAAATATTGTAAAATTTAAAAGTTTCTACCTTAAGTCTTTAGAAATATTTTTTTTTTTTTTATTTAATTAATTCTGCAATTAATAAAAATTAAAAAAAAAATTGTATAAGTTTAGGCGACATTTTTGCTTATACTTTGTAATTTATGTTAAAATTTAGTTTGTTATATATTTTTAATTTTTATATAGCCTTACTATTCGAAAATTGTATTTTTAGGCACTTTTTAGTTGGAATTTAAAAAACAAAAATATGGATCGGAAGCTAGATATATGTATGTTTAAATGAGAAAGAGTAGCATTAAAAACTTTAGCGAACTTTAAAGTTCATATTAATAAAATCAAGAACAGCAAAAGAGTGAAAAGTGATTCATATTTTGAAAAAAAATATTCTGAAAATATAGTGCCTATTCTGATAGTCTTCATAAAGATTTTCTAGCGATAAAAGTGAATGTATTTATTATAATGATGAAGATATAAAATTTTTTTTTGGTTTTCCCAAAGGCAGAAGAAGTGGAGAGAAAAAAAATTCTTTAAAAATTAGTGCACAAGTTGTTCTGGGTTGTGTTGTAGTTTAACCATGAAGAAAAGAAATTTATTTATTTGAAAGTAAATAAATAGCTAATAAAACAAAAATAGAATAGAAGCTTTAATTTGATTTTATGGTTTGGTTTGGGGCTTTTGAGATTGAAAGAGCGAATTAAAAAGGAAATAAGGAAAAATATTTAGAAAACAAGTGTGGTGGTAAATTCTTTTAATACACATATGATAATTCCTCCATCAAATTTGTTGCTTAATTAAAGAATTCCAGGACAGGCCAACATGTCGCAAATTCTCCTTCTCCGCCTTCTCTCTTATAAAATAAAAGGTAATAGGAGTCTGCACATTCGTATTCGTATTAATATAATTAAGACATTTAAAAATTTTTAAAAGCTCTTCAAGAACGGTTAAGATTTTTAAAATTCAATTTTTAAATTTTTTGTTCAAACTATGCATTTTTATCTTGAAATTTTTAAACTTACAGTAATTAATGCAAAAAAATATTAAAAACTTATTATTAAATTAAGACCTGAAAAGTATGTAAAAAACTAGAAGTTACTCATTCAATATTTTAGATCAAGAGAAAATAAATAAATAAACATTAACTGGCTGAAATTAAATTGAAAATAATTAATCATTTAATATATTCTCTTTATTCATTGTAAATTTTTCTTTGAATTTAAGATTTTCTCTCAAAAAGCACAAATTTTTCGTTTATGTTTTGCAAAAATATAATTCACTGATTATTAACAGTATTGAAAGTTTATTTAATATACAAATAATCTTTTTTCTCAAAAGCTTTTGAAGGTCGTTTATCCAAATACTGTTATTTATGCATATAAGTTAAAATGTGATTATGCAAATATAACTTTTTTTTATTTTTAATTTTTTTTTTTTTGTTAACTTAATGTGATAAATGTGGTGTTATTTTGGACATTACAAAAATTTTTTTCAGCAATTACAAATACAAAATAAATCAATTATATAAAGTCCATGAACTTTTCTAAATGAAAAGAAAAAAAAAAATAAACAACATAAATCATAGTGAAATCGTAGAATATTTAATGATTAAGTGATTTTTGTGTAAGAAAAAGTAATCAAACAAAAGATGTAGACATAACAAGTTTCTCTCTTAAGTTTTTTGTTTAATCTATAATTTTGCAGAACAAAATTAAATATAATAATTTAGAATGAGGTTAATAAAAATACGATCTGAGAGATATTAAAATTTTTATTGACCAGAAATAAATTTTTACAAAAATAAATGTACGAGAATGATATCTTGCCAAATGGCTAATGAAAACTTATTAATAGTTTTTTATATAAATAAAATATATAAATATAAAACCGCATATTAATATGAAATAATAAGTATACATATACATTATATGAATATGTACTCAGAAGATTCCCTTACATTAAATACAATTTTTACGTATTTACGGCAGTTTTAAAAAACCCAGTTTTTATCAAAATTCATAATTTATCAACTAAAAAAAAAAATCAAATTAAAAATTACAAAATTTGTAACCGGTAAAACAAGTAAGTACCTACTAAACGTTTTCAAATATTTTAAAAATATTAAAATAATTTGTTGTTGATAATTAAACAAGTTTTGTAAATAATTTTTCTTCAGTTTTTGTTTTTTTTTAAAATAATTTTGTAGTGCTATAAAATAACCGCAAGCCACTAAATTCCATATTGCATATTAAATAATTACCATAACAACATGTGTGTACTAATGCGTAAGTTGCAAAAGTGGAAAAATTAACAACTTTTAATAAAAAGAAAAACAAAAAAAAAAAATATGATATAGATGTGAATCACGTTTAAATTGTATTTTAATTTGTTGGCAAGACCTAATAGTCATGTTATTCCAAACAAATAATTGCATTATACAAGAACAAAAATTAAAGATGAGCTTTTCAAACGTCCTTGAGAGCTTTTCACAATTACGAAGCAGGAATTTTTAACTAAACACCGTTAAATACTAAAATACAAAAAAAAAAAAATCTATAAAACTTTTCAGAGATAACTGATTAACTTTTGCTTTAAGTTTCGTTAAGTGATTGTGCTTTTTTGATATTTTTAACACTAAAGAAGTTCACAATCAAATTTGTAAGAGAAAAGAGTTATCAGTTGAGGTCTGAGAAACAAATTACAAAAAAAAATTAAAGAGTAACCAATTATTCGTTTTTTTTATTATTTGAGTTTCTTTTCTCTTTATTCTTTAGCTAATTTTTTTTTGAATTTTTAGATTTTTGTTTTGGTTATATTTTCTTTTAAAATATCGGTTGACTCGATAATTTTTTTTTTTACTGTTCTTTAGTTTTATATTTTCTTCTTCTTGTGCTTCTTCTTTAACTGATATTTTATTTTGTTTACCGTGTTTTTCTTTTTGTAGTTTATATTACTTGATGTGCTTAATGGTTTACCGTTAAATTAAACTTAAATTCCGATTCAGTTTAATTTTAAACGCGAACAGCTTTACAACGATTTTTTTGCAGTACTTTGCGGGTTTTTTTTCTTCGTTTACTTTTTGCTTTTCGTTTCTTATAGGATTCGACAAGAAGCAAAATGAAATTTTAAAGTAGAAAATAAAATATTTTTATTTTTTTTTTTCGAATTTCGAATGTTATAAAGCGTCCTTTTCTTTCCTTTTTTGGAATTTTAAATAAAAAATTCGTTAAAACTATTTTTTTTTTTTTTTGTTTTAGAAATTTTAAATTTTTTTGTGAAATTTTTGAGAATAAAAAATAGTGAAAAAATTTTTATTATTGCATAAAAGGTAATAAAAAAAATTATTTAACTATAATAATAAAAAGTAATATATAATAAAAATAATTTAAGGATTAAAAAAAGAATTAGTTTAAAAATTATTTAAATATTTATTATTTAATAAATTTTATTAAAACATTATGTGAAGTAGAGTGATTCATTTTATTACGATTAGAAAAAAAAAACAAAACAGTGAAAATTAATTAAAAAAAAAACAAAATTGCACAAAACGAACAATAAATAAAAAAAACGTTAAAAACATTTTTAAAAACTTTAACGCTTATATTAGGCATCTTAAACTTCTTTTCTTTATTTTAGTTTTTAATTCCAGCAAATAACTCATTGGGTTATTTAACAAAATAAAAATTACCTTTAAATCATTCTTTATTTAAAGGTCTGATTCAATCCATAAAATTTTTTTTTTTTTGTTTTTATGATTCTAATAAAATTTGGTTGATTCATTTTTTAAATTAGGTCATTAAACCTTTTTTAAAAATATACACATAAAAAGATAATAGTCTGGTTTGAACAATAGTTTTTTTTTTTTTTTTTTGAAATTCGGTCTTTTGGGAAGGTATCCTTTGGGATTATTAGAGAACTTATTTAAGTCATTCATCAATTTAATTTAAAACAATCATAGGTCAAGGATTTTTAAAACAAAAACAAAAAAAAAAAAAAATTCAGGTAAAAATTCAAATCTAACGTTTTTACTTTAATCTTCTTATTTCTTTAGAAATTTTTTTTTTTTGGTTTTCAGTTGCGAAATTTGTTACTAAAAAATTTATTTTAAATACCAGACAGTTTCAACGCATTTAAAAGAAGAAAATACCAATATTCTTTTTTTCTGATTGAATATTTTAAAAAAACCGTAAAAGATTTGAAGCTCGATATCCCTGAATTAAATACCCTAGATAATATTCCCTTGGAACTTATATAACTTCTGTTGGAATCAATTTAAAAGAAAAAAAATCAATATTTATTTAATAAATTGTCTATATTTTTTTTTTCTTTTAATATTGAATTTCAATTTCACATCATTATAAAATCAAATACAAGTATAATTACAAAAAAAAAAAACAAAAAAATTTTATAACCAGACTTTATTTTTTCTCTCTTAATTCAATTATACAATCGAAATTTTTAAATTTAATGCCCTAAAAACTGTTAAAATTTTTTAATTTAAAATTCATAATGAACACAGATGCAACAAAAGTAATAACAAAACATCTAGGCGGCAAAAAACCACATTTTTTCTTCACCTACTTTAAAACAAAAAAAAAAAATACAACTACATAAAATTTATGTACAATACAAAGAAAGTATCTTAAGTTTAATGGGTAAAATTAAAATAAAAATAACAAATAATAAATTTTAATTACAGATTTAATGAAATTAAAAAAAAAAAAATCATAATAATCTTCGTGTAGGTATATTTTTTTTTTGTTATTTTTGTTTTGTTTTGTTGTATGTTTTTATTGCACCCTAAAATTATACACCATTGAAATATAAATATTAAGTAATTTATAGCAAATCTCTTATACATCCAGCTGTTTGTACATTTGAACTAATTCTACATAATCCACGATCCACAAACAAAATTAACAAAAATAAAATTATCCAAAAATATAACAATAAGATAACTATATACAAAAAAAAAAGAAAAAAATTAAAAACCATTCAATTAAACTTAATATTTACGCTAAATACTGTTTATTTCTACTTTTTTTTTTTTTTAAATATACATTTTCCATCTCTTTCTATCACCCATCCAATACATGGTATTTTGTTTTTTTTACCTACAATAATTGAAGAAAAAATTTACAATGAATTTTTTTCCTTTTATTTTATTAAAAGGCTGGAATTAAAAAAACAAAAAAAAACAAAATCTTAAAAAATAACAAAAATATAACAAATAAGAATTTAGTGAAAAAAAAAAAAACACGTGAATATATTAAAAACATATATATACAAAAAAGTGACAAGATACAAGAAGTAATGTTAGTTAGATATAAAAAAATGGATAAAAATAATAGAAGGAGCTATGATGGTTATTGTTCAAGTTGGTTCACAATTACTATTGTGATTTTATCATCGCTAATTGGATATGTCCATTTACAAGGTAAGCTTTTTAAATTCACATCAAAAAATTTTGTTTAAGAATAATTTTTGTTTTTGTAAATGAACGCACGCATAATTTGTGTGGTTAAAATTTTTTTTAGTCATTCTTAATCATAGGTAATTTGCTTGACAATTTATTTGGTTTTTTTTTTTTTTTTCATCATCATGAGGACAAATTTAAATTTATACAAAAAAAAAAAGAGAAAAAAAAAAATAAAATGTCATTCTATAGTTTTTTTTATTTATTGTCATTCATCTAAAGAAAAAAAAACCCCCCCATATCTATACGATACAACTCAGAATTGATTTAATTCTGATTTGATCTGATCTGACTCATATACAAACTTTAAAAGTATAAAATAATAAGATCCGGGCTAAATATTTCTTGTTTTCCGTTTTTTTTATTTTTTTTTTATTTTCATTTTTATGATTCTAAGATTATAGTTTTTATTCAATTTACAGACTTCAAAAAATCATTACACAGATTCCTATTCCATTATTATAGGTATCAACCCATAATGTTATACAGTCAGAACTATATAAAAATTTAGAATTTTAGAATTTAAAATATGTTTTTGTTTTTTGTTTTTTGTTTTTAAGTATATATTTATTTGTTTGTTTCATACATTGATTCTTGAATAGGCCATATTAAATGATTTTTTACATAATATATATCTTATAGATTTTAATGGGAATTCTTTTCAAATTAAGTAAACTTTCACACACAACAATATACACACTCTGACTAAATTATATATATATATATATATATATATATATATATATTTATTAATAAAATAGTAGTTAGTAGTTTAGTAGTTGACAAAGTTTTTTTTTGTGTCTTTATTTTTTTTTTTGTTTGACAACGATGATGATGATGATGAGATCATTTTATGCAAATTTATTTTTTAAATGAAATCGAAATTTAAAAATCCAATCTTTTCTTTTTTTTTTTTGTTTTTATGCTGATCTTATTGATGGTTTAAAGATTTGCTTTTTTTTTTTTTTGTTTTATTTTTGTTTTTTTAACCAACTTAAATTGGTTAAAAAAAAAAAAAGAAGAAAAAATATAAGTAAAAAGCAAAAATAAATAGTAATAAAAAAAATGCTGATTTGATTACCTATTTAAAATAAATAAGGAATGACATATATTTTATTTGAATTTCAATTTAAATTAAAATTTGTGTTGTATATCAGTTCGTTTTTTTTTTTTGTTTTTCTTTTCTCTTTTTTTTTACTTAATTGGAAATTCAAGTAAAATAAAATGTAAATTTTCAAAAAATATTTTGTGAAAATTAAATTAAAAATTCCATAAGGATTTAGAAAAGAAAAAAAAAAAAAAAAATTATATTGACAATTTGTTACTATAGGATCTTATATAAGAATATAAATATCCTAAAATAGAATTTAAAAAATAATTTTTTATTGATTAGGTATGTTAATTTCAATGTGTTAAATCTATATAAGACTTTATCTTGTTGTGGGATAAAATAATGAAATCTTTTACATTTAAGTACACTAAATGATTGTGTATCCTATCCCAAAAGTAATTCTTAAAATTTAAATTACAAAATACTTCAAAATTATTAAATTAAACTTAAATTTAAATTAAATACAAAAATAAACTTTTTTATTTTAAAATTTGGACACATCTTTCTATCTTAAAGAAAATTTTTAGACCTAAAATAACCATACGCACACATTGTTTAGACAGGTAGTCTTCAAGACAAATGCTTCAAACTGAAGTTTTTTAATTTTAGGATTTTTACGACCATGACTCATGTTATAAGTTTGCTGCCATAAATGAATCATAATAAATCCATTTAGTAAGCAAACCATGTTATGTTATGAGTTTGCTTACTGAATGGATTGACCGTCAAAATTTAATTAAATATACTTCTAGTTCAAGAAAAACTTTGAATAAAACCTTATAATTGGTAAAAAAAAAATGTAAAAAAAAATAGACTTTTGATTAATTTCAATATTATTTATGTATTATTTAATACAAAAAAATACAAAAAATTAAATAAATTTATAAAAATACGTAATTTTAACATTAGGCACCCACAGCAAAGGAGTATAGACTATCATCAATAAAAAAAGGAAAAAGAATTATAAGACTTCTTTTTTTTTAAACGCTTGCTTCCCGAATAACATCATTTAACATTATTGGGAACAAATTACTAAAAATAATAATTGAAATCTAACTTAAAGACTTAATTCGACCATATTAACCAAATAAAATATTCATCAGGTGTTTTTAAACTTAACATTTTAAAGTTCAGAGTTATATTGAAAATATTGCGAATAAAACGCAATATTCGTATAAATAAAATCTTTTATCAATGAAGAAAAAAGGAATTTTATTTATTTAAATTTTATTTTTTTTTTTTATTTCTTAATACGAAATTTTGAAAAATGTTCCTCCATGCATTTAAAATACATATACATAATACAAGTATATATTGCAACTTTTAATAGCTACATCAAATCGATGTAAAACATTATAAATCAAAAATAAACGTGAATAAATCATTATTATTAATTAAATATATTTTAAGTTTTTTTTTTTTTACTTATTTGCTAACCGTTATTTGACCCAGAAAATAAAATTCAGTATTGTGTTTTTATAAAATTACAACCCTATCAGTCTATTATTATTTATTTATTTATTTTTTTGTTTTTTTTTTGATAAAATCAAATTGAAAAACGTTTAAAAATCGCAAATAAAAAGGAAGAAAAAAAAAAAACAATAAATGACAATGTCGCAACTTTAAAAAATATAAAAAATTTCGAATTACTATATTCAATAAATTATTTTATTTATTAAACATATTTATATATATATATATTTAACTGTCTTGTACAAATTAATTTAATCTGCATAATAAATTAATAAAAATACAATATGAACGCCGACTTAATTTTTGTTAATCATTCAAATTGATTTCGTCAGTTGACTGAGACATTGGATTCAAATATATAAACATGTACAAACAAACAAACGAAAAAAAATGATAAAGAAAATTCAAACAATTCCAATAAAATATAATCAAATCAATTTTTTTTTTTTTTTCTTTTATTGATATATCGAACGAATTTTTGACCTATTGGTTACTACTATTATACATGTCAATAAATTATAATGAATGAATGTAGTAAATTTACTCCGAATGTAAATTTTATGTAATAATTTCTCCACAAAAAAAAAAATGAATAAAAAATAAAAATATCAAAAAGAAATAAAATTGATTATATTAATTTATTTAAAAATAATTCACTTTCGCGTTTTTTTATCATTTTTTATAATTTGTTTGTTTTCATTGTTATTTTAAAGATAACATGTTAAAAACAACACTAAAAACAACCATTAAACAACAAACCTATATATAATATTTAAAACAGAAGATTAACCAAAACAACTTTGTGTGTTTTTTTTTTTTTAACGAAATTTTCAAAATTCAAAATTAATTTTAATTTATATACAAAGGAAAAGACTAAAAAAAAAAAAAAACATGCCTAAAAAATGGCATAAAAATTCATTTTATGATCAATAAACCCAATATATGGAATATTATTTAAAAAAATAAATATGGCAACATATAAATAATGTATTGTGTGAGAAAAAAATCGCCATCTATACAAAAAAAAGTTTAGTTATAGGTCCTTAATATGTTGTATTACCCAAATATTTTGATTTATCTTAAGATACATATATGCTAAAAGATTTCTGTGTACATATTATAATGTATCTATGTATAATTGTAAATTTTTATCTATTAAATAAAAAAAAATTTCTTGTGGTTTTTTTTTCTTTTGTCCAATTTTTATCTTAAAAATTTTGAATTAAGTGCCACTTTTTAGTTTTATTGATTAAAAAAAATAATTTAAAAAGGCATAAAAAAACAACATAATTTTTTTTAGCAACAACAACAAAAATAAAACAAAAAAAAGAGAAGAAATATCGCGTGACAAGATGTATACAACATATGTGCAACAAACAAAAAAAAAAAAACACACAACACTAAAATTGTTTGTTTCCTACTTATTTTTTTTTTTTGTTTTCTTTTTTTATCATGCAAATTTTTTATTGATAATTTTTTTTTTTTTCTAAAAAATATTTCTCAACTCAAGTCCCATCTCTAGTATTATAATGTTGAATATTTTTTGACAAAAAATTTATTGAGGTTAAAATAATATTTTTCCCTATAAAAAAAAAAAAAAAAAAAAAAAAAAAAAAAAAAGTAAATGATTGATAAATTAAAAATTATTAATTAAGAAAAAAATTTCAACAAAACTTTAAAATTAGAAAATAAATTTGAAAAACATGCAAATGATTAAAAAAATTTAAAAAAAAAACAAAAACCTAAAAACTATAAAATATTAAATTAATAATTTTATATTTTTATTAAAAATTTTTATAATAAATTAAATAATAAAAAATTTAAATTTTAAATGAAAGTGAAATATTCCAATATTGTCAAAGAAATGTTTAAAAAAAAATTTATTTTTTGTGTAAATATTTTTTTTTTTACAAAATATAATTTTTTTTTTTACTTTCAATTTTTAAGTTTTAATACAAAAATATAAGAAAAAAAAAATGTTTTTTTGTTTTATAATAAAAAATTCATGTATATATTAGATAATTAATAAAACTGGTTTTTAATAAATCAATATGATATTTTGGTTCATATGTATTTTTTTTTTTTTTAGAACCAAGAATTTAAATTTTGATGATTTTTTTTTTTTTAAATATTTCATCCTTATTTGATATTGCACGTTCTAAGAGAAGATTTTGAAGGTTAAAGTTACCTTTAAATGACTTTTATTGAAGATCTATAAGATATAATAAAATAAACAAAAAGAAGCAACAATTATTAAGTTTTTTTTTTTGTCTTAAATTACTTTTTCTCTCAGATAAAGTAACTAAATTAAGTTTGAAATCATTTATATTTACTTATACTATACTTACAGTTGCGGTTGTTAACAATTTTGTTTGTACTTATTATGATTCGTTTTTTATACTTTACTTTTCAATTCAAAATGAAGTCTATATTTTCAAAGTTTTCGGATTTCATAAATAATCTGTAGCAGTTTATTTAATACATACGTTTAATATTTTTTTTTTTTTTTCAAAAAAGTTGTAGTAGTCGAATTTCAAGATTATATTGAAGTTATAATAACAAGAATCATGCCGTGTTACGCCGCGGTCGACGAATTTCTCCAATGAAAAAGAGAATAATTAGTAATGCCGGTGGCGAAACAAATTATAACTAAAAAAATCAAAACATAAAACAAATGTCAAAATTGAAGATGAAAAGAATTTTTGAAAATTGTAACGGATGTTTGGAATTATTGCAATAGTCGTTTTTTAAAAAAAAAATAAATTTTAATTTTAATTTTATAAGATTCACTCGTTACTGATCACTTAAATAATTTTTGATTACTAATTTATCTTTCAAACTCATATCTATATAATGTCAAAACAAATTCGATGCCGTTCTGGGCACTTCCATTTAAATATGTGGCTTGTCTTTTTTTAAACTCATATAATTAGATATGTATTTATTGCATATGCCTTTTTGGGCATTTCAATTTAAATACATGGCTTGCATAAAAAATTTTAGCAACCGTCGCGAAATTTCGATATAAAATCTGAAAAGTAAAAATTCTTCATTAATCTAATAAATGCATCAATTAACTTCAACAATTCCCATATATATTATATTTTGCCAAACATATTATATGGTAATAAATAATTTGTAACCCACACCTACCTACCTCAACACCAGTTTTTGAAATTGATAGAGGAGGCAACACTGTATTGTTCATTCACGTAATGTTTTTTTTATGTAAATTACATGTATAAATTGATTTAATAATAAAATAAAAATAAATTAAACTTTACTAACTTAATTATATGATAAGTACAATTAAAACGCTACGAAACTTTCTCCTACCTTTAATCCTTTGAGAGTCATCAAAGACATTAAAATGAAAAGGTTATCATAAGAGTCAGTATAACAGTTTAATCTAATAATATCAATTATAAGTATTTAGTAAATTCTATTATATTTTAATTGTCATTAAATGTCAAGCTCTAATCAAATCACAACTAAAATGAAGTAATTAAAAGTAAATTTATATAAGTTATACCACAGTTATGAATGATAAATTATTATTATCAAAAAACAAAAAAAAAAACCATTATGCCCGGATATCTCAAATATAAAAATCGGGAACTTAATAAATGATTTCAATAAAGCCCACTTTATTGTCACACGGTGCGCTTTTGTATATTATCTTCACTTATAGTACAATTCTGTGAATAACATTGAATTGTTTTATATATATTTTTTTTTTGTAGGTATTTTCCAAAGGTAAATACCAAATTTATTGTTCTAATCTAATCCAAAATTTTATTCATTCAAAATCTAAAAATTTTTCATTTTTATTATAAAGTAATTCAGGAAAAAAAAATTTTTTAGCAAGAAAGGGTAGGTGTATTGGAAAAAAAAACGTGTACCAATACAAACTAATAAAAATTTATGAATTTTATATTTAAATTATTTCTTGATTAGCATTTTTTTGTTTTTTTTTTTTTATTATTTCAATTTGTTAAGAATTTTCATTTATTTATTTTTTTTTTTTTGATTTTTTTTTTATAATTTATTTAAAAGAATTATTATAATTTTTACAAATTAGGAAATTAAATAAAAGAATTTGTTGGAAAAAGAAAAAAAAAATGTTTTTATATATACATATACATATATATATATAAAAATAAAATAATAATATATTTATTGAATCGTCTTTTATCGAAAAAAGAAAAAAAAAAAAAAAATATTATAATAATTTCCGTAACACGCAAAATATTTTTGAATGAACATTATGGGTACCATCACTTCTTTTATTACAGATAAAATTCTTAGTTGTTATTTTAAATTAATTGTTTTTTTTTTTTTTTTTATTAGATAGTATAATAATTTTAATAATATATGAACTAATTTGATTTGATTTGTTTTTTTTTTTTTAAGACAGTCATTTCTGGATTCTTTATAAGTTTTTTAAAAAGAATATTTAAAAAAAATTTTTTTTGTTTTTTATTAAACTGGTTTCACTTTTAAAATTTTTTAAAATTATGTTGTAAAAAATTAATAGAAATAATAATAATAATCGCAATACTAACAACACAAAAAAAATATAAAAGAAAAATAGTATTCATATCATTATTAAGCTAATAAAAATAAAAAGCAGATTCAACATTAAATGATTTTATTTTTTTGTTTTGTTTTTTTTTGTTGTTATAAGAAATCTAGTTATTTATTTTGTTCGGATTTAAAATCAAAAAAGACCTTCTTAATTTAGTTTCTTTTTTTTTTTTTTTTTTTTGGTTTTTGTAATATTAATTTTGAAGGAATCTAGTTTACGTTTTTGTTTTTTATTTAAGCTTGTTTTATTATTTTATTTATGGGTCTGGTACGAAAGATCGCTTTCCAAAATCCCCCTTTTTTTAGTTGTTTTTTTTTTTACTACAAAAAGCTGTATTTTTTTTTTTTTGAGAATCTCACTTATACTGATATCTATAAATATTCTGGGAAAGGTGTATATCTCTGATGTTTTTGAATTCAACTCTCAAACCTCTCCTGATTCTAAATATCACATATACATATATATAAATATTCTGGAAAGAAGGTATATAATCCTTCATAATCTGATTTTGGAATCAACTTTAAAATACCCCCAAATTAATTTTGTTTACATAAATATTTCAAAATTATAAAAATATTTATTTATTATTTTTTTTCTATAGAAAATAATAATAATAAAATTCCATATGGTTGGGTAGCTATTTAATAAAAAAATATATACGGTTTACTTATTTATCATCTTTCCCGATAATAAAAAATAAAAAACAAACTAAATTACAAAAGAGCGGGTTTTTTTTTTATAAGAAAAGCGGGACTTTTAAAAATAGCGGAATTTTGCCGTGGCGGGATTTTGGAAAGTGGGATTACGTTCCGCTCCCTTTATTTTTATTAGGTATATTGTATCTATACCTATATAAAATTTTTGTTTTTTTTTTTTTTTTAATTAGAAGTTAACAAAATAAAACAAAAAATAAAAAAAAATCCGGTAATAAACATGTTAACCAGTTTCAAAAAATTTTTACTATTTTTAATTTTTTTTTTTGTTTTTTTTTTCGCTAATTTGACAAAGAAATAAAAAAACAAGTTGGACGAAATATCCAAATTAGATGTCATTATCTACAAGTTTAAAACCAAAAATTTTTAAAAAAAAAACAAAAAAAAAAACATAAATGTTAAGAATAAAATAAACTAATTATTACTATATAAAAAAAATTTTTTTTTTAAAGAGAAGAAATGACTTTTTTTAGATCTAGGCATTTAATTTTTATATAAATTTTACTGATTAAATTAAAATAAAAAAAAAAAAAACTAAAAAATGTAAAATATAAAAAAAATTTTTTAAATTTTCTTTAACACAAAATTCGAATTAAAATTCTATTAATGATCAATATATTAATATATAATCTACGTATAAGAAAATATTTCGTAATATTATACTTATATAACATTATTTAGTAATCTATATCCAGTTCAACTGTGCTACAAGCGCCATAAAAAAAAAAAACAAAACAAAAACAAGTGAATTAAAAATATTCTCACAGAACTAATCAAAATCCGTTAAAATCATAATTACTGTTATATTTATATACATACTATACATAGTTATTTACTATAATTATTACCTAAACAGAATTTATTACATAATTTTAGTACTAAAAAAAAAAAAAAAAAAAGCGTAAATAAATCTACATACATACTATGAAATTGAAATTACAATAATAAAGAAAAACACAAAAAAAAAAGAAGAAAATAAAGAAAATGAAAATAAGAAAAAAAAAAAAAAAAGGGTTATCGTGATAATTTTTCCGACAATTTTTTATTTTATTTTATTTCTTTTTTTTTTCTTCAAAGAAAAAGAAAAAAAAAAAAAGTATAAAACTTGTAGCGGTACCCACATATATTTATTGCATCTACAAAATTGCACCAACTTACCTTTACCTACCTACCTATATCTTCAAATCCATTATCCCAATGCATATTATAAAATTGATGAAGAAGAACCCCAAGTATTGCAACAAAAAAAATAAAATAAAAGTAAAACATGAGTATCATCTAATCCAAAGTCATAAAAATCACAGCACATAAAAATATGCAATAACTATACAAAAAAACAAAAAAAAAAAAACAACAAAAATGTAACAAAAACAAAACAAAAAAATGAAAAATGAAAAATCTTTAAAAGTCATTAGGCCATCAAGGTGCATCTCATGGTACACCTGTAATTCTATCACTCTATATAATATGCATTTATATTTATATTTAATATAAAAGTTTAAATATTGTATACATCTATTTTAAAGTATGTATATATATATATATATATATATATATATATATATATATAAACAAAATGTAATAGTGATGTTATACTGTTTATATAGTTTTTGTAATTTATATATTTTAAAAATTACAATAAAAACAAGATTTACTAGCAAACCAGTTCACTATTCTATATTATACGAGTAAATGAATTTTGTTGTGATGCATTTCATTTACAGAGTCGGAGTTAGAGAGTATAATTGTTATGTTATTTTATAGTCTTTCAAATATTGTAGAAAAAAAAATTATATAAAATTATTAACTTCTGTGAGAATTCTGATTTGCGTTTGGCAAATGGGGATTATTTTCCTTTTAAATTATCGATCAATGTTGCGCTTTTCGATGTTAAAAAAATATTCGAGTAATTTTAATTTCGTAGTAATATTTTTAAAAGGGGTTATTAACCAGTTCCTCATTCGGAATGCTCACAAAATTTATTTTTTGTAATATATATATACTTTTTTTTTTGTAAAATTATAAAAAAATCGAGCCTGGCAGCTATACTATACCTAAAGCTCCTATAAACTAACATATGCATATATTAGAAACGAAGCCCTACAATTAAAATTTTAAACTTAAGAGATAAAATAATGGGGTATACAAACATTATCTAAGAAATAACGGATAAAAAGTTAAATTTCACAAAAGAGGTTTAAAATTAAATGCCAATAAAAAAAATGCATTAAAGTAAATTTTTGAATCAGTTATATCAATAGAACGTTATATCAATCGTATAGAGTGTTTAAAACTGAACATAATATAATTTTATAAAGTTTTATAATTTGTATTCCTTTTACATGAAAAGAATAGTTGAGAGTAGTTGGAAGTATAGTTGATAAATGGACTGCTAATTTTTTATTGAAAATTTTTATTAAAGCCTATATGCAAGAAAATTTTTGCGAACTTACTCTTATCATCTACTATTTCTCAAAAGCTAGTGTATAGTTGGGAGTATAGAAAACAACAGTTTACTCTGTAAAAGAAATGCAAACATATTGCATACTTAAGCATTTCATGTAATAAGTAATTTAATTTAAAAATAAATCTTTAATTAAATTTTGATAAAATTGGAAAATTCAAGTATATAATGAAAACTTAACGTTAAAATCGTATGAAATAAAAACAAAGTTACATCTAACGAAATGTTTAAAAAAGCAGTCTTCAGGCTTAAAAAGATCTAATGTTGAATCTGTTTGGTAAATTATTTCAACAAAACTGAAGACTACCATCAGAATAAATATCTTCAGCATATTTTTTACTTAGTTTTATTATGGGTTTATAACTGATGCCATAAAAAATTTCTTAATAAATATTTTACTACATATTTTATTACTTTATATTTTTTTTTTTTAAAATGTTATTTTTGTTGCTAATGTGGCTGTAAAGTTTTCAAACTTGATGATAGTTTGAATGTTATAATCTAAAATAAAAATGGTATATGCCTGCCTATATGCTAAACCTAAAGTTTTATGAAGAAAAAAATTGTGAAGAGTTTGGAATGAAATGGAAATTTCAGCCAGTAAACATTGTGATTAATACACATTCATTTATATATATATATGTATATTTATACGTTTAATCGTAAAATTATTTGGCATTGTAGATATGTGTATTTGGATCCGGTATTAAATTACTTCATATTAAATTACATAAAAGTACAGTTACATTTATTATATTTTAGTACTCTGCTGTTATGTGTTATGCACATAAATACATACATATCTATTGAAAACATGTGCTGCTATGTGTGGCCTACAAACAGCTGAGATTCTCTATAAAAACAAATTTCTATGAAAATAAAATCATTAGGTACAAGTAGTAATCCGTTATGATTACAATAAAAATACGTAAAACCAAAAGGCACGAATACGTAAAACCTAAAGGCACGAGACTTTTTACATAAAAAGTAAATTAAAGTAAAAAACGTAATATTATTTTAATGGTGGTGCTTTTAAAATTCATTAGACTCTCTTGATATAAATTCAATATTTATTACAATTTAATCTTTTGCCAAACTACAGAAACAAATCTGTAACAAAAAAAAAAAAAAAAAAACAAGTTCTCATCTCATAAACTTCAGAAATATTTTAAGAATAAAAAATTACACCCCGAACACAAAACTGCAATTAAATAGTAATGCAATTTGTTTTTTTTTTTTTTTTTTAACTTAAGGTTTTGAAACAATCCACCGCAATATGGAGCAATAAATCAGATCACGATATACAGAAAATTATTTTTGGTCAAAGAAAACGGTCTCAAAAACAACAAGAGGTGTAAAAATAAAAATAAAAATGATAATAAAAGATTCAACCGCATAATTTTTTTAACAATTTTAATCACCTGTTACGGCTGTATTGAATGGAATAATAAATTGGTTAATGTAACGTTACTGGGCGGTGTTTTACTTATACGTATACAAAGAATTTTTATGCATTTATGCAATACATTTTATGCATCCAATGTATTGAATCCGCTTTTAAAATTCTTTAAAACAAAAAATAACGTTCTTAAAACTTCCGGGATTTATTTTAATTTTGTTCTTTTGTTCTTTTATTTTTTTTTTTTTTGCATTGTACCGGTTTTGGATCTTTTATGGGGTGTTCATATTATTTAAATTTATGATCGTGACATAATTTTATGAATTTTTAGTGTATTCTTATGATTTTCACAGGCTTTTTGTTCAATTTTAAAAGAAGATTCATTTTAAAAAGAAAAATTATGAACAGCTAAAGTAAAATTATTTTGTTTTTTCTTTTCTTTTTACTTTTATTAATTTTAATTTCTGTTTTTTTTATTATTTTTTTGTATTTTTTATGCCGATAATAATTTATGCGAAGTGGTACTACAGAGATACCAAAAATTTAATAAAATTTATTATCATATCCGCTACAAAAAACCTAAAAAGACATGAAAAGAAAAAAAAAAAAAAACAATGAATTGATTGGAAAAGTGAAAATTTAAATGCCTTCCGAACTGTCTTCCGAATAAAGTAT
Source organism: Poecilobothrus nobilitatus (assembly GCA_947095535.1). Lineage (NCBI taxonomy): Eukaryota > Metazoa > Arthropoda > Insecta > Diptera > Dolichopodidae > Poecilobothrus > Poecilobothrus nobilitatus. Next base: position 29,220,354 of record OX352773.1, on the reverse strand, counting down.
TGAATTTGAATTTAAAATATCATCATGTATGGTACTTTAAATTCATTTACATGTAAGGTGTATTTAAGTGAAAAATATGGCAGGTGTCATATCATTATTGGTGGTCTATATAATTAAAAAAAAAAAAAAAACCAAAAACGAAAACAAAAAAAAAAAAAAATACGATTTAAAAAAATTGGAAATCTTCAATTAACAACAAAAATTAATTTTAAAATAATTTTAAAATTAAATTTTGTGAAAGTTATCAACCATCAATCTATTAATGTTACAATTATAGAATCTACTTTAAGTGCAATTCATTAAGGATCTTAAAAAAAAAAAAAAAAAAAATGTATTTAAATTATTAATAAATATAAAAAAGAAAGAGATAGAAAGAAAATTTTCATATAATTTATGAAATATTTAATTTATATTTTTTTTAATAGCTATTAAAAACAATGTTTTTTTTTTTTTTGTTTTTTGTATAAAATACATAAAAATATACATAAATTACAAAATAATTAAAGATTAATAGTCATTATTTAGATTTAATTGCATCTAAAAAAAAAAAAAACAAAATTTAATTAAGAAATGAAAAACGTTATTGTCGTTTCCTTTATTTTTTTTTTTTTTTTTTTTTTATTAAAACGATAAATTTTAATTGTTTAAAAATATTTTAATTGATCGCCTTGGAAAAATTAAAAATTTAAATTACAATATGTATATTAATTAATTAAAAAATTAAATTTTATAATATTTAATTTAAAATTTTATTTGTTATTTTTAAATTGACAGTAATTTAAATTTTAAATTTTTTGTTTTTTGTAATTTTATTTCATTTATATCCATATAGTTACTAGTTAGTCGCTTTGATTAGTTTTGATTGCACAAAATTTATAATTATAACAACAGGGAATCCACGTGGATTTCTAAATTCGATCTTAAATTTGTTTACAAAATTAAAAACTTATGAAATGTACAAAAATTACATTATATTTATTTTATTTTATTTTTATTTTACTTATACTAAGTTTTTTTAAGTTTAGTGTTTGCCTGCTGTTGCCACTTATTTGGTTGTCTATTAAATGTTACCCGAAATTTTATGATGCATAACAAATAATTTCGCATTTTGATTGATTTAGGAGTAAATAAAATAACAAAAAAAAAAAAATTAAACCAAAAATAATTGCGCTAATTTCATAATTTGGTAAATTGAATTTTATTGAGAAATAAAAGTTATTTCTATTGTTTTTACCGTTTTCTTGGTGCGTTTTATTTTATATTGACGCAATTTATGAAAATATCTGTAGGACTGTAGGGCTGCAAACTGAAAAAAAAAATTTATGTTTTTTTTTTTTTTTGTTATTATAATTGCGCTATTATTGTGTTGTTTTTTTGGTTTTTTGATTTTGTTTTTGTGATTTTTGAAATCAATGATTAAATGAACCAATATTAATACAATTTTTTAACAAAGTTAATTAACAAGTGAAATCAAGAGAAAATCAAGTTTACTATCTTCTTTGAATGAGACGGCGCATATTTAAGAATGTTTTATTATATTCTATTTGAATATATAAGGATAATATATTATATACTAAATTATTTTCTATAAAAAATCAAAGTTTTTGAGAAATCTATATACACTTATAAGGAAATATTCTAAAATGGATTTTAAAATTAAGTTTTTTTTTTAAGTGTATTTCCTTTATTCCCCCACATAAATAACGAAAAAAAAAGTACACAGCCTTTCTTTTCCATAGGTGTGGTTGTAAATGTCCTGAAAAGTAATTATTTTTACAACATGTATGAGATTCGAATGAATTTACAGTGTATATTTTAACTAGATCACTGAAGCTCTAAAAATGAAGATTAATGAAGATCATTTCTTTCTTTTATTTCTTGAAATGAATATTATTTCTTTTGTTAAATATAAAGATATAATATATTTATTTTTAAATTTTACATACAATGTCTATAGTACAAAGGTTTTTTTTATCAAGTACTTTGCATATATTGGATTATGGTGTACAAATTTCAATAATTCAAAAATGAAATTAAACAACATTTTAAGTAATTTTAAATTAAAAAAAATATACAGAATACTAACACATGTATATAGAATAAATGCTATACGAATTAACTCGCAGTGCTCACTTGTGTACTCCTTTAAAGAAAAATATGCTATACGAATACATACTATAACTACTTTCCAATGTAGATATACTGGAGTTATACTAACCACTTTTCAATATAGGAGTTATACTAAGGAGTTATACTAACCACTAGAAGTTATACTATATATATATAGGAGTTATACTAACCACTTTTCAATATATAAACAATAATCATTTGAAATTTAAATTAAACGAGGAAGAGTGCAGTAGAGTAGACTGTGTCAACTCTGGGATACCCGTATGAACGTAATATATCCTGTTTCTATAAAACTTGATCATCTTTTAAAAACATTCAGATGTTTTCTACCGAACTACAGAGATATATTTATGTAAATTGTGGAGTTGTATGATAGCTACCCGAATCTATTGCGCCTAGCTTCATTAAGTTCCAAGAAATGCAAGAAGCCTGAACCGGCTGCTTTAGACCAATCAAATTTTACAAAAGTTTTTGGCATGCAACTCGACACTTTTTCACTAAATTTCAGATAGCTAGCTTCAATAGACACTGAGTTATTTTCATTTAAAAAGAGAAGTTGTATGGCAACTATCCGAACCTGTGATATCATCACAACCAAATTTTACAGAAGTTGTTGCCATAAAACTCGATCATCATTTGCAAAATTTCAGATACCTAGATTGAATAGATACTGAGTTATTTCTATATAAAGATAGAAGTTGTATGGCAGCTACTCGAACCCGCCGACCGAAAATGTTGGATTTAAATAGCAAAACTAACAATTTTGCTATTTAACGGACGGACGGACGGACGGACGTACATGGCTTAATCGACTCAGAATTCGATTCTGAGCCGATCCATACCTTTGACACTATATCTAACTCGACTCCTTTAAGGTGTCACAAACGTAATGGCAAATTTATTATACCCTTGAACATAGTTCATACGGGTATAAAAAGTATAGATTAATATATCATTTAATAATGTGACTAATTTTATAAGCATTTTTCATCTGCTACATAGTATCATATCCGTTATCAAATCTTTGCAATCATATTTACATTCTGAAGTAAAGTTGCTAAAAGTTGATTAGAAGATTTTGTTTAAAAATAAACCCTTGTTCTTTATGGTTTTGCTCATTGCAATTCTTGCTTTCTCTCAATTACTCAATTCATATATATACGTATACTCAATTCATTCTATATTTCATCTTTCTATATTTTTTTTTTTTGTTTAATGACTTCTAACAAATTCCTAAATATAAAATTAATTTTTCATTATTGCTATTCATTATTGCATTCATGCTATCAAGTTTAAAGTTCAGTGTCCTTTAATGTTTTCTAATTTTTCACTCTCATTTTCTATTTCACAATATCCAACCTGTGATTTTCTATTACATATTTTATTTATAATCAATAAAAAACCAAACCACAAATTCTTTTATAAATTTTTTAAAACGAAATACAAATTTGAAATTAAAATATTTATTTGTGAAATTTCATTTCTTTCGAAAAAAAAAAGAAAATTTTTAATTATTCAAATTATTCGAAAAAAAAAAAACAAAAAGGAAAAAAATTTTTTTTTTTTTTAATAAATTGAAAACAAAAATATAAAATATAAAAAAAACAAATAACCTTAATAAAATACCATATAAAAAACAAAAGAAATCGATCTATTCTCCATTATTTTTAAATATATATACATATATACATAATATTGTACATTATGTATATTTATTATTAAGGTGTATATTTAAATTTCCGTATTTCTATAAAAGATCAAAGGAAAACACAAACAACAATAAAAACAATCTAAGAAATATTTGTTAGATTCACTTTTATAAATTATTTACCAAATTTGGAAAACCTAAATAAGTCATCATCAATCTTCAATTTAAAAAAAAAAAAAAAAAAACAAAAATTTCATTCAATATTTTTTTCTATATGTTTATTTCTTTTAATTTTTTTTCAATTTTTTTTTTTGCTAATAAATTCCACCTGATTTAAGGTAAACAAATTTCACTTTTTATGTTTTTATTTATTTTTTGTTTTTGTTTTTATTTTTCCACACATGCATCTATGTATACACAAACAAACAAACAAAAAGACATGTCTATATTAAAATATATATATATATATATATGTATACTATAACTATATTACATATATGTGAATCGACATAATGAATCGCTTTATATTTTAAACAAATATTCATTATTTTCATACTTACCAAAAATATTTAGGAGCCTATGGATTAAAAAAGGCAATAGTACCTTTACATCTCTTCCGATTTGATTTTTTTGTTTTTTCTTTTTAAATTTTTGGATATTTGTTTGAAAAAAAAATTTCACATGCATCCGGTCATCACAACATATCACATCACATTATAATACATATATATATATTACATTGTATAGATTATATATACTTACATTGATATATATATACTTCAAATAAGAGTGGTGAAGTGATATGTAATGTGGTGGAATGATCTATTGAAGAGTCCATATATAATCATATTTTGATAGCGTTCAACTAAAAACGGTAGTGACCATTATTCGACAATTTGTTAGTTGGTTATTTGATTTTGTTTTTTTTTTTTTGTCTGTTTTTTATTTTGTCTGATTATTACTATTGTTGTTATTTTAATTTCGGGTTTAGTACAAAGCCTTTAGGGAAAAACGTTATTAATGACAATTAAACTATATATATATATATATATATAATAATATCGTGGATTTTTTATTTTGGAGTTTTAATTTTTTTTTTGCTTCTTACATTTTTCATTCATCATTTTCTCTATTTTGGAAATTAATCAAGCGCGTATTAACAAAAACAACAATAAGAAACAAGTTGTTGAAAGAAAGAAGAAAAAAAAAAAACATAGAACTGAATATATCGAGATTAAAGATCACGAAAATAATGTTTTGCTAACACTGTTAATACATTGCAATTTTCGTTTTATTTTTTGTATTTTTTTTTTTGTTTTAATAATTTTGTTGTACTTATTGTACATCTTGGTTGTACTTGTTATTTTTTTGATGTTTTTAATGTAAGTGATGAATTATTTTTGGGCGGTCAACTTGTTAGGTATGGATCACAGTATATATATGCAGTACAGCACAATACATTTTATTATATGTATTTATTAATTTTATATATCGAATTATAAATAATTAATCTTTAGGTTTAGATATTTATTACCAAGATATTTTTGGATTTAATATTTTGCTATAAGGCTCTCTAAAATCTGTTTTTTTTTTTTTTTGTTTTTTTTTTTTTTTTTAGAATCTTCAAATTACTTTGAAAAACTGATGTTTAAGAGAAAGTTCATAAAAATAATCATATAATGATTTTGAACTGTAAAATGACCTAAGCATATTCAAGTTTTTTTTTTTTTTTTAATAAAAATGTGGTTTGTTTCTAATTAAAACGAAGGTATCATAACTTTTTTTTTTCTTTTTCTATTATAAGGTTCCAAAAAAAAACAAAAAATAAAAAGTAAAATTAATTTGTAAATTGAACGGTAATAACCCACAAATGTTATGTTTTTTATGGGTTTCTAGGAAGAAGATTCACTTGTTTTTAATTTTATCTTTTAAATATTATTAATATAAAGGTGTATCAAGTGAAATTTTTGATTTTTTTTTTTTTTTTTTTTTGAAATATTATTATAAACCACAACGGTGTGCTTAGTTTTTGTATCGGTACATATTTAAGTATATAATAGTCATCACAATTTAGAAATATTAAAAAAATTAATTACCTAAAATGGCAAAGGTTTTATTTTAATAACTTAAAAGTGAAATTTTGTGTTAAAATTATATTAAATTTTTTTGAATGGATTTTTGTTTGCTAAAAAAAAAAAATATATCTAAGTAATAATAATAATAAAACATATGAAAAATCATTAGTATATAAGTAATTAAAATTTTTTATGTGAAAAAAAAATCTTGTCACGTGAATGGTACAAGATATATGTATGGGATCTTGGTTAAGTTTAAAGAGAAATGTTTAAATTATTTTAGAGATTATGGCTTTTTGTTTTTTTTTTTTTTTTATAGTACAATTTTAGTATTAAACATTTAATTGCGGTTTATAGATAATGAAAGGTAATTGAACTTTAAATAACTATCAGATTTATTACAACCACAAATTATTTTTAAAAATTTTTGAAAAGAAATTTTTTATGGAAAAATAATATTTTTAGTATTTTAATAATGATCAATTTATAATTATAAAATAAAACTATGTAAATCCTAATTAAAAATGAAATAAACCATGTAAGATTATAACATTTAAGATATAATTTTTTTTTGTATCCAATAATTATTTTCTTTCCTTTGACAAAATTACTATACTTTTAGTTGATTGTTTAGTACAAAAACAAAATGTTTACATTAATTTCGAAATTCCGAACCTTCTGGTCTAAAATTGTTAACTATTTAACAACTTGAAATAAAATTGTTTGTACAAAAGGAAAATGTTTACATTAATTTCGAAAATAAACTCCGTATTCCATATCCTGCTGGTCTAAAATCATTATCTATTTGAAAAATTGTAATAAAGTTCAGAACTTTAAAGTTGCGCATGAATTATTTAATTTTCGACTTCTTTAACTTGTTTTAGGAAGGACACATTTATTATATTAGCCTAGATATACCAGAATTCATTTTGACATTGAATACTCAGTCAATGACGATTTTATGTTCTGACTTAATTTTCTGTCAAAGATATTGATTGAATCCCCTATTAAAAATCTTGAAATTTGATTTAAAAAATTGATTTCCATTAAAAAATAAAAATCATAAATTCTGTTGGTAAAATATTATTGTAAAAATATGTTCAAATATTAATTACTTCGTTACAATATTTTATATTTCTTGACCACTGTGTTACAGTTTTAAGTTTTGAAACCCTCAGGTGAGCTCTCATTAAAACAGAGGACAAAAACATAATGTTAAAGTAATATATCTTCTTTTTCTGTTTTTGTTTTTTGTTTTTTCAAAGAAAACTTTTGTTTTTTATTCACATTTTTCTTAACAATTTTTCACAAAAAATTTCAATTGTAATCTTCATAAATTTCACTTAATTACTGTTACTTTCTGCCGGATTATTTACGAAAGAAAAACAAAAAAAAAAAAAAAAAAGAATTGATTGGAAAGTTATAATTTAACTAACTAACTCAATTGATTAACTAACTGACTAAGTTGTCAATATATTTCAAATTTTTAATCAATCAATATTAAATAACAAAAGAATTCGCATCAATATATGCGTTACTTCATGATGATGACGATGTCGATGTTTATGATGATGACGATGATGATGATAGTGATGATAACAACAGAATTTACCATTTTAACTTGTATGAAAAAATCTCAAAAATAAAAATAATAAAAAATAAATTTTATTACTATTAAAAAATTGCAAAATAAAAATTAAAAAAAAAAAAAAAAACATTTTTTAAGTAATTTTCATTTTAAATGCATTTTTTTTTTTTTAATAAAATTTCATCGAAAGTAAATGAAGATACTATAACTATACTTAATTTGAAATCTCAAGGAAGTCCAGTCGAAGACAAGTTAAATCAAGAAAACCAGTTCATATAATTTAAAAAAAAAAATACTTATTTTAATAAAGATGTGAAAATATTTATACAATATATATACAATATATATATATATATATTTGTCATATTTTAGTTATGACAAAATACATAGGCTAAGACATTTTAATCTTTGTATACGTCCCACCATTATATTTTACATTATGCACTAAAGATTCATATGTCATATTTACTAAAAATTGCATACAATTTTTATATTCCTCTATATACGTTGAAGTAAAAAAAAAAAAAACAAGTTTTTCCATTAAATTCAAATTATAATGATGGTCACTCGTCAGTAATCATTATATGAAATATGAAACTTAAGTGACGGCCGACGGGTGACTCAATTAGAAGTAGGTATCTATAATAAAAATTTTATAAATCCATAATAGAAACTACATATCTATATATATAAAAATTTAAATTTATTATAAAGTACCGCTATTTTAATATGCATGCGTGATTCACTTAAAATGAAAATCTGAATTTTTTTTTTTTTCTGAATTGAAGAAGAAAGAAAATACTTATAGATATGACTAATTTTTCTTTTATTTAATATAGAAACAAAAAACTAAAAAAAAAAAATAGAAAAGATTTAAAAAAAAAAAAAAACAAATTAAAGTAAATTGTATATCATTAATAATCTAGCATCTATAAGCGTTTTAATCACTGTAAGACAACTAAGATTTGCACGAAAAAAAAAAAAAAAAACAAGTAAAATTTAAACTTCATCATTGTCATGAGCTCATCTATTTTTTATTATTTTTCATCTATAACTTATCTAAAACAGCAAGCAAGCAACTTTTAAGATATACATATATAGGTCTAAAATTTAAATGAATCATTTGAATCACTTTTTGAATCGTAAAGTTTAAAAAGTGAACCAAAAATAATTTTTTTTTTTTTTTGTTTTGTATAAATTTAAGGTTTCGTTTTCTTCTGAACAATATGAAAAATTAATGAAAAGTTTTAAAGTTATATTTTAGAGAGTTTTAAAATTATTGAAAATAAAAATGTGATGCCTATATAATAATATTGATGATACTAATATTAAAGATGTGAAATAAATGTTAGGGAAATCTTTATATTTATCTAAATCTTATATGGCTGTATAAAAAAAAAAAAAAAGTGATTTGTATTTTTTATTTAAAATACTTGAATGATATGGGAAATTTTATGTTAAATTTTATTTTTGTTGTTTTCAAAAGAAGCAATGAACATAAAGATGAACATGAATTAGAAGAAAAAGAAGAAGAAGAAAAGAAAGATAAAGAAAAGTTTCAGTTTATGAGAAAGATGACCTCGAGTAATTATTTTCAAATGAATATAAAGACTAATCAACATAACATCATATAATACATATATGCACATATTTAAAAAAAATATTTTTTAGTACATGTAATTTTAATTATTTAATTTTGAAAGGATTGTTTTTTTTTTTTTTTTTTTTTTGTGTTTTTCTTAGATAGGTACTTAGAAAATCTTTTATATATTTATTGGGTTAGGAAGAATTTAACGATTTTTTTTTTTTTGCTTTAACAACAAAACTAAACAAACAATTGCAATTAGTTGTATGAGAATTAGAAAAAAAAATTTCTTTTGTTATATGGCGCATGAAACAGAAAAATCAATTGTAGAAAAAGGGTGAAATTTTTGATGTTTGTTAAAAAGTAACAGGAGAGAAATTCAATTTAATATTAATTTTATTATGGTTTCGTTGGATTATTTTGTTTTCTATATATTATGTATATATATTATATTTTTGTATTTTATATATGTATATATTTTTTTTTTTTTAATAATTTTTATATCACATATAAAAGAATTTAATTTATTTCATAATTAGGCTTTATTTATTTTCGCATATAATACTTAATTACCGATTAATTTAATTTTGTTTAATTTTTCTTTTGGAAAAATAAAGAAAAGCTGCTAATTTGAGAAAAATTTTGTTGGCTTATATATTTTATTAAATTAAATATAATTATTAATATATGCATAATATACATAGCAAAAATAAATATGTCTTATACGAATCTTTTATTATATATGCTAATATTTTCAAACTATAGTATAAAATTTAATTTTAAATTTTAATAATAATTTGTTCTACTAACAGAGATGTACTATTAGAGTTTAACATTGACCGATTGGAAGAATTATTTGTGTTATTTGAAAGAAATCTTATTTTTTTTTTAGGGGAAGTAAAAATCTTCCAAAAACACCAAGTATCTCACTGGTAGTGTCAGATTCTTACTAGTTAAACCTACCTTCTCCTGTATCCAATATAATAAAATTAAACCCCCAACTGCGAATGTCGTATTATTGATTAACTTACCCACAATCATAACTTAATTTTAGATTTTCGAACAATTTCTATTGTTATTATATTCATTTCTGTCAATTTTGTCAATTTTGGATTTTATAAATTCTAAATTTTGTTTTTCTGCCAAGTGTATTGTTGTCCTTTGCTATTAATTTTTGTATCATTTGCAGAATGTCTTTATTTGTTTTCTATAAGAGCATAACAATCGCCAATATAACGACATTTAAAAGGTCTTTAGCCTGATTACCTAATTCCAACAATTATCTCATAATTTTTCTTATCAATTGTTAGTTTTTAATACGTCATTTATATTAAAAAAAAAAAAAATTCTTTTAATCATTTATGATAAGAATAATACGCGAATATCGATTTAATGAATTACACTTTCAATTGATAGAAAAAAACATAGGAATATTAGGAATATTTTCTTTCTTAAAAAATGTCTAACAACAAAAAATCTAAAAAAATTTGTAGATTAATATTTTCTTTTTAAATTCCTCAACTTATTATCAACTCAAAACACATATTTTTGTGAATATGTTAAGGACAGTAAAAATTATGTCGCTACAAAAAAAAAAAAAAAAAAAAAACACAAAGAAAATAAATGACGTAACAAAGCTGTTTATTAAAAATGAAAACAAAGCGTTTTGTAAAATTTTTTTTACTATCAATAAAAAAGGCATTTTTTTTTTTTAATTTTTTATATAGTTTGGACTTTTTTTTTCTTTTAAAATTCTGGCATTGTCCATTTAATTTACTGCTGTGTTGTACTCACACCATATCACACAAGACACAACACAAGATTATCAGTGTAAAAAACTATGTATGAATGTATAGTATGTACTCGTACATATACTGATGATAATTGTTTAATGGCAACTGTCCTTTACTGGAATCGGTTTTTTCTTTATTTTGATTTTTTTTAAACTATTATTTGTTGTTGCAATATTATGTTGTACATTCAACTGTTGATTACAACGTTAATGCATACATTTACTTTCAAACCACGTTACACGGACGTTTGTTGACCATCTACTAATGTTTTGTTTTTATTTTTTTTTCTTTGATTTTCGCATGAAAGTGAGAAACGGTCTTTTTAACTTGTCATTTTTTTTTTTCTGTAGCGGTATCTTCTTTTCCATTTTCCAACAATTTTTTAACTCATTTTATTTAAAAAAAAAAAAATACAAAAAAAAAAACATTGCATCTTAAGTTGACATTTTATTTATTTTAAACGAAAAATATTAAAAGCTGCGCCCGATATTTTTTAATGTTTGAAGAACGTTTTGTTTACGATTAAGCATGGGCGATTTGTAAATATTAAAAACAAATTAAAAAGTAAATATTAAAATTGTGCCTTATTTTTTTTTTTTTGCAATTTACACACATATTTAGAAAACATATTTACAAAATGGTTAGTAGTGATTTTAAAAATTACTTTATAAATAAATATGAAAATTTGTAACAAAAATAAACATTTTTAAAAACTGCTGTAAATATTATTACAATATATTATGAAAATATTTTTGTTGGCGCTTAAAATGATTTATTATTTGTTAAAGGAAGAATCAATTAGCAGTGATTACTAATGATTTAAAGATTACTGGGGTATAGACTCATAGGCATATAGTTAGTTTTTGTTAATATACATAATATACTATATGTATCATATAACCATAATTTTATTGTAATAAAAATTTATAACACGAGTTACGAAAAAAGGATGGGGAGTTTTGATTTCAAATATTTACTTATTTATTTCATTTCATGGCTATATATTATATATTGAGACAACAAATAAAAATATAACCTAAATACTTTAAATTAGGTATTTGCAATGAATGAATATAATTCTTGTATAAAATAATAGATGGCGCACAAATAAAAAATACTTGTCTTTTATAGTCTTGTACAACAACTACGAATAATCAATGGTTTAGCGAAACTCGTTAGCGTAGCGGGTAAGAGCGCGTAAAATACGCTATAAATACCGCGGAAGTGTGAGTTCGAATCCCATACACATCGTCAGAGTTATTTTCCCTTACGACATTTACAGCCACGCCTGAACAGGAAAGACTGTGTAATTTTCTGTTCACAATTATGTAGCAGAGAAATGCATTAAAGAAAAAAATATAGATCTTATGGTTCATTGAAAAACTAAGTCATATGAAATGTTTAATATAAAAAGAGACAGTGTAAAGCCTTCCAAAGTATGTTAAATGAAATGGTGTCATAATTTAAAAAAAAAATTCCTGTTACAAAATTCAAAACAGTGAAAAAAATTAATTCCAAAAAAAACAATTCTAAAATAAAAAAATTCAACAAAAAAAAATTCCACCAAAAAATACTCAAAAAAGAAAATTACACAAAATTAAAAACCTTAATTTAGGAGCTTGGGGCACTAGACCTCACTATTTTAAATGCTTAATTGTCAAATAATATGTATGTAAAACAGTTATTTGAAGGGATCTTATAGTTTGTTACAAAATCAGGATTATACGATTTTTCCAGAATATATATATATATATATATTATTTATATATGAATTAAGTAGGATTTTTGAGTTGGTTACGAAATCACGGGTTTAAAAATTTGTTTATCGAAATTTAGGGGCGGCAACCCCCACTAATTTTAAAACTTTCTAGTTGAAATATGTATACACATATATTAAAAAAAATATTAATTCGAAGGGATTTTAGAGTTGGTTTCAAAATTGGGGTTTCAATAAATTGTTTAGCGGGCGTATGGAGGTGGTAGCCTCTATTATATTAAACACATTGTTGTTGAAATATATATGTAAATAAAAAATAAGGTGGAATTTTATAGTTGATTACAAAATCAGGGTCTCAATAATTTGTTTAGTAGGTGTTTAGAGACGGTAGCATCCACATATTCTAAATGTATTGTTGTATGTACATGTATATCTAAAAACAATAATTGGGAGAGATTTTATAGTTGGTTGCAGAATAAGAGTTCCAATAATATGTTTAGCAGGTGTTTTTAGCACTATTTAAATTTTTTTTTGTGGAATTTTTTTTTTTGGACCTTTTTTTTCCGGATTTTTTTTTTATTATTGGGTTATTATTGTATTCTATATAGGAAATTATGTAAATGGTATTTTGGAAATGAATTTCTTTTTTTTTTGGGATTTCGTACTCAACCCATGTTGAATTACTTTTTTGTTTTTGATTTCTGATCTAAACTAATTCGATTTACTAGTATACATCAATCGCCATTATTATCTAAATTAGTTTGTATAATTAAATGTATTCAATTCAAATCAAATTAAAAGTTCACATATACTTTATTTTATTAAAAGTACATAAAAACTATATAGTTTCAAAGTCTTATTATAAGTTTTTTTCGAATAAAAAAAATATTACTAAAATGGTAAATCAAACTTATTAAATTAAAGAATAATAAAAATTGAATACATTAAATAATAAATACAAACAACAACAAAAGAAAAAAAATAAAGGTAATTCCAATTTTAAGTAATAATTAAAATTATGACCATCATTTGAAATAATTTCATAATACCTTAATTTTCTATCCTTTTTTTGAATTTCTTTGTTAAAATATTTACGATTATGGTTGTATGATTCTTTAATGGTGGTTAATCGTCATATTTGGTGGTCTCCATATTTTTTTACGACCTATTTGTGTTTGTGGATTAGTGACACCAAATTATTGAGCATCATGGTTTTTTTTTCTTTTTTTTTTTTTAAATAATATGAAGGAATTAAAATAGAAGACAGCCAATGAAAAGAAAAAAAAAAACAATAAAAAAAAATGAAAAGATTACTTAACTTTGATCATTTGTTTAACCTAGATATGTGAATATTGTCATTTTTCGTAATTATTTGTTGATCAAAAATCGCTTTTCTTTTTTCATCTCAATTTTTTCATCATCTTTTTTTTGTATCTTCTCCTATAATACTACTGTTGCTTCAAATATTGATTAGTTGAATAAATTGAACCGGTTATATTGCAACAAAAAATTGAAAAAAAATAAAATAAAATAAAAAATCAAACCAAACAGTTCTGTTAAACGGTAATCTTTCAATATATGTTTTGTAGATATATGTATATGTATATATTTGTCTATTTTTTATTAGCAGTAATCACCTTTTGTAGTAGCAGGTATAATAATAAAATAATAATTTTTAGTTTCGTTTTAGTTGATTTGTTTTTCTTTTTTTTTTTTTTAATTTTTTTTTTGTTGAAGATTCGTTCAAATTATAATAAAATGTGTTACAACATAGTTTTCTATTAAATTAGTATTAATATTAAGAAATCTATTGAAATTTTCTAATTAATATAACTAAAACCAATTGATTTTATAGATTTAAAAATGGTTTTGGAACAAAATATATGAATGCCTTTATCTGTAATATATATTATACAAATTTATTGATTTAATTATAAATGTTCCTTATTTTAGATTATTAAGTTTTTTTTTGTCCTTCACACTCCTACTAGGTGCATAGGGCATCCCCTAAGTCATTTATTATTCATATTTGATTAAACTTCAGTTTCTGGAATGTTTAATTTTACTAAGACGTTGATTACTCGGCTGTAGTAGCTATTGTATATAAAATTATGAAACGTAAATATTTCTACGCCATCTATTATCTTATACAAGAAGCATTACTATAAATTATTTACCATCTATTAAATTTTTTTTGTTTCGTTTCTTTTTTTTATCTCGACCCGACTCTTTTTTTATCTCATCTTTTTCGAAGGTTACTTTTTTTTTTTTTTTTGTAAGTCTGATGTATAGCCCATATGAGTTTATCTTTTATTAAATTCTCATCCTTCTTTAATTCCCCTAAAATGACCAATTAAATTCGATTCCTATACCAGTATTTGAAAACATCTAATCTAATTTTAAGCTGAACAATTTTAATTAAATTAATTAGATATTAAACATTTAAATTGTAACACAATTAACTTTTTAATCTGACATATAATCAATTCAATTATCAAAATTATTATAATAACCAAATCATTTTAAACAATTTAAAATTTATTATTTTTATATTTAATTTATGATATAATAACTAATTTTATATGTATATATTTTTGGTTAAGTCATGGTGCATCACAGAGTCATCTTCTTTTATATTTACAATTATAATCAATTATATTCATTTGTAATCATCAATTGCCAATAATCATTATTATAAAATATAGTCTGATGTATAGTTTGTTGTGATCATCTTCAATTTTTTTGTAACATTTCATATAAAAATGTAAAATCAAAATACAAAATTTTTGGAAAAACACAAAAAAAAAAAAAAAACAGAAAAAAAAATTGAAAAGATGAGCAAAGGTTGTAAAAAAAAAAAAGTCAATAAAAATACAAGATTCCAAAAATGCACAAAAAAGAAAAAATAAAAATTAAGAGTTTTTAAAAAATCAGGAATCACAATCAAAACTACATATTGTTTTGATATTATGAATATTATATAGCATACGGTATAGCATAAATAAAAAATGATATCTCATCTTGTATTTTCCTTGTTTTGTGTTTTATTGTTGCTCTATAGCCTGTAGTGAAGTAAAATATCTTAAAGGAATATTTTCCAGTGAATTTCTATCAAAAACAACAACAAAAACAATAAATCCCCAAAATAATGACTAAAATTTATGCCGCAAATTAAATTTAAACAAAATATCCCGCGAAAAATAAAAAAAAAAAAAACAACATCGCAGTACGATTATATTATTGAATATTATGCAATCAACAATCATGTTGTATTTTTTTTTTTTTTAAAACGTTATTTTTTTTTCTTAAAATATTATATCTTAAAGATACAAAATAAAGAAGAAGCAGGAGAATAGAGAGAAATTATGACAGTGAAACAGAGAAAGAGTCAAATCCGATACCTGTACAAAAAAAAACAAAAAAAAAAAAAATTTTAAAAAAATCGATTTCAAATATGTAATTATTACGAAAACTTGTATCATCTTTCGAGTAACGCTGTTTGTTGCTGTTTTTCTTAGTGTTTTTTTGTCAAATTTTTCAATGTTTTACTATATCTTTTGATCATTTTTTTTTTTTTTTTAGTCATTCATGTAAGACATCCTAAATTGGAAATAATTAAAGGGAAATACACAAAAGAAATTACATTTTACTTTCAAAGTTAAATTAATACACAAAGTTATGATTTGATTGAATTTGAAAAAAAAAAAAAGAAAATAAAATGTAAAATCGCCCTTCAATTATAAACGCGTGTATAATATTTAACGGATTCACATTTCCTCAACTAAAAGAAAATTGATTTGGTAATTTTATTGTATAGCTGATTATATTTTATTTTCAGTCTGTTTCTTTCTTTTTTTTTTTTTTGAATTTTTGTTTTTTTATTTAGAAAAGTTTTAAAATTTTTTCGTTTTTGTTGTAAAAGTATTTTGCACATTAGTTGTCAATAATAATTAAGAAAAAAATATATTAGTTTTGATATAGATAAGCACAGGGGAAAAAAAATGATTTACACTCGAATTCATTATTCATTATATAGTTGACTTTCACTTTAAATATAAAAAATTAATTACTATATTTTATTAAATTATTTACAAAAAAAAAAAAAAAAAAAAAAAATAGAAATCTTAATTTAATTTTAATTACTTTTAAATCAAAAGAAAACTAAATTAAAGTTAATCTAATATACATAACCTAAAAAAAAAGAAAAACTTTTCAGTAAAATTAATGTAAATCTCTTTTTTCTATAATGTTTGATTCAAATTGACAAGCAGACATATAAAAAACTAACCATCCGATTAATTTAAGTTTTGGAAGTTTATTTAATCCATATATATCAAGTTAATTAATATTTAATTTAAGAGATTTAGGGATTTAACTTACACTTAACTATTAAAAAAGATTATAAATTTCTTTTTGGTGATCCTCTAGCATTCAAGAACAATAACGAATTATAAAAATATTTAATTTCAGACATTGAAAATAATTAAATGATTTAAATTTTTCAATAAATTAATGGGATGTATTATTTTATTTTTAATTCTCATATACATATATTTATTATATTATCATATTTCATCAGCAGATGTAGTTATTTTTTTTTCTTAAGGGAGGCGAGAATCTTCCAAAGACACCAAGAATTCCTCCTTGTAGTGTCAGATTGTCAGATTCTTACTTACTAAACCCACCTTCCCCTTTGACCAATATAATGGGATGAAACTCCTAACTGCTAACGCAGTATATTAGCTAGTATATTTGCCGTATTGGGATAGGAAAGGATAGGACAATATGATGCGGAAAAATATGAAAACATGGAAACATAGGATGCGGATTGGAAGTGGGATTGTAAGAAAACAATGAATCCGTCTATTTTTATTACTTTTTTGCTAACAATAGCCATTACAACAGCTACAACGTGAAGTAGTATATAATATCTTCCTGAATGAGGTAACTATTAAAGGCAACCCCCACTGTCACTGTAGCATCTATTATTATTGGTATTAGTATTATATTATTATTATTATTTACTACAAAGTCAGGGCCATCAGTCGATTACAACGTGCACTAGTGCAGATCACCTTTCTGCATGATATAACCAAATATAACTCCACTGTAATAGTTATTATTATTACCATTATTATTATTATTATTACTATTATTATTATTATTATTATTAATTATACGATATACATTACTACGATATAAAATATTTTATAAAATATTTTATATATTTTTTTTATTTATATGATCTGACGGGGGTTTGAACCCAAGACCCTTCGATTGAAAGGCTGACTTAACCACTACGCCATGAGTCAGATCAATCATTTCATCATTTCATTGATAAGATTACATTTACTTTTCAACTTTCCTCTATTTTTCTCTATATGCCAACGAAGACTGAGCAATTTACAATTAACTTCGTAATGGATTACTATTAGATTAGATCTAAACATGTTTACTGTTTTTAAATTTTAAAACCCAATTTTTCACAAGACTTTTCCGCCTAACGGTTAATATAGTAAAAATGGTGATTGGTTTCACCAAAATATTTAAGAGTTATGTGGTCAATTTAATGAAGATGGGTAAAATTAATGAAGAATTTAGTTTAGATAACATTTGATGATGTTGTTTAAAGGTAGTTTAAGAGTAGTTTATTTCATAGTCTCATAATTTACAGAAGTGAATACATATATTGGTTTTTGTTTTAATTCAGTGAAAATAAAGTTTTAATTCGTTTCAATTGCATATTAATAAACTAATATAATTTTTAACAATTTCTTTTAAAAAAAACCGCAACAAATATAAGAAGAAAAATATTTCCCGATCAATTAAATTTATTTATTAATTTTCAAAGGATTTCCTATACTGCATTTTGTAAATTCAATTTGATTTTAATATTCAAATAATACTAATAATTTATTATTTAATATATTCAATATAAACAAAATATTTTAGTAGGTACTTATAACTTTCAAAAATCTCGTACAACGTAACATCGAATTATCCACACAAAAAAAAAAAAATAAAAAAATTAAAGTGACATAACTAACGGTTAATTTAAAACTTCAAAAGTTAAAACTATTAAGGTATTGGATATGTCAAATCTGATAATTTAAAAAAAAATCCATTCAAATTAACTATTTTAATTTCAATCTTTAAAATTGCAAGCCATTATTATAATTTTTTTTTAATTTTGAATTTTTTTTTTTTGGTAAGTTTTACATCTTACAGTAGCAAAATAAAAAAAATGTTGTAATAAAACGAAATACAAAATCCCCTTCAAACGACATGTCAAAATGAAACGAAAATTTTTCATAATATCTTTAATTTCTTTTTTATATTTTTTGTTGTTTTTATAATTTGCAAATAAATCTGAAAAAAAAACAGAGTTCATTTGTAAGAAGAAAAAATTTCTTTTTAATCTTGATTATTATGTCAATCTTGACTCAAATCATTTGATAGTTGATTCACGTAAAAATGTCCGGCCACCGAAGAGATTTTATTTTATTTTTTTTGTTTTTAATTTAAATTCAAGTAGTTATTAGATGAATTTAAAAATAAAATATATTTAATCGAAATGATAATATTCCCGCTTATTATAAGATTAATAATGAGATAAGAGATTTAAAATAACAAAAAAAAAAAATAATAAGTTCACGTTGGCAAATAAATATTGGATCACATTGTGGTGACTTTTATATTTTATTGTTTTTTGAACATTTTTCAGATTAGATTTGAAGGAAATGCAAAACAGAAAAAAATTTTACATTCAGTTTTTTTGCTTTCAAGTCAAAGTTATCAAAGTTTTAATCAGACAAGAGGAAATAAAGAATAAAACATGATTATACATAGGGCAATATATATTTTGACATTTCGCTATGATTTTTACAAATTCAGATCAGTTTAATTTTCACCTGATTTGCATTTTTGGAAAAAAAAAAAAAACAGCTTTAGCATATTAGATAGTAGGATTTTACGTTAATATCAACTAACTGATGATATCAGTATCAGTTAACTGAGTTTCAATTGTTATTTAAGTTAAAAGAAATCAAAAACAAATAAAATTCTCATTTTAGACAATTTTAATTAAAAAGAAAAAAATAAAAATACATAAAATTTTAAAAAATCAGTTTTGATAAATAATCTTCTTATCAAACATTTTGTTATGTCATTCCTTGACCCATTGTTGTCAAAAAAAAAAAAAACAATTTTAAATACTACTTTTTAATTTTTCAAAAAAATACTTATGTATAGTTTCTCTGCTGGATAATTTTCAAAAAAAAAAATTGTACAATTGTCAAAAAAAAAAACAATTCTGTTTATCAAACATGGTTTTGCAATCTACAAACATTTTTAACAAGAAATTTGTTATCAAGATTCAAATGTCAAAAATGAGAGCCTTCACACTGTAAACTCAAAACTTAAAAATTAATATATTGCATTGCAGCAGTATGCGTTTAAAAACATTGAAATTCTTCAGAAATGTTTTTTTTTTCGCTCCCAAAAAAAAAAAAAAAACAAAGTAACGAAAATTACAAAACGGAAATATTTGCTTATTGTTTTTTATTAATCGTGTTAACGATTTATTATTCAATAAATTTATTGTTGGTATTTTTTATTTTTTTTAACCTAAAGCCATAAGGGATTCATTTGCAAGGAAAGTTATTTGCAGAAAAACTATATATGTACATACATACATATAAAAAAAAAACAACAAATCATCAAATTTACTATATGTAGAAAAAAATATTTGACACGTTCATAATTTCATAATTATTTATGTCATAATGTATTTTGATATCGTGTTTAATATTTGATTAGGTCACACTTCAAGATTATTGATACATTCATATTCATTTTTAGATTGATTTTTGTTTGTTTTATTCAATATTTTGTACCCTTTTATTAAATAAACGCTTACTAACCTATATAAAACTTTTAAAACTAATATTTAGTGGATATTTTCATAATATATAGAAAATTTGAACAAGAAGATCGTTAACAGATGGTTATAAAGAAAAGAATTCAAAAATTAAGTCAATCAAAAAACAGAGAAAGTCTAAGTTATGAGTTCTTTTTAACAGGTAAAGATTTTTAGCGATATTCAAAAAAACTAAGTATATAAGCTCCAAAGAGTCGAATTTTTTTTTTTAATTATAGCCTCATTGATAACTTGAAATCAGATAATACTCGATAAATCTTTTGTGCTTCGCAGTTAGCATTTTGTGCTTCGCAGTTAGCATACTCAAGTTAACAGTTTCAGTCAAATTCCTTGAAAATTAGTAAAATAAAAGTATTTGATAGAGTGGTGATAGAATAAAGTCTTCTGATGTGCACAACATATGAGTTCTCAAGAATTGTAGTAATTATTAAAATTTTATTTAATTGATATAAAATTTTATTTAAAAATCATGCTTTTTTATGGCACACATTAATCATAATTTGATTTTGCCAGATTTTTTAATTAACTGTATCTCACCGTTATTCTTAATAACACCTTTTTTTTTTTTGTTTCTTTTTAATTTTAGTTGAAAAACCTTATAAATTCCAAATAAAAAATAAAAAATAAATAATTTTTTTCCAGTAATATAGAATGACGATTCATTTTTTAATTAAAAATAAACACCCAAGTCAAAATAAATTAAAAATTCATTTTGAGTAACTATAAGTGTATACTCCTTCATTTGACATCTTAGCAATGAGAAAAATCAAAAGAACATTATAGCAATTGCCTAAATAAACAATCATACATGATATGCCCAAATTCTAAAATCAGAATATTTTCAAGCATCATTAAAATTTAGTATATATACGGGTACATGCAGATAATACGTGGATATATGTTCATATGTGCAAAGATTTATTTTCCATTTCCCTATCATCCTCTTTTCAAGCTAATTTTTTCCACTTTCAAGTTTGGTAGGTGATGGTGGTGGTGGTGAAAAAATCAAATTCAATATAAAAAATTTTTGAAATGACCATGGATTCGATTCTGAATTTTTCGGTTTTTCAAAAAAAAAAAAAAAATGTTTTCGCACGCTTTAATCAAAATAAAAGAAAAACAAAAATAAAAAAATTTAATAGGAAAAATAAATAATGTTTTAAAAAAACAAAAACATATTTTACCAGGCTTGTATCAAGCCAAGCTTTATTTTGAATGATTTTAAAGATACATATGTTTGTAAAGATTTTTTTTTTAAAACCATTAGCAATCAATTTTCTTTTAAATTTTTGATATGAATATAGTGATATATTACAATGTAATCATATTATTCATGTATATACATATATGTAAGTTTGTATATATATTCAATTATTTAATTGATATTCGTTTATAGATAGATAGAAGACGTTCCCTCTTTAATTTGTAACGTTGATTTTATTGCTGATAGATTTTTTTGTTTGTTTTTTAATATGCTTTGATTGCTGGAAAATTATAGAAAAAAAAATATGGTGGTTACTTATCGTTACTATTCTGATTATTTTTTGTTGTGCATTGTATAGTAAGTTATATGTAGCGTTTCAAAACGTTTCAAAGCGTTTTAAAAACAGTAGGGTTAAAAAAAAAAAATCATGCCTAAAATGAATTTTTTGTTTTGTTTTTTTTTTTTTTAATTTTATTTGATATCAAGCCAATTAAAAATTCATTTTGTTTTTTGATTTTTTGTCGATTTTTTTCCTGAGTTTTTTTTTTTTTTTTTTTGGGCTTAACCATCAAGCAGTTCATTTTTATTTTTTCAATTTTATTTCTTTTCTTGCAAATGGAATTTCAATTTTTTTTTTTTTTTCGATCTTCATAAAAATAATTTAAAATAATACTAACAATAATCAAAAATTGCTTTTTTATTGATGAAAAGAGAGGACAACACATAAAAATTAAATGCATTGCGGGAAAAATTAAATTTCAATGTTTTTGTAGGTTAATTTTTAATTAAATTCTGGGTAATAAGAAATTGTATTATATGTTAGTATAAGTATATATATAATTATTTTGAAAATATTTTGATCGATTGTTATTTTATGTAGATACATACATATATACTTATTTATATGTATACCTGTTGATATGAATATTTTAAGATTATTAATGGTCGTAAATAAAGAGGAGAACGTTAAAAACGATATGTACGATAAAAATTTTTATTAAAAATAAAAAAGAAAGAAAAAAAAGAGTTGTTTTACTTGTATTTTCATTGATTTTTTGTATTAATTACGAATTTTAACAATTTAAAAAAAGAAAATAAATTGTCACTATGATTAACATGACTTAGAAATTTGAAGTTTTATTACAGAGTAAAACAAAAACCAAAGCATTAACATTCTGAAATAGTTTTAAATTTAAGCCAATAAACTCTAAGTTATTTTTCAGAATATATTAATCAAATAATTGTATAGGGGCCACGGTGGCCAAGTGAGTAAGAGCGTATGAAATACGATGTAAACACCGAGGGAGTGTGGGTTCGAATCCCACACACGTCGTAACAGTTATTCCGATATTAACAGCCACGCTTTAACAGGAAAGGCTTTGTAATTTCATGTCCACATTTATGTGGCATTACTTTAAAAAAAAAAAACAAAAAAAAATTATTGTATAATATGTATACTAATAAATACAAGTAAGTCTAAACGAAATTATTTTTTTGAAATATTTGTTCCAATATTATTTAGCATCTTGATTTGTGTTCTTCTCTACCAACTTTACTCAAACTTTTTTCAAAACTTTCTCCTTTTTCTTTTCTAAAGTTTGATAACTATTTAATATTAAAATTTCGATATAATTTTTGTTGATTTGTTTACATTTCTTTTTTATTTAAAGTGTGTGTTGAGAGTGTGTTTTTATCTAAAGTGTGTGTTACTAAAACATTAAGGTTTCAAAGACTGAGAAGATGAACTTTATGTAAAATTATATCATTTGACATTAATGAATTAAAATTTTATATCTATACTCAAATTTATCTTTCGGAACTATAGTCAATTTTGTTACTCATTTTCGCTGAATTATTCAGAATTTATGGGATAGTATCATAATTCCAAAAAAAAAAATTTTAAAATTCTAGAAAGAAATATTGAAAAAATCCTCAAAATTTAGAAGCTTATTTTTGAATGGAAGGACACCGTTTTCCTGAAAAAAAAAAAATTTTGAGCAAAAAAAATCTTGAAAAAAAACAATTTTGGAAAAGAAATTTTTGAATCAAGAGAATCTTGAAAAAAAAAAATCATGAAAAAAAATTTTTTGAAAGAAAAAATTTTTCAAGATTTTAATGTCATTCTTTTAAAAAAAAAAAAAATGTATTTTTTAACTAAAAAAATAATAAAATTAAAAGTGTTCAACAAAAAAAAAAATTAAGGTAAAACCGAAAATTTTCAGTATAATATTTTGTTGGATGACGTTCAAAATCTGGCTTTTAAAAATCCCGATATTCAAAATCTCGACATTTCAAAATCTCGAAATTAAGGATTTAATAGTTGGTTACTAAATCAGTATTCCCCCTTTTTCCAAAATATTTATATAAATGTATACGCGGGATTTTAAAAGTCGTGATTTCATTACAGACCTATACCTATTTATATGTATTGACCGTTATCTATACCTATTTATATGTATTTTTGTTTTTAAAAACTAGTTTGCCATAAATTTTGTTTTTTGTAATTTTGAAACTTGGAATTGTTTTTTTTTTTTTTTGGAATTATAAAACTGAAATTTTGAAAATGGATTTCTTTTTTTTTGTCATTTCGTAACCAAACTCAGAATTTCTATATTATTATTAAGTTTGATTATTATTTGATTACACATTAGGGGTAAAGTGACATTAGGGGTAAAGTGATAAAATTATTCAGGAAAAATGATAACAAGAAGTTTTTTTTTTATATCCTATATAGTTTATGCCATATAGTTTCTTAACGACAAAATTTGAAACTCTCCAATGTGGGAGAATGTATAGTGTAACATAGAGATACTTCAGTTAAAGAAAAAAATTCTTTTTATAAATTTATGAATTAACTTAAATTTAGAATTGGTATTAAATAAAATTAAATTTTATATTTTTTTTTATTTTTACCAAGTTCACCTTTATATGATAAAAAAAAAAAAAAAAAAACGCAACAAATGAATGTTTTCCATGTAAAACATTCATTTATCTTTAATCATAATACATACATACATATAAATATAAGTATCTGATTCATTTCGTTCTGCAAGTTCAAATTGTCGTATGAACATATATAAAAAAAAAAAAAAATCATTAATATTGCTAACCTTGTAACTCTCTATAAACATTTACATATTAATTCGACACTTGTATCGAATTTAAAACAATATGGTGAAAAAATTGAATTAAAAATCGAAAAATTACGAATATTCAAATGACAACTTTGATTCAATAAAAACAAAAAAAAAAAAAAGAAAATCTTGTTAAACAAAACGTAATACATATACTCTATATTATAAAACATTATATTATAATAAATTTTAGTTTCTAACTGGTAAACTATAAATAAAATTTTAGAATTTCCTTCTAAACTCTATAACCAATTTTAAAATATAGATTTTAAAATCTGACAAAATATTTGATTAAAATATATGATCGAAAAAAGGTGTGGTAAATATTATTGATTTTTGATATTAAGATTTTTTTTTTTCTTTTTTGTTTATTTTTTTTCAAATTAATATTACAAGTCAATTTTAATTGAAGTAATTGGTCAAGTCAAATCAACTTTATAAATATTTTTCTCCCTCTGCGGTTTACATTTTATAAAAATTGATACTAAGTATCTATAAAATATAATATAATAAGACTTACTTGTATATAAGAAAAAAAAAAAAAATAATAAGTTCTTAATGTCATAAATATTATTTTGAAAAATGAAATTAATTTAATTAAAAGAAAGAGATAGATATAGAGAAATACTTGTATTATAAAATAAAATATTATAATAAATTAAGCTTATGGGCGCGATTAAAATTCCAGTTACCTGTTGTTTTGTTACATTATAAAGTTAAGTATAGTAGTTATTACGATTATAACCTTGAAGGCTTATAAAATTCCATAAGGTGGTTGTTAAAAAATTGTACGATTGAATTGGTGGTTAGGTTATGATATTGTTGTTTTAATATTAAAAAAACAAAAACAACAACAACAAAAACAAAAAACAACATTGGAATGCGTTGGATGAAAGTATTTAAAATAAGAGTTTAATTAAAAGTGTTTATTTAGTTATATGTACTTAGATTTAATATAAAATAAAGTTTGATCAGGTTTTATGTTAATACATATAATAAGTATATATATTTTAATTATATACTTTTCATTTTTCAATTCTAAATAAAGTAATTCAGAAAGTATGCATTATTTAGAAAGGGGTTGTTTTTTTTTTTTTTTTCTTTGTTTTTTTCTTCTTTGTTTTACTTTGAAACAAATCAATTCAAATAGGAAGTAAAATTTTAATTTTTTTTAATTAACATCGGCTTTTTTAGGTAATAATAAAGTAACAGTAGTACGCAAGTAGGTACACTACACCTATAATTTAAATATTTAAAAATAATTTATTTATTAGTATGCTATTAATAATAAAATAGAAAATAAAAATATAATAAATAGACTTTAACAGTTTATATAAAAATTTGTAAAGATTTTTTTTTATTGAAAGTAAATAATATTTAATAAATTAATAAATAATAGTTTAATAACAATCCTTTCAATATTGACTTTCTTTTGTATATGATTTGAGGAAATCTTATATTAACACATTAGATTATTAATTTCTTTAGAAATTTTTTAATAATGACAATATTTTGTTGATATTTTACTCTTTTCTATTTTCAATATGAAATTTTTATTTTTCTTTTCTTTTTTTTTATATTTTCATATTTTATTTTCAAATTAAAAATTATTTAACTTTCATAATTTCACTTTAGTGTTCAAAATTTTAGTTATTTTTTTTTTCTTTTTGTTTTGAAAATATTTACGTACGTGGTATACCTAAAAAAAAAAAAACACAAAACACAAGCTACTATTAGTCCATAATTATGAACAAAATATAATAAGTAACCAAATATTAACTATATATTTATAGGCGTTAAACGCACCCAAAAAAAAAAAAAAATATATCTATCTATATACATATAAGATAGGTATACAAGACACAACACATGTGTGAGTTGCTCATCATCATCAATATTATATTGTTTACTGAATGGACATTTAAAATTAATATGTATAATAATGTAAAAATATAACAATAACAAATGAGCACAAACAAAAGAATTAGTAAATACCTTAAATAATTTTAAAAGAAGTCTCACAAATCACAACTTATACACAAGACATATTTCATAGAAATCAAAAGAAAAACAAAACCAACAGAAAAAAAAAAAGAAAAAGAAATTCCATGAAAAACGGATGTATACGTATACTATGCGTTATGCATAACTAATTTCCCTCAATTTCTATATTCAATATTTCATTCATTTTGAATAATCTATACTATAAAAAAAATTTTTTATTTAATTTATTTTATTAAACACAGTTTAAAAACAATTATTATTATAAAATATATGAGGTTAAAAATTTAGAATATATATTTTTTTATTATTTGAACTTTTGAACTCTTTTTCGCGTTGTGATTAATAGCTATTGATCTTTTGTTTTTATTTAAAAAAAAAAAAAAATTCAGCATTTTTAATACTCTTGCATAGATAGTCAAAATAGAATTATTTTAATAATTATACTAACGCAAATATATGATTAGAAAAACTTTGCAAAATAATTAAAATTTACAAGGTCTGCGTTCCATTTTTGTTTAGAAAAGTTCAAAATTGGTTAAATGTTTAGTTTAAAAATAAAAATTGAACATATACTGACTGTATTTGAAATAAACTTCAATACATTCTAACAGAATAGAACGAAACGGTAACCAGTATATAGCAGTATATATATAACGAAAACCATATATTAGAACGTAACTTAAAAAAATTATGAAGTTAATCATTTTACTTGTGACAATCAAAATAGTCTGATTTTTTTTCCTCGCATAGGTACATAAATTTATTTTAAGTGAGAAAAGAAAAATTTTCTACACCTCATGACAATTTTATGATAAACTAATGCGCATTTATCTGTCCCATACTATATTTTAAATAAAAATCTGTTATATATATACATAAAACTTTTAGAATATAGTTAGGGTTATTTAATTACACTTTTTAATTAGTAAATTTTTTTATTATTTAAATAGACTACAGATAACTGAAAACAAAAATAAAAAAAAAACATGTATATACAAAAAACATTTAAATGTTGTTGAGCACCAAATTACTATTCTATTGCGGAAGGCATTTCTTATTAGCATTGAAATCTTTTGTATTTAATTTTTTTTCGTTACCTTTTTAATTCAATTCTTAACAATTAGATAGTCTCTGTAATTAAATATATACATTAACATACATATATGTACATAATATATCTATCGTGGAGGTGTTTAAGTTGTTTATTTTTCTTCTATATATGATTTTAAGCGGTTTAAATTTATGTTTTTTTCGTTTCTTGTAATATTTTTGCATCATTTCAGTACTTAAAGAAAAAAATCTACAGGTATTATAGAATGATCAAAAATGGAATTCATTTTGAAGATCATATTTAAAACAATAATAATGAAAAATACTGTTATATTGGGAATTTTGTTTTGATTTTTGTTTTTTTTTTGATTTTTTAAACCCACCTGTACACTATTGTTTTTGCTTATTGCTTAGAAACAAAAAAAAAAAGAAACAACAATAATAAAAACAAAAATAATAAAAGAATTAACACCAAGTATGTATATAAGAATGAAATTTTTAAGCTGTCATGATAGTAGAATGTAATATCATGATGACAGTAAAATAATACTATACAATATTATGTTGTGTATGAATGAGATGAATGTATTTATGTACATATTAAAGAAAACCATATATATGTATTATACATTGTATATATGACCAAACAAATATAAAACAAAAAAAAAAAAAAAAAAATATTACTTAATTTATCATATCATATTAAAATAAGAATCATGCAGCCATGAAACTGCAAGACAAAAAAAAAAAAAAACAAAACAAAAAATTCATTTTATGTCAATCAAAATCTAAAATCATCCAATTTCCAAGCATAGTTGCAATTTTTTTGGTTTTATTATTTTTTTTTTTTTTTGGTATTGTATCTTTTTGGATAAGAATCTCTTGATGGAAAATCTTTTAAAAATGATCTACATAAGTACTACATACAATTTTTTTTTTTAGTTTTGTTTTATTTTGCTTTTACAGATGGATGAATTTTTGATTTGATATGTTATGTTAATGTTAAATGTTATTATATTGGCATACTCATATTAATAATATCCATACATATTTATTATATTCGTCATTCGTATATCTTATAAGTTGATATATTGTATAATATTTGGATATGGACAAGATATTTTGTAACATTGACATTTGAATATATGTGTACGTCTCATTCAATTTGTACGTGTGTATAAAGAGTGTAGATGGACGGTGTCAACAATGACTTGTCAATGAAAAAAAAAAAAAAAAATTTAATATGGAATTGGAATTTTATTAAGTGTTTGATAAATGATATGAATTTTTTTTTTTTTTTCTATTTTTCAAATTTCATCATAAATCTTTCCGGGATGCATTATGATGAAAATTTTAAGATATAAAGTGTTAATTTTTTTTTTATTATACCAGTATTATTTGAATAAATTTTTTCTTCATATTAATTTTAAAATCTGTATATATGTATAGGTATATAAGAGTTAAATGATAAACAGAATTATATAAGAATTATTTTTAAAAATAGAATTTATATTGATTTTTTAAAGTTATGATGATTTCGATGCTTCCACTTTTATTTTTAAATTTATTTGTCTTAAATAGGATGTATTTTTTAAGTGTACACATATAAGATTATAATATTATTGTTAATTTATTTTTCGAGTCTATAATATTTAATTAGTACATTTTTAAATCGTGTTTAAGTTCACCTTATTCTAAGTTAAAAACAAAAAATAATATTGCTAACTATTTTATAATTAAATAAAAGTGATAAAATGCTTTGTTTTGAATTTTATAAATTAATCCGGATATTTGAGATTACTTTGAGCAATTTCTTATATTTTGATTTGGTTTTATATAATATTTTAGTCAAAACATTACATTGTTTATTGGTTACCAGATGGTTTTAAAAACATAAATAAATTGTAAGATATGTTTTTTGTATTTGTATATTTTTTGTATTGTACATATTTTCTCACCTAATTTTTATTTTTCTACATAGTAAATTACAAAATAAATTCAGTTGCAAATACATTATGTTATAAATAACTATCTGAAAATTATTTTATTTTAATATTAGGGGAAAATAGTCATCGATCTCTAACTTCGATTTGACTTACATTACTCAAGTCTATAGAATCAACAGACTATGTACTGCAATTTAGTTAAAATAATAAATAAAATTAAGTAAAAACTTAGAAAACCCCATTAAATGAAGTAATGCTCGGTTTGTCACAAAATATTCTTTGATATCATTATGGCTTTGACCTACATTATAAAAGTCTATATAATTAACAGACTACTGTTACTTAGTTAAAATATTAAAGAAAATAAAACTAAAACTTTTTGAGACCCCAAATAAAAAGAATTAATGTTCGGTTTGACGTTTTAGTCTTTGTTTTGTCATCGTCGGCCCAATGTTGGCTTTATTTTGGGAGTCGCTTTATAAAAAAAAGGATGACCAAATATTTGCTTCGTCTCGTGAGTCGTTCTATAAAAAAGGTTGGTCAAATGTTCGCTTCGCCTGAGGAGTCGCTTTTAAAAAAAAATGATGACAAAATGTTCGCGA
This sequence comes from Poecilobothrus nobilitatus, assembly GCA_947095535.1. Classification (NCBI taxonomy): domain Eukaryota; kingdom Metazoa; phylum Arthropoda; class Insecta; order Diptera; family Dolichopodidae; genus Poecilobothrus; species Poecilobothrus nobilitatus. Next base: position 29,189,939 of record OX352773.1, on the reverse strand, counting down.
CGCTTTGTCAAACAATTTTAAATTCTGTATTATGAAAACAGTATAAAAACTAAAATTGTCAATTGACAACCAGCAATCAATATAACATAAGAAAAACAAAAACAAAAACCAAATTGATTGTGAACACAAACAAAATGATCAAATAATCAAATAAAAATATGCCCTATACTATAAATATCGATGCCCTTATCAATGATCGCAACTGCAATTTAAACTGACCCTAAGAAAAAATTGAATTTTCTGAAAAAAATATTTCCTTTGCCATGATTCTACTTTTGAGGAACAATGGCTACAATATTTTTAACATACTATATCAATTTAAAAGGTTATATACTTTTAAAAGACTTGAAAAGAATAAAAATACAGCTGGAATTCACTAATCATAATGTTAGGTTAGGTTATTACCACAATAAGCCAATATTCCTCTCATTATCATTATTGAGATCTATACTAATCAAACAACCAATTTAACCATGTATACCTATATGCCTTTTTTAAATGATAAATAAAGAACAAAGAAAAACAAAAAAAAAACTAGAATCTCAACATAACAAAATTACATTTTACATCAGATATTATACAGCACATTTTATGCAACTTCTATGCTAATAATTGATTCAAATTTTAATTCAAGCTAATAAAATTTTCCGCTTTTAATTCAAATAAACTATAACTTCTACATATTTTATAAAAAAAAAAAAAAAATTAACTGGTTCAATTTAATTATATTTTTTTTTATTTGTTCACACAATTTTTTAAATATTTATTATTAAGATTATAGCATTTAATTTAATTATTCAAGTAATAAAAAATTAATCAAAATTAATTAAATTCCATTAGTATTGATTCAGCAAAAATATTTAAACATAATCAGTGCAAATCGAATGTTTTTATGAAAAAGATTAAAATATTAAAAAAAAAAATAAATAAAAATAAAAATTAAAAAAAAAATTGTATTTATTTAACTTATGATTAAATAATTAAATACGCATTCTAAAATAAATAAATTCTTTATGTAAATTCTTTTTTTTAAATATATACATATATGTATATATATATGTAATTTATAATTAATGCTAATTAAAATTACTTTTTTTTTTTTTTTGCTTTAATTATAGTTATTAGCACACTAAACAAAATTACAACATAACAAATAATCAAAGATTTAATTATATTGAAACATCTTAAATTATATGATCACCACCTGTTGAACAATTAATTTTTCTTTACCTTTTAGATACACAAAAAGAAATAAAGAAATATATATAATAAATAAGAATAATAATACATGTTTACCTATATATAATGTTTTTTATTTGTTTTGTTCAAATTATTGTAAATTATTATTAACTGTTTCTTTTTTTTAAATCCCATTATTTGTATAGTTTAAATAACTGAAACCCTATATATAACGATATTATATTGTTACGATACAAATTAATTTTCTAATTTGTACTTTCACATGTACGATATATAAAGAAAGTATTGTATTCGTAAAGACATTACAAAATATCGCCTAAATGGTATATAATGGGATTAAACTGTTAACTGCATTATTGGCTAGATAGTGGGAATATGAGAGGATACGGCAAGAATCCAGAAACTATTTTGCTAACAATGGACGAAGTTAACAAAAGTTACAATATGCATTAGTATATAACACCTTCTTGCATGAGATAATAATTGTAGTAAAACTTAACTATCACTTTAACAACTATTGTAAGTTTTGTATCTTTCTGTTTTTCTATGTCTCAACACAGTAATTATTTAAGAGTAAATTTCCGATGACCATATTGCGTTTACAATTTAAAATTTTTATATTTATGGACTGTGGTATTGTGAAAATCGGAATTAGTAAAGGAAATTTTAAATATATATACTACATCTTTAGAAATACTTTAAAACTTTTAAAATTTAGATATAAGATTGAGATTCTTACACATTAAATTTTAAACTGAAAAAAGATTAAAGAGAAAATTAGAATTATTAAGTATTATAATTAGTAAGTACCTGCTCCTTACAGTACTTTATTCAGAGCTTTTAGTATTAAGCTTTTACTATATTATTATTTATTATTATTTACTATTTACTATAGCTTTGTATAGAGCATCCTTGTACAAAATTGAAAGAGTCTATTTTTATTAGTTTCAGAGATATGCTTGTTAAGGTTTGCGAGGCGTGTGTGAGCTCCTTGAACCGCCTCCCTTTCCTTCTTTATTCACATCGAATTTCAAGAACGTAAAAGAGACATGATTTAACACCCTTGTACAAAATTTCAAGTTTATATTTATATTAGATTCGAAGATATGCTTGTTAAGCTTTACGATGCCTATGTTAGCTCCAATTCATTTCAAATTTCAGAGACATAGAGGAAACATTACAAAACACTTTTGTACCAATTTTAAAGGTTCTATCTTTATTGATTTTAGACGTATGCTCGTTTGCTTTTGGACTTTTTCGGAAGCTTCCAAAATTCGAACACATGTTTCAAATCATCTCATATTTCAGAAATATAAAGGAAACATGACAAAACATTCTAGAACCAAATTTAAAAGTTCTATCTTTATTGGTTTTAGAGAATCCTTATTTGCTCTTACGCTCTTACGCTCATTCGGTAGCTTACAAAATCCGAACCCATGGATCTATTTTTTCCAGTTACAATCTCCGCCTTTCTTTCATAATTAATAACCTACCATATAAATTTAATCAAGATAACTTTATTAGTTTTTGAGTTATGCTGCGAACGGATGAACGGACATCGTTAAATTGACTAAGGAGGTGACACTGGTTAAGAATATACATATATGCATGTTCATATTTAACTTGCTTCCTTTCATTGATTACAAACACCATACTAAAGTTAATATACCCTATACTTTAGATGTAGAGAATAAAAATCTGATGTCAAAGCTAATAATATAAATTATTAATTCTTTATATAATAATTATGATAAAGAATTAATTAATATTTAATTAGACATCGTATTTACACAAATCTAACAAAAAAAAAAAAATTAAATCTAATAAATATCTTTAGATTTAAGTGATTGTAATCTAAAAAAAAAAATATTGTTAAGAATAAAAATAAAAACAAATTTAAATAAAAAATTAATTAGTAAGTATTGATAATAAAATTTGGCTAAGATTTTTCTCTATATTTATAGTATGGATATATGAAAAATTGTAAAGGAGAACATACATCATATATTCATCAGTATTTTTGTATCTTGTTTCTTTTATTTGTTTTTTCTATTAATATTTATTAATGAAAAATACAGTTTATTAAATAATTTTTAAACTTGAACCGGATGCTATCAAATAAAAAATTATTGAATTTATTTTGAAAAAATAAATTTTTAAAAATTAGCTTTAAATTTATATATGAATTAATTATTAATCTCATATTATAGAAAACAATAAAATTGTTACTTTTATAATGGTTTTTGTTTTTTTTTCTTCTTCTTTTGTATATTTGAAAGAAAATCAATCAATTTGATTTCATTACAATTTTATTTTTCTTTGTTTAATTTTTTTTTTTTTTTTTTGTTTTATTTTATAATTTTAGTAAAAGTAAATGAGATTTTTTTGATCAAGTTAACTGTTTATTCATGTTATTTGGTTAAATACAAAACAAAAAAAAAAAAAATTTTTTTTTTAAATATCTATAGTACCTATACAAAAAAAAAAAAAAAACAAAAAAGGAGCAAATAAACATTAAATTAATTTACAATTCATCACGATTATCTTTTATGGACAGACTGTGTATAATAAAATATAATAAATGAAGTAAGGTGTAGTCAATTTATCAGATGCTATAGGAATATCTATAATAAAATGCACTTTTTTTTTCTGGTAAAAGAAAAGATTTTTTTTTTTCAAAATTATTTAAGAATGTAACAAGAATGGAATGGAATTTCTGTGGGATATTTTATCAGAGAAGCAAATAAAGTTCAGAAAACCACAACGAAATCAGATTTAATTTTTTTTATTGGAACACAAACGAAATATGAAACTTATAATGTATTATAGGATTTCAATGTTATGTTAAATATAAAAAAGGGAAATTTTTTTTTCTTAAAACCTCATATTTTTATCGCTATTACTTTTTTTTTTTTATTCTGAATTCTGGACACTGCAATGTATACCATTTGTATACATGATGCTAATAATAATTTTTCAGATTTAATGTAGGAGTTGATTTTAGATCAATTATGTTATTATATTATTTTGATGTATCAGCTGTTAATAATATCTTAGCTTGTGATTTTAATCGACTTCATTATAAAATTTCAACTATTATAATACTTGAGTTCAATTTCATGAATAAAAAAAAAAAGATTTATTTTTTGTTCCTCATAATCATAAACCAAAAAATAAGAAAGAAAAAATTCAATAAAAACAAAGTAATTTTCCGATTTAATAATTTGAAATTGATGCGATTGAGATGAAAATTCTAGATTTTTTTTTTTTTTTTTTGTTTTTCATAAATAAATAATCGATAATTAATTTTAAAAATGTACAATAAAAAACTAAAAATGGGAAAATTACTTCAATAAAAATTTATTATTTAATAAAAGACAATGTTTTTTTTTTTAATAGAAGGAAAAATTATAGGTTTGGGTTTGGAACTTTAGGTGCAGTTTTTTTGTTTTTTTTTTTTGCTTTTGTTTTTATTCATTTTCATTAAAATCAAATATGTGTCTTTATTTTGGAAAAAAAACTATAAGAAAAACCTATATTTTAAATCAATAGATTTTATTCTGTTTTTTTTTTTTTTATGTTTGATTAAATCTTCTTCTTTTTCAAGAAAAAAACAAAAAAAGAAAAAACTAAATATTCAGGGTGTACTAAAAAATAGTGGGGTAAAAATTTTAATAAAACATTGAATTGAAATAAAAAGAATTCCTTTATATCAAAAATGAAAATGAGTTGTTACCAAACCCATTTTTACTGTTTTTCTTTTTCTTTTAAATTTAAATTAAAAATCTTTAGCAAATTCATTACTAAAAATGGAATTTATTATTTTAAGGAAAACAAAAGTATAAAAGATTACATTAAACAATGTGGGGATATTAACCTCTAACAGATAATTATTTTGTGACATTCTAATATATGAATGGGAATTTAAAAACTTCTAATAATTCTTTCAAAAAGTTTTAAAAATTACTAGCTGTTTTAAATTTATTTCTTTAAAGTTAATTTAATTCCTTAAAGATATATCGTTGAAGATTTCATTTAATCTTGATTTTCATTTTAATGTTTTTTCTTGTTTATTGTTTTATTTACCTTGTTTTAATGTTAATTTAATGTTTTTTATTAATTTTTGATTTTTAAAAATTTTAATGGTAGATACTTTTTAATAAACAAAATGTCCTACCAATATATTGCACCACGCTACTCTAAATTTATTACTTTCTCCTTTTTCACGTTTTCCAATATTAATTGTGCATTGTTAACGTATTTCAATTATAAAATACTTAGATATTAATAGTCCGCATTTCTGAAGTAAAGGTAGATACAAGAGTATCAAGTATTAAGTATTGTAATCATTAATATACTCGAGTATTATCCAAAAATTATTAAAAAATTCTGGATTTGAGAGACTTTTTAAAAAAATTTTCATTTTTTAGTTGTTAGAAAATGCTAGATACTACCTCTTGTTTCAGTGTTATTTTCAAGCAAATGCATAACCAACCATTCAACATTTATTTTATTAAACCCTTCTTAAAATTGAAGTACAAAATATAAATGTTTCTGTTTACTTGTACATATATATATAAATTATATATATATATATATATATACTTTCTTATATTCAGAACTGCAATATACTCTTCTCCCTAAATAAATTTTATCAGAACGTCTTCTTTCCATAATAAAATTTGCAATAAGTATTTATAAGCTTATATTACATAGCTTATAATTTCTCAAGTATTATCCAGTATGTTAACATTAAAAATCTAGTACTAAGACAATACTTAAAAGTTCCGAGTAATTATCTGGTTTACATTCAATTTATTGCTGAAAGATGAGTAAATAGCACAAACTACTTTAAAACTGAGTATTTATTATATAATACTTAAGCATTAGCGAGTACATATAGAATAATACTCAAGTATTAGCATTATCTAGTATCTACTCATACTGTATAAATACGAATTTTTGTGCCCAATTGAAAATAACTATAAGTACTCGTTTGTGTGCTGCTGAATTTTCAACATTCTATCTTCCAAAAGCTGACTAACACTTGTAATAATTTATTATTGAATAAATTAAAAAAAAAAAGATTTATAATAAAAATATCTTTAGGGAAGAAAAAATTTAATTGAATTGTCTTAAATTTCTTCACAAAAGTTTCACTTTCAAAAAAAAAAAAACAAAACTGTTTATGTGCATGCATGTATATAACAAATAAGTCGAATATTGAATGATATTGAAATTGAAACCAAATATCATTGTAAACATTTCTGTTTTCTTGTCTTATTTATTTGTACAATATATTTCAATCGATTTTTATTTTTTTTTATTTATATTTTTAAATTGTTCTGTTACAGCATCACTGTCGCAGCATTCGTCCCACGAATTTCCGAAATCGATTTTTAGAGAGAAAAAAAATTACGACAAAAGACAAGTCAACAAAACTTTATAATATATAAAACAAAATAAAAACTACAATGTTTTCCGCATATTTTCTTATTTTCTCATTTTTAATTTTTTTTGTACAACTCAAGGTATATATAAAAAAATATCCCATAAATCTTGAGAAATGGGTGATAAATCTTTAAAAAAAAAAAAAAAGAAAATAATCCAGTACATATTAAATTCAGAATGTTTTTATTTTAATAATTGAATTTAATTCAAAAATTTTATCAAAATTATTAATATCGATTAAAAAATAAAAAAAAAACCTGTAAAAACCTATAATATAACCTTACCAATAATGATAATAATATAATATATTGTTGTTTTCATACTTTCCAATAAAGATAAGGCCAATTTTTTGACACTTTGTAAATGTTGTGACTTATAAAAAGTGACAAAACAAGAAAGTCAAAATATATGACCGACCGGAAATTGAGAATTTAAATGGAGCATAAAAAAAAAACTGGTTTTTGTTTTTTTTCTTTAAATAATATAATGTACTTGTATATCCGATGTCCGGATTAAATTTTTTTTTTGAATTAATTCACCATTTTTTGAATTTTGAATATCAACAGGTTCAAAACAAAAATCAATAAATAAAAAAGATTTTCGTTGGATTATATTTTATCATATTATTTAAAATAGTTTTTTTCAAGGTCAATTGTTTTTTTTTTTCTGTTATTTTAAACTTCTACTATAACTGATGATGATGATGATGATGATGATTATGAATATAATTTTATATACCTAAATTATTACTCATTGAATCACTAACCATAAAAAATTCCCCAAAAATTAATCTATGGTATCCTTCTCAAAAAAAAAAAAATAAAATAAAATAAAATTGCAAAGATCCAAAGGCAGAATGTGTTAAATATTATTCTATTGACTCATCCAGAGATCCGTTTTTATGTAATTCCAATTTTCCATTTTTGATGTTCAATAAGATATAAATGTATTTTAAGAATAATAACATATAAATAAGATATGTCTGTTCATAAGATATAAGTTTGTTGTTCGCAAATAAAATAAAAAGGGCCAACATTGTATGTATTTTATATAATGACGAATTGCAATGAAAAAAACCCCACAAAAGGTATAATCTATAAATTATTAAAATAATATTATATAAATATGTATATATTTAATATATATATATATAATATATATATATATATATATATAATAAAAGTGTATTAAAAGTAGTTGACCTTGATTAAATGAAAATGAAAGTGACCAACAAGTTAATATTATAAAAATAAAAGCTGCATATAATAATTTCCTCTCTCCTTTCATTCATTCATTCATTCATTCATTCCTTAATATGTCCATACATCTGCCCCAAAAAACCAGTTCTCAGTTCAACAGTTCAAGATATTTAATAAAACGCCAACAAAAATAATTTTTTTTTTTCAACAAAAACTCAAAAAAAAAAACATTTTGCAACAATATGCAACAAAAAAAAAAACAAAAATAAAAAAAAAAAAAACCGATTAAAAGAACAAATTTATATCAGACTAAAACTGAAGTTCATTACTGCAGAAAATTTTTTTTTTTGTTTTTTTTTTGTTTTGGATAGGGAAACTGCAATACATATAATAATTTTAATATTTGTTAAATATACTTTCAATGTTGGACTTGTTATTAAATTATTGTTGTTATTGTTAATATCAAAGTAAAAGTTATAATAAAATTTAAATTTTTTCGTTAATTTCCTGATATAAATTTTTTTTTTTTTTTTTTTGTGGACACAATAAAATTTATATGATATTTTACTCTTTTGATTGTAATGTATATAACTATTGTTTTTCTTTTCAGTTTTTTTTTCTGTGCACTAAAAGAACAACTCAAGTGTAAATATAAGTTGTTTGAATTTCTGGATTTTTTAGTTTTTTTATATTTTAAGATTCCTTATATGTTGATATTTTTTTGCATTGCCACTTAAAACACCACTTTTTGCCACTCTTGTTTTTTTTTTTTTTCAAAGAAATAAATTAATGGTGGAATATATGGAGTGGAATTACTACTGCTTCAACAAAAAAATGTTGATATTAAAAATAATAATCAGGTTTCTGCGATAAGGAAGAGATTAGATACATATAATATTTTGTAATTAAAAAAAATATATAAATATATATATTTATATTGAATACAATAAATTAATGTTATAAAGGTTATTACAATGTTGTTCTGTTAATAAATTACATATTAAAAACAATAAATTAAATGACAAAGTGTTGAAAATTTTTTGTGATACCGACTGTCAAGAAACTGACTAAACAATATGCAATAGAATATAATATGTTTATTAGTTATAGTTGCCGTACTATATGCAAAATAATACGAAATCAATTAGAGTTTACTAAATGGGCTATAATCTTCTAGCAAACTAATACAGATTAGACCAATTATATTCTGAAAGACTTAAATATTTAGCACTTTAGTTGCACATATTTAATTTGGATGATTATAGATTGTATTTCGATTAAAAATTACTATAATATATGTATTGGATGAATTCTTGTTATGGAAATTTTAAGAAGTATATATTTTTTTTTCCTAAGGGAGGTGGGAATATTCCAAAGACACCAAGAATTTCCCCCTTGGTAGTGTCAGATTCTTACTGACTAAACCCACCTCCCCTTTTAGCCAATATATAATGGGATGAAACCCTTACCTGGGAATGCAGTATATTGGCTAGGGAGTAGGAATATGTGAAGAATTTCGGCCACAGAAAAAACAAAGTATAGAATAAAATAACATTTTTCAATAATCAACATAGTCACATTTCTTTAATGGAAAAGGAATAGAGAAACTCCTACACTATTAAAATTTGAATTTTAATTAACCAAATAACGTATAGTTTTTTCGAACTAATTTTTCGAACAATACAATTAGTTGGGTTCAGATGACATATTTTAATTTCAATGTCACTTTGCATTAGATTTTCGTTCCATTGTAAAATACATCATGCTCTATAAGTATAATACGAATAATATCAAGAAATAGACGAAGGTATTTAAATATTGTACTGTAATAGGAAACTTTGCCAAAATGATTTCTATTTAAAAATACCTCCCATTTATATCATAATACAATATTGTTCCTATAATTCTATCATAATACAATATTATTGTTTGTCTGGTATCGCAAATGTTTTATCATATAGTAAACTTTTTCTCATAAACAATGACCAAATTAATTTTATTTAATTTTTTTTTTTTTTTTTAAAGAAAAACAGCAAAGAAATATATTTTCCGCTTGCTCTACATACACAAATGTTAAACAATATATCAAACTAAAATGTATAGGAAAACATTAAAAGTAAAAATAGATAGCAAAAAAAAAAATAAAATAAAATCATTAAACGAATGCACATATGTTATCTAGATTTTTCAGGTATACTATTATAAAAAAAAAAAAAAAACAAAAAACAAAAAGAAAATATTCAATTCAATTTTCCAAAATGCGAATTGTTTTTCCTTTCTTTATTATAAAGATACATGATACTTTATTAATGTGTGTGCGTATATGTTTATGTTCGTATATAGAGTGCACGTATATGCAATATATTTTATATATATAATTTGAACACGACTCTTATTTTAACAAAAATAATGAAAAACCTAAAAACTTAGATTATTTTGAAGATTTTTAAAAAAAGATTTATAGACATTTTCTTCTTTTTTAATTTTTGTATCTAATTGTATAAAGACAAAAAATATTGCTTGAAAATATAAATGAAAATCTGAAAAAGAAAATAAGAAAATTTAATTGGAAACAATCGAAAGTGTTCTATTTGCTGGTGGCATTATTTTCCAAATCATTGGTGCATAATCTTGGCGACACTTTTTCATTTTATTTTTATTTTTTCATCGAATAACAATATATATATATATATATTGACAAGTTCTAAACCAAAAAAAAAAAAAAAAAGTAAAAATCTATTATATAAAAAGAACTATAACGAAACACTTAGTTTTGATAACACGAAGGTCGAAATTTTTTATAAATACATACTTAAAAACTAACCAAAAAAAAAAAAAACAAAAAATCTTAAAACAAAACCAAAAATCATTTCGTTTTGTTATATTGATTTATCTGATTAGACCAACCTACATGAAATTTTCAACAAGAATAACAAACAACAAAAAAATTTCTAGTCCAGACTTAAAATTTTTCTTTAAGTTTCAAATATTCGTTCCATCCTCTCAACAAAAAAAAAAAAAAAAATGTTCCAATTACTAATAAATAAGTGGCTAACTGATGCAACGATGTTCGAAAAAATCAAAAATTAAAAATTAAAACAAAAATAAAATTTTATTTTGTTAGAAATTTAATTTGTGAAATGAAAAAAGAAGATGATTTTGACAACCATTTCGGACCATTTTCTTACCTTGTAAAACCTAATATCAATAAATTTATTTTAGTTTTTTGTCTAAAGATTCATTAAAAACGTCATGGCACTTACTATAGTCACAACTAACATTATATACAATTATTGGACAATTTAAAGCTTCATAATTTTATTTTAAGAATCTGGTATATGAAAACGTGGTATTCAATCGTCAATTTAAAAAAAAAAATGCTCGACGAGCCTTCATATGACAGGTTCTAGATAATCTTTTAAGAAAAATAATAGAAATAACAAAAATAAATTGTGCCACTAATTGAAAAATCTTTAGAAAATTGCTCTTTTCACAAAAATATATTCATCGCTAATTGTGAGTTTAATATTAAAAGATGACTTCTAAGAAACAACACATAAAAAAAAAAAAAAATAAATAAAAACGAATTCCTTTAAATCGTCGGTAGTTTGAAAATTGAAAACCACCAAATGAAACTAAGAATTTTGCTATAAAAGTTAATCTTAGAGAAACAAAAAAAAAAAAAACATATGAAAACGTACAATGAAATGACAATGTGGAGGTTGAACAACATGTTTTATACGTACGTACACTATAAGAACATTTTGAAAACCATTTTACAATATACATTTTTTTTTTTAGGATTTTCTAGATTATAATTGGGAAAAAAAAAACTTTAACATTTAATCTTTTAAACAAGTTTCCTTTTATTTTTAAGTGTCAAAATACAAAATATGTGGCTTTTTAAGTGGCTTGTATTTTAATTGATTTATAGTTAATAAAATTATATTGACAATAATCTTAAAGACTAACATTTTTATAGAAATTTTAATAGACGCATTTCATTGTTTCTTTTATTGTTAAATTGTTTTTGTTTTTTTTTTTTATTTTTTTTTTATTTAACTTAGATCTATAATCAGGGAAGGTGTCATGTTATAAATGATTTACGTTCTGTTTTTTAATACGAACAAATTAAAAATTTTATGAATGAATAAACTTTATCAATTTATATTTTGATAAGCTTCACATAATTTTCTCTCATAGATACAGGTATTATGAGAAAGGTATTTAAATCATAAAAATTTAAAAGTATTGTTAAAATGTGTGTGGGCGTAACCAAGAATTGAAGAAATGACACTTCAATTTAAAATAAAGGAAAAAAACGATATAATCCGAACATAATTTATTTAATTAGATTTATTTATGAAAACATTTCAATTTTTTTATTTTGCTTTAAAATAATTGAAAGGGATTTCTGTAATAATCGATATCAGTATTTTGACAATCAGTCGAAAGCGGTTATCAATTTTAAACAACTTTTTTAAAGTATTTTTTTCCACACAACAAAGGATTAGAAAAAGTTTTAAGGTACAATAATAGACAACGAACATGTTCGCGTAACAATTTTTTCTGTGTACATATTATCAATATGAAGATTTTTTTGGGTTCGGTCAAACATGTTCGTTCCCGAAAATATTAAGAATATTATTAATATTTTAACGATGTTTTCAATTCGGCCGAAAATATTCGATGGTGTATGGTAATGTTACAACTTACAGGAAACATTTGAAATTTTATATGTAAATATAAGTTATAAGTAAACACACATTGGAATACACGGTATAAACATTGAACTCACGAATTTCTATTCATTTTGTATGTTAAATAAAAACTAATATTCGACCAAACATTTTTATCAAATAAATCAAAAGTTAGAACGAACATGTTCGCCGTCTATTTGGTTCTTAAAACATTGAAATTACATAAATAATTCGAAAATCAGTATATATAGTGTAATCAAAAATTCTCATTTCGGACTTAAAAATTTGCAACATAGGTATTAAAACTATAATTAATTAATTAATTTTATATATAAGTATATACGTATAAGTCAAGAGGAGATTTATTTTAATATAAAATTAAAAAAACGAAAAAAGTAATAATTTAAAGTCAATCGTATTTGACATAAATCATTTATTTTAATAAAAACATAAAAACTAAAATGGCTCATGAACAAATTAATATATAGAAGAAACCGTTTATTTCCGCTTAATTTCAATAAAAATAATTTTTTTTTTTTTTTTAATTCTAAGAAGTTATCAATACCATATTTTATATATATATATATTAATTTTTTTTTGTTTTTTTTAAATTCATTTTAATTTAAATAATACATCATAGGTATGTCAATTAAACATTGAAATACTCCAAAAAAAAAAAAAAAAAATAATAATAATAATAACATAAAAAACTGTTCGTTCTATTATTACACACCTTTTTCTTTAATAGTGCCATCACTCATTTTAATACCGCACAATAAATGACACAATATGATGTTTTCATAATTTTTCAAAAAATTAAAAGAATAAACGTCAAAATTTTTGCACTTTTAATTTTAGAACTTAATAGAAGTTGAAAAAATACAATAAAATTCTTCTACAAAGAAACACAGAAATATGATATGGATGATTTTTATTTAATGAAGAAATGAAATAATTAACAAAAAAAAAATAATTTCAATTCAATAAATTCATTTTTTTTTTTTTTTTTTTAGCATTTAATTATAGCTTTTAATTACATGAATCATTTCAAGGACACCATATTAAATATAAGTCGCCATTCAATTTTACCCATGTTAACGCATCCATTTATTTAAAGATTTATTCATTGATGATCTATCTAATTGATGGTAATGATTTTGATTTGAATTTTTAAAGACATGTATTTAGGCTATTTGTAATTAACAATAGAGGTGGAGAAAAAAAAAAAAAAACGGATGATTCTAAACTTGAAATCTATCAAAAAAAAACATATAAAGAAAATAAAAAATATCTATTTAATGCAATAATTTCCGCTCTTGAAAGATGTCATTATTAAATTTATTATTAGATTCATTTATAATATTTGATATTTTTTTTAAATATATTATTTTTTATTTATTGTTTTATTGTTTCTTTTCTACCATATCCACCTACATCACCTTCATTATCATCTTGAGAAAAATAATATGTTTTTTTTTTTTAAATTATAGTGTTGACTTTTCATTTAGATTTTTAGATGATCATCTACTACACTATATACAAATTTATTATTATTTTAATGATGAGTTTTACTATATTAATTTGAGTACTAAAAGTAAGTACTAAAAGTCCCTCATATTTATATATATATTTAAGTAAATAAAAATGTATATACATATATGAATATAGAGGTCTACTATAGAGACAAAAGTAACTTATTTTTTATTTTGTTTATATACACACATACATACATACATATTGTAATTTATATGGTGTAAAAATATTGAATATAACATTCAATTATCTAATTAAATTGTTGCAAATAATTGCCATTATTGAATTAAAAAAAATAAAAATAAATAAAAATTTTTGATTTATGGAATTAAAACGTGTTAAGGTAATTTTTCTTTTTTTAAATTGAACATCTTTGTAAATTTTAATGTTAAGAAAATTTATACAATGTTGTAAAAATTGAATTGAACTGGAAAATTTAAATTAAGAATACCTATAGTTTATAAAATAAATAATTATAACTTAAGAATTTATTTTACAGTTTATTAATAGACTATAAAAATTTGTTTTTTTAGCACATTTTCAAAAAAATTTTGAAAAAAATGTACCTATACTAGTTTCACTCTGTTCATTCGTCCATCAGGTTGTTTACAAAACTTCTACACCTGTTTACAAAACTTCTAAACTTCTTAAAGATATAAAAATTAAATTTTAAACATGGGTATTTCTTATAAAAAAAAAATTTTTTGAAAAAAACTTTTTCATCTGGCCCTATTCATTCCATTTAGATTTATTCATATTAATAATTTTTTTCAATTTAAAAACGTCATTCGACTGGACTTTGTTTTATTTCTTATCAAAATTATCAAAACTATACAAGCTTTTTAAATTTAGTATTTAAATTTACCGTTATGTTAACATCAAATTTTGCATAATTTTTATTTCTTAATAACTCCGGCACACTTTTAGATAGGGACTTGAAATTTTGAGGTAAGAAAGAACCTTTAGAATTAGTATAAGTTTCCTCAGAATTTTTTTTTGTATCATCCCCTGTTTAAGAACTATTAGAGCTCAAAAATTGAAATTTTGCTATATTTAAACCAGAGCTGCAAACCGTACCCGAACCCGAACCCAAAACCGCTCCAGAACAAGCATCTTGACGAACCATAACCTGACCCTGAACCCAGTAAAAAATTACATTTGGTTCAGGTTCACCATTTCATTCGCAATCAAATTCAACAATGTTTTTTTATTTTAAACTGAGAATAAAAAAAATATAAAACAAAATAGTAAAATACTTACATAGTCACATATTTACGTACTGTGTAAGCACACGTATTATGCTTAGCAATTTAAATATGTACGTACCTAGTAATATACCTACTAGAAATATATATAAGTAAGTAAATACAACTACAAAAATTATTTAGAGAGATAATATTCTAGTCATAGTTGGTATAGATAGTCATAGTTTGCATATTCCATCCCAAATAGAAAGAAGTAAACACAATTTGTTTTTGTTTTTTTCATGTTTCTTTTCATGTTTAAGAATTTTTTTCTCTACTTCTAATTTCTATGCCTACTATGCACTTGCAAATAAAATAAAGCAAAAAATAATACATAAGTAAAATTAATAGATTTTGATTTGCAATCAATAATGCTGCACTTGTTATGTTGATTAAAAAATTTGAGCCCGAACCCGAACCCGAACGCCGACCGAACCCACTAAAATTTTCCAGTTCGAACCCGAATCCGAACCTGAACCCGATTTTTTGTGGGTTTGCAGTCCTGATTTAAACACTTGTAATATAGGTATAGCTGTACAAATTTATTTGAAAATAAAAATAAAATAGTTAAAATAGTTTTTCTTAATTATGTAGAGTTCTCTTAAAATTAATGAAAATGTCTCTTTATTTTTAACATTTTTGGTATTATATGAAATTCTAAAAAAAAATTTCAAATTTTGATGCAGTATTGTCTTTTTGAAATGTGCGCCTTTAAAAACTGTTGGTTTATATTCTACCTTGTTTTTTTTTTATATTTCCATGTTCTTCTTTTTTTTATTTTATTCGATTTTAAACTGTCATTTGACCTTATAAGTCATAAATATATCTTGAACACTATTTAAAATATTTATTATAAGTATACCAGTACGAGTATATTGAATACATAAAAATTTAAATAGCGGCGCTACAAATTTGTATCTTTAATTAAAAAAAAAAAAAAAATGGAATCTTGAATAGTAGATAATTTTTAAATTAAAGTGTAAACGTTATTTAATTAAATATTTCTTTCAATATTAAAATTATATACTTTTATAGGGATCTTTTAATAAAATAGTCAGATACATAATTTACTTGAAATAATGTGGATTTAAGAAAATTTATAATATCCTGTTAAAATATTTGTATTTTTTTTTTTTGTGGTAAAGGTAAAGCAAGGTATCGTAATGAAAGGATAATTTAGGGATTTGTTTTGTTTTATAGATTTATGAAATAACCAGAATTTTTAATTAAAGAGTTTTTATTCCGCTATAAAAACAGAAAATAAAAAACAAATCTTTTTTTTTTTTTATTAATAAGTCCGGCTTTAAATTTATTAAATACAGCATCATTTTTTGTCTTTATAATAATTATAAAATGTTTGTATATACATATATTATATATGTTCAAATAACATAATATACAGGTGTGTATTACATCTACATATATATATATATATATATTTGTATAAAAATTACGCTACTGGTTTTTTATTTGCTCTGTTCCATAATGGTAACTTATTATCTCAAGATACTTTTCAATGATGACCTTATTCTTTTTCTTCTGTATATTTTGTTTTAAATACGTGATTGAATTTAATATTTTAAAATCGATTCGTATACTATATATTATATTGAATGGAATTGAATCATTTTTTTTATACTGTAATATAATATAATATGATGGAATTAATTAACCTACCTTTATAAATCAATATAAGTATTTAACTAAAAATAAAATATATAAAAAAAAAAAAAGAAGACGACAAAGAATTAATATTACTATATGTATATAGTTAAAACAATTAATGAATGCTTCCTGATTAAGAATAAAAAAACCAAAATAAATGTGTTCCTATATGTATATACATATGTATATAATTTTATATATATATTTTTGTAAATTTATTTAAAAATAGATTAAGCCTGAGTTTTTATTACGTTTTAAAACTTTACTTATTTGCCGTAAAATAAATAGTATTGGTAAGACATTTTTTAATTAGTGATATAAAAGGTAGTGAACTTATTTAACAATTCTTGTATAATATAAAATCCTTCATAAGTAATAAAAAAAAACAAAATAAATATTCTTAAATTAAGAAAATATAAAAAAATCATCTTATAACTTTACATAAAGGACTTACTTTATAAGTCGAGATAAAAAGACTTTTTTGGTAGCATCTTAAATGTGAGAAAATTATGAGACTAACAGAACAATTGATAATCTAAAGGAAAGGATTATTGAACCAAAATTGTGCCTAAACTAGGCGACAAATAATATTTTAAAAAGTTATTTTTTAATTTCCCGAACTGAACGTTAACTGACACTTCTTATTAAATGTAATAACAAGTACACCTTATAAATTAAATTTTTTTTTTTTGAAAAAATTTTTTTTGACGTTTATTAATTTTTGCTCTTTTTTTTTAAATCTTTTTGGAAACTTTTCGCTGACTTGCTTGTAGCATTTTCACTACATATGTTATTTTAGTACAGTAATTTTTAATTAAAACCATATTATAAATTCTTATAACACTTAGAATACAATGGGTTAGAATAAATAAAAATTCGAACATGATGAAAATTCGCAATTATTTCTTAAAGAAAAAAAAAAATACCATGATCATTTTACCATCCTTTTTTTTTTTTTTTCTGCAATATTCTCTTATAATAACCGTTATTTAATCGCCATTAAATTTCAATAAATTTCCGTTATGGCATTTAACTACAAAGAAAATGAAGAAAAAAAAAAATTAATGAGAAACATTAAAAATTCCTCAGCAGGTGTCCATAACAATATAATTTTTTATATACAATTGAAAGTAAATTATGTGCAACTCAATTCAATTTTATTTTATTGATTATCACGTTCACGTTACTAATGTCATCATCATCATCATCATCTGTAGTATCATCATCGTGGGGCCAAATATTCTATATATGTATCCTTTTCAAAGAATTTCATACAATTTTATGGATTGCAATTTTTCATTATATGTGCAAAACCGAATTTTCATTTTTTTTTTGTTATTTTTTTTATTTTTTTTTTTAAATTTACAATAAGGCAATTTCTCATTTCGTTCCAGAAAAGAATCAATTATTGTACGTCCGTTAACTTACGAAGTTAATCAAGGAAACAAAAATCTACAATTCTACTGTTAGTTATTATATGAAAGTGATCTTTTGTTGACTCGTAAATTAACTCATTTTTTAAATTGCTTTGTATAAATAATAAAAAAAAAAAAAAACAGTGATTCGTTTTAATGAATGCAAAAACATGGTAGCAAACATGTTAATATTGAGAATTGAAGTAGCATTGCATTGTATTGAATCTCTTTGAAAGTTTCTTTTTTTTTTTTTACTTATTTTGCATTTTTCATGGCAATTTGTAACAAAACTGTTTTCATATAATAAAATATGTATAGGACTAAACAAAATGTAGATTTGTGTATGAGGCATAGTTTTATTATAGTTACTTTGGTGTTCATATCTTTTTATTTTCTGTGCAGTGATACCAAAATCTTTATTTAATCTGAAATCCAAGTAGATTCTATCCTATGGTGATTATTCGAAAAATAAGCATTTCCACAGCCCAATGTGTCTACTCGATGAATCTTTAATAAAATGATGACTACATTTTTACAGTCATGTTTCATTTGCGATGAAAACGGCTATGACACTCTAAAAACGGTATTAGATAAAGGCCAAAAAAGAACCTTTAATTTAATTAAATATTAAAAATCATCTTAAAGAATCAAAATTTTTATTATTTACATTATGTACTTATATACACATACAATTTATATCTGTAAATGAAAAATAATATATTTTCAAAATACATTACCGTTTTTTTTAAATATCTCTGGGCCAGATACCCTATACTTTACAGAATTTTTAAGATATTAAATAAAACTTAAATATACATTAAAAATTTAACCGCAGCAAATAAAAAAAAAAAAAAAAAAAACTGCTAAAAAATTAACAATTTTAGAATTTCTGTCATGGCACAAATTTTTTATTCTTTTTATTTTTTTTTTTGTTTTTTTTTTTTATTATTTATACAAATCACACAAGCGAACAGTTAAAAGTTATTATTGTTTCTGTCAATGTAAGCGTTAGTTTAACGTTACATCTACTACTGCTGATGATGATGAGTTTTGTTTTATTTGTTTTCTTTAAGTTTTGTTTGCGGTTTTTTCATCTTGAGATTTTTTTTTTTTTTTTAAACGTGTACTAACTACTAATTATGGAATGTTAATTATGCGACAAAAACCAAACTAATTGAAATGATAAATGGTGGCCATAAAAGGATGAGAACAGTTTTCTTGGTTGACTGTTTTGATTTTTAAATATATATTAATAGTCGTTGTGTTGTGTGTTACTGGTTTCTTTGTTTGTGTTTTTTTTTTGTACTTGGTTTTTTAAAATATTGAAATGACAAATTTTGGACAATTTTAAAATATTTTTTTTTTTGTTTTTGTTTGTATATTTTTAGTTCTTACATAAATTATTGAATTAAATTATTTAAAGAATGATTTAATTTCGGTTAGTAAAAAAAAATATTTGTTTTGTTAAAGTTTCAGTATTAAGGAAGTTTAATTTGTTTTGAATTAAATAAAAGTAAAATAAAAATACATTTTTAAAATAATGTAAATTAATTGTTTTCAGATTCTTAGAATACAGTTATAAACGATTAAATGCGTAAATTTTTTTTTAAGACTTAAAAAAAAAATAAAGTTTCCTTGAACTTTTTTTGTGAGGTAAAACAAATTTAAGAATGTGATTTTTATATTATTTGACTATATATGTATGTACATAATATATGTTTTGTATTGTACGTACACATAATACTGATAGAGATAAGTATTTTTAAATATACATACATATATCAATTTGCAAAATTCTAAGTAAGTATGTAATAAAAGAAAAATTTCTTTGGTTTATATATACAAATTATTTTTGTGAATTGTAAATTTTGAAAGAATTCAAGAATAAAAAAATTTACAAAAACATAAGAAAGATGTATTAAGTCACAGAGACTTACAACAAGTATAACGTTTATAAACTCAACAAATAATTGCGTCTTCAAATTAGCTATTTATATTATTAATGTTTCACAATTTTCTAGAACGGTTACAGCCGTCAAATAAATTAACAACTTATAATTATAATTGATATAAATTAAACTTATTTCCATTTTGGTAATTAAAATAAAAACGACTTTCCAGTTTCTCTCATTCTTTTAATAAATAACTCAATTAATCAAATATGAGTCAGACTAAAATTAAAGAAGTGGATTAATAACTTAAAGTTTTGATTGTGATATTAAATAAACGAAATAACGAATATAAATTATTATAAAAAAAAATATAATTATGTAAAAAAAAAAGCTGAATTTAATTATAATAAGACCAATCATCGATCGAAACCAAAGTAATAGGAATGTGACATTTCCAATATTCGTTTTTTATAGTGTCCGATTCTTAGTGACTAAACACATCTCACTCTTTAGCTATTATATTAAGATAAAATAGCTATAACTGCTAAGTGCTAACGCAATATATTGGCTAGGGAGTAGGAATAGGAGAGGATAGAATAAAAATGCGAATTGGGTAGGGGGACTGTAAGGGTATAATGAATTCGCCTATTATTATTACAATTTTTTTATTAGTGACAAAGTCATTGCAATACTTAGTCGTATATAACACCTTCCTATATGAGGAATGAGGAATGAGGAATTACCTAATTGTAGGTAACCTCACTGTCACTGTCATTGGTACTAGTTATTGATATTATTATAATTTTTTGGTACAGAGTTAATTGGCCATTAGTAGGTATTATATATATGTAGTGCCTTTCTTCCTGCAAGAGATAAGCAAAGGTAGTTCCACTGTGATAGGTATTTTTTTTTTTTTAATACATTTCTCTGCCACATAAATGTGGACAGAAAATTACACAGCTTTTCCTGTTCAGACGTGGCTGAAAATGTCGTAAGGGGGAATAACTCTTACGACTTGTGTGGGATTCGAACCCACACTCTCTTGGTGTTTACAGCGTATTTTATACGCTCTTATCCACTAGGCCACCGAGGCCCCATTAAGGTATTATTATTATTATTATTATTATATAAAATTACTACTTATTTTTTTTATATCACGTGATCGGAGTTTTGAACCTAAGATCTTCCAATTGAAATGTAGCAACCAAATACTTCAATGTTGGCATCTCTATACTCTATATATTGTTGATATCTCTTATACTCTATATGTATAAAAACTATAAAAATTTTATTTTAATTTTAAAAATTAAATAGCTCTAAATGTAATTTTGTAAACAAAAAAGAAATACAAAATTTTTAAAACATATAATTTAAATGTTGAAATTGTAAATATTTGCCATTTTAAGAATCATTATCTTATATGCAACTTATATATTATCTACTAAAATGTGCTTGAAACCTTTTTTTTTTTTTTTGTTTCTATATATCAACATAAAATAACAATAATTTAAGTATGTACTGCAGAAGTCACTAAAATTCTTATAATTGAACCCACACATTATTATCATCTACGAGTAAATCCATTTTAATTCAACATAATGTATTTTAAGTAATTCTTTTCATTATTATTATTATAGTGGTTAACTTTTTTATCCAATTTTGTTTTTTTTCTTTTTTTATTATTTTGTTTTTATTTTGTCCTTTTTTTTCTTCCTTTTGTCATTTTTTAATTCTTTTGTTGATTTTTTCGCGAACCGGTGACTTGTCTTTCAGTTATTATATTTAAAAAAAAAAAAAAAATTACATTAAAAAATATATTTGTTTTGTTTTGTTATTTTTTTTTTTTTTCATTTTTGACAAGATGAAACTCCCGCGAATTGTAATTTTTGTATTATTGATATTAAAAGTGAAAAAAAAAAACAATAACAAAAAATTCGAATTATTTTCAACCTTGAAAATCTTGACTTCATCATATAATAAATTATTGAAGTGCCATAATTTTTTTTTGTTTTTTGTTTTTACTTACTTGCTTACTTTGCTTACTTACATTACATGTATGAAGCCCCCCATATTATAAATTATTTTTGTTGCTATAGTTATTTGTTGTGAGTACCAACCGCCGCTGCTAATGTTGACTGTAACAGTGTTAAAACATTAATCTTAACGTTTGTTTTTTGCTTATTTGATTGTTTTATTTTGTATATAATGTACATATTTTTTTTTTATTTTTTTGGATTTTGGCTATTAATAGGTGAATTACAGCAGAAAAACTATTTTAACCGGTTTATAACAGCTATGACTTAGATACATTACTCGCTCTTTTTAAATTTTTTTTTTTTTTTTATTATTATTTTTTAACATTTTTTCATTTGTGATTATTTTTTTTTTTTTTTTGTTTTTCGAGTGAATTGCATGAGAAAAGATGTATGTAAAAATTAGTATATTGACCGATTCGTCAACAATTTACTTATATATATATACAGTAATTGTATGTAGATGTAATGTACATAATTTTTGCGTATAATAATCATTTTTTTAAGCTATTTTTTAGCTGTTTATTTTTTTAGTTTTTTTTTTTTTTATGAATCAATCCATCTTAGATGATTTGAACTTGAACTAAATTGTCGTGGGATTTATTTTGATTAAATGGTGTGTTCTTTTCATACGTTTTTTATTTTTAATTTTTTTTTTGATTTTTTGTTGAATTTTTACTTTTATTATAAACTTTTTATTCGAAATTTGTTTATTAAATTCCAAATAATCAAAAAAAAACAAAATAATTAATCATGGCTATAACAGTTTAATAGGAAATTTTTTATTATAATAACGAGAAGAACATTTAAATAATTATTCGCATTAAATAAATTATTTTAAATATTTTTAGATAATTTAAGATTTGAAATTTGAATAAAAAAAAAATATATATATATATGTATATGTACTCTGATTAGAGCGGAAATTCATTCTAATTATACTATACAGAATAAATATATTATGTATATTTTATTTTGGTACTGTTTTTTATTTTTTTATTTAAGATTTTTATTTGATTAAATTTTATTAATTAAAATTTTTAATTAAAATAAAAAATTTAAAATAAAAATGAAAAAGTAAACAAAAAGGTCATTAGTTCAACTAATAATTTATTACGTAGTACTTAAGATATTTTAAAATCTTGGAATTTTAACAAATATTTCTTGATAGAGTTTAAATAATTAAAATAAATTCAATGTCTTAATTTTTATAATTAATAACAATTTATATATCATTATTCCATTTTTATCTAACTCTAACTTCATTTTTATATTTTAAGTTTAATGATTTTAAAAGAACTATAAGTGTTTTTCTGATTGGCCGTCTATTATGTCCTTTTAGAAATTTAAATTATATGCATATATATAAATGAATTGTAGAGAATTGTCTACTTCAAGAGACACTCATATTCATATATGAACGGTAGAGTTGCTTTAATTTTAGAATATTTTTTTTGATATTTAGAAGTTTAATTTTCATGCAAAGTTTATAGAAAAGTTTATATTCCTGTTTTTAAAAAAAACCGAAATTTGGTAAAAGCAAAATAAAAATTTATTTTATGGATTGTAAGACAGACAGATTGTAATTGTAAGACATTATACATATACAATATACCATTTAATTATAGCTTAGAAGCTATAATTATACACGAAAAAATTTTGAACAAAGAATGATGGTAACTTTTTTAACATACGAAATATAGTTTAGACTTGTTCCGAATGCGATTTCTTCTGTCACAAAGAAAATTTGTTTAAAATCAATTAAGTTTTAGATAAACGAATTTTTTAAGATTTGATTTATGTATTTATAAAAAAATCATAATTGATATTATTAAGAGTTTTACCCATTGAACTATTCACCTATACCATTTAATATTTTGTTTATATCTTTTGTTGAAATTTAAAAAAGTTTTTCTGGTACTTCAAATTAAATTTAATGAAGTTCACACGCTCACTATATATACTCACAAAATATACATTTCACTTCTTTATTCGAATACAAAAAACGTTATTGAATTTAAATAATTAAAGAAATTGTAAATTTTATTGTAAAAATGATAAAGCAAAAAAAAACTCATCTATCATGTCCATGTAATGACACATCCAGATAAATATAGTTTTCTACATTTAATTTCCGACGGCAAAATTCCTTGTATATTTCATTTGTAAGAGGGCCAAAAAAAAGAATATCTTGGCTGAAGAATTTCAGAGTATGGTTCAATATACGTCAACAAAATCTTTATTTAAAACAGCAATGCATCAGAAATGTAGCATATTATCGCAATTTTTGGTAATTAAAAAATTTTTTTTTCCGAGATTTTGAAATTCAAGATTTTGTAATGCAAGATTTTGTAATGCAAGATTTTGTAATGGAAGATTTTTATAAATGCAAGATTTTGTGGTACATGATTTTCAAAACATGCAAAATTTTGTAATGGAAGATTTTGGGGAGCCCCCTAAATGCATGTACATATACCTTCATTTGAAATATAATTCCAAAAATTCAACATTGTGTCAGTATGTACAAAATACGCACCACCTATCTTCTATATTAATGAAAAAAAAAATTCACTAGCAGGAGTGTTAAGGTCGTCAACATGGTAGCCAAAGTTTGATAACGGATAGGGCACTTATAGAATAAGTAAATTTTATATGTAGTAGGTAGTCATTTAAAAATTTTAGACCCAAAAATCAAAATTCTCTTTCTTCAATACAATATACATTCGTAGAAAAAGAATTGAATTCTGCAGCCATTGTATATACTTATTAATATTGTTTAAACTATGCCTTTAATAATACATCTACCTATATTGAAAAATATCTTTATGAAATATTTTATTCAAATTTGTATACAAAGATAATATGTTCCATATTTATTCAAATTATTACCCGGCAATCATCACTAAATTTGAATATTATTCAACTTCTTAAATAAAATGAAAAACCAATTAAATTACAAACAAAATAAATACA
Organism: Poecilobothrus nobilitatus; assembly: GCA_947095535.1. NCBI lineage: Eukaryota > Metazoa > Arthropoda > Insecta > Diptera > Dolichopodidae > Poecilobothrus > Poecilobothrus nobilitatus. The sequence goes on along the minus strand of OX352773.1, from coordinate 29,164,634 downwards.
AACAAAAATATGAAAAGAAAAATATATGATTTTTATGATTGATAACATCACTGACATCGCATTTTAATGATGAGAATTAATGTTTTACCTTAACGTTTCACCAAAACATTTCAATTTAAAAAAAATTTTTCTTTTCTTTCTTTTTTTTTTTTTTTTTTTGCATTGAAAACAATAAAAATTTCAATTCTAATTTTTTTAATTTGGAAAAAACTTTAAATTTATTTTGCATCTTAACAGTTTGTTATTTTCAATTTATTTATCCACCACATAATCATCATAATCATCATAATCATTATTTCAATCATTATTACCACTATTTGATATCATAGCGACCAAAATATATGGCGTTAGATATTGTTCATATGTATATAAAATTCAGATTTTTTGAATAAAAGATTTTAGATGTAAAACAAAAAAAAAACAAACTATATTTAACATCATCATCGTCATCATCATCACAAAAAAAAAAAAACAAAAAAACAAACAAACAATAACTGTAATGATAATTACTTAGCTCATTAAAAATTGTGCGCACAATTACATTGCAAATATCATCATCCTCATAATAATAACAATAAAAGATTTTCAACCTTTGATAAAAAAAAATTTAGATTTTTAAAGTATATATTATTATGTATGGATATAATTCGCGGTAAACCGCATATTTCTATAATACAGTTTTTAGGTGGTAGATAAATAAATGTTTTAATATCAAAAATAAATAAATGATATGATTTTCTTGATTATATTTGATATTTTAAGTTCCCTTAAAACAAAAAAAAAAAAAAAAAACAACACAACAAAACAAAAAAAGATATTGTAAGACCTTGACCATCATTAGTTAAAATCATAACTATCATTATTATTATTATCATCATCATCAATATTCTTTTTACCTTTGTATCAAACGATAAACGATGGATATATTTTTCAATGAAATTCAAATTAAAAATTATTATTAGATTATTATTATATGTATAGTAGGAACAATTTAACGCTACCCAGTAAAATAAACCAGAAAAAAAAAAAAAAACGCTAATTTTATTTATGTTTAGACTAATGAACAAATCAAACAATCAAACAATTATAAAAACAAACAAATAAATAAATGAAATAGAATATTATAAATATATAATACATACATATATATATGTATAAAAAAATAATTAAACAGAGACAATAAATAATAATAACAAATAAATAATTGGTAATTTTTCAACTTAAAATTTCAACAAAAAACTTAAAAAAGTTAAATTCTAACAAAAATAATAACCAAACAAAACAATAAAATAATCAAAACATTCTGTGATATATAATAAACAAATCAAAATAAATTGAATGTTACGTAAAGAACAAAATAGAAATAGAAAAAAAAAATAAAAAATAAAACGAAGAAAAAATATTATCAATAATTATTAATTAGTAAAGCTTCTTATGATATTTCATATTACCATTGAAAAACAAATGGTGCACTATTGGTGTTCTTTTAATTATAATAAGTGTAAAGAGGAGAGAAGTTTAACACTTGAACTTGAAATAAAATTTGATTTTAATTGAAAAGGTTATATGCTCTCGGGGGTTTCTATATAATAAAAATAATTTTGATTTGATTTGAATTTAAAAAAAAAAAAAAAACATCACTTTATTTGATATGTATTTAAAAGATGAAATAATTTTTTTTTTGTGATTTTGTTTTTTTTTTTTGTTTTTTTAATACATACATTTTTAATTTTAATATTTTCTATTCTTTGATGTTCTTTTTGATTACAATTTGAAAAAAAAATCACTGGTTTTCACAAAAAGTAATGGAAAAAAACACTGGTTTTCAAAAATGCTCATTTTCAAAATTAAACATGTTGACAGACGAATGTCGGTATATATACATACATATATCTAATTGTGTATATTAATAATTAAAGTTTACCTATATACTACAAGAAGATATATCTAACAATTTTCACGTTTTTCCATTTATTTGGACAGAATAAGATATTTATTGTTAAGGAAAAACATAATGAAACCGAAAATTTCAAGTGGGTGGCTTTAAAAATACATTAAATGGAAGTATTTATTTTTCTTTTATTTAGGGTCATATTTCAGGTCAATTTGTGGAATATTTCATACCTAAAATATTTTTCCATCTATAATGCATCTTTAAAAAAGCATTATACATATTCTGTATGTAAGTAAATATACAAAAATTATGATCTTTGTTAGTTTAGTTAGTTTTTTTCAGTCAACAAAATTGGAAAAATTCTAATAACACTTCGTCAAGTTTAAGGTATATTATTATAAAAAATTGTTAACACAAACAAAAATAAAATTTTGGAGTATTCATTTTCGTATAATACTTCCAAAAAATTTTGTTATTCTTTAAAAATAGGGACCTCTTACAGCAGCTCTTAACGGAGGAGGGAATATCAAGTTTCTAACTTAAATTGTTTGGAAGATAAAAATGACCAAAAATTTTGCAAAAATTGAGTTTTGCATAACGATAAATTAAAATACGGAATGGCAAAAGTATATATTTATTTTATATATTTTTAGAAAGCTAATAAAACAAGGTAGAATGTAAACCAACGGTTTTTAAAAGCGCACATTTCCAAAACTCAATACAAACTGTTTAAAAGTGTGACTTACACAAAAATTTGAAAATTTCATGTAATAAGAAAAAATGTGAAAATAGGACATTTTTGAAATTTTGAGGGGCTATAAGTCCGGAATCCTATATAACTAAGAAAAGCCGTTAACACACGTAAAAATATATTATTAAACCTTTAATTTTCATGTCTTGCCGAAGAAAAATTTGTACAGGTTCCTAAGTTACAGTTGTCTAAAAATAGCAAATTTTCAATTTTTGAGACGTAATAACTCTACTCTTAGGGGGTGTTACCAAAAAATTTTCTGAGGAAACTTATACTAATTCTAAAAGTTCTTTCTTGTCTCAAAATTTCAGGTTCCTATCTAAAGGCGTGCCGGAGTTATGAAAAAAGAAATTTCATGCAAAATGTGGTTTTCACATAACGGTAGATTTAAATAGTAAATTACAAAATATTACATAATTTTGATATTGTTTTATATAGATAATAAAATTTTCGATCTTCTGGCAGTTTTAGATTGCAAAATTATTACGCAGAGCCTGAGATATATACATCTGAAAATGGGGCTTTTTCGAAATTTTGAAGAGCTGCAACTTTGGAACCCTTTACAATTAAAACAAACCTTTAACACACGTAAAAATATATTATTGTAGCTTTAATTTTTATATCTTGCAGAAGTCAAATGTGTACAGGTTCCTAAGTTACAGGTGTTTAAAAATAGCAAATTTTCAATTTTTAAGCCCTAATAGCTCATAAACAGGGGGTGGTCCGAAAAAATTTTCTGAGCAAACTTATACTAATTCTAAAAGTTCTTTCTTGCCTCAAAATTTCAAGCTTCTATCTAGAAGCGTGCCGGAGTTATGAAAGTAGAAAAATCATGCAAAATTTGGTTTTCACATAACGGTAAATTTAAATACTAAATTTAAAAAAATATTATAATTTTGATATTAATTTACAAAGATAAAAGAAATACCTGTCGAATGACGTTTTCAGATTGAAAAAATCTTAAGCAGAACATAAGATATATGCATTTAAAAATAGGGCTTTTTCAAAGTTTGAGGGGCTGTAGCTCCGTAATGGGGGGGGCTACATGAAAAAGTTGTTCCACAAAATTATTTTTTTTATGAGACCTACCTATGGTTAAAATTTTTTTTCTCTATCTTTAACGGTGTAGAAGTTTTGTAAACAGACGGACGGACGGACGGACGGACAGAGTGAAACTAATAAGCACATTTTTTCAAAATTTTTTTGGAAATGTGCTAAAAAGATATCGTATGACGTTTCCAAACTGAAAATATACCTTACTAAACTTTGTATTATAACAATTAAAATATAGGGCTTTCGGGGGCTGTAGCTAAGTAACGGGTGGGTCTACAGAAAAAAGTTGTTATTCTATTCCTAGTCGTAGTTATTTCATTGCTCTATTTCAAACGCTGCAGAAGTTTTATAAATAGCCAGACACAAGCAGACGAACAGAGTAAAACTAATAGGAACATTGTTTTTTAAATTTATTTTTGAAAATGTACTAAAAACAATTCCGTGTATATTTAAGTGGATTTAAATGTAATTGAAATTGAAAAAAGAAGAAAAAAAAAAATTAATAAATAAATTGATAATACGATTTTAATCAAGACAATTTTAATTAAAATCAAAACAAATAAATTTTTTTTGTTTTTTTATATTACAAATTCGAAAATAAGAATATGTTCTGATATTATCTATATAATAGAATATAAGTACAACTAATATAAATTAAGATGTTTAATAAAATTTTTGATACAAGTTTAATTAAGAATTTACAAATTTAATTTCAAAAACAAAAAAAAAAAAAGAGATCAAAGTAGATTTTGTGACATATGATTTATGAGTTTTAACAAAATCATAGTGTTATGTTAATGTTATTTTTTATATAAGTGTTATACAAAAGATTTAATAATGATAACATTTTACAAATCATACATTTTAAATTAAATGTATTACATAACACTTTAATAATAAATATCATATATTATACCTATACATAATGTGCGTATTAAAAAACCAATTAAAAGTATATACAAATATTTTTTGAATGTTTTGAAAATTATTAATTTACCCTTTTTTTTTTTTCTTCTATTTTTAGGTAAGGAACACATTGTTTTTTTTTTATTGAAAATGTTGGCTGTTATACAAATATCATCATAACTTGAAAATAATTAATGGTTTATTTTTTGTTCTATAGAATTAATTACATAATCAGGTAATCACTCAAAAGTATAGTACAAAATATACCTATATATAATAAAAAAAATTATTCTTTTCTACATTAGAATAAAAAAAAATATATACAAAAAAAAAAAAAAAAAATTATGCTCTGGAAATGTAAAACTATAACTTTAGGTCAAAAGTAAATCATTTCAAAAGAATTAAAAAAAAATTTTTTTTTTTTTTTTTTATTATTATGAATAAAATTTAAATTAATTGAATTAAAAAAAAAAAAAGTCTTTTTATAAAAATTCAATTGAATAAAACAAAAAAAAAATCTTTTTTTTTATTCAATTTAAACTTTGACAAAAGCAAAAAAGTAAAAAGATTTATCATTTTTTTAATATCTCTACACTATATAATTACATATGTATATATATACTGATTGAATACAAGAACTTGGTAATATTTTTAAATAAATTTTAAAAATAGTTTTATGATTATGAATGATTTATAATAATAAAAAAAAAAAAAACACAACACAACACAACAAAAACATAAAAAAAAAAAAAAAATTCTTCATCTTCTATGTAATCAATTATTTAATAAATATTTCATTTACAATGTTTTTAAAAAATTAAATAAAATTCCAACATAACATAAAACAAAACAAATTATTAACTATTTGTCGCCCACTTTAAAAAAAAAAAAAAAAAAACACTCGTAAAAATGTTATCATCATCAACATTATCAACATCATCATCATATCTAAATTTTATTATTTTCTTTGAAAAAAAAAAAAAAAATGTGTCATTTGGTAAAAAAAAAAAAAAAAAAATTAACAAAAATCAAAAGTTAAAACTATATTTCAATTACATCAGGGTAATTACTAGCCAATTAGATAGTTATGAGATTCATTTTTGTTTTGTTTTTTTTTTTTTTTTTGTATATTTCAATTTTTGATTTACAATTGTGTGAATCTAAGATTACGAATAGAAAACTATTGAATCTCTGCAGTTAACTATAAGATATAATTTATGCATATTGTTTTTAATATGGGAATTAAAGTGTCGCTTTTGTTGTTGGAAAAAAAAAAAGCAAACCCATCAAAAACACATTAGATTTTATCTATATGTTTTATATACCTATATACATAAATATGTAGTATATTTTAGAGAAGAACCAAGACAATCTTCAGAACAAAAAAAAAAAGTATGTTATCCATAGCTGATCAGTTTTGTATACCAGCGTCCAGCTTATAATTAATTATTTGAATATGCAGAACTATTTGTTCAAGAGAAATAACATAACCGTGATTAATTATGGATATTTTAGGATAGAATGTGACCAAATCATAGGTATCCAGCCAATGGTGTATAATGACTAAGACACCGGCCTATCATATAAAAGAGATTTGATTCAAGCCACGGCTGGGTCATATAAATTAATAAAAAATAAAATATATAGTAGATTTTTCTTATAATGTATAGGTAATTATTATAATATAATTAAATTAAAAATAAATATATATATGTATGTCTTATAAACTGTAATTAATATCATATTGCAAATATATATAATAAAATAATAATAAAAAAACATAATTCTTGTAAAAGATAATAGATGTCGTAAAAATAAAAGAAACGTCTCATATAGTCTTAATATTGTACAATATAGCTACAGCCGAGTAATTCAACGGCTTAGTGAAATTAATGATTCTTGAAACTGAAGTTTAATCAAATATAAATTATAAATGACTTAGTAGATGCCCTATGCTTCTTATAGGAATGGCAAGAAAAAAAAAATCATAGGATCAATAAATTACCTTTACTTTTTATATTTTTATGGTTTTTTCTTTTAAATGTGGTCTAAACTAAATTTCAACATTTTAACACTTATTTCCCATATCAGCCATTACCTGATATCAGATCTATAGAACAAAAAAAAAAAAAAACTGCTTAAAATTTTCTCAGCTGTTTTTAAAACAATAATTATTATTATTATTATTGTAGTTACTTATGTCATCTTAAATATGTATTTAAGAATGAATGTTTTTTTTTATTGCTTAAAGTTTTTATTTAATTCGCGTTTCTTTGCTATTTCTAATTTTGTGATTTGAATTTCAAAAATTGTTCTTAATGAAATTCTTTTCAAGTTTAATTAATGTATTTTATTTTTATTTTTTTTTTTTTTTTATAAAATCACAAAATAGTGATTTTGCAAAATTAATGCAGAAAAAAAAAAAAAAAATGTTTTAATGGTATGGTATTAGAATGGAATGGTTTATTATATAGAATTCTATTTGTTTCAAAGTAAAAATAAATGAAACTTGTTGTTATATTCAATTATTTATTTAATTTTTATGCTATTAAAATAAATATTGACTAAAATTATGCAATTTGTTTTTTTTTTTTTTATTCTATATAAGTTAATTTTATGAGAATTATTATATTGGAATGAAATTTTTTTTTTTTTTCTGAATTAATATTCTTGTATTCTTAATATACTAAGTTAGAGTTAATTTAGGTTAGTTTTACTATTAGACTATAGTTATAATTTATATAATATATAAATAATATAGTTTAATTTAGATTGAGATTTTTAAAAAAGTTGAATTCAATTAGTTATTTATTACGTATTTTTTTTTTTTTTTTATTTCTTTTAATGATTATTGTTTATGACTATGAACAATTATTTTTTATAACTTAAAAAGATTTTAAAAAACAAAAAGTCCTTCATTTTGTATCTAATTTAAATATTTATGTACCTATATATATATATATATATATATATATATATATATATATATATATATATATAAATTTCATTGAAATATTTTCAACTCATCTTAAAAATCATCTAATAATGTCATCCTACAAATGAATCCATGCAGAAAAATTACTAATAATGTACAGTTATACTAACATCAGTGCGGTTATAATTAATTATGTATTATTTTTTATTGTGTTAAAATTATTTTCAAATTTTATTTGAATTTTGGAAAAGTGAAAACTCTTTTATAGGAAAGTTTTATTAATGGGTATTACTTATTTACTCATTATTTTTATTTTTAATATTTTTATAATTTTAAAATACAAGGTAACATAAAAAACTATTTTTAATAGATAATATATAATTTAAATAAACTTACAAAAATATTATATAAAATAGCACTAATTATTTGAAGATACTCAGATATATAGATTTTTTTTTTTTGTTTTTGCGAGGGTAGATGGAAATCATCGAAAGACACTATAGAGGAGTGAAAACGAGCACGAGTCCTTTATGAGTGTGTGGGACTTTAACTCACTAAACACCACCTTCCTTTTTTGACCAAACAATAGGTTATACGACGTTTAGTACTAATGTACTGCCTGGTCAGAGAAAGTTGAATTAGGGAATGAAAATATATTTCAAATTGGCAGGCATATTGTGAATAAAGTTGTTAAGATTCATCTTGAATCTTTGCACGGTGTAAATGTAATCATCACTAATTCTGGGGAACACATGAGGTGGAAGATATGGTTTCACATTCGCGATGTTCGTACTACAAACGAATTTTCATAAGCCGAATTATGCTATCTGGAAATTTGAACTACATAGGGATGGGCAGCAGAGGCTCTCCTTGTTTCTTTTTGGGATCCCTTGAGAGAATGCATCAAACTTTTAATCTCGTTAGAACAAGAACCCAACCCTATAAGGTATCTATAAAACGGGGTAAATGTTCCTGTTAGGTGCGGAAGACCGAGTGTAGAAAGCGTAGAGGTGACATGGGGATCGTTTATTAGACGAATTGCTCTTTATGATATAATAAATTTAGATAAAATATATAAAAAGATAACTGTATATTAAAATTTCTTTACAGAAAGATTTTCTTTGTTATTTTTAAGAATATTTGTGATAAAATTTAATTATGAGTTGGTAGATTTTATCATTATTAATTTTTTTTTTCCAAATTTTAGAGAGCATACTAAAATCTTATTTTTTTTTTTGTAATCTTATTTATTAAAATCCAATTCAATATCTTTTTTTTGCTCCAAAAATCTTAATACTTTTTCTCAAAAATCTTATTTTTTGCAAAGAAAAAGAAAATGTATTTCTTACATATGATCTTAAAATTTTGATTATAGCCAGTCCTCGACATCGGCCGCCTTCACACTATTTTTAATTGCCTGAATATTGAAATATAATTAGGAAAGATTTTATAGTCAGTTGTAAAATCAGCCTTATATGCATTTTGCAAAATATGTATATTTATGTATGTATGTATGTATGTAATTTAGGGCAAATTTCAAAATATGAAGCAAAATAATAAAAGAAAAAGATTTTAATTACATATATAGATTTTGATTTTCTGGAAAAAAAACTCCCAATTCATCTCTAAAGAAAAATCCTTTTACAACAAACTCATATAACTTCTAATTTAACCAGTCAATTTACAAATTCCTTAATCAAAAACCGCTTAAATTGTGGCATTACTGTAGAATAACTATTTATTACCGCAACTACATACAATTAAAGTACTACCACTATTCACTGCTGATGAAATAATACAAAAAAAAAAAATCAATATATTGTTTTTATACGTTTTTGTTTTTTATGGTGCCTTTGCTAATTTTTAATCATCATTTGTTATGTAATAATTAACACCTTTTTAAGCTTCTCTATTAATTCAATGATGTCAATGCATCTCCACTTTATCATTATTTTCTTTTTTTTTTACTTTTTTTTTTTTTTTTGATATTTTATTTTTATTGTTATACCTGACTTAATCATCATAGAATTTTAACTACTTTAAGATTTATTTTTTATTAAATTATTGACAATTACTACTACAAACATAAAGTTATAACAATAATAGTTAATATTATACGAGTATATATACATTGTATTAAAGACATAAGTTAATGGTAGTTAAAAACAAGTGCTATCTTTGGGTTAACAATAATTTGTTCAAAGTGAAGATCAAGTTAAAGAAAAAAAAAATTTTATAAAGATATTTACCAACTAATCAGTATAAGAAAGTTAAAAGTGCGTGATTAAAATTATTAAAAGAAGAAAAAAACAGAAACAGAGAAGTAATAAAACAAAATTTTTTTAAAAAAATAAAAAAAAGTAAACAAAATTATGATAAAAAAAAAAAAAAAGAGACAAAAGAGACAAAAATTAACAATATAAGTTAGTTATGATTTAAAAGATAACAATCATTTTTGTTTGGTTGAAGAACAACACTTAAAAAACAAAAATTGTTTTTCAATGCAAAGAGGAAACGAATATCAACAGTAGCTAATAAATACCATTAAAGAATTTTTACATCTTAAATTAATATTTTGATTGTATAAAATAGAAATTTAACTTCTCCTTTATTAACATTATTATTTTCAGTTTAACTTAACTTTACTTCTCTTTTCTTTCCAAAAACAAAATATAATATTTAAAATAAATATATGTATATGTATGTAGCTTGTATATTTTTTTCAACCTTCATTTACGTTGTCTAGATGGTACACTATGGAATATTCTTAACTTTTAAAAAAAATTTATATGAGGTGTTTATTTTAAAATTTTTCAGGGTTTGAAAATATTTGCACTATATATGTACTAAGGCCATAAATGTAAAAAAAAAATGCGTTCCAAAATAAAAGGTTAAGTGTCTAGGTACAAGAACGCATTTGAATTAAGTGATTAATTTTATTTTAATACATGAACATAATAAAATTTTAATAAAAAATTATGAGTTTATTACCCAACTGAACTTTCGAGTCTTTAATAATAATTCCCTTGTAATAAACCATATTGACTTTTGAAAAAAAATGTGAAAAATTATTTTATTATAGTTTGTTTTTTTTTTTTCGGTTTTTGTTAAGAAAATATTTACACAATTCGGCATAGGAAGAGAATTTTTACTGATTTTTGTATTTTTTTTTTTTATCATTTCTATCGTAAATATTTAATGACTATTTAACTAAAAACCGAAAAGAATTTAACGTCATCTATTACAATTACCCATAGCCTTAAGATATTTAAATACAAAACAAAAAAAAAATAATTTGTTTTTTTCTAAATTAACAAAAAAAAAATATTTAAATTATTTAATACAAGATTTTTCTTTTTGGACAACATCCGCATCAAAATTATCTTATATCTATAATATACTCATACTATAAAATTAATATATTGATAAAAGATTATGGATTTTATTGTTATAAAGTAATGGTTCCTCAAAAAATTACTCAATTATAATATATATATATATATATATATATATATATATATATTTTAGACTATATATACATATATATAATTAAATATTTTTCTGATGAAACTATATTATACTTTAGTACATAATATAGTTTAAAAAAAACGAAGAAGAATACAGTTGACTTTGTCAACTCTTAGATACCCGTACGAACCGTTAGTATGTTCACAGCCTGTCACTCTGCTTACAATACTATTTTTTAAATATTTTAGTATTTTAAAATAATTTGGGTGAATTTTATAATTTCTAGAACTATGGGTTGTACATATATTCAAACTATATGTTTATATGTACATTCTTCAAAAGCAGATTCTAACCTTTCACATAACGATTATCAATCCAAAACTTTTTCAAATATTCTATAGTACCATTTAATACTAAGCGGTAAATGTATATTAAATTTACTAAGTACAAAACAGTAAATATAATTTTAAATATTATATTATATTATATTTAAATATTCCATTGACAGAAAAATTTCTTATAAGTACAATAAAATACATATATGTATCTAAATACGGCGCTATATAATATACATCTATACTCTTATCATTCATTCACTAGTGACATATACGATATGTAAATAAACATGATATTATATAAGTATGTATATATCAATATCATATAAATAAAAATTCTTCAAGCAACCGTTATGTTGTTTATTTAATTACATTTTTTTGTACTACGCATTATATCCTCAACAATTTCAAATTATCGAGTAAAATAAAATGGAAAAAATTCGTTAAAGAAATTTGTTAGAAAATTTGAAAAAATCAAGTAACACTTTCGTCAATTATAAAGTAACCCTATATTATTAAAAAAAGTTGTTAACAGAAATAAAAATATAATGTTGGAGCTTTAATTTTTGTGTATTACTTCAAAAAAATTTTAACAGGTGTTCAAGTTACAGGTGTTTAAAAATAGGAAATTTTCAGTTTTTGAACCCTTACAGCTCCTAAACGGGGGGTGATACAAAAAAAATTTCTGAAATGACTCATACTAATTTTCAAAGATCTAACTTCTGTCAAAATTTCAAGTTTCCAACTTTAACCGTTTAGAAGATGGAAGGGTTAAAGAATTTTGCAAAATTTGAGTTTTGCATAACGGTAAATTAAGACATCGTATGCCAAAATTATATATTTATTGTATATATACTTTTAAAGCTAATGAAAGTAGTAATCATTTGGCGTTTTCAAAATGAAGATATACCTTATACAACTTGTGCTATAATAATTTAAATATGGAGCTTTTTTGAACCTTTGGGGAGCTGTAGCTGCGTAACGGGTGGGGCTACAAAAAAAATTTATTAAAAATAAAATTAATATTTTTGTGAGATCTATCAGTGGTTAAAATTTCATAGCTCTATTGCAAAAAAAATGTGGGGATCTAAAAGTTAGGTGTTCGAGAGCTACCCTAAGGCTTGCTCCAAACTCAACCAAAAAAAATAGGGAACCTACAAATTACTCCCAAAATATTTTGTGTAAATTTCAAGATTCTAGCTTTCTTAGTTTTTGAGTTAGCGTGCTGACGGACGGACGGACATGGCTCAAAAGTCTTAGAATTTTTTTCTGATCCGATCCATACCTTTGAAGGTATATCTAGCTCGCTTATTTCGAGGTGTTACAAACGGAGGAGTAATTTTATTATACCCGATCCTATCGTACGGGTATAAAAAATCAAAATTGAAGAGATCGTAAAATATCAACCGCCAGTTCTCTGTCCAATCAACTATATAGAAAACGAGGAAGAATACAGTTGACTTTGTCAACTCTTAGATACCCGTACGAACCGTTAGTATGTTCACAGCCTGTCACTCTGCTTACAATATTATTTTTTTAATTTTTTAGTATTTTAAAATAATTTGGGTGAATTTTATAATTTCTAGAACTATGGGTTGTACATATATTCAAACTATATGTTTATATGTACATTCTTCAAAAGCAGATTCTAACCTTCCACATAACGATTATCAATCCAAAACTTTTTCAAATATTCTATAGTACCATTTAATACTAAGCGGTAAATGTATATTAAATTTACTAAGTACAAAACAGTAAATATAATTTTAAATATTATATTATATTATATTTAAATATTCCATTGACAGAATAATTTCTTATAAGTACAATAAAATACATATATGTATGTAAATACGGCGCTATATAATATACATCTATACTCTTATCATTCATTCACTAGTGACATATACGATATGTAAATAAACATGATATTATATAAGTATGTATATATATCAATATCATATAAATAAAAATTCTTCAAGCAACCGTTATGTTGTTTATTTATTTAAATTTTTTTGTACTACGCATTATATCCTCAACAATTTCAAATTATCGAGTAAAATAAAATGGAAAAAATTCGTTAAAGAAATTTGTTAGAAAATTTGAAAAAATCAAGTAACACTTTCGTCAATTATAAAGTAACCCTATATTATTAAAAAAAGTTGTTGACAGAAATAAGAGTATAATGTTGGAGCTTTAATTTTTGTGTATTACTTCAAAAAAATTTTAACAGGTGTTCAAGTTACAGGTGTTTAAAAATAGGAAATTTTCAGTTTTTGAACCCTTACAGCTCCTAAACGGGGGGTGATACAAAAAAAATTTCTGAAATGGCTCATACCTATTTTCAAAGATCTAACTTCTGTCAAAATTTCAAGTTTCCAACTTTAACCGTTTAGAAGATGGAAGGGTTAAAGGATTTTGCAAAATTTGAGTTTTGCATAACGGTAAATTAAGACACCGTATGCGAAAATTATATATTTATTGTATATATACTTTTAAAGCTAATGAAAGTAGTAATCGTTTGGCGTTTTCAAAATGAAGATATACCTTATACAACTTGTGCTATAATAATTTAAATATGGAGGTTTTTTGAACCTTTGGGGAGCTGTAGCTGCGTAACGGGTGGGGCTACAAAAAAAAGTTATTAAAAATAAAATTAATATTTTTGTGAGATCTATCAGTGGTTAAAATTTCATAGCTCTATTGCAAAAAAAATGTGGGGATCTAAAAGTTAGGTGTTCGAGAGCTACCCTAAGGCTTGCTCCAAACTCAACCAAAAAAAATAGGAAACCTACAAATTACTCCCAAAATATTTTGTGTAAATTTCAAGATTCTAGCTTTCTTAGTTTTTGAGTTAGCGTGCTGACGGACGGACGGACATGGCTCAAAAGTCTTAGAATTTTTTTCTGATCCGATCCATACCTTTGAAGGTATATCTAGCTCGCTTATTTCGAGGTGTTACAAACGGAGGAGTAATTTTATTATACCCGATCCTATCGTACGGGTATAAAAAATCAAAATTGAAGAGATCGTAAAATATCAACCGCCAGTTCTCTGGCCAATCAACTATATAGAAAAATATCCAAAAATATCAAATTTAATTGAAGTTTAAGTAAAATTTCAAAAAAAAAAAAATCGATGGATTAATAAAGAAAAAATTTCAACCATTTAATTAGGCTTTGGGTTTGTTTTGATTTTCTTTAAATATATAATTAACAAAAATCACGCGATCTTTTAATATTTTCAACGCCCAATGTTATCTTATTTTCAGAATTTCATTTTAGTTTTTTTATTATTGATTGATGAGTATTAAATAAAATCATTCGTTTTTTTTTTCTTAATTCACGTGTTTTTCGGAAAAAAAAAAAAAAAATTGTATAATAATCATCTAATTAGAGGTTCCTTTGCTTCCTTGAATAATTTATTCACTGCTTGCACTAAAAAAAAAAAAAACAAAAAAAACAATGATCACATGATTACCATTTCTACAAGTAATCACATGATCACTTGATTTGTTGTAATTTATTTACATAAAAAATTTTTTTATCTTTTCTCCTTAACCAAATATGCTAAGAATACTGATTTCTTTTCAATTATTCACTAACAAAATAAAATTACATGTGTGTTTACCTTAAAGGAAAAAAAAAAAAAAATATCTTAAGATATTATAAGAACTCTCTACCACTTTAACTGTTAAAATTTATATATATAATAAGTAAAGGTGCTAAAAAAAATAAATTTCATATCTATTTTATTTTATTTTAATTTTTTATTTTTTTTTTGTTTAATTCAAAAAATAAATAAATCAATTTGACAGGTTGGAATGTTGTCCTCAAAATCAGGAAGTTTTTATATAACAATTTTGTGTTGTATATTTATTCGTATATCTGTTAATCATTCATTACCAATCATAATATGATCCTACTATTGATAATTTATTCTTTGTGATACAAAATTGAATATAATTCAATTGAAATTCAGATCATATATACATATATATAAAAAAAAATTTTATTGTTTTGTTTTTTTTCTAAAGAATTTCATTTCAAATTTAAATTTAATGTAGAATTGATTGAAAATTTTAAATATCGGGGACAAACAAAATAAAAAAACACATCTTATGTCATTTCTTAGCTCAGAAATTGTCATGACACAAGGTGCATGACTTTATTGTTCAATATTTTGGAATCATTATTTTATCTATCTATTTCATTTTTTTTTTCTTTTACATTCTATATAGTGGGTGGAAAAAAAATTCTTACGAAAATATTTTTTCTATCTAAAAAAAAACACATTAATTACATATACATATATTTTAAATATTATGATTTATGCGAATAAAACTGGATCAATATTTATCAGGTTTTTTTTTTTTTTTTTTCTTTTTATGTATAATTTTAATGCTATTTTTTTTATATATCGTTCGTTTTTGAATATATTAACCATGGAATTAATAAAAAAAAAAAATAAATAAAAAAACAACTTACATAAGTACATATATTATTATTGCAATATCATAAAAAGAAATAATAGTCAGTTTATTTAGAATATAAATAAATAAGAATTTCATTAAATTCCAATAGTATGTAATTTAATAAAAAAAAAGAAAAACAATTTAATAGAATTAATGAAAAATGAAAATTATGTAAAATAAGTTCGTTGTTAACACTTTTATTATATAAAGGTGGAAGTATAGTTTAGAAAAAAAAAAAAATTTTATAAATTGTAATGATATAAATAAAGATTTTGAAATAAGCATATGATTATTTCATATTGAAATAATTAACAAAGTATTAAACATATGAAATTTTCACTAAGAGGTTTTTTCTAACATATCCTTTTTTTTTTTGCAAAACTTAAATTCACTAACTTCTGACTTATGACATTGGATCGAATGCATAAAACTGAACTTGAATTCAACTTTTACTTTTCCAAACAAAATCATGAGTTCAAGAGTTGTTTTTGTTTGAAAAAATGAAATTTAAGTTTATAAGCTCAGTTTTATGCATTCAGCCCATTCAGTTAAATAAACAAAATCTTGAAACATAGGCTACATTATTATTATTTTTTTTTTAATGCATTTCTCTACCACATAAATGTGAACAGGAAATTACACAGCCTTTCCTATTCAGGCGTGGTTGTAAATGTCTTAAGGGGGAGAAACTCTTGTGTGGGACGACGTGTGTGGGATTCAAACCTATACACTTTCTCGGTGTTTACAGCATATTTTATGCACTAGGCCACCGAGGCCCCAAGCTACATTATTTCTTTAATGTAGGTAAACACTATGTATTTTTTAATGTATACATATTAAGTAAAATATTATTAGGTACAAGTTATCAACTAAACATTGCTAAATGTTTTATATAACTTTTTACAAGAGAATCGAAAAACAAACAAAAGAATTAAAGATTTTTTTTACATATTTTTATACAATAACTATTTGTTGGAATATTGTTTAGAATATGTATTTGTTTTTTGGAAGTATAAAGTTTTAAAAAATCAAAAGATACTATCTTTTATTTCAAGATAAACCTATATATAAATAACAAAATCCATTACAACATGTTGCCGTTAACACATGATTATAAAAAATTTCGTTTTTTCAACTTTGAGGACACTAGTTGTTAGTCCACAACATGTTAGACTACACACAAAAAAAAAGTTGTTCCATAACATTAATTTAATTATCGTTAAAATTCATTGCTCCATTTTAACCGGTGTAGAAATGTTGTAAACAGATGAAAGAACGAAAGGACTAATTGAAACTAATAAGCAAATTTTTTAAAAATTCTTTGAAAAATATGCTAAAAACAATCATATTTTTTTATTTTTTTTTTACGAGGGTCGGTGGAAAACTTCAAAAATTACCCGGAAAAAATGCAAGTGATTTTTCCGGATAGTGTTGGTCCTTTAATTAACAAAAACCACACTTTTTTTTTTAAACAAAACTTTAGTTGCGATCTTTGATACAAATATACAGTTCGGTTTACGGAATAGGATTGTGGAAGGGATTCTTGGAAGGAAATAGGGATTACAGAAAAACATTTAGGATTATGAAGAATGGATATGAAAATTTGGAGAAATATTAATATTATTTTAAAAATTTTGAGAATAAATTCGAACAAGAAAATGTTTACAAAAAAATTTTCTTTACTAGTCCTTTGCATCATTATTTTCTTTATTCTGAGCAGCAAAAAAAACATACCTTATTATATTGTCATTTCTTAAATAAAACAAAAATATTTTTAATTTGTTTTTTTTTTGTATAATAACTAAAAATTTTTAGAATGAAAATAATTATCAATTTATATCCTAAATTCTAATATCCCTAATAAAAAATCTCACCAAACATACAAAATATATTTTAAAGTAAGTAAGTATTTATAAGATGATTATATACGAATGGTATTTTTTAGATTGGATTAATAAAACTATCTATAACACAAAATACATAATTGCGTATATTGAAGAGCTTTAATTAAGTTTTTTTTATTTTTTTTTTTTTTCTTATTTTATTTGTTAATAATTAGTGTAAAAAAAATCAAGGAAAACTACAAATAAAAAATTGTATAAGGTGATTTTCTTTCTAAATATTAAAAAAAAAAAACATTTTTTTTAATTTATGATTTTAAAATTATTAGCATTATATATACATTGTACCATATAAATTATTTCCTATATATACATATACTGACATATATATATTAGATATTATTTAGATTGATCTTGTAAAAATTTTCAAACTAATTTTATAGTTTTTATTGCAAAATATGCATTGTAATTCTTTGTTTTAATTTAATTACAATACACTGAAATAAAATCAATTTGATTCGGATTAGCATTTTGTAGTAGCATTGCAAAATTCATTGAAAATTTATTAATTTAAAAATTAAATTGTATATATATATATATATATATATATATATATATATATAGTAAGTAGCTAAGAATTTTCTTTTGATGTTCATCATGAGAAATATTAATTGTAAGAAGTATAGAATATATTCTGTAATTTTTTTTAATACTCATTTAGTTAAATTAAAAAAAAAAATTTCTTAATAGATTTTTTAATTGTTATTCAATTAATTAGAAGATTTATAAGACAAATTCGATTCACCTAAATCTTCATATACTTTAATATATATTATTTTAAGCCATTCATTTTGTTATAACAATTTAAAACTTTTGATAAATTACGACGTTGTGTTTTTAATTACTGAAATAAATTTAATAACATGTAAAATATATACCTATTATATCCTATATTTTTACGATTTAAAAGAAGAGACATTTATTTCTAAATCAAATTATTCATATTTTAATGAAAATTTTATTAATATAAATGTCATATTCAATTTTAATAAGAAATTTTTTCATATGTATTATTATAAAAATGAATCTATTTTAGTTGCTTACTACATTGCTTATATGTAGCTTATATGTTGCTTATATATAAATAATAATAATAATTTAGTTTTTAAATAAAGTAAATTTTAGTTTTTTTTTTTTTTCAACAAACTATTGTATTTGTAATATTAGTTGTCAAGATGTAACAGTAATTCCACTTAACATTCATCGAAATATTACAGCCACTTCACTCTTTTATGCAAGATATCTTATAGGTAACGCCAATGAACTAAAATCAATTATGCCTTCTCTCAAACTTTTTCAAAGTATCAACCTCTGGTTTCAACAAGTGATAATTTCTATTACAATGTGAATATTCCTAAGGGGTTTAAAACAGGTTACGGAAACTCTTTCATTGTGTGTACTGTTAAGATCTAAAACATGCTTCTACCCTGGTGTTTTCTCCTCTGTCAATAATGTTTCATTTTACAATTTGAAATTATTCAAAAAGAAACTTTTCAGGTTCATTTCTAATTTACTTTCCACCTCTCCCTATAATTTTCTTATTTCTCTCCCGTTTTCCATCTTCCATTAGGCTAAATGTACATTAGTATAAAGAAATCTGTACTTAGGATTGAAAAAATAACTGTTGCTGAAGCCGCAGTTTTTGCAAAATTAAAAAACTAAATACTTTAATAGTTTTTTATAAACATTATACTATTTTAAACGATCAAAATGCTTAAAACATTTTTAAGCAAAATATATGACAAAATAACTGACGATATACTTCTATAGCATATGAGTCATAACTCCAATTATTTTTATTTCGTTATCTTTATAAGCATAGAACATAATTTATATCATAATATGTGCATATACATACTGAGTATTATAAATAAGGTATTCTATAGTTTTAGTTTTATTTGGAATTTAACTTAAACACAGTTACCTGCCTGCTATTACTTTTTTTATTTAAAAAAAAAAATTATCATTCAATATTCAAAAAAAAAAAACAAATATCTATTAATATAATGTTAAAATCATCATATTAATGTTTTTTGGTACTTTTGTTATAGGATTCTAAAAGAAATTAAATAAAATAAAATTCGAAACATTTAAAAAACAATTAATATTAAAAAAAAAAAAATGATTTTAAATATCAATTAAAATTACAATATTTATGCATGTTGTTTCTAAACCTATAAGTATTTTCCCAAATCTATCGATTTGATTGATTTATATCTATGTATACACAATTAAGATATTTTACCAACCTTCAATTTGTTCTGGTAATTTAAATTATTTTAATACCTATATATATATATATATATATATATATATGCATATATTATATTGATTTTTTTTTAATATGTTAAATGAATTTTTATCCATTAATAAATAAAACAATCATAGATGGAATATTTTGATTATAATATGTACCTATATAAAGGAATTTTTTTTTTTCATCTGGAAAAACGTTCTTTATAAATTGAAAATCAAAAAAAAAAAAAAAAAAAAACAATATTTTTATAATCATATAATTGTATAAAAATTATGTATATTTAATGTATCTTTCAGTTCATCTAATAATTATGCAATATTTTATTTTATTTATATGCAAAAATAATTGTCAACAATAATACCAAGGACATTTTATTTTACAACTCTAAAATTTAAATTATTAATTCTAACTGCTTAAAAATTACATTGAAATCAATAATGTATATCTGATATATAAATGTATTATTTTGTTGCTCTTTCAGCAGCTAAAAAGAAATAGTTTAGTTAAGATCAAAAAATGTCTAATATAATTGGTACTCATCTTACTATTAACAGTAAGTTAACATTTTTATTTCTTTATAACTTTAACTGAGAAACTATAAAAAAAAAAAAAAAACAAAAAAAAAATAAATAAACAAAATTTTTTTTTTTTTCATCTTTTATATTTTTCTTATAATTATTTTTTATTTTTTTTTTTTTTTTTAATAATCGAGTGTACATTATTCTGACTTTATAATAAAATTGTGCTCATCATCAATGTTTAAGCAAAAAACAAAAAACAAAAAAAAAAATACATCTAATCAAAATAATCGATTGAATTGGAATTCTATATACAATCGATTTTTGTTATTTTGTTTATTTATATATTCATTTTTTATTTTTGTATTGAAATCATTTTTTTTTTTTTTTTTATTGATTCGTTTTGCATTCGATTCTTTTTCTCTAAGTAGCCGCTAGTCGACCTATTGAACATTGAATTATATAAATATTCGTCGTGTAAATAATGTTTTTTTTTTTTTTTTAGATTATGTATTATTATTATTATTGCATAGATCAAAATCTTTTTAATCTGAGCAAAAATTCAGATATTATGTGAGAGCTTTATTTGTTCTAGAAAAAGAACTAAAGAAGTTTAAATAGAAAAAGATTATTCAAGTGATTTGGTTTTTTTTTTTAGTTTTCGATTAATAAAAAAAAAAATTTAAATTAATGCGAAACATTGGAAAGGATTTAAAAAAAAAACAAAAAAAAATTAAGGGATTTAAATGAATTAAAGAAACATCTTTTAAATTAATCAAGTCTAAATCTGTCGATTTTAAAAACTGACTTTTCTTACAAATAAAATTCAATTATATATAGAATGAAAATAAAAATTCTTAAAAGTTAAATGTAAAATCCAAAAATTGACGACAGACTTGTCTTTAATAAAGAATCACTTTAAATTAATTAAGTTAAGGAAATATTACATTTAGTAATGTATTACTAGTAATGTATTATTATTAGTGAAATTTAATAAATAATTTTAAAAAGTTCTAAGCACTGTTTTAATACTTTTTAATTATACCATAATTATACTAAATTTAAAACAATGATAGGTTTTGCATATTTTTAGGATACCCTTAAAATTTTCTCCTTGAGATTTCATTCATTTTATATTGAAATAAAGCACAAACGATCAGTTTCATATAAAATTTTTTATTTAAATTACAAAAATAGAAAATACAAAAGAATATTCTATAAATTTTTGTTTTTGCTATTTAAATATCTAAAATACTTAGTCTGGCTCCAAAAAATTTTCATGCTGGCTCCTAAAAAAGACCTAAAATATTTACATGAAACTGTTCGTCTGTATAATATATTTAGTCTGTGATTAAAGCCAGTTATAATTAGGCTTTAAATTACCTAATAATGCATTTTATATACTTTAAAGTAAAATTTAAATCTGAATATTTTCTGAATTGGCGCTCAATTTTTTATGATAGGAATAAATTTATATTACAGATAAAAAAAAAAATTTTCCTTTGCTCATTTTAAATTCTTATATAGTGAAAAAACAAACTGTCAATTGTGTTTTTTTTTTTCTTCGAAAAATGCTGTAATATATTTTAAGATATCTGAGGTGTATGCCACCAACTAAGAGTAATAAATATTTTATATAATTAAAATTAAATACATTAAATTCTCTTCCATATATAATTATATTTAATATTTGTATATTGATTTACACTATGACTCTTAAAACACATTATATTGAATACAAGTATCATTTTTTTAATTTTCAAGAATAACCTTTAATCTATGAACTCCATTAACTCTATTTCTGTCGTCAGTATTTCAGAAAAATACTTTAAATAACATAAAAAAAAAAAAGCAAAAATTACCAAAAAAAATACTCTTTTAATTTTTTACTTCTTTTTTTTTTTTTTTTTAATAAAGTTTATGTAAAAGATGCGAAATCATAGTTTATATTATATTGTCTCCTATATTTTTTCTTTTCTTGTTTATTCGAAAAACATTATATTAGACATCGGCAAATTTTTCTACAGTACAAACAAAACCGAAAAAAAAAAAAAGAAGTTGACATGAATTTTACAGCTTCCATGAAGACTATACTATACGCGAGTATACCATGCCAAAAACTATAATGTAAAAGAAAATAAAAACAAACACAGTCAAGTCAAAACCGTGTGTGTTGTCATTTACATTATTATTGTTAATTCCACAATTTTTTTGAGTGCTTTATTCTTATACCTTTATAGTATTATTTATCTCACAAATATAAGAATTATACTTGTAATATTTGAATTGAAATGAACGATTATTGAATCAAAAAAATTTAACTAGAATATATTTAGATAAATAAGTTAAAAAAAAAAAAAAGAAAAAACAAAAAAAATAAAAATGAAAATTTGGAATTTACAACATATGATCAGATTCTTTCTTTAAATTATTATTTGATTAAAAAGAGCACCCGGCATTTTATAAATATAGGTAATAATCATAACTAGTATTATATCATACTTTAATAGTTTAGTTACTATATTATGTATGTAAGTATGTATTCTATACCTATTGAATCTTTTAAATATTTCAATTATGGAAAATATTATGTATATGTGTATATATAGGATTTCAATGATTCTATTGTTATTTGGTTGAGCTGCTGGAATTTATTGAAGGTTACAATTTATATGTTTTATTCTTTTTAAAAATTATATACGTATATACATTTTAATATATGCAATACATTTTTCGTTCAATTATTCTATGCTATATGTACTCATATAATGTGTTATTTTTATTTGGATTATATAGATAGGGCTTAAGCCTATAATAAAAGACCGCGCTTACCTATTATAATAATAATTCTATCAATCGATTAAACCAAACAAAGAATTTATGTTATATGTATTTATTTTTTTTATTTTGCTTATATATATATATACAATATAAATTTGTGTTATGATTTATTTTGAAGCTAGTTTTAAATTTCAATATCTATATTTTATCTTTTTGTTGGTTATTATTTTGTGATGCTGCAGTTTTTTTTTATGATTTTTTTTTTTTTTTTTATTGTACGAACTATTGTTGCAACAAAATATAATGAGATTTCTGAGAAATAACAAACACAAAAAAAAAAAAAAAAAACAATCGATATACCATCCCATTTTGTAAAATCATACCATTTTTGGTTGAAAAGTGTAATCGTAATTTAATACGAGTATAGTAGTAGTATTTAAACAAATTTATTAAGTTAAATAATAGTCTTTAAGATTTTTTGTATTACATATTTAGGTTATTGTTGTTAATATTATATGCGCCTATATTAGTTATTTAATATTTAAATAAATAAATTCAATGCAAATTTAAAAAACTTATGAAATATTTTAATTTTATATTAATTTTAATTAATTTTTTATTTTTAAAATTCAATTAAATATTCAACATAAAATTCATATTATAAAAATATACCTTTATAGTGTATATTTAGGTATACCTATATATATATATATATATATATATATGTATATTTTTAAATATTTATGTTTTTTTCAAATTTAATTTTATTCTATGATGAAATAATTATGGTAATCATATCATATTTTCCAATATTACAAATTTTATTGTTTACCATCTTAAATTTATACTTATAGAAAACCGACTAATTAGCATAAATTTTGACAATTTACACAATCAAAAAAACAAAAAAAAAATCATAAAACAAAACGATTATTCATTTATGAAAAATGAATTACAAAATTATTTTAAATAATTTTTCAAAAATATTTAATCATTATTTTTTTTTAAATGTAACCCCCATTAATATTATTGGGATTTACAAAATCTATTTTTGTTTTTTTTTTTTTTTCAAGATGATTATCATATATAATTATCTATATGAAAAAATCATTTTTACATAATTTTATTGTTTATTGTAATATTAAACATCTTTTTATTAATATAAATGATGATCATCATCAGTATATCATTGATTAAAGGTATATAAATAAAAAATTTCCACAAAAATTTTTTTTTAAATAAATCAGGTGTATATATTACTGTTGAAGTTTAGGTTGAACCTCACCTCATTTAAATCCTAAAAAAAAAAGGTGCGCATATCCGTTGTATATCACATATTAAATAATTTAATATTAAAAATAACAAATCAATTTTCAATTAAATTTAAATATATGTACTTTAAAATTTTTATTTTATTCTTTCAGTATACATATAAACATATAGATTAGTGATAATTAATTGGTAATTATTGGTTTACTAATTTAATTTACATAATATATATATATTTTTACGGTTAACTACCTCAAATATGAGGTTAAAGTAATTTATACTTAAAGTGATTACAATGTTAATGAAATGATTATTAATATATTATTATTATTGTACAGAGATAATTTTTTAAGAACATTACAAATTAATTATGGGATAAATCCATTTCAATTTTAATTTAAGTTTATTTGCAAGTAAAGTACCATAGTAATTTGTAATTCGTTTTCTTGAAGACGTTCTGTGGTGCTTAAAATATGTTTGATCCATTGATTACAATTGATGCAGTCAGATGAGAAACTATTTAAAAAATCATGTATATTTGAAATTTTAAGAAAATATGTATTTTCAAAATGGCAAAGAGTTTTTTTTGATAGATAATAAGAGGGCCCCACACATCTCGTAAGAATAATTCCCCATTACGACATTTACAATCACGCCTGAAAAGGAAATTTTGTGTAATTTCTCAATTTTATGTATGTGGCAGGGAAATGAACTAAAAAAATAAATAAGAGCCACGTTAAATAAAGTTTTATTTTTTTGAATAAAGTGTTTTTGGGTATTGGAATTAAATTCATTCCTTATCAGATAATACAAAAGTATGAAATTTACTATCATAATCCACATAATACGCGTTTTTTCAAAAATAAAAGAATTACTTTTCTCAAATTCTTCATACGAACAGCAAGAGACTTGCTTGCAGACACTTGCAGACACTTCTGAAAGACGATTTATTTCTTCCTTTACTTTTACTATAAATTTAAATGAATACAATTTTAAATGAAGCATGACATTATTATGTTTCCTTATTTTGTATTCTTCTTCCTTATACGATTCAAATAGTATATGTGAAAATATAATACATAGTTTACTTAAAATTCGATTATACAAAATTTTTTTTTAGATCATTTAATATTAGTTTTACTTCCAGAATATAAAATTTAACATCCTCCATTTTTTTTTTTTTTTTTGCATCAATTTAACAATTATCTCTATTATTTTTCGTTTTTAAATTATTCATATCATAATATGAACTATTGTACTAGTTGTACTATTGTACTAGGTTTAACGCAATATAATCTTAAAATAATAAAGAATGTGTCATAATCTTACAATGTATGTATAAAAACTATACAAAAAAAAAAAAAATCAAATTTAACCTTTAATTAAAACCTTCAAAACGTCAATTAATCAATTTTTATATGGATTGACAGTAGTGAATTCAAATAATACACATAGATCCGTTATTATATGATCACAAGAATGTAATTTTTTTTTTTTTTTTATTGTTTTCTTTCTGTTTTTTTTTTTTCCTTACACAATTTGTTACTAATGACTAAACTTATTTTATTTATATAAAAGTCTTTCAATGCATTTTCAATTTCAAAAGAATCAAATTACAATCAATGCTTTGTTTTAAAAGTTTAATTAAACATTAAAAACGCCTTATATATACTACACCACCCCAACTACTAATTAGTGGCTATGACAAATAAATACAATATATATAGAATTATTATTTTTTTTTTTTTTTTTGTTTTTGGAACCTCAATATGCGTAATTTTACTACACGCGCATTAATTTCTTAGATATACAAAACAAAAAAAAAAAACAAAAGTACAATAAAAAGAACTGCATAATTAGTCAAACCCCGATCAAATTACAAAATTAGATACTTATAAAAAAAAAAAAAAATCGAGGGATTTACAAATATAGAAATTTTTTTTTTTTTGTGTTTAAGAAAATGTGTGGTTTTTTTAGTGGGTGTTCAGAAATATATAAATATTTGTTTTTTTTTTTTAATTTTTTAATAGGCAACCTGTTAATGACATGATGAGCAATTAGACAAGTGAATTCAGGTGGATTGTAATTACTTTTTTTTTTTTTTTTGTATATGGAATATTATGGATTTTGTGTGGATTCAATGCTAAATTAATGAAAATGGAAAATTTGTACAAAAAAAAAAAAAAAAATGTCATTTTATTTTGAATTTCTTTTCAAATGTTAGTTAAATTAAAAGTTTTAATTGTTATACCAAGAATTACTCATACAATGGTTAAAATTAAAAAAAAAAAAAAAAAAAAAAAAATGAATTTAAATATTAAGTGTGTTTTTCTTTGAAATATCTTGTAAATCCAAAAATTTTAAAAATTGCGTTGTAAAGAACCTTGAAATGTACATAATATGCATATGTATACAAAATAAATGAATATTCCACAAATCACAATAAGAAAAAACAAGTTAAAAAAAAAGATGATCTATGATTTTTTTTTTTTTTTCTTAGTTATTAGATTGTTACTGAATTATAAATCCAACAGAGTAAAAACAATTTTAACATTGCTTTTGGTATATTTTTATGTAGAACTAGATTTTTTTTTTTTCTCATACATAACACTTTATAAATGACAATTACAAGCATATACAACAAACATTGTATAATAGTTTCTTTGATTTAGCACAAAAAAAAAAAATAATAATAAAAAAAATATTAGATTTTTATTAAAAAAAAAAAAAATCGAATATCAAGTTTTTTTTTTTTTTTATCTTTCATGTATGCATCGCATTGATCATTTTTCTTTTTTTTTTCTGTTGTTTCTTTGATTTTAAACATTGAACCTGTTAAATCATCATCATCATAATAACATTTATTCGATTATTTCAATTTACAAAAGAGTACAGAATTACAAAAAAAGAAAAAAATTTTTTTAATCTATTGAATTTATTTTTTTTTTTTTTTTTTATAATAATAATAATTGTGATCACGTAATAATAATAGAACAAATCAATTTTAATTTTCAATAAAGCAAAAACAAAAAATCTATTATTGAATAATCTTATCTTCTTTTTCTTTCTTTCATGATTTTAAAACTAATTGTACTCATCTTTCATTTCTTTTCACACACACAGAAATTGTTAAAGAAATCTTTAAAGTATCAAATTTTGATTTTCTCCTTCAAAAATACTTATAAAATTTTACTTTAAATCAACTCTAATCCTCATCTATCATCATCAATTTAAGACAACAGAACATAGCAACATTACAAAACTATGTATATATGTATATATACGTACATATCAATATCAATAGCAGTACAACAACTATAGATAAAAAAAAAAATTCACTTTTTTTTTTAATCAGTTTCAAAAATCTGCAATTAATTCAATTGAAACTTTAAAAATTAAAAGCATTTTAAACAGAAATTAGTTTTTTTTTTTTTTACTTCGTTGAACAAAAAAAAAAAACCAAATATAAAAGATAGAGAGAGATAGAAATAAAAATTCATATAATACTCGCAACAATTTCGCTCAGCATGAAATCTAAACAAAATTTTTTTTTATATTGTTGTTTTTGTTTTTTTTTTTTAAAAACCACCGTGTTTAGATTGTCGCAGGCAGGTTCTCTTATAATCAGCATCTTCATCATCATCATCATCATTATTTGTTACTTTTTTTATTTTTTTCTTTTATCTTGTTGTAATATAACCGTTAAATTTATTCTTTTCTATTTCTTTTCCTCTCATTCCCGTCATAAATTTTCAATTCACCCAATAACCATTAGATTTGAATAGAAGAATTAAAAGATATTTATACATAGTTTTATTTTTTTTTTTTTTATGGGTTTGTATATTTTTATTTTATTTATTTTTTTTGTCTATAATTTTTTGTATCAGAATTTTAAACTTTAGCTCCCATTTCGATCTCCAATCAACAACATTGAATCAGTCAGTTAAAGTCAAATAAGTGAACTGACAAACCTTTTCTTAAAAAAAAAAATAAAAATAAAATAAAAAAAAATCAAAGAAAAAAATTCAAAGCAAATCTAAACTAATGTCTAATGAACCAAAACTGAAATTTGAAGCGCAACAAAATAAAAAACAAAAACTATATACATAATCTCTAATGTTTGTTCTAATGCTCTGATGCTCCATTCTCTTAGCCCGATTATGGTAAAAACTAAAATTCCATAATAAAAAGTGAAACTGGTATAAAAAAAAAAAAAAAAAAAAATTGAAATAAAATTATGTAAAGTTATAGTTAAACAAGTTTTTACCAACTCTTAACTCTTTAGAGAGTATAACATTATAACAGACTTTGAAAAATAAAGATACATAAAGGTAAAAAAAAAAGCGATTGTGCTGTTAGAAATAGATTTAGAAAAAAAATTAAAACAATAAAAATAAAAATTGTTTATCTCAAGGTTATTTTGGGAACGTCTTCAGTTTCATTGTATGTATTTTCAGAAAAATTACATAGTATTAATAAAAGTGATTAGAAAACGGATAGAGACAAAAAAAAAAATGCATCGTAATAGAAGTTATCAAAAAATGTAATTGCAGTTTTAATGTTTTAGGATTATATTTGATTGTGTTGCAGTTTTTTATAAGTGGAAAAATTTTGACATTATTAAAAATGCAAATTTTTGGGAAGATCATATGCTTATATACTTTTAGTTAAGAGAGTAATATAATTTGAAAAGTAAGAAAAAGATTGAAATCTGTTCAAAGGTAATCTCGAACATAGACTTTTAACGTTTTAAAAATAATACAAACATATTTTATTTTTACAAAATAATTGTTTAAATTTTTTTTATAAATTTCAAATATTTTCAAGAATTTTCAGTTTGTCTTTTTGAGCAGATTACAAAATATGATATAAATAAAAAAGAAATAAAGAAAATAGTCCAATTTGGCTTACCGAACTCTTAAGTAAATTTTGTAGTTTGAATTACTTATATAGGAACTCCAGAATTCATTTAGAATTCTTACAGATTTATCAACTAAAGTACTAATATATATGAGAAATTCGACAATAGTAACCTATACATACATAGTAATTCAGAATTTAATTAGAATTCTTACAGACTTATCAACTGAAAATCACCTACATTAGAAATTCAACAATGGAAATCTATCTTAAATTATTTGAAAGCGAAAAAAGGGCTGACTAAAAAAGTCAGTATTATGTTTGAAATATTTTCTTTTAACTATAAACAGCTCTATTATATTATTTAAAAATAAAAGAATCATGATAAAATCATTATTTTTTAAAACACTATCATCCAGCACTACATACCACTTCTTTTTTTTTTTAAATTCTGTGTGAATGCATTAAATTGCAATTTAATATGATTGTTTTAATTTTTTTAATCTAAATAGGAGGAGATAAGTTATTGTAAATTATACACGGATTTTCCAAATAAGAAAAATTTATTGAAATTATTTTTTCCTAATAAACGTGCATTTTAATGCATTTTTGCAAACGTGCATTTTTTATACTTTATAACAGTATTAATACACATTCTAATGAATTTTTGACATTCCTTAAAAAAAATCACTGAAGTTTTTAATACTAAATTGCACTTTACTTCAAAGGAAAATTATATTTAAGAAAAAAAAAACTTTTTTTTTTTTTTTAAATTAACTGAAGTGTTGGTGTTGCAAGTCTTTTCATAAAATATTTTATTTTATTATTTGCGTTAATCTGATACTAATATTTTAATTGAACATAACTTAAAATTTTTAATGATTTGCAATATTTTTTGCAATATTTTTTTGATATTTGAATGTCTGAAAAATTATATCAAGCTTTTTAGAAAGAAAATTATTTCTTATGCTTTAAATGGTTATTGCGACGGATTAATGATTAGTCAATAATTAATATTTCTCATGATCTAATTGAAAAACTGTTGAAATAACAAAAATAAATATAGTTTTCATCTATAGAATATTGTCTTTGCTTAAAATTTAAGAATTAATGGCACTTTTTAATTTTCTCCTAAAGAGCAAACTCTTAATAACATAAGACATATAATTCATATAAACAAAAGGAAAAATAAAAATCTTTTAGATCCCTGCACACTCTAATATCCATACAATGAAGCAGCAGATGAAGATGCAATTAAACAACCGTTCGAAAAAAGCTTATCATTGACTTTTAATCAAATTAAAAAGAATATAAAAAACTTAAACAATAAACTGAAGTAAATAAGTTGGAATAATATAGTAACTCTTTAATTAAGGATATATACCCTGGAAATTAAAAACATAGACCATACAAACATGGATAAGCTTAACAGAACATTATACGTATTAAGATTATGAGAATAAGACTAAAACAAACGTTGACGACCCATAAATATATTTATAAGGGAATTAACCCTTCCTGTTGTGAATTTTTTCATCAAACACTTACCATCAGACATATTATATCCTGCAATGTCCTAATCAAATCAGTAAGATATCATTAAAAGAACAATTTAAATGTCAATTGAAAGTTGATATAAAAAAAAAGTTCGAAAAAGGTTTGAAGTTTTTGGCATCTGGAATAATCCTAAAAGATGAAAACGGCAGTTTTAGCAAACCAGTATTAAAACATAAGAAGATTTTAAAATTCTTACTAAAAATAACACTTTTTACTAACATAAAATTAAGAAAAATTTATAAATTAAAAATATACAATATTCCTATTAAATACAATTAATGAAAACTTTAATCATAATTTGAAAAAACCAAAATATTTGTATGCAAAAAACCACTCCTGAGAGGGAAAGTTTGAAAATTCTGTAATAATAAAATAATAATAAAAAAAATCTTTTTAATGTTATTTAAAATCCTATATGAGGATATCTAATATTATTATAATTACTATATTTTTCTATTGTTAAACGAAATTTTATATTTAATTTTGAAAGTGTATTCTTCTATCAATTTTTTCTATTTTATTATATAAAGAATGCATGTATAGTCATTAATTTCAACTTTTAATTAGGTTGAGAATGATGACTAAATTAAAACACACAAAATTATTTTATTTTTTTTTTTTTTAAATTTTCAATTAATAATATTTTATTTTTCATTAAAATATTCCATTCTAAAATTGAGTGTTTCCATTTAATCGATGAAATTACAACATTTTTCTTTAATTTATTTTTTTAATTTTTTTTTTTTTTTTAGTATAACAAATTAAGTCAATTACATAAGTGTAAAATGCAATTTATTTATTGAAAATATTGTATGGTGCCTTAAGTAATACCAGAAAAGGTATTACTTAAGGCACCAATAGTATATTAATGTAGATATACATTCAAGATGCGATACAACAATCAAGATATTAAAGATACAACAAAAAATTTTTTTTTCTAATCTTGTTTTTAATACAAACCATTAATAACAAAAACAAAAAAAAAAAAGGTAAAAGAGTAAAACGTAAATTAAATCATAATATATAAAACTAAAGTACATCCTCCTTATCTCATTTTAGATTTCAAAATAAAAACTAAATTTGAAGTTAAAGTAAAATTTACCACCATGCCACAATTTTAAAAAACCCATCAATTATTATTGTTACTTTTTATTGAGATCCATATTTCTTTAATAAATTTTCAAAAAAAAAAAAAAAACAAAACCCAAACAAAAATTTATCTATAAAATTTATTATACAATTCTAAATCGAATCACATTAACAAGTTCCACACCATTGGATTTCTCTTACTTAAAATCATATCATGTCTGTTTATTAAGAAGCATAGTATAGTATAAATTTTGTCATTTTTTTTTTTTTATAAAATTTGTTGTTTTGCTTTGACTTTGGCTTTGGCTCTTGAATCTTGGATCTAGATTTTTAAGATTAGTTAAAAGATTAAACAAACAAAACATAATCACAATACTATATAAAAAGCAAATATCCCTGCGTTTTCATTATCTCTTAATTGAATATATCAACAGGGTGCCAAAATAGATAGTTTACCAATCTATGAATTGTTTTTTAACACAACATCAATGTTTCTTTTTTTTTTTTAGTATCTGATAAAAGAGAAATATAGAAAAAAAAAAATGATCAGTCGATAGTGATTTCAATTTTTGCAATCTGAATGTTTTTTTTTTTACACAAAGCAAATTGTTTTTATAATATTTTTCGTGTATTATTGGCATCTTTGTCGTCTGATAAAAATCAAAGAATTGTTTTTATACCTAATATGGGTTGACTTTTTTAGCTTTTTGTACCCGCTTAAAAAAAAAAGCATTATTATGTTCCTTAGGAAGGTGGTTTGGTTATAGAAAACTTATTTGCTGATACAATTTTCAATAACATCACTCAAAGATTACTCAACTCATTGTGGTAATCCTACAAACATGATTGGGCAAAACATAACGACCGCTGGGGAAATCATTTTTGAAACAGAAGCTTTCATCGCTTTCGAAACAGAAACTTTTTTGCCCAGCAAAACAGGTTATTATACTATTAAAGAAATAGTGAAATCCATACAATCTCCATTTTATCTTTATTTATTCAACTTCTTTAAGATAATTTGAAGTGATACTCAACTAGTAGTTAATAAAACCATGATAATGTTAATGGCATCCTGTTAAAGTGGAATTAATACAAATAAAGTTCCATAATGAATTTTTTTGAAATAAATTGCATATTATTAGGCACTGATATACATTTTCTCATACACCCTTAGAAAATACCTTTAGAAAATGGACAACTGTTATTATTATAACGGTATTACTATATATTTTAAAAACTTCAAAACTTGTGATTGTTCATAATTTTTGCGCAAAAATTTAGTGTAGTAAATTTTATTTTCAATAAATTTACGCAGTATGCTACAAGATTGTAATATTGTACACATATTAATCTGATTATTGCGCTTTACAATCGAAATCATCTTCAATATACATATATATATAAATATTTTTTTGGTTTTCCTAGTGATTGTTGTTAATCATATATATATAGAAATATAAATATACATATGTACATATATGTACAAATTTACATATGGTTTTATGTATATGAAATAAAATTTATCTATATACAAATTTTTGTTCCCCTTTTCTTAAAAAATTTTTTTTTTCTACTACTAGGTGGATACATGTATAGTTAACATATCTAACAAGAAATAATTTTTAATTTTTCAATTTTTTTTTTTTTATTGTATTCAAAATTGGATATTGTGCAAGGAATCTTTATTTTATTTTATTTTTTCGTTTTATTGCTTTGTCTTCCTAAGGAACATAAAATTGCAATCATATTTTACCATTATACTGACAAATATTGTAATCAAGGTGTGCTAAAAGGGTTGATCTTAAACAACTAAATAAAATTTATCATAAATTGATTTATTTTGGTTTTCTTAGTTTTAAATTTTACAGATAAATTAATGTCGCCACCGTACTCTCCACAAAAAATTAATTATTTATGACAATAAAGCTGTCTAAATCTATTGTCATAATTCTGATGCTAATGTTTTCATTTTTAAATGCTATTGTTTGTCTAGTTACTGCTGTATTAAAAAAAGCAAAAACAAAAAAAAAAACCTAATTGAATTCAAGAATATTTTAGAAAAATAAATATTGAACAAAATAGAAAAAAAAAAATTTCTAAAATATTGCTTGAAACCATAGTTATAAGCATTCAAATTACAATTAAAATGATAAATGAATTTTTAATATGAAAATTGTATCTAAAGATACTGTAAATAATTTTTTTTTTTTGTTTTTAAAATAAAAACAATAAAAAGATTAAGATGATGAGTTGATTTGAATAGAAAGATTGCAAGGTGATGAATTGTTAAAATTAATTCTTTTCAAATCAGGTGGAATGATTTCAAAATATATATTCAAACATAAAAAATATCTTACAGGCATTGAAATAAAAAAAATTTTACTTTCCGGACAAATTTCCTGTTTAAAAAATATTCATTTATTAAAATTTTTATCATTTATCAACACAAAATTAAAAAAAAAAAACAAAAAAACAAAAACAAATTTTTTTTCTTCACTCAAAAGTCTAGACTCATAAAAAAAAATATTAACCAGTAGTTTTAATTTATTTCAAGAAATGCAATGTCTTCTACTTAAAAACACACCTATCATAGTTTCATTCTATATCCAATCTTTATATCCAATCATTATGTGAATAAATGAAGAAAAAATTTTAAAAACTCTTGTCAATGTGTCGTCTTTTTATTGACACATTTTCAAAAACTAGTAGAAAAAATTAAAAATTTATATTCAGAAAGGATTTAATATTATGCAAGTTCTAACAAATTATCAAGATTTGAATCTTCGTGATTCTTCAAATCAAAGAAAATCAATAACAAACTAGATAAAAAAAAAAAAATAAAAAACATAAGAAACGATGTAGAAAATTAACTCAATAAAATGCTTCTTTATATTGAAATGAATATCTATTCTTTTCATTTCTTCAAATCTGAATTTTACTGCTACTATTCAATGTATAGACTGTCATATTGCTATTTTATTTTTTTTAGTTTTTGCATACGTTTATGAATTATCAATTACATACTCGTATTAGCTTCTATCATCATATCACAATATCAGATTTTACTTACCGAGTATAAAAATAGCAAAACAAAAACTAACCAAAAGGGTGCCTAAAAATAAACCGTAGGTTGCATACATATTGCTTACCGATTAACAATTCATATCTGATTTTTTCACCATTTTATTTTTATTTTATGTTTTTTTTCTTTTTTTTTTTTTTTTCTTATGTATTAAGTAAAGTGTTTAAAGTTCACAAAAGGTGGGTATATAAAACGATTCATATGAATCACTATAAAATATTATATTATATGATGTTATTAAATATTTTTCAAGGACATAACTACAAAAATGCAGAAATAAAAATAATCGGAAATACTCAATATAACGTTAAAAGTAAGGTTAAGTCACAAACCAATACTATCTTTATAGCTATTGCTATCTTTTCTTGATCAATTGGCAAACTATTAAATTTTGTTTCTGCGCTCTACTATCTGATAAACCATGATATTTGAAGCAACTAACAAAACAAAATATCAGCGATATAAAGGTTTAATTATTATAATATTATTAATTTGAATATATATATAGACTGAAATTAAATTGCGCGGGTAGGTATATTCTCTAAGGACCACGAACTTTATATTAAAGGAGCATTAATTTTTTAATTTACATATATTTGTGGCTATTTGATTATTTTCCAAAGGACGAAAAAATGTTTTTCTGGGTCTAATCAAGTGGAATATAGGCATATAGGGTAAAGAGTTCTATAAATGCAAGATAAATGTGCTCCTGTTTTTTTAATATAAGAAAAAACTCGTTTTTAGATTAGTAGATCTTGGAATTTCTTAAATTAGATTAGTAGATTTTAGAGTTTCTACGCTTAAGTGTAGGTAATACTGTAATAGCTATCACATGTAACATAGTATCTACCAATTACTAGGACCTATAATTCAAAAATAAACAAAACAGAAACTTATCTATAAATTATATTTATAGTTTCTATTTGTCAATAACTTATTTCAAAACACCTATTTAAGTTATATGCATATAAGACTTGAAAAATTTAAATTGTTTTGTATGTCGGTCGGTATTATTTTGACTCAAATAATATAAATATCATTTCAACTGTCCCCAGCACTTAAAGACAATATAAACATTTTTCTTATTTTATATTTTTTTTTTTGTTTTTCTTATTTTACATAAATTGGTATATACAGACATTTTGTGCGATATTGCTCGTTCGTATGTATAATTCTCCTATAAGTCAATATGGTAATATTATGGTACTCTTTAAAATTACATTATATTTTTGTTTTCTTTTTTGTTTTGAATATCATTTTTTATGTGATATGTTTATACAATAATATTTCGATGTGAACTTGTGACATTTCTACAGCAATATAATAAATTATCTTATTACAATAAATATTCACATCCATTTTTTTTATACTATACAAAACATAATACATATTATAAATAAGTATA
This sequence comes from Poecilobothrus nobilitatus, assembly GCA_947095535.1. Taxonomy (NCBI): domain Eukaryota; kingdom Metazoa; phylum Arthropoda; class Insecta; order Diptera; family Dolichopodidae; genus Poecilobothrus; species Poecilobothrus nobilitatus. The sequence continues at coordinate 29,128,099 of OX352773.1, read as the reverse complement.
AAAGCACAAACATACATATACATATATAAAAATAAATTATATAGGAAAAGAATTAAATTAAAAGGTAATATAGTATAAACGTAGGTGACTGAATTCTGAATATTATCACGAACTTGATTAACGGTTATCTAGTTCGAATTTTTTTTTTTTTTTTTTTCATTTTGTTCAGTTATTTCTAGTTACTTATACCAATGTACATATATATATTGTGATTTGTGATATATAATTATTATGCTTATTAAATTTTATAAATGAGTACATACATACATTCTTTATTTACAGTAACAAAAATCACAAAACACAATTCACAAGTCACAACTCATAACTTTACATTTACATTAAGAAGTCAAGACAAGATACAAGAATACACAATTAAAAAAGAAAAAAATGAGAACAAAATTAAAGAAAAATGTGGAATGTGGAATTTGATGTGAAAGACTAGAGAAAGAATAGATAGAAAAAATATTATGTAAACATAATTTTATTATAAAGTAGTTACATATTTAAATATATGTGTAGTATATAATACCTATGTACAATTGTAATTTGTAAACACATCCATGCCTACTTTTTTTTTTTTAAGTTGAATTATACATATGTACATACATATATATTTTCTGCTCAAGGGTATTTAAAATTTCACAAAAGTAAAAACGAAAATAACAAAACCAAATCATGAATTTCTAATTTATAACGGTATACATATATGATACACAAATACACAACAATACCGTTTAATTATTGTAGAGTACAAAAATAAAAAGTAAAAAAAAAAAAATCTGTAGGTATATTATAAGGTAACATTAAAAAGTTGTTTTTTACATGTTAAAAATTTAAAAGATTGCAAAATGAATTTTAAGGAGAGTAAATTTTTTTTTTTTACTGTTGTATTACTAAAGTAGATCTGACAAAATACATAAACGTTGATTCAATAATTCCTTGAAATTTATTAAAAATTTCTTTTATGTATAGATACATATATATCTAAATGTATTTATTTCAAAAAATATACATATATGTATAATTATTCTATTTTCTAATTGTCCCATATTAAAATATAAATTTTAATCAAAACAAATATGTACCTACTTGAGTCCCTAATTAAAGCAATAAAAGACAAAATGAAACCAAGCCAAAAAAAAACAAAAATACAAAAATATTATTTCAACTGTTTTTATTTACATTTTTTAGCACATTTCCAAAAAAATTTTGAAAAAATGTGCTTATTAGTTTCAATCTGTCTGTCCGTCCGTCTGTTTACAAAACTTCTACACCGTTAAAGATAGAGAAAAAAAAATTTAACCATGGGTAGGTCTCATAAAAAAAATAATTTTGTGAAACAACTTTTTCATGTAGCCCCCCCCATTACGGAGCTACAGCCCCTCAAACTTTGAAAAATCCCTATTTTTAAATGCATATATCTTATGTTCTGCTTAAGATTTTTTCAATCTGAAAACGTCATTCGACAGGAATTTTTTTAGCTTTGTAAATTAATATCAAAATTATACAATTGTTTTAAATTTAGTATTTAAATTTACCGTTATGTGAAAACCAAATTTTGCATGATTTTTATACTTTCATAACTCCGGCACGCTTTTAGATAGAGACTTGAAATTTTGAGACAAGAAAGAACTTTTAGAATTAGTATAAGTTTCCTCAGAAATTTTTTTGGTAACACCCCCTCTTTAAGAGTTATTACGCCTCAAATATTGAAAATTTGCTATTTTTAGACACCTGTAACTTAGGCACCTGTAAAACTTTTTCTTTGACAAGACATGAAAATTAAAGGTTCAATAATATATTTTTACGTGTGTTAACGGTTTTTTTTAGTTGTAAAGGATTCCGGACTTATGGCCCCTCAAAATTTCAAAAATGTGCTATTTTCACGTTTTTTCTTATTACATGAAATTTTCAAATTTTTGTGTAAGTCACAATTCTAAACAGTTTATATTGAGTTTTGGAAATGTGCGCTTTTAAAAACCGTTGGTTTATATTCTACCTTGTTTTTATATTAAACTGCTCAGTAATTCAAATAAATCAAGACAAATTAATTAAATTTATAATATATAGTTTTAGTTTATTTTATATTAATTGCATAATGCATATCTATATAATATGTACTATGTACATACATACAATATACCTAGTTTGTTTTTTTTTAGTGATCATGAAATTGATTATTATACTAAACTAAAAGCATTTATATAATTAATAACATTAAAACATCAAATTGTATTAAAATTTATTATGATTAAAAATAAAAACTATTTATTCACACCAATTATACCTATATATGTATATAGGTACTTGTATTATTATAGCGCCATTTTTTACTTTGATCATTCACATCTTACTACAAGTTATTTACAATATATTAATAATGGATAATATAATAATCATATAATATACATTATATATACATATGTATATGATGATCATTTTTAATTATTTAATAATCAAAACTATTTAAATATAAAAATAAAAAAAAAAACACAGAATATAATATGAAATTGTTATTATATAGTTTTAATACTTTATTTTAATAATTTTATACTTGTTTAATTACACTTATTATTATTATTATTTGTAACCTACATTGCCATATAATACAAATATGGTGATAATTTTTTTAAATGTTTTTTTTTTTGTTATTAAACATTCTGAAAAAAAAAACAAAAATCTATAAAATGATCATAACATAAATAAGAATTACAGAAGTTTTTTTTTTGTAATAAATTTTATATAAATCAAATATATGTAGGTATGTACATACATATATATACATACCATAAACATACTATATATTTATAGGTAGGTATACTACTATTAAATAAGTTGAAATCATCTTCATGTTATCTCTACCAACTGATTCATAAAAAAAGACAAAAAAAAAAAATGTATGTATAAGATAAAAAAAAAAACAAAATCAAAATGTTGCTGCAACATTTTTATTTTTTTAATTGAAAAGATGATCATTCAAAGATGGTGTAACTTTATTCATTTTTTTTTTTTTTTTTTTATTTAATACAGATGAATTAACACAATTTATATATTTAATATAACATTAAAAAAATATATTTTTTGTTTGTTTTTTTTTTTTTTTTTTTTTTTTAATTAAAATTCAATTCTATTTTAATAAATGCCAATTAAATATAATAATATAAAGAGGAGCTTTTATATTATATTCTTCTGAATATGTATATGTATGTAAACATATTATATCTTTTCAAATAAATTTTTATGTTAAAATAAGATGTCTGTCTCTAAAGTGATTATTATCAAAAGATAATCATTACAATACAATAAATATAATAAAGATTAAAGATAAATTTTTAAAATATTTTGAATAATTTAAAAAACGGAATTTAATGTTTTAATTTAAAAAAAAAAAAACATATGCATATGCCTTCTTTTCATACAGCGTGTTCAATTTCAATGGTCTTTCTTGGAATGAATGATCGGTGTTGTTAAGAAAAAATAAAAAATTGAATAGAAGGTGGGTCTAGTTTTAATCTTTTAAAAGTTATGTTAAAAAAGAATAATTAGTTATATTATGTTAGTTAAAGTGTTTTTCAACTGTCATTTAATTTTATTTCTTAAAGATTAAAAGAAATTTTAAAGTTTTTGCAGGCAGCTTTGGTAATAATTTCTCGTAATAATATTTTAATGTTTTCTATTATATATATATTCGGATTGGAAAACTCTGAAGTGATGTCTGATAATGATTCTGTTTGTTTTGACACCACTGATGGCTTATTTCAAGAAAGATCATTAAAAGTCAAACACCCTGTATATTATGTATATAGAGTTATTACTAAATGTTACTAAATTCATTTAAGTTAATAATATTAAAATTTTTTGAATGATTTTATAATAAATTAAATAATAAATTAATTTGAAGGAGGTTCCAATACATATATAATTTGTATAAATCACTTAAAAAATAGGTTACTTTAAAAATGACTATATGACTATACTATACCCAAATTAAGTTTGGGTATAGTGTTTTTAATGAAAATATTTTTAAGTTATGAATCTTAAATACAATTTTTAGGGTTATGTTATGAGTAATAGCGTTAAATTTTAAGCCCTCATTATGAGTGTTTCCTTCCCCGCGTTAGATTCAACTTTTATAACCAAATATCTTTCATATGACCACATTATTTAATATTACTTATATTTACTTCCTCGCAGATTCTTTTCTGTTAAAGTATAGTTTTGTTATCTTGCTAACACAATATATTATGTTATTTTTTTTTTGTTACTTTTCCCAAGAAGGAAGTTCTTTTTTATACGATAGATTAAGTGTTTTTGTGTTTCTGTTCAATACTATGTAGATGTATTTTACTATTATAGTATCTTGTTGTTCAATCGGCATGTACTTCTACATACACCAGATACTTTTTATTAATGATTATAATTTAAATTCTTATTTTATTTTTCCTCTTTCACAGTAAATAAAGGATAAAAGTTTTAGTTTGTTACCAAAAAAAAAAAAAAAAATTTATTATTAACTTGTTAATATCAAATTTACAGTTAAAAAACCATTTTTAACTGGTAAAATATCCAAAACAAAAAAAAAAAAAACCACAAAGGTTCATTATCCTTTAACAGAACAAAACAGAACGAAAGAATATTTTAATAACATCCCAATGTACCCAAAATTTATTTAAAACAAAATATAATGGTATCAACTTACAATTTTAATACCCTTAATTTAAAATCTTATTTTCTTTATTACTCCACTTTATATTCAAGTCAAAGTCCAAAATAATTCTTCCATTTAAATCCAAAAAAAAAGAAAAAAAAAATTAAAATTCTTATTTAACCATGACAAGAATCCAATGTTTTTTGCAAAATAAACGTGCGATCCTTTGTCATTTCGTATCATAATTACAATGATTTCTATCTGACAGAATATGCAATTCTTTTTAAAAAAAAACACGTCCGTATAGTATACAAGAACAATATATGTTTTGGGATATGATGTATTGTATATTTGATTCATTCATCCCTGTTATTATTTTGTTCTTGTTGGTTTTTTGTCTGTCTTTTGCGGGTAGCAACAACCAGCGAACTATCCATTACAAGCGAACAAAACAAAAAAACAACCAATTCAAAAATTTTAATTTAATTGTATCATTCGAATAATTTTGATTTTTTTTTTTTTTTTAAATATTTATTTGAAATGTGTCTTCCTTACCTCTGGCGTTGAGTTTAATACCATCTGTCAACTTTTTGTTATAAATCTGTCAGTTCACAAAAATATGGAATTTTAAATTATATATTTTTTTTTTTCATTAAATTCTAAATGAAATAATGTGTTCTTATATACGATTCTGAAGTCAAAAAACACAGTTATATGATCCTGATGAATTACACCAAATTCTTTATTTATGGTCTTATGATCATAATCATAAGTTATTTATTCAAAGTTTAAAAAGAAAAACTCATCAAAAAAGAAACAATAAATAAGAATAAGATATTCTAAGTGTTTGAACAGGAGTAACTTTAAAAAAAAAAACAAAAAAGAAAAAAAATAATGACAGCTTGAAATTATTTGGACTTAATTTAGACAGAACGAAGAACAGAAAATCTAAATGAAGTTTTAATTAAAGGGCATGTCAAAAACAAAAATTATCTGAAAACTTGATTTTTTAATGTAAATTAGTTCATTTAACATTCAAAAAAGTGGTTTTGAATTACGTTTTTATAAAAGAAGAAAAAGAGAAGATGAAATCAAATAAAATGACGTTAACAAGAAGGTCTTTATTTTTTTATGTCTTCTAATAACTTTTAACAAGATTATTTATAAATTTATTTATTTTTCTTTTTTAATAGAAACAAAAAATAATGAAAGTTTTAACATAATATGAATATTCAAATATATGTAATCCTACAGACATTTTACGTTCATTTTTAAATTAATTTAAAGAAAATTTTGAAAATGTTTATTTTTAAAATTTATAACCGAATTAGTTTATAAAATTAATTATTTTATGCAAAAAATATAAAATAATTCATTTGGTGGATAATGTACATAAAATATTTATAGTAATTTAGAAAGGAGTCCACGTAAATTGCAAAAAAAAAAAAAATTCCAATGATTCAAAATCCCAGCAAAAAGAATCGCGCACATTTCAAAATTCCAAGTTACAAAATCCCAATGTAAAAAAAATAGCAAATAACATAAAGCCTTTTGTCTTTTTCTGTATTCAAAAATTAAAAATGATTAATAACGTTATAACTATTACTTTGTTTAAATATTTTTAATATATTTATTACCTTGAATTATATTTTGATAATCACATTAAGTCGCCTATTACAAAATCACTGGTCTGAATTAGGATATATACTATACTTTAAATGTTTTATTGTTTAAGTATGGATCTAATAAAGTTTGTTTCTATTTAAATTATATCATTGTAGAGTTGGTTACAAAATGAGAATTCCAATAATTTGTTTTGCGGAGGTTTGGGGCGGCTATCCTCAATAATTTAAATGCATTTTTCTTTTTTTTTTTCCAAGTATGTATATATGAAAAAAAAAGATTGAAATGGATTTTAAAATTTATTGCAAAATCAGATTTATACGTTTTTTCCAGGATGCAAAGATTTAATATGCCAGATTATGAATTAGAAGAGATTTTACATTTTGTAACAAAATCAAAATTTCAGTAATTTGTTTCTACCGTTGGGATTTCAATCACTGAAATGTTTATGTAACAAAAATAATTAGAAAGGATTTTACAATTTATTACAAAACCTAAGGTTTCCGTTATTCGTTTAGCGGGGATTTGGAGATAAGCGATATTTTAACTACATACAGAAAATATTTTTTCTTGGGATTTTCTGCCTTAGATTTTTTTTTTTTTGGGATTTTGTGTTTTGGATTTTTTTAATTTAGAATTTGGAGTTTTGGGATTTTGATTTTGGGATATCAGCTCCAACCTATTTAGAATAAACTAGATCCAAGTCAGAGATTAGAAACATCTCTAAAAAATGTATAGTAAAAAATATTGAACTTAAGTATAGTAAATTCTTAAGTTATAGAATATACAACTTATTGAAAAACTACGAAAAACTTTCAAAGAACATTTAAATGCATTAGCCAACAAAAACCAATAGATCTTATGAATGAATTGAAAAAAAATGTTTAGAATAAAATCGGACTAAACATGGCCAAATTAATATCATTAAATTATGGAAACATCAAGTGTCAAATAAACCAAATCTATATAATATTAGAGAAAAACTATAAACACTTTTCGGAAAGCATACCATATTCAACCAAACCAATGTACAGTTCAATCAATGTACACACTAAATTTAAAAACAATTTTCAAAAAATAAAATATAACATTTCTAGTGAACAAGTATATTAAACATTAAATTAAGATAATATATAAAAATGTCATAGGTCGTCTATAATATTAATAAAAGTAATTAACTAATAAATATCAATAATTATAAAACAAAAAAACAAAAAATAAATAAAACTCTGAAACACATAGACTGATAATTAAAAACAGATTCATTGATGACCTCAATAAATTGTCTGGATAAAAAACAAGAAAAAAAAAAAAAAAAACCTAATATTGAAAAAAATCTTAATAGTAAAAGTTTTAATTAAGTTGCAAAGATACCGATTAAATAATACTCATTCTCACGCGATTTATATATACATATATATATATTTTTTTTAAATTTTATTAGTTTTTAAAACGCAATGTATGTACTTGCATTTTATTTTTTACCAATAGACATTGAAAATTTTTGTGATGAGTTGAGACTTAAGTTTTTAAAAAAAAAGTCTTTTCTTTAAATAAGAAAAATTATTCTTGAAATAGCTATATAGAAAAACTTTTTTAACTTTTTTATTTATATAAATATACATTATATATATATATATGTATTTTTAAATTAAAAATTAGGAAAAAGCATTTAATCTATACTTTAATAAGGTTTTTAGATTATTACCTTTAAAATTTAATTTAAAAATTTTTTTTTTTTATATTGGTTATTTGGTGCAGCACGAATCTATAGTTTAAATCAAATTTCCGGAATATAATTAATCAAAAATATTATTTGGAAAAATGTTACAAAAAAAAAAAAAAAAAAAATCTAATCTCATGGAATTTATAACATATAAACTCTTATATTTTTTTCAGTATATATTGAGAAATATATTAGTTTGTATATACTATGTATGTATGAATATTCGAAAAATATTTTGCGTATAATGTGCGAATTATACCAAAATATTATAAAATAACAGGGGGTCTAATAATTATAATATATGATGTATATATACATACTCTAAAACTTAAAAACTTGACACTAAAATTCATTTCTTTAAAAATTTTGATCATGTAACTGATTGAAATATAGCGCCGTCAAATGAAGAAGAAAAATGGCACGTGTATGTTATATTAAAAATAATAATAAAATTTTACTTCAAATCTTTTCGGTTTTAGTTGCATATATTCTTTTTCCTAATAATAAATAATAACATATTTTTCATTTGTATATAGTTACTGTAAATATACATTAAATTCATATATTTATTAGAATCAAGTAAATCACAAATTTTCAACAAAATTCCAAAAGAACTAAAAAACCAAGAATAATTACCATGAAATTAAAACTAAAATGAAATGCGCTCCTTGATATTTAAAATAACGTTTTTTTTTTTACCTTTTTTTTATATTCTTGGATATGTTTATATATATATATATATATATATATTATGTTCATATATATATATATATATACGTGATCAAAATAATCCGTTCAAAATCTCATTAAAAAAAAAGTAAAAATAAAAAATTTAAATCTCGTAAGTATGTATATTATATTTTAAACAATTCTCATGTAGATCGCGTTTAGTATTTTAGTATAATCGCTTATAAAATATAATATCGACGAGTTTTTTTTTTTTTTTTTTTTCTTTAAACTTATTGTATTATTCTTATTGTACTTTACATGTAATAAAAATAAATAAATCCTATGGTGAGAATTCAATAAAAAATATATTTAAAGTAAAAAAAAAAAAAAAGTAAAAAAAAACAGAAACAGAAACAGTTAATTTCAGGTGAAAAAACAATTCCAAGGTAGTGAGTTCTAGATCTTCATGTCTATCAAATTGTACTGCATTTTAAATATTTATATAAATTGCCTCGAATTGTTATAGGTATACCTTGGAAAATAAAAAACTCTCATCGTTAAATTTGTTATTGTTTTCTTTTTTTTTTTTTCTATTGCAAAGTTAAGTCACGTTCTTAAGATTTTTAATTTTTATTCCTGTTTTGTTGTTTTTTTTTTTTATTTTCTAAAGTTCTTTTGTTCTTTTTAAACAACATGTGTTCCCTTTAACCTTTTATGGGGCTAGTTGAACTTTCAATTAAAATTAAATTATCACGAATTAGTGTTAATGGTAATTTTTTTTTTTTTGGTTTTTTTTTTTTTTTTTTTTTTTTTTTTTTGGAAATTATAGAATTTAAATAAAGTTAAAAGAAGAAAATATATTATTTCAAATATAGATTAGAACAAAAACTGAAATAAAATAAAAAGTAATATAAACACGAGAAAATTATATTGGTAAAACGAATTGTTTTTTAGTTTTTTTTTTTTTTAAATAAATTATCGTTTGAAAAATGTAATGACCCAAATTTTAATTGAATAGAATGAATTATGTATAAGTTTTGAAGAGGAAATAAATGGTTAATGATGGCATGATCAGAATGTTTATATTAATTTTTATAATGTATAAATATTATACATTATATATGTATTTTTGAAATAGATCATTAATTAAATGCAGGTGACAAAAAAAAAAAAACCAAAAATTTTATTGTTTTAAGAAATCGTTATCAGTTTTGGGTAATCATTCGTTACTGTTGTAACAAATAAAATTTTAATTGTGATAGTAAAATATAAATGCACAAGAATTTGTACATTTTTTTTTCCCCAAATTACTGTTCGTTTTATTAAAACTTAAAACCATATGAAATTCATCAAAAGACATCAGAAGAAGCGCGTATTTTTATTAGTTCACATAAGAAGCAAGGGGGTTAAGCTGAAGAAAATGATTTTTAAACTAATCTTAAGTCTTAACTGAAGAATTAAAAAATTAAAGAGAAAACTAATACAATTTTGAGATTTAAAAGAGTTTTAGTATATACTAAAGATCTTTCTTTAAGCCGAGGGCAGTATATTATACGAGTATGTTATTATTGGGTTTAGTGACCGAATTATATGGTGTTGAATTTGAGCTTGAAATGAGTAAGATTGAATATAAAATTGAAGTTAAATGATTTTATTTTATTGTTGAAATTATTTGAGTTAGTGTTGGTGATTGGTTAATTTTTTTGAAATATTCTGACAGCACTTTTTCACGGACTCTGACAGTACAAAAAAAGAGAACCGTACTTTATTTTATAGATACATATATGTATTTATTTGGACATTTTTTTTTTTTTTTTTCTTTTGTAAGGTTAGGTGGGTAATCATTGGAAAATACTCTATATTTGTATCTTTTTACTTTTAAAATTGAACAGGCTTATATTTTTGGAGTTATAGGTGCCAATCATCTAAAAACACTCTACTCGTAAATGTGTGTCTTTTTACTTTTAAAATTTTAACATGTTTATTTTTGTACTTGCATACACCAAATTCTTGTATAGCGCATATAAAAAATTAAAATTGTCAATAAAAATATATTCAAAAATATAAAAGTTCATTCAAAAATTATTATACAAAACAATGTAAAATAAAAAAAAAAAAAATTTTAAGAATTTAATTTATGACTGACCGTATAAACAATGCCTTTTTTTACAATAAAAATTATTTTTTATCATTGTTTTTTTTTTCAATTTTAATTTTAAATTTTGGGAATCTTTTTGTTATTAACTTATTTAATTTTTTTTTTTTTTTTTCTTTAATTGCAGTTAAAATTCTTGTTATGAATGAATCAAAAAAGAAATAAATAGAAGACGTAACCATTACAAAAATTTTTCACATACACACTGACATTTATTTATTAACTGATCATTAATAAATCCATATATAAAACCCATAAAAATTATAAAAAACAGAAAATATAAAAAAAGTGAAAGTCTACTCATATAGGTATCATATGTGTATAATATGATAATAAGTACTTTATTTGGTCATCTGGTGAAATAGAGTTTCTTTTTATTTTTGGATGATTTTTTTTTTTTTTCTTATATTTTCGAATTTTTATTCACTAACACTTTGGTGTTAAAAGATATTTTTACTGTTTTTGATTCATTCTTTTTTTAATTTATGCATTTATACCGTCATTTTTTTCATATGCAAATATTATTAAAAGAAATGAAATTTTTTTTTAATGTTTTCTTTTCTCATCTTCAATATTTTAGTCGCACTTTTAAACCAAAAAAAAAATTTATTAAAGTCACAATTTATTGAAAATTATTTAAAATTCCTTAATTGAATGTTAAAGTGAAAATATATATACCGAAATATTTCAGTTGAAAGTAAAAGTAATGAATATATTTAATAGGCTCAAAACACAAATTAGTTAACGTGAGATGCCCAATGAAATTTTAATAAAAAAAAAACAATGTTTTTGCTAATAAAAATGACTTAATAAAAATAAAGTGACTAAAATTTAAAAAAAATTTTGTACTATGTATTTATATTTTAGAAGTATTTACATGTAATTCTACTGGTTTGGAAGTGATTAGGATGAATCATTAATTTTTGCTAAGCATTTATTGTTTTTTTTTTTTGTGAGTAAAAGAGTAAAATTAGAATTCAAGTCTTATCTATATGTCAATTTAAAAAATATGACTTAACATTAAGTTGTACTGGAATTATGATAATAAAACAGTACCAAATAGTTTTTGTTTTTGTTGCAAAGAGATTTTAAGATAAAGCTGGTGGTGGGGTTTTCTCCTATAATCTAAGTATTAATGTAGCTATTCGTTTGCCGGAGCTTTCCAGCGTCTTTCACAGGGAAATAGCTGCCATAAACAAGAAAGTAAATCTGCTGAAAGGAAACATTGTCTCCATTAGGAAAGTTTATATCTTCACGGATAGGATAGTCAAACTGCTATTAAAGCCTCGAAATCCTATCAGATTAACTCAGCAGTTGTCAGTAACTGTTTCTCGTTTTTAAATGAACAGGGTGCAGTTTATTAACATCCACCTTGTCTGCATACCTGGAAACAGTGGATTCATTGGAAATTACACAGCTGATGAACTCGCTAGGATCTGTACAAATCTACAAATTCTCACAGACAAGGAGAATCTCGAGGTTCCTATCACAACCAGCAACTAATGGTCTGAACAAAAAGCCAATACACTCACAAGCCGCAGATGGTTCTCTATTAATATTGAATTTTTAACTTAGAATGGAAGATTTCTAAGGATTTTAAAAATAAAAACAAAAAAAGGGGTTCAAACCCCGGTGTTCCGAGATGGCCTACATGCTAAAGTCAAAAGGGTCCTAAAAATATCGGCAGATATTTATATCTGGACAATATAAAATATAAAAGAAAAAAAAAATTCTTGATTTATTCTAACAAAATAACATCTGATATTCTAACAAAATAACAAATTTTTTTTTAATGTTTGCTTTATTTTCATTACCAAAATTTGTATACATATATAAAAACGACCTTAACCTTGATCTTATCAAGTCTCTTTAAAAATGTGGTTCAACCCGGTTTTTTTTTTTTTATTAAAACAATTATTATTATTTTAATTTTTAATGAAGCAGTTAAAACTACAGACTGCCTACTTATTTAATGTGATACAATTTAATAAAATATTATCATAAATTTTGATCACATGCTTATAAATAACAAGTTTAAAGTACGCATTAAAATATAATTATAAAATAAAATTCAAAATTTATTCATAATCATAATATACGCCTTCAATTGGAGTAAATATACCTGTTGTTTCCTTTTGTTTTTTTTTTTTGTTTTTTGCTTAATAAATAATCAATTAAATTCCTAAATTTAAATCAACTTGTAAACATTAATGTTCAATAAACTTGATCTTATTCCAAAAAAAAAAAAAAAAACCAAATAATAAAAATCATCTTTTATTAAAAAATAAAAATTTAATAAAAATCTAAATTTAAAGTTGAGGATTCGAATTGTGTGTATCAGACAATGAAAAAGAAAAAAAAATGTCATAATTTTTTTCCCCCGCGAATCTTTAATTTGGCGTCATATTAAAATCCAGTACTATAATATTAATATATATATATATATATTCGCGGTTTTTCCGGTTATCAAAATTTTGAATTGCATCAGTAGTGAATTAAAATGCAGTTTGTTTTAATTTAAACCATAATTTAATAGTTTTGTACTTTATTTTTGGTGTATGCACAACTATATTTTTGTTGAATTTTTATCGGGGGCATTTCATTATAAAAAATGAATTTTATTGTTGTCATGGCAAAAAAAAAAAAAAAATAACTGCTTGCATTCCAAACTATATATTATTTACATTTTATCCTTGATTAAACCAATATGTATTCCATTTAAAACTTTTTTTTGTTTCATTACAATATCAAACCAATTGAGAAGATCTCAAAAGTAATACTAGTTAACCTTGACAATGCCTTAACAAAAAAAAAGGAGCGATAATAAGTTCAAAATTTCAATTTGAGAATAAAAAAAATTCAAAAATCGCATTTGGAATCATAAATTGAAAATCTTCGATAAAGAAAAAAAAGTCGGCGGTATCACAAATTAAAGAAAAAATGCAGATTCGTTAAAGTTTATACAAAGTACACACATATCATATGTTTGTACATACATATGTTTTAAAAAAATTTTTAGACAGGAATCGAAATCAGTTAAACATTAAAAAGTAATAAATCTTTTGTTGTTGATAGTAATTAAAAGTTTTAAATTTTAAGAGGGTGTTCACAAAAAATAAAAATTTAATAAACGAATTGAACAAAAAAAATAAATAAATAAAACAGAAAACATCCAGTCTATACCCAAAACTATTTTTTTCTTTTTGGTTTTTTTTTGTCTTCCTTTCTTTTATAAGAAGCAGACTGCAGAAGACATAATATATACCTAAATAATTTATTATTCGTATTTATTCATATTGAAGCTTCATTTTCTGGAACCATTTGTTTCACTAAGCCGTTGAACGGCGGCTGCAGGCATATATCCAAAACAGGTATTAAGTGAAACTATAAAACGAAAATAAAGTGTGCTTAATATACTTCTTAAATTCATAAATTTGTATTTCACTAAAATGCTTTCACTGCTAAAAATAATTTAAAATTTGTCCTAGAGATTTCCATTTTTTTTCTATTCTACTCCATAAAACATTTAAAATTCATATTTATTAAAATTTTCAAGCTAAAAAAAAAAAAAAAAGAAAAAAAAATTGTATTCATATTTGTTATATCTTAAATCAGGCTATTAATAAAAGCCTGAATTAAGAATATGGCGGGAGACAATATGAACGATTTTCTATAGCCTGAATTGAATTAGAATTTTTGCACTAATGATACATAAAATTCCTGCCCATGCAATAAACCAGGCGTAAATATGGAAAAACCACATCTTTATGAATCTTTATCAAAAATTTTTAATTTTTTTTATTTCAAGGGGATTCGAACTTGAGCACTTAAAAATTTTAATCGAATAAGAAATAAATGTTCTTATCGCTTCACTACAATACATAATGAAATTTACTCGACTTTTAGAATATAAAATTAATGACATTTAATAAAATATAAAGCTATTTTGGTATTCAACTAATTTAAATATTTATATGTTACTAAGTTAAATATTTATAATATACTTTATATTATATTTTTTAAAATATTTATACATATGTATGTAATACAAAGTATTTTTAAAAATATTATGTATTATTTTACATAAAAAAAATTTTTGTTTGATTATTTTTCATCTATTATTTTATTTTGTATTTAATGAAAAATTTTTTAACATATTTTTACAATAAAAAAAAGCAAAAAAAAATTAAAAAAAAAAAAAAAAATTCATTCGATGGGGATTCGAACTGACGCCCTGAAAAGTTTACTTTTTTTTTTGATAGAATTTTTAAATATAAAAATTGCTTTATTCTTTCTTGCTATTGTGAATACATGTACAAACAAACATACATACATAATAACATGTTTCATATTATTTTATTTGTTTAATTTGTATACAAAAAAACGAAAACAAAGAAATGTCAACGCCAAGCGGTAATATATTTTGATGTTCATGTGAAGGTTATTATTATTGTAAATTAAATTAAATTTAAAAGCAAAATTAAAGCAATTTTGAGATAATAATATATAGGTATATTTAATACAAATAAAAATATTTAATATTTATTTAATAAATAATATGTAATTCTATAGGTAATACAATAAATTTTGTAATTATGGCAAAAAAAAAAACGAATAAAAATATTCAACCTGTACCTACTAAATAAAATTTTTTTTTTATTTAAATTTTTTAGTTTCTTTTATGAAATTCCTTTTAAATATATATACATATAATAAATTTTAGTTATTAGTATATACATATATTAGTATATATTATTAATTTCGGATATTCAACACAAAAACTATTTTATAGCATTTACTTTAATAAATAAATAACAAAACAAAAATTAAAAAGTTAATAGGTACAGTGAGTCATACATAGTGAAAATTAACTTAATTTGATTTTATTTTGTAGGAAAAGTTTATATGAAATTAATACAAAATTACCAACTGATTTTTACTTTATTTTGTTATTTATACGATCGAAATAAAAATAATCAATTTTTATTAATCAAGTACTTAGATAACTATAGCCATCTTTAACGTTTATTTTAAATTATTATTAAATGATTTGACTTCTAACCAACCTAACCTAAAATTACTATTATCTCAGGCCAAATACCATTTAAATGAATTTTTAATTTTTTCTGGATTTCTGAATATTTAAGGATGTTATATTGAAATGGAAAGAATATTTCTGAATAATTTGACTAAAGAGTTAGTTACGAGTTAATGTGTGCAAGGGTACTATCTATGGTATTATGTACTATGTAACTGTAAAATATTATAGATTTAGATCTATTGCGATTAATAAAAGTTTCATAAACCGCTGAAAAAAATATAATATTAAATAATAGATAAATGATATTCAAGTGATAAGTATAAAATAATTTATTATGTGAGTCACTGTAAATATCTAATATAATGTACAAACACATACAATACAGATATAAAACTATTCTATATAAATATGTATAATGTATATAATTGTTATTCGTAGTAATTTTCTATAACAATATTGATTAATATTAAAAATGCATCACAAATATGTAGTCATGACTGTATAAAAGGTTACAATTAATGAACGTAAAATAATATAAAAATAATATTCTTAAAATAATAAAAACTAGAAAAAATATGAAATTATAAAATTTAAATCTATAAGATATTCAAATCAACAAAACCTACTTCTTAGAAAATAATTTTCTTAAATGATATTATGTAACATTTTGTTAATTTTCTATATTTTTTATAGAATTTCTTTTGTTTAAAATTTAAAAATCTTTTTATGGATTACAATCGCACCTCCTCTATATATTATGTAAATATATTCGTACATCCATGCATCCATATATATATATATTATGTATGAGTAGGTATATATGCACTTTTATATAAAATAATATTTTAATTTTCATATTTTGTTTTGTTTTAAATTTTGGGCTCGGTATTACACCATCATCCACTATACAATTACAATATGTACATATTTTAATATCTTCATAATATTCTGTAATCATAATAGTAATCATTTGTAATCATTATTATCAATATCAATAATTATAAAAGGAGTTAAAAACTCATAAAATAAATTTTGTATTGGTTTTTTTTTTTTTTTTTTTTTTTGGAAGCTTTTGGAATATTTACACGATTTTAAAACAAAATAAATTCTTTAAAAATGTATATGAAGTAAGTAATACAAAAAAAAAAAACAAAAAAATCTGAAATTTATAAAAAAAAAAAAATTACTTTATGATGCAAAAATTTGATTAAAAAAAAAAAAAAAAAATTGCAAACAAAAAAAATTCCTAAAAAATTACTTTTAGATGATGTTTGTATATACATAGTCAAACCTAAAAATTTTAACAACTACACCTAATGTAATTTTGTCAGGTTGTTTCTATTATAAAATAATGTTTTTGTTTGCTTCACATTTTTTAAATACCCACATTTTGTTTCTTCTATGTAAATATTTTAAATAATTTGTTTTGATTTATTTGTTCAAAATTTTTATTTATTTTTGTTTCTTATTTTTTTTTTTTTTTTGCTTTTAGAAACTTCAAATTTCTATCAACCAAATGCCAATCAACGTTTTATATCTCCTAGTTTAGCAAGATTACAAAGAGAAAATTCAGCTAGAAATAATTTTTTTCCAACATCGAGTACATCAAATTTAAATGGTAATACAGTTTCTGGGTCAGAACAACAACAACAACAACAATCACAACAAGGAATTTCAATTAACACTGATGGTGATTCAGGAGTAGTGGTAAGTTCAAATATATTTGAACTCATTTTAATTTTACCTATATGCATATATAATGAAAATATTTAATATGTATGTAATATGTATATGCAAGTATGGGTATATACATACATAAATAAATATTTTTTAAATTTAAAAATTTATAAATAACTCTTAAAAATTATACCAATTAGCTGTTTTTTTTTTTTTTTTTTTTTTTTTTTATTTAGTTATTTTTTGAGGGCCGATATCAATTTCAATTATCTTTCATATTTTTTTCTTTTATTAAGTATCTGATACTTTAATTGATATTTTTAATATTTTCTCAAGTTTAATGTACCATTTTAAGAAAATTAAATATATACTCGTACTTATTAGTTTTCTTCTCTTTTTTTTTTAATTTTTTTTTTTTTTATTTATTCAAATTTATTAACCATTTTCAAGTACATATAGGTACATAGGTTTATTTTGAATTCCATCAGACAAATTGTCTGCATATAAACTCTTGTATGTTCTACAAATTTGCATATTAACCAATAAATACATCATATGCTTTTAGTACTTAAATAAAAAAAAAAAAAAACAACCAAAAAAAACTATTTAAATTTTCTTGTACTTAAATTGTACTAATATTTAACCTTGATACACTTTTATTTTTTTTTTTTTTCTGAATAAATATTTATCAAGTTCGTCTATTGAATTTTTGGAGTATTCAAATACTAAAAAAAAAAAAAAAATTAAAGAAATGAAGAAGATAAAGAATTGAATTCCACTCTCCTGCTTCTTTTTCTTCTTCATATTCAAAACAGTTAATACAACCTTTAAAAAAATATATTTTTTTTTATACCCAACAGTTATAGGTCAGTTAACTTTATTTAATTTTTTTTAATCAGTGCGCGATATCGTATATAATTCTTCATATTATAAATATATACATAAAATTTTCGGAAACAATAATAATTGTTGTTGTAAATAATTTACATTATTTTTGGCTAGTTATAAGATTAAATAATTAAAATAAAATAGTACCAGCACTAGAGCACCCATTAGACCTTAACCATCATAATATCATATATAAAAGAAAAGTATAAAAACATTAAAATAAACAAAGTACAAAAAAAAAAAAAAAATTGTTTGTTAAGAGAAGAAATAAGTGATCACGACGATCTATTACAAATCATAAACAGTACGTTTATAATTATTTAAATATCGAGATGCAATCTGATATTACGCCATTGAAAGAAAAAAAAAATCTAGGACACTTGAACATTTTTATTTTATATTAGTACTATAACAATAATCGCAGTTTTTTATTAGATTAATTTTTATTATTATTAATTTTTATATTTTTGTGTATTTAGAGACTTATATAGAATTAATTTCTTGATTAATTAATTCCATTTCTGCTTATCTATAATTGGTTAAAATACAAATTTTTCTTCTCTATTTAATATAGAATTAAAATTATGGATTTTTGTTTTAAAATAAAAATGTTATTTGCTCTGTCATCAAAGTAACAGTCATTGTATATTATTTCTTAGGGCAGGCTATAGTTTAAGTATATTTGGTTGTTAGAAAAACAGGGTAGATAAGTCGTTTTTTATTAACCAAAAACTAAAATAAAGAGGAATATATTATATTTTTTGCTCCTATTATATTTCATGTTATTTAAAAAGAATGAAATTTCATAACTATAGTTTTGGATCATCTCTATACCCTATCCATATAGAAACTTTCAAAATTTTAAAATGAGCATTTTAATACGTTGATCTCCACGCACACCGATTAACATAAAAAAGAACTTGCGTTAAGTCCCAAATATAATACCGGTGAACATCACTGAAAGGTTTCAAAATCCCATGCTCACCGGTAAACTTTCGTTAAGTCCCACATATAATACCGGTAAACATTACAGAAATGTGTCAAAATCCTGTGCCTCATCGGTGCACATAAAAATAAACTTCCATTAAGTTCGAATGTATCACCGGTGAGTATTTTTAAAGCTAAAAAACAAAAATAAATTAAATTGATTCGAATTTAACGCAAGTTTATTTTTATGTTCACCGGTGAACACGGGGTTTTAAAACATTTGAGTTATGTTCACCCGTGATACATGTCGTGGAGCTTAATATGTTAAGTTAGGCGTTATACATATGTACCTATATGGAAATGTTATGTTAATACAATAATTGCAGCAAATAAAATTACTTAAAACACTTATTCTTTCAATGTTAAATGTTTTTATATGGAGTGATCACTGATATGAAGTCAATCTTAAGTCATTTAATATTTTTTCCTTTTTTTTTTAGTATAAAAAAAATCATAGTAAGAACATATTTGGTATTTCCGTAAAATAACTTAAAAAGTATTAAGAATATTTATATACTTAATACACTAAGCCTACCTTTAATTCCTACTACTTTTTAATAAAAATGAACGCTTTGGATTTGAAATTCTTTTCTTTATACAAATTATATGAAATTCTTAAATATTTTTCTTATTAATGAAATTTTTTTTTGCTTAAATTCTTTTAAACTCTACAAAAAAAAAAAAACCACATTAAATAATGGAATCATATTATTAAAAAAAGGTATGAGTCATAAAAATTTTTCTTAAGAAAAATTAAACAAAATGGTAGGTAGAAAATATAAAAAAAAATAAGAATAAATATATATACATAGGTATATTATGGTGACCTTTTTTGTATTTATTATAAAAACAAGTAGACAAAAAAAAAATAAATAAAACAAAACAAATAACTTGCAACTAATCAACTTAAATTTTACAAAAAGATACTGTATATTATAAAGAAAATATATAAAAAATATATAAAAACCAAAAGTGTGATCATACCACCCCGCCTTATTTATTTATAATAATAATAATTTTGTAACCACAAGTCATTAGCTCATTGCGCTTGTTAACTGAAATTGAAATTAAAAATTAAATTTCACATCAAAAAATCAAAATTATTTATAAAATCAATCCTCAAAACTAATAACCACACTAAAAAAAAAAATTACAGATGAAAAATTCTCAAATATTTTTTACTTTAACATATAAGTATCTATAGATACATTTTTATTACACATATTTTTGACAAACTTTAACAAACATTGTTAAAAAAAAAACAAAAAAATTATTAATGATAAAAATTTTTGTAATGGTATCATCATTTTAAACTTGATGCCACCACCCTTAAGGAGTATAACAAAATTTTGATTTATATAATCAAAAATCAACTCATGTAATATAGATTTCGTTTATAATAATCATCATTTTATCTCTTTTGATGTAATTGGAAATTTCATAAAAGTATTATTATTAAAAGATTCCCAAAAAAAATTAACTAAATCCTATATTATGCAGGTTAGGTATATAATTTTATCAAAATTGCAAGCAATTATATATATATATATAGTATATTATAATATAAAGCGATAAATGTCTTGTACAAGTCAAGGCCATGAGCTCATTTTCTTTTATATTTTAACTTTTTCCAAAGAATAAAAAATGAATTCATATAAAAAATGAATTCATATTTTTATTTAAAATTTTTTTTTTTAAATTCAATATAAATTTAACCAAAAAAAAAAAAACATATTTAAGAGGAGCCAAAAATTTTGTAAAATTTCGTTTAATTTTTTTTTTTAACAAAATATGGGCGGAAAATAACATTCACACCCTCTCATGTTTGGAATTTATGAAAAAAAAAAATTTTTTTATTGTCGCAATAAAAAAAACTTTTTTTTTTTACTTTTAAATAATTTTTCATCGTATATTTTTTCATTAACAAAATAATGAACGCACATAACACTTTAGTAAATCTGTTAAAAACTAAATTATTATGAAAAATTTTTCAAAATTAAATAAAAATTTAAAAATACAAAAAATATTTCGCCAAAAAAAACAAAAAAAATAATCAAAATTACAATTGAAAAATTGCAATATATATATAATTAAAATCAGTTTGATTATATAATCAAACTATATATGTTTCACCTCTTTAATTCAATATATGTACTTATTTAAAAACTTTTAATTTCAATCTGATCTGTTTAATTTAACAAAAAAAAAAAAAAAAAAAAATATGTACATGGTGGGAGATTGTTTTGAATGTTTTGGGACATAACACATTTTCTCACCAATTACCACAAAATTTTCATTATTTAAAACTAAAACTAAAAAAAAAAACAAAACTAAAATTTCAAAATTTCAAATGAAATGAAAAATATGTATGGTATGTACTCGTATATATAACCTAAACTATTACCGGAACAAATTTTGTATCTTATAGATACAGAGCAGATAGAGACCTATTTAGTACAGTTTTTTAGTTTTTAAACTTGATAAAAGGTTACAAAATTTACTTAACGAGCCATATTAAAAAAAAAACTTTTAATGATACTATAATATATAGGACTATATATTAGGTATATATATATATATTAAATCAATGTGTTCAATATTATAAATTAAGTTAATAATAAAAGAAATGTATTTTACTATACTATAAAGAAAAAAATTAAACCTATATATATATATATATATATACATAAAACTACAATAAAATGTTTCTAAATTCGATCTAATTGAATCACAAAATAAGGTCAAAAAAAAAAAAAAAACATTGTGATAATATAGTTAACAATTAAAATTTGTTCTGGTACCAAATTAATTTATATGTAGGTATGTACATTAACATTATGTATTACAAGAAAATAAATTTTTTTTTTTTATTCTATCATAATTCTTTTCCGTTCCCATGGTATTAATGATCATTGATCATACACTATCCAAATTGCTACAATATTACTATTTCGTTAATTATTTTTTTTTTTTAAAGGTTTTTTATTTTAAATCTTTTTTTTATTTTTTTATAAGAAAATTCTTTTGAAATTTTTTCTGTGACAAATTTATCAATGACAATTTATTTAATTCATATTAATTCAGTTTTCAATACAGATTGATTTGAAAACTTATAAAGTCTTAAAGTAGTATTGCTATAAATCTTCACAATTTAATAAATAATTAGTTAAAAGAAGGACTATAATTGCTTGCTACATTTTGTAAAATCAAGTCAAGCGAAAATAAAATCGGTGAGGGACCTTGTTGGCTTAGTGCGTAAAATCGTATAAAATATGCTATAAACACCGAGGGAGTGCAGTAGGTTGAAATCTCAGACACATTATTAAAGAAAAATTCCACCTTACGATATTTACCTCAACACCATACGAAAGACTTAAAGGACAGGCTGTGTATAATTTCGTTGTCGCATTTTAATTTATTTGGCAGGGGAATAAACTAAAAAAATAAATAAGTATATAATGATAATAATTAAAATATAAACAAAAAATCATTTGATTGACGATTAAATTGATGTTCTGATTCATTTAAATTAAGAACTTTATTTTTTTGTTCGCAGTGATATAGTGACACGAGGGAGATAGGGTTTCCATTTGACATTTTTATTTCACACGGTTTTCTGTTTCTATTTTTGCATTCCTCCATGTGGAGATTACATGGATTTATTTCGACTATATTATGGTGTATATTTCTATTTGTTGTTTTTACACCGACGTCTTTTATTTGCTTAGGAGTTCCACTCCAACATTATGTTACTTATATATTTCCAATTTTTTTTTTAGCGTGTAGCATATGCCCTTCTATTTTTTTCTTTCTTTATGTTGTTTCATTGTAGGTTATTCTCCTGAATATCTCCAAAGATCTTTGTTGTTTATTCTGGAAGGTTATAGAATATTTTTCATAATATGATGAATAGACAGCGTTTAGTGAAAACCTACAGATTTTGGGTGATATGGTAAAATAATAATAATAATCAGATAATAAGACCCATATAAGATAATATCATGATATCGAATAATGAAAACAAACTTAATAAAATTTTGGCCAAAACAATTTTTATTAATTTTATTAAAATTAACGTATTGAAAAAATCCACTGTTAGACCTCGAAGGTTTTAGTTTTATTTTGATATTTGCTTTAGATCTTCTTGCTGTTATTCATATAATGTTATGATAAACCATAAGCAAGTTTCTTTTTTATTGCACTTACCTTTACTTCTATAATCAATATTAAAGTACATAAATGAATTAAATGCATTTATTATTAAATTACATACAATGAACGATCATCAAAATATTATGATATTGATTAGAAAATTATAGCCCTTAACCATAATTTATATTTTGATTTCTAAAAATAACAAGACGCCAAAAATTGATTTAAAATATACCATAAAACTTCAAAAATCCCCCATCAAACACAAAAAAATGCAGTGAAAATAACTTTTCTTTTTGTTTTGTTTTTTTTTTTTATAGCATATTTACAGCATATTTTTTTTGTTTTTAATTGAAATTCAATCCACAATTCATTTTTCATTTAATCACAATAACAACACTTCAATAATACCCATCATATCGCCATAAGCGTAAAACCCTATCGTCGCGATTTTAATGAAAAATTTTTGAAGAAAGTTTTAAAATCGTGATTAAAATCTAATTTTTTTTTTTTATTTTTATCTTATTAAGTTTTCTTTTTTTTTTTCTAAATTTTATTATAGATTTTCATGTTTATTTTAAAAAATTGTTGTAAATTAAAGGTAAAAGTAAAAGAAAAATAGTGATCTAAATTGAAAAATAACTGATATTTTAATGACAAGACATGATTAAATGATTAAATTCGCCTTTAGCTAATAATGCTTGAATTAATCAGTAATGAAATCAATGAAAATCAAAAGTTATATGGAGGGTGTACTTCAACACTATATATTTTTTTTTTTAAATTAGAATTATGCTTAGAGAAAAAACCATGAGCACAAGTTATTTTTATTAACTTTTCTATTTCATTGATTTTTCATTTTTCTTATACATTTTTCTTTGCTACCTGTTTACTGCAGATACTCATACTATATATTGTTTTAATTTTAAGGGAATGGTTAATAATAATATTTAAATTGGCAGCATCAAAAAAGTCCAAGAAAAGTAATTTACGCGTTTTTGGGAAAATCATAAGGTATTCCCTTTCTTCAGAATATTTATATATACATGTAGGTATATATAAAATTTTGAATTAGGAGAGATTTTAAAGTTGGATCCAAAATCAGGGTTTTCTTGTTTGCCAGAATATTTATTTATATGTATAGGTGAGATTTTGAATTAAAAGAGATTTTAGAGTTGCAAAATCTCAAAACTCAAAATCAGGGTTGTCCCTTTTTGAAGAACATTTATATGTTTGTATATATACGACATTTTGAATTAGGTGGCATTTTAGAGTTGTATTCAAAATCAGATTTTCAATCATTTGTTTTGCAGTGATATAGGGATTTACTGCTCCATTAATTTAAATGCTTAACTGTTCAAAACTTTACAACGAACACTAAACTTGCTATAGATAAATTTAAAAGTTTTTGCACAACCATCTGAAATTAACTGTAATATACCCCAGGAAAATACTTTTCGAGACTTTTTTTCATAATAAAATTTGAAATTTTCTGGAGACTTTTTTCATATGCAAAAAGTTCCAATTTTGAGGAAACAAAATTTTGGAGCCTTTTCTCGTACAGCCATTTAAATTATTTAACTGAAGTAATAGAGAAAAAAATTCTGTTTCATATTTGATCTAAATAATCATTTTTTTTCTTTTTTTAATTTAAAATCTTAATCTTAAAATTAAAAAGATATAAAATTTTATTTTTCAAATTTTAACTTTTCACTTTCACTTTCATATTCTTTTTTTTTTTCTATATTAACAATTTAAAAAAAAAAAAAAAAACATTTATCTATTTGTATAAAAACAGCCCACCAAATCTCCCGAATATTATGATCAACCAAGACCATTTGGTGCTGGTAGAAAAATTAATTCATTTTCATCTCCTGGTCAGTTATCATCACCATCAATTACAAGAGGTGTTCGTCCAAATGGAAATTCCGGTTTTATACCACAAAAATCTCCATTACAATCATCAACAGGAAATCGTGGAAATGTTCCATATCAGCAATCACAATTTTTGGCTCAATTTAATGATCAACAGGTAAATAAATAAACTGAAAAAAAATAAACAAAACAAATAACTTTAAATCTTTAAATACTATTTATAACAAACCATTAAATCACTTTATTTCAAAACTAACCATAGACCCCTAAAAAAAAAAAAAAAATCAAATGCTATTTAAAACATTTAAAAAAAAAAAGAATTTCTAACTACTGACTTATTATATATCCCTATTATTATCATAATAATTTGATAATAAATGATTTATAAATGCGTAGTTTAAATGTAACTAATAATCATTAAATTAAAAAAAAAAAAAAAACAAAAAATAAAAATAAAAGAAAAGAAAAGACTTTCTTTACTAATAGGTATTAAATTATACACGATTGGTTGATTATTACATTACTATTATTTATTTATTTTTTTTTTTTCAAAAATAAGTCAAGCTTATACTATTCTTATTATTGTTTTGAAGCACTTGACCAAGTCATCATAAGTTTTATAAGATTTATCATAATATATACATACATATAATTATTGTGAATGAAAAAAAAAAATGAAAAGAAAAAGAAAAAAGACGATAGACGATAGACGATAGACCAGACAGAAAGTATAATGATAAGCTTTTTTAATGTCTTAAAGAAATAATGATGGGTCCAATATTTAAAAATTAGGAAAACTTTTAAAAAACAAAAACACACACATACATACAATAAACACTAAATAGATAGATAAAAATTAAAGATAGTAATCAATATATGTACATAAATTATGTATATAAGAGAATTTTAAACTTAAGGCTATTAATAACTTTCCACCTACTTAAAATTTCATTAAAATTTTTCTAGTATACACTTGTATATAAACATATGTATATATATACATTTATTTGTGTATTTTTGTATTGATATGGCCATTGAATAAAATTAAGAAGATCACAATTTTGAATCTGAATTTTGATTGATAAAATCATTAATAAATAAAAAAAAAAAAAAAAATGAAAATAAAATGACTTTTCAATGAAAAAATTATAATTTTTTAAAAGTAAAAGTTTTTTTTTTTATTTTGTTTTTGGCGAGGAAGAATTTAAAATTTTCATATACCTATTAAATTTTTTTTTTTTTAAATACATATATTACTTTTTTGTTGTCAAATTTTTTATGGAAAGCGCAAGCAACAAAAGACAATTTGTTTTTTTTTTGTTTTTGTTTTTTTTTTTTTTAATAAATAGTTAATTTAAATCTTGTAATTATGAATTGAAAAATCTTTATTAGTTTATGATTAAAACTAATTTTGAGAAAAAGAAAAAGGTAGATGAACCGACTGCGTGTATAACTTTAATACATTTATATGAGTTTTTTTTTTAAACATTTTCACTTTTTTTTTCCCCCGGAAGTCATAATAATTGTAAAATGTGTAAATTATATTTTTGTTTTCCTTTTTTGTTTTTTTGATCAAAATCAGAGAAATTGTCATTGAAATGTTATTAATATGATAATTGAAAATTAAATGATTAGAACAATTATTTATTTTTTTTGTCAGATAAAATAATCGTATAATATAAAATTACGAAAATTAAATTAATTGTCAATTATTCTATGAAATCCTTAAAACATTATCCTGTTTTTTTTTTTTTTTTTAATTTTTACAGTTATTAACAATTAAAATTTATTATCTAAATTAATTTATTTTTTTCAAATACGATACTTTCCATTAATATTATTTTGCAAATATGTTGTATAGTGTATTTTTTCAGTTTTCATCCAGAATATTATTTTCTCTATTTTTTTTTTTGTATAATTATTCCTTTAAGAATAAATTTAAATTGATATTTTTTTCTTGATTGTTGATTGATTGATTCATAAGAATAAAATAAGCAAAGTAATAAAGTTTTTTTATTTTGTTTAACGGGTTGCAAGGGGTTAAGTATAATACCATAGTTATCAGTGCTGTTTATTAAACAACAACAAGAATAATAAAATTTTCTTGATAATTTTGACAATTTCTGTTGTTTTATTCTGAGTATCTTCATAATTTCTAAATATGCTATACATATTATGCATATCATCTGTCCAAATTACATGTCCTTATCTTTTTTTATTGCATACATAATTTGAACATTTCAAAGTAATAAAGTTTTTTTTTTTGTTTAACGGGTTGCAAGGGGTTAAGTATAATACCATAGTTATCAGTGCCGTTTATTAAACAACAACAAGAATAATAAAATTTTCTTGATAATTTTGACTATTTCTATTGTTTTATTCTGAGTATCTTCATAATTTCTAAATATGCTATACATATGCATATCATCTGTCCAAATTACATGTCCTTATCTTTTTTTATTGCATACATAATTTGAACATTTCTTATTTCAATATTTCTGGATAAAATTTATTTGTATATTTCAATCGTAATGGTATAAAACAATTTAACTGGTAGTCTGATTTTCAAACTTAAAATATTTTTCAAATATCTTTTTTTTTTTATTTCAAAAATACTTTGCTGTAGTTTTTTATAGAAAACAATTTAATAATAATCATTATGTTTTTTTTTTAGGGTTTATGATATTCAAATTCAGAGAATCCAAATTTAGACAATCATAATTCGGACAATGAAAATTCGAACCTTTTTAGAATTCAGACAATTTAAAATTTATACAAATACTCAGAAAAAATTCAGATTTTAATTATTTGTTTAATTCCCCAAAACCCCACTAAACAAATGATTGAAACTTTGATATTGTAATAAACTCTGAAATCTTTTTTTAATGTTTTTTATATACATTTTCTATTTACACACACATTTTAACATTAAAGAATTCGGGATTTTTCCTATTAAATTTAAATTTGATTTTTTCAATATAACCATTCCAGGATTTTGTTCATTCTGAATACTTTTTCCCCCAAAATATAAATTCAAGTTTTTTGTTTTTCGGTATTTTTTCATTCAGGATTATTTTTTTAATAAAGTCTCATAGACCCCTTTAAAAATTTAAAAAAAAAAAGTATAATAAAATATTAAAAAAGTAGTAATTCTGATACCCTGAATTTTTCTTTTCCGAATTTAGAAATTTCTTTTTTGAAATTGAATTATCTGAATTTTGAATTTTCCGAATAAAAATTCAGATAATGCTGTGGTGTATCTTCAAAACATATGAAAATCTATATTCGACCAAAGTTGGTGTTAAGATGTGCTATAGATTTATACCATGGTGTTGATCTTTAAAAGTTATCAAGAAAATTGAACTTCTTTAAACCCTTTAAGATTTTTTCCATGGAACACATCTCCTTTGGGATGAAATTATTGGAAGTATATAGGAAATTTTATAGGAAATGTGTTATTTAAATAATTAATTCTACATTTTAAATTTCTGATTGTAACTATAATTTTCCTATAAAAGAAGTTATATCGTAAGTTTTAAGATACTGAGTAAAAGTAAAAGTAAAGTAAAAAAAAAAATATAAACTTATATAATATTAACCATAAAATATTTTCAAGATCTGAACATGATCAAAAATAAGATCAGATTAACAAAATTCAATAACAAAAAATAACTAAGAATAATCGCAATATTTAACATTGTCTTTATTGCATACCATTTAACATTGTCCATTGGAATGAAAATAATGTACGCACCATCTAAGTATGTATTATATGCTTAAGAATACATGTGTTCAAACATTTTTTTTTATTATATTATATATATACATAACATAACACCTTTTTTATCCTCCGGTGACTTACAAAAAAAAAAAATTGAAATAAAAATCAATGTTATGTAAATGATTAATTTCAACATAATATTTTTTGACTTAATAAGTTCAATGAAAATTAATTTAAATTACCTACATATACATATATACATATAATTGAATATGGCAGCAAGCCTCTGTACGTTTTAAAAAGATCCAAAATGTCAAATAACCCGCAAGCGGTTTTTTTTTTAATTAAATCATAAAAAAAAAATTTTTTTTTTTTTTTTTGCAACCAAAATATTAAAACTAAATCATGAAAGACATTTTTTGTTAATAGATAATCAATGAAATTTTGTTACATTAATTCCATTATTAGTTTTTTTTTTTTTTGTATATTCTTTATGAATGAATGAAATAAAGAATGACAATAGAGAGGGCCAAAAATGTCTTAATTTTAATCAATTTAAATTATTATATCTTTTTATATTTGCAAAGGAGAATATAATGTATAATGAAAGTAAAAGTATTGAAAATATAAATAAATAATAAATTTTTAATTTTAATTCATAAATTTTAGTGAATAATTTAATGTATTTATAATACTTTTAAGCAATATTAATCATAATTGATTTAATTAAGATTCATTGAACTACATATTAGATTATATCAAAATTTAATGAAAAAATATAATTAATGGAAAATTGAATAAAATATTAACGGTTCAATTAATGGTATATTCTTTATTTATTTTCATTATAGAGTACATCATCAGAAAATCCAGCACAATTTCCTCAAACAAGTCGTCCAAGACCATTTGGTCCAAGAATTCGACCATTTTCTCGACAATCACCTACATCAGCTTCAACAATTCAAATAAATGAAGATGTACAGTCTGTTGGAAAAATTCAACAACTTCCATCACGTGGTAATCGTAATCGTTTCCAACCAACATCTGAACGTGGCAAAACTACTACAACAACAACAACAACAACATCTGAACCTATACTAACTCAAACTGAACGATCACGTTATAATCGATTTGGTAGTTCTTCAAGACAAAATAAAAAACAACAATTACAATTACAACAACAGCAAGCATCAGTTCAATCGGCGCAACAAGCATCTCCAAGATCACAACAGTCAAATGTACCAAAATCTCGTTTTACTCCATATTCTCCAAATGCAAATAAAACTAATGGTTTTCATCCAAAACGTCCAGTATTTATTAGCAGAGAAGTTAATGAACCGATTGGTTCCAAAAATAGACCATCAACTATTAATAAAATTGGAGCAAATCCAAAATATTTAAAACAATTTAATCCATCAAAGAAACAAGAAGAAAATCAACTTGATGATGACTTAACAGAATCTAATCAAATTAATACCGATAAACAGAAAAATTTTATTGATAGTGGCTTAAAAGAATTAAATGAAGATAATGTTGAAAAACATATTACAACTGTTGAACCAACCACTTCAACTATAGTTTTTTCATCAACCGATCATAATGTTGATGATGTTGATGAAGTTGCTGAAATTACTGATAACTCTGATAATTCAGATAATATTGAAAAGCCAATGATATTAACATCGAATTTTTTTTTACCAGGAGACAATAATAATTCAGAAGAAAAATCGGAAGAAATGGAAGAAATATCTAAAGAGCTGACACAGAACAATGAAACAAATAATGATGATAAATTAAATGGATTAACTTCTATTAAAGATACAAATAATGCTGCCGAAGAAGAAGACGAAGTTAAAATGCAAATAACAACAATTCTGCCACCAGAAAAATATGAAAATGATAAAAAATTATCAGCCTTGATTGAAATTACAACAGAAACAGATAAGTTCGTTCAAGCAACAACATTTAGAAGAGATTTCAATAAAGTTATGGAAAATATGACACATATTGATAATGAAGAAGATGATCTTAAAGTAACAACAGAAGAAGTAATTTTGAAAAATCATGTAAATAATGATGATGAAAGTGGAGAATATGCTGATGAATACAGCGATGAGGAAGAAGTGGAGCCTGAAGATGAAGAATTTATTGAAGAAAATGAAGAACAAGATATGGAAGATAATAATGAAAATGACGACACCCTTCTAAATGAAAAAGATGCTGAAACAATACACGAATACGAACACGACGATGAGAAAAAAATGGAAAAACAGATTGATGCAAACGAGAATAATGAAAAAGAAGAAGTCGTAGCAGAACTTAATTTACTTAATTTAAGATTAGATGAAGGTGAAGATCAAAGTAAATTAAATATTAATAAAGAAGCTGTTGAAGAAAATAAAACAATTATGCCGACAAATTCAATTGTTGAAAGTTCTTCTGTGGTAGCCACAACAAGTGAGGAACCAATAAATGAAACATTGAATAGTTACATTGTTTCAACAACCGAATCAAGTATTGAATCTAATATTCAAATAAGTAAACCAACTAAAGAAGTTGAAAATGATCAATTATTGACACATTCTAATGGTGAAGATCAAGGAGTTAATAATTCAACTGAAGGCTATGTTGTTATTGCGTCAATACAAACAAGTCGCAGCCTAAATGGTGCACGTTTCTTACCATTTCCAGCTATCGAGCAAGAAGAGAAAAAACAAACACTATCAGAATTA
Source organism: Poecilobothrus nobilitatus (assembly GCA_947095535.1). Taxonomy (NCBI): domain Eukaryota; kingdom Metazoa; phylum Arthropoda; class Insecta; order Diptera; family Dolichopodidae; genus Poecilobothrus; species Poecilobothrus nobilitatus. The sequence continues at coordinate 29,096,205 of OX352773.1, read as the reverse complement.
GAACGTAAAATTAAAAGTAAAAAAACATCTACACAATCTGAGCAGGTTAATGATGATAGTGAAAAGGCCGTATCCGTAGAATCATTACCGGAAACTACAGCAGCAAAAAGTGATGATGAGGAAAATATCACTGTTTTACCGGAAATAGTTAATTCTAAAGAAATTGTATCTCCTGTTACAACTACAGTTACAACTACACAGCCAACAACAACAACCAACAATTATAAAGCGAATCGTAAATTTATTCCAAAAAGCGCTACAAAAGTTCCTAAGATCAACTTTGACGAAATAAAAATGGATGATATAAGCAGTTTATTGCCATCGGGATTTAAAGCAAAACCAAGTGGTTTCACATTAAGGAACAAAAAATTAACAACGACAACAACAACAGCTTCTTCTACAACAACATCAACTTCTACAGAATCATCAATTTCTAATAATGAAAAACCTGTTAGAAATCAAACAATAAGTCGATCATTTAAGAATTCACCAGTAACAGCACAAGAAATCGCATTGTCCAGTCTTGTGCCAAGAGGATTTAAATTAAATGTATCCACTACTGAAGCTCCTAAAAAACCAGTAACTAATGTATTAAGTAAATTAACTTTTGAAGAAAATAATGATAAAGTCGTACCGAAAGAGAAGAGCAGCACTAGCAAACCAAGTTTAACAACTGTTGACGATGTTAACAAATTCTTACCATCTGGCTATAAATTCAAACAAACTAAATTTGGTTCATCAACCAAAAAACCAGAAACACAATCTACTACACCAAAAATAGTAGCTGTTACCGTCAAAGATGACCTTAGCAAATTTTTGCCACCTGATTTTAAACTTGATGAAAAAGCAAAAGAAGAGAAAGTTGAAGCAATTGATATAACAAAATTACTTGGTAAAGATAAAGTAGTTGAAGTTAAAAATATAGCTGCTCTTCTTCCATCTGGTTTTAAACCAAGTAATGGAGACACTAAAGTTAATGGATCAGATGTATCATCTAGCACAGAAAATTTATCTAAGACATCTGATACAAATAACAGTTTTAAGGTAGTATTTCCAAATTCATTAAATAAAAAACAAACAAAAACTTCAAGTCCTAAACCAAAGGCTAGTGGACCACCACCACTTGAAATTGCAATTAAAAAAGGACCACCAACAAGGTAAGCATTTTTTTTAACAAAAAAATTCAAAATTTGAATTTTTTATTTTAATTTTTTAGAGCAACAACTGAATTTACTGGTTGGCCAACACCATCAACAACACCAATTTCAATCGAAAAACTTCTTGAAAACGCACGAACAATTGATATTTCAGAATTGTTACCAACAACAACTACAACGACAACTACAACAACGACAACAACTACAACAGAAGCACCTCGTCCAACTCAACCAGGTCAATGTAGATCTGAATGCAATTTAGCCAGTACTATAAAAATTGTTGAAGGTGTTACATGGACTCCAGAACTTCTTGATCACAATACACCAGAATGGAAAAACTTAGCCAAAGAAATCGAAACTCAAGTAAAATTTATTATAATTTATGATAATCATATTAAAAAATTAACAACAATTTTTATTTTTTATTACAGCTCAATGAAGTTTACATTAATGCTCCATATTTAGGAAATTGGTATAAAAAAGTACGAATTGATAGTTTTAGTAAAGGAAGCATTCTTGTAGATTATTTCATTGAATTAACGAATATAACACGTGATGTTAATACACAAGAAATAAAACGTTTATTCCATGATGCTCTTGTTCAAATGCCATTAACTGTTGTGCCATTAGGTTCTGATGAAAATGATAATTATCGCGAAGGAAAGGGTGAAAAACTAGTCAAAGAAACTTACATGTTAGGAAAATATGTTATAGATCCAGTAGCAACAGATTTCATTGGTATATTAATTCAACTTTAAACGGTTTTAATTAGGTTTAAAATTAATAATTTTTATTTTTAATTACAGTATTACCAAAATCTTATTCGCCAACTATAGATTTTGAAGAACAAAATGTATTAATTCCACAATGGGGAATTGTTTTAATTGTTATAGGTGTTGGTTCCTTCTGTTTCATTTTCATATTTGGTATTACAGTGGTTAGTTAGAAATACATTTTTTTGACCGATCATTTGTGAAATAAAATTTTTGTTTTTACTTTTTAGTTGTTGAACCGAAATAAAAGCGCTAAGAAAAAATCACCATCACCATTAACAGCTGATATGTTAAATGAGTTAAATAAAAATCATATGGGTGGAGTTGATAATTTTGGAGCTGAAGATTTATATAATGTAGATGATGCTTGGAATGATACTAAACCACCAATAAAATCAAAGGTATTTTGAATTCTTAATATAAATATATTTATAAAATTAAAAAAAACTTAAAATCCAATTTTGCTTTTTCAGAGAATTCCAAGTTCAATGCATGGTAGTCAATCGAATATTTATGATAGTTGGGGATCAAATCATGGTGGTGCACCTGATGGTTATAATTATTATGATACCAGCTATAAACCTTATAGTACGTATCATCAAAATTTTAAAATGAATCCATATACAACAGATCCAGTATGGGATGCACATCAATTGTACACATATAATCAAAGAGCGCCTAGATACCCTAGAGATCCTAATTATAATCCTAACTTTTAGAGTAATTTTCCATGATGTTTTAGGAAAAAACTTTTTCTTTTAATGTAGTAATTTTATTTTATTATTTTAGAATGTTCTTTTAAGTGCGATTTAAGGCCTGTAAATTATGCTTAAACCTTTTTTTTTTTATAATTTTTTATAAAATTTATTTTAATTTTCTTATAATTAGTATGTTATTGTAATTTTATTAATCTTAAGTTAGGATTATAAAGTAATTTTAAATGAAAACCCTGTTTTTAAGTTAGTTTTTAAATCAAAAAATACTTTAAAATATTTAATGTTTAAGTTTTAACTGGCATTACGAAAAAATTAGTCAATAAACTTTTTATATTTACAATTAATTTTTTTTGTCTCTTAATTTTCAAATTTGCCCTTAAATCTTAATTATTTTTTATTTATTCTGCTTATCAAATCTTTTAAAAAAACATGTTTTTATACTAATCGCTTAATGTTTAAACTGATAAGTACCTCTAGACCACAGGTATATGTTGAAATAAGAGTAGAAAAAAATTATGCTGAGAAAATGGCAATAAATTGAAAATTAATTATTATTCCGTTTTTCAATATTAAAATTATATAAGCAGTCTAATTTTCTTCAAATTGGTATTGTTTTATTTGTTAATTATGTAATATATTAACATTAATCTTAATCTAAGGAATAAATTTTTATATAAAAGTAAAATTAAATGTATTTCGCATAAAATACATTCCCATAAATTAAATGTATTTCGATAAAATATAAAACCTTTATTTATAACTATTTTAAATACAAAATATATTTTCTATTGAAGCCAAATTTTTAGGAGTACATGCATGCCTTATAGACATTTCCCAAGTATCCAATAAATGAGAAAGTGAATGAACTTTTGGAAGTTTTGATATTCTAGCAACCAATGTATTTTGGACAGCTAACAAAAATGGTGTTGCTGGATATTCATTATTAGTTAAAGAACAGCTAGGTGATGACATTGGATAATCTTCTGGAATACTCACTAACAATGGTGGAACACATGGTAATTTTGTGTCATCTATACAACATATTAATTTAATTATCTTGCTATGACCTTGACATGATGAATCAAGAGATAATTTAAATTTTTGATCTAAACGTGCTATTTCACCTTGCAATACATGTGGTATTTCAGAATTAGAATTAGTACTTTCTCTTAACTTTGCCCCAGATTGTTTTGATGAAGGGAAAGTTTTAATATCAGAACCAAATAATGCTTCAAGACATGGTCGAAATGATCTTTGTAATGTATGATTACCAATGGAACTTTGTAATGTTGAGTTAACTGCTTCTAATAATGCATTATTACTACCAAATTGATACCCAGCTGGCATAGGATAAGATTTCAAATCCATTTTTTCCAATGCTTTCTCGCATTTTAATAAAGTTTCAAGAGGAATTCGCTGATGTGGGTTGCATAAAATTTCCAATAATTTATTCATTTTTGTAATTTTTTCTACATCATCATTACCAATTTTTGCTACCATTCTTTTCAATGGTTCAATATATTTTGTCAATTGTTTATATTTTTCTCTATATAATTGATCTTCTTGTGGATTGAATGGACTGGAGCCAGTTATTTGCCCAGGTGTATTTAAAGGGCCGCTAGGTGATTGTCTGAGATTTCTTTGACTTGCTAAAATATTCGCCATTTGTGGACTTGAAGTTGGTACAAGAGCAGGGCTTGGTATCATTTGAGCATTTGTTTGTATTTGTTGCGGAGTATTAATAGAACCACCTGCAGGAGACGATACTGTAGGACTTGGACTTTGACGCAAATATTGACCAACGGGTCGGTTACCTTGAAACATGATATTATTATTATTGTTCATCATCGTTTGTCCAGTTGGTCTTTGAATAGCCTGATTCATACCTTGAGCATTATTCATTACATTCGATTGTTCAAGTTGTGCCATGTTTCCAATATTTTGAGGCATTTGACCTTGATTGATCCCTTGAGTATTCATCCGGTTTATCATTTGATTAAGTTGCGTGTGATTCATACCCATAGTCATCTGGTTTGGCATATTATTTTGCATATTCATTGTTTGATTTTGTGTCATATTTTGCATCTGCACTTGATTTGGCATTATATTCGCATTTATTGTTTGCCCTTGAGCATTATTTCCTCCAACCATATTATTCATGCTCATAGATGGATTAAAATTTCCCATGTTATTATTCATAGTTCCAACATTCATTGGAGAATTTAACATTTGATTTCGCATTCCAGGCACATTCTGATTTTGAGCATTTTGACGTGGCTGAGTTAATGTTTGCAAAAGATTAGATGTATTTGCAACCATTGGATTAGCACCCATAGCATTTTGATTTTGATTCATTTGTTGTACTAATTGTGGGTTTCTGTTACCTTGAACTGCTAAATTTTGCAAAGCGTTAATTGGATCTTGAACAACGTTACTTGTACTAGGTCCCATATCATTTGAAACTTGTGCAGTACCAGGTTGTTGTCTGCCTTTATTAATTTCTCGAAAATGAATAAATAATTTTGCAAGAAGTCCTAAATATTCTTCTTTATTTTTTGCCTTTTTAAAAATATGATTTTCCATGACGGTTGCGTCTTTTGATGGATCCATAATAGCACTTTTTGGTATTATATCATTTATTTTAGCCACAACGCTTTGGCGAAATTTGGGTGATTGCCATTCATCTGTCATTTTCTTGGATTTTTTGTCACCTTAAATCTGCTAATAACAGTTCACTGATTTTATCAAGTTCAATAAATATTTTAATTTTTTTAAAAACTAAGTTTTTAAAACTCACTTTCTAGACTATGAGTTCAAATTTTCTACCTCCTTCACAAATAACGATAAAGCATAAGATAAAAGACGAAAAATCAAATTTGTTGACTACCCAAATTCAACTTTCACTTGACGTTCGTTTCGTAGAAAGTAAGTAAAGTTTGACAAGTTCCTACTTTCATGACAAGTTTTCCATGAGGGATGCTCAACAAATATTTTTAAATATTACTATAATGCGATAAATCAGCGCGTTTAAAATGTCTAGCGAGTGGCGTCGAAGGACTATATTACAGCAGGAAATTCAAACTCCAAAATTTTAAAGCTAAAACAGTATCAACTCTATTTAATAAAATACAAGCTGGTACAATTATGAATTATGTTTGCGTCTATTAATATTTAAATAGATAATTATAGGTTTTATTTTTGCATAAGTGAAAAATTATTTTTTTTTTAAATAATTAATGAACAAACATATTTTTCTTTTTGAACAAATTCCAAAATGCACTTTACAATTTATTATGCTCCGCCGTTGAGCCGTATTTGAATTATTTGTTTTACAATGTTTAAAATAAGCAAAAAAAAAAACACGAACAATAAACTCTAAGCACTCCATTCTAATTTCTTTTCTACTAACCTAGAAGTTGACGAGATAGTATAACTATCATGAGAGTGTAATACGAAATGTCAAATTACGATCTGTGTAACATATATGGCATTTTTACTATTAATATATGTCTATTATCAATTTTCAAAAAAAAATTTTGTTTAATTTATTTTCAATACTTTAATAAAATAAAAATTCAAATAGGAAAATGATAATTTTAAATAGAAAAAAAGACTAAGCAACATATTATGTCACAAAAAAACTTATGATGTGAATGTTGACAATGGTCAACATGATTTTTATTTTTACAGCTTATTCTTTTAAAAAAACGCCTTTGTGAAAAAACTCAATTTAACAACTAATATGCAATGGCAGCACTTATAGAAATTTTTTAAGGTCACCTACGCAGTAGTTACTATCAAAGTTATGTCAAAATCATATATCATTCATATGTAATTTTGAGTTGATATGATAAATTGACAAATAACAAATAAACAAAACAAAACTAATCTTTGACAATTTAAATTAAAGAATTTATTATAAAAGATGCAAAACGAAAAGTTTAAGGAATTAAGTTATTATGAAAATTTAACGGAAATTAATATTTATAATGAAATTTTAAAAATTAATTATTTTGTAAAAATGTGCCGAACATCTCTGGGCGAAACTGAAAATTTTAATAATTTGCCGGTATACCAATTGAAGGAATTGAAAATAAAAAAGATCAGTTAACTAATATTTTATTACTCACAACTGGTATTTCAGTCAAAAAATTTGATGAACATCGCAAACAATTGTGTAAAAATTGCGTAGAAAGTCTAAGCAATTTATTTGCTTTTAAAATGCAAAGCATAAAAGCTGAAAAAATTTTAACAAAATTGTATGACATTTTAAATTTAAACGATAAAAAATTTCAAGAAATGCGGTACAATGAGAAATCAAACGAATATCCTTCTTTCATAGATGAGGCAACTTTATGTTGGTTCTATTGATGATAATTTTATTGCAACAGATGAATTGGAGAAAAATCATAAATGCGCGGAATATAGGATTGGTGAAAATTTAAAAGAAAATTTAGAACCAGTTGATAGGAAGTCTCTCTATGTTGCTTCTTCTCTTAGCTCACACAAGACAATTAGCGTTGAATCACCAGAAAAGTGTAAGTAAATATGTATATTAAAAAAAACTTGTTTTTAACTATTAAAATTTGTTTTAAATTTTAGGTCTTATATCAATAATAGGAATAAATTGCTTACAATGTTAATTTAGTTTTAAAAATAGCAAGCTATCGAACAACATATAAACATCCAGCTCAAAAATATTACAAATCTGATATATGTTCTTTACCATTTTCTACTTTACAAAGTATTCGAAGACATAAAAATGTTCATGAAAAAAATTCAATATTTTTATACTCATTTTGTGCTAAAAACTTTTTTCGAGCTGATAAATTAAAAAGGCATATGAATACGTATCCATACAAATGAACTACCTCATTTTTGTAAAATATGTTTTAAATCATTTAAACAAAGTTCAGAACTGGAAGAACATTTATTAACTCACCAACCACAGCGTATGCAGTATCCATGTCAATTATGTAAAAAAGTTTAAATCACGATATGGTATTTATATTCATAGAAATATTCGAAATCATAAATGTAATTATTCTGGTAAAACTTTTTTAACGAGAGGAGAGTTGAAATCCCATCTTATGTACATACATACATAAATAATAAGATTTTAAATCATAAAATTCTCGTGTTTTATTTATCAAAAAATATAATATTTTAATTTCAGCTATGTAGCTGTATTAAGTTTGGTATTAAAATTAATTTTAAGTTTACAGAAGCTATAATGCAGACCCAATTAAAGATTTAATTTAGCTATTATTTTTTTATGCAGTATCCTTAAATCCTTGTTTTGTATCCTTAAATCACATTAAAATTTGGAAACTATGTCGTTCAGTTATTGTAGTACTTTTTAAAAACAAAGGTACTTTTTTAAAAAAAAAAGACAAATGTCAAATTGACATCTAAAAAGCACAAAAAAATTTTTTGCAAGGGTATACAATTTTGTTTGGATTTGCATCAATCTTTGAAAAATTTTATTTATCAAAATTTGTTAATTTGGTTTAATTTATTTAATTTGTTTTTGTACCAAAAGCACAAAATGGACAGGTAAATTAAGTTATATTATTTATTTAATTAAAAATTATTCATAAATATTCCAATTTTTAAATTTTTGATAATTCGATTTTTCTAAAATTTTGTGTAGATACCTACTATATACATATGCAATTTTTTTCTTTTAGTTTAATTGATGAAGTTGAATCTTTGGAAGCTATCTTAATGGAAGATGTTAAGATTCATCGTAATCCACAAACGTAAATATTAGAAAATGTTTTAAAAATATTTTAACTTAGTTGAATCCAATTTATTTTAGTGACGTTCCTGAAGTTATAGAAACAACGATTTTCCCCATTGGAACAGAATCCGATAGGCATATTTGTGTCACTTTGCAAGTAATCCCTACTTGTGGCTACCCTGAAGATTCTCCAAAGTTTAATCTTCTTAAACCACGAGGTTTAGATGATCAAAGGCTTAATGAAATAAAATCTGCCTGCATTGAAAAATTGAATGATTTATTAGGGTATCCTGTTGTCTTTGATTTAATAGAAGTAGTTCGAGAACATTTGACTGGTAGTAGTTTACCAAGTGGACAGTGTGTAATATGTCTATATGGTTTTCAAGATGGTGATGAATTTACAAAAACTGAATGTTTTCATTACTTGCACAGGTAAATATCGTCATTGTGCAATGATCGTACAATATGTTTTTTATTAATTTTCATTAATTTTTGTTAGCTACTGCCTTTCTCGTCATTTGGTTGCTTCGAAACGTAATTGGCAAGAAGAAATCAATAAGTTGCCAGCATGGTTGAAAAAAACTGCAGAGCCCTTTCAAGCTGTATGCCCAGTATGTCGTGAAAAAATTACTGATAACGGAGATACTTTACGAAGCGCTCTACCGCCTTCAGAATTGGAAAATGCTCCAGATTTCCAATTGACAAAAGATTTAAAAGAGCTTCAGCAAAGAATGTCTTGTTTATTCTTACGTCAAAAAAGTCGTGGAGCTATTATTGATATAAGTGCTGAAGAAAAAAATGTAATTTCCATAGAGACAGAGGAACAAATGTTGGTTAGATTAGAACAGGAGCGAATTAAAAAACTTACTGCAACACAAGGTACTCAGAAAACCGTAAGTGATTTAGTTAATACAGCTACAAATGGAGAAGAATATGATGAAAATATTGGAGAAGGAAATGTGGTACTAAAAAATACATATTTTTTTTAGCAATATTTTTAGAAAACATCTTTTAAAATTTTTAGCCAAATCCGCCTAATGGGCAAACATGTAACAATACTAGCAATAATAGTGCCAGTTCAAGTCGTATTACTGTCAATCACACAAATTTTGCACCAATTATTAATACAGCACCTACACGTAATTATTTTTACCAATTAATAATTCTTAAAAATATTTTTAAACTATAATAAAATCATAATAGGTTATGCTCCAGCTGAACCAACTAATAATAATTATAATCACCAATATAATAGACGTCACTTTAGAGGAGGTAATAGACGTTTTCATCGTGATCGTGATCGTTTCCGTGTTGAAAGGGACCAACAACAACAACCGCCACCACCAGAAGAAAATGGTGGAAACAATTCTTCAAATTCAACATCAAATGATGGCAAGAATGAAGGTAATTCACATTCATCGGCTGGTACCGCTAACGGAAAAGGACGATCTTCGAGCGGTAAAAACCAAAAATCAGGATTTCATAAAAGGTGACAAATGTTGCAAGAATTCATTAAACTGTGCTGCATAAATTGCCACAGTAATTGTCATAGAAATGACATTTTCAAAAAATACGACAACTTGAGTAAACCTATAATACCATTATTATTGTCATTATGATTTATCTTAATAGAAATTTTATCAGAAAATGATCCAATTAAAAAAAAGAGAATAACAATAATTTCAAAATACAATAATTATTCAATTTTAAAAAATAACTGTTGTCCAATAAATCAAACTCTACAGATTTTAATCTCGCCATCAATTAGAATAATACTTAAAATGGTAGTAGTGGTAGTAATAGTAATATTAACCGTAGTGGTACTAGTACTGGTAGATTTAGCAGTTTTAACCAAAGTAATTTTAAAAAATATTCAATTTATTGTTTTTTATTTAATTTGTGATGGAATAATTTTATTCAAATGGTGCAGTAAAAACCGAAGTAAAAAAGAAGAAATTTCTAGTTTAAAATTGTTATTATTAACGTGATTTTTAAATATTTTTTTTTTTATAATTTAGTTATAGCTTAAGCTTATGTTTTTAATTTAATCAAACATTTGTGATATTTTAATCTGATTTTATTTATAAAAATATTTTTAAAACGATAATAATAAAAATTTCTTTTAAGTTATTTATATATTTATATATAATATGTCTTTTAAAAAGTCGAAATTATCTTTGTTCATATCAAAATTAAAGATATTTTGATTTAAAACGTATACTCTTATATACTACCTACTTAAAAAAAACAAAAAAAAAAAAAAAAAAATATGAAAAACTAGACTTTTTATTACATCAGTTTTTATTGCATCGTTTTTACTAACATTAAATTTATTATTTCCGTACAAAAATTATTTATTCTATGCAAATTTAAATTTAAAAGAAAAACCTTTATTTTATTTTAATTTCACTCTTTTGTTTACTTGGATCTATTATTTTATTATATGACAATTTAAAAAACAAAATTTTCATTTGGAGATTAATATTTTATTAAAATATTTAATAAGTTTTTAAGGCACAATAACCAGCATTAAATGTTTTGTGTTATAAAAATAGACAAATTTAATACATGAAAAAAAAAAAAAATTAAAATTAAAGTAAATTAGCATCATTCTATTTATTATGCAGTATGCATTAAAAATTTAGATGCTATAAATTATTTTAGTTTAAAACATAAATAATATTAATGATCAGCTTAAAATAAAAATAAAAATTTATTTATTTTTTTTTTTGCTTTAGATAAATCATTTTTCTTTTACGTCAATAATGGTGGTATTAAAAGATTTATTTTTCTTTATAAGAAAAGATAATTTCAATAATAATTTCATTCCTAGTCGAAAGTAATATTATTATTCTTTTATTTTTTAAGTTATTAAATTTTTTTTTTTTTATTTTTTCTTTATAAGAAAATAGTTGTCGTATTTTTTATTTAAAAAAAAAAGAAATCAAAGAAAAAAAAATAAAAATATATAAAATAAAATGTCTCATACAATTAAAAATTTTAATTTAAAACTTAAATTAAAAATCTAAATCTAAATAAGAGATTTATGTTACGTTTGTCCTTATAATGTCAGTCACTATTAATATTAATTACTAATTTTTTATATATATTTTTTGCAATATATATATATACATATATTCAATTATGAATTACAATTATTAATATGTATAACGCTTTATTTTTATTTCGAATAGAATATAATTATTAGTCAGCTTACATTGTAGTTGCAATTTTGCTTGATAAGATCATATATTTAATGATTTCATTACCAACATTTCATTTAATTATTTTTAAATATTGCAATAAACTTTTTAAATATTGCAATATAAAAATTTGTTGTAATTGTTTTTAAACATTTTACAACTTTTACAACAATTTCATATGTTTTCATATACAATTTCATAAATTAGTTGTGAATATTTTCTTTTCTTTTGTTTTAAAATAACGTGTAATCATTATGTTTAATTAAATTTCACATTAAAATTTTATTATAAGGTAAAAATAAAAAACAGGATTATTAACACAATCAATAATAAAAATCTATTCAAATTAAATGAAATTTTGAATATTACTAACTTTACAATAAAATAATAATATTCACATGGTACTAAACGATTTGAATAGTTTTGTTTAATTTTTTTTTTTTTTTTTGTTATTATTTTGCCTTTTAGAGAATTCGTTTATATTTTTGAAATTAACTCTTTAGTTAATTGCAATTCCGAAAGATCTAGTTGTCGAAATGCAAATGAATTTACAGCCAACCTTTACATAGATTAAAAATAGTTTTTGAATTTAAAAAAAAAAAAACAAAAAAAATTAAAGGACTACAAAATAAGAAAGGATATATTAAAAAAAAAAAAAAAAAAATCATAAATGTAACATTTATTTTTCTCTTTATTGCTGAACAAAATACTCAGTCCATTTTATTCTGCCAATTTCTTGCCATTATATTTATTAAAACAAAAAAAAATGTTTTTTTGGTAATACTGGTAGATTTTGAGATATTTAAATAAAAATAATATATATATATACATATATATATATATATTAAATTTTTTTTTTTTTTTTTTTTTTTAGTTTTAAGTCGTAAATTTAAGTAATTTTGAATAAATAATATTTTGTGCTTTTATGTGCAATTGTGTTCGAATTAGAAAAAAAAAATAAAATGAGTAGATGAAATTATTTAAGATTGATTAAAAAAAAAAAATTAAAAAAGTAAATTTAAGTATGTAATGTATGAGGTATTTTAGGTTTAAATGTAGAAATATTTTGAGTAAAATTTATTCCCTGGATCATCACAACAACATAAATATTTTTCCCCCATCAAAAAAAAAAAGAATAAAAAAAATTACAGTAAAAAAAAACAAAAAAAAAAAAAAAAAAATTAAAAAAAAAAATTTATTATTATTCAAACATTTCATGTGAACTTACAATTTCAATGTCAATAATTCAAAATAAATAAAAAAATATTTCAAAAATGTCGTAAAAATGTCTTTTATTTATTGTATTTTAATTTTAAGATTACACTTTAATTTAACCTTACCATAGTTTTACTTCTCATTTCTTTATTTTTTTTCAACAACTTTGAATTGCTCTAACAGTTCAGTTCACAGAACATCTAATCTTTTTTTTTTTAAGGAATTTTAATTTCTTTTCTGGTTATAGTTTCCCAGAAGCTCCTTGGATTGTCTAGAGCTCAGATTTTTGGTTCTATAGTTTGCTCCTACAGTTTTCCTCTTCGATTTTTAATGTATAGTGTATATTCTTTTAATTTGTGTTTACCTATGTCACAAAAAGATTCGGGATCTGTAAAGGTAGTTGCAACTGCTTCTTTTGCAAGTCGATTCGATCTCGCTGTGTAGAAGTATAGATTTGCTTAATTTTTGTAATAAGAAAGTTCCATTTGATGTTTCACAATTTCATATTTCAAGGAAAATTAAAAAAAAAAAAAAAAAAAATACAAATTTTGACGCAAAGAGATGTTAATACTTTAGAAAAAATATTTGGTAAATATCGTTTCGGAAATGTGTGCTCTTAAAAATTCTTGGTTTTATACAATATATAATGTCAAGCTCAATTTTGTGAACAAACCAGACAACAGACAAAGAAATCTTAATAAAATTCTTTTTCAGAGGAAAAATTAATCGAAAATTAATTAAAAAATCAATTTTTACAGTTTTCAAGTTAAATTTATTTAACTTTTTTTTTTTTTTTTTTTTTTTATTTATTTAAATCTAAATATATTAATTTGAAATTGTATGTATATATATATATATATTTATATAAATATTTGAGTAAATATAAATACTTACTATATATTTATATATGTATATATAACATTTTTTTTTTTTTTACATCTAAACTTATCTTTTGAAACACAGTCAATCTCTAAGTTCATTTCAGTTTTTTTTTTGTTTTTTGTTTTTTTTTTTTTTTTAATTAATTTTGAATCATTCAATTTAAATATACAATATTAATTAATTAATTAATTATTTTTAGTTACTAAAAATTACAATCTACATTTTTAAATTTTTTTTTCAATTAATTATAGTTTTTTTTTTTTTTCTTTTAATTATTTATTTTTTATTATTTAAATATCAGATGGCGATATGTTTCCTACTGTCTAAAATTTTTATGTTGTATGCATGTTTTGTTTACTTGTCAATTATTGTTCAGTTAATAATAATAATACAATGTAATAATCTTAATAAAAATACATTATTTAATAAATAATTTAATGAATATATTTTTTTTTTTGTTTTATATGAAAACATATATGTACTGCGTTTTATCGAATTTATATTACAAATTTGTCTTGTTTTTTTTTGCAAATAGATTTTGAATGAGAAAAATTTAAAGTATAAAGTATTGAAATACAGTTTAGCAGACTCTAACCTAACTGATATACCTACATATATTATAAATTTTAATAAAAATGTTTACATATTTTTCATTTTTATTTGTTTTATATGTTGTATATAGCCAGTATAGATCTTTGAAATTTTTATTTCTTTTATAAAAATTAAAATAATTGTAAACGAGAAGAAAATTTAGGGAATTATTGGGTATTTTTAGAAGAAAAAAAGATACATAAATAAAATTACACAAAACGCAGTATTCTTATTATTCGGAAGTTTGTTTTGTTTTGGTTTTTTTTTTTTTTTTTGTGTTTTATGGATTTAATTAATTAATTAAACAATTAATTAAAAAAAAATTAAAAAATATTTGAATTAAATCAAATTAAGAAAAAAAAAAAAAAAATAGAAAAAATATTGTGTGACCGTTATACATGAAATGTAATAGAAATTGTTTTGGTAGTTGTGTTGAGTTTTTTTTTTTTTTTTATGTCACCGTGCGTTGTTATTTTCTTTTTTTTTGATACATATTTGTACATAATGTATGCAGTATGTATAGTAATCTTATGTTTTATACATTCTCTTTTGATTTTTGAATTTATTTTGAAGAAAATAATTTATTTATTTTTTAGAAAATAAAAATCGAGTTCCAATACAATACTTTTCAAGTTAGTTTTAATACTTTATGTTTTTAAAATTCGTTCTGAAGATTTCAACTTTGGAAACTTTGTGAAGAAAATATTTTAAATATTGGTTTACCATTTTTCGCTTTGTAATTAAGAGTTTTAGTTGATTACTGCGGAAAATTTAATTTTTTTTTTTTTTGCGAGGGTAAATGGAAATCATCGAAAGACACTATAGAAGAGTGAAATGAGCACAAATCCTCTATAAATGTGTTGAACTGTAACTCACTAAATACCACGTCTCTTTTTTGATCAAACAATTGGTTATATGTACAACCTTTATGTACTGCCTAATGAAAGGAATTTGAGTTAGGGAATGAAAATTGATTTCAAATTGGCAAGCATATTGTGAACAAAATTGTTAATATTCATTTTTGCACGTTGCAAATGTAATCATCACCAATTCTGGGGAATATATGAGATTGAAGATGATTCCACATTCGTGATGTTCGTACAGCAAACGAATTTCCATAAGCCGAATTATGGCATTTTAACTATATAGGGGTGGGCAGAAGAAGTTGTCGTGGTTTCTCTTTGGAATGCTTTCAGAGGAGACATCAAACTTTTAATCTCGTTAGAACAAAAATCCACTCCTATAAAACAGGGAGCTTTATTTAAAATTAATACATATCGCATATAATTAGCATCATATTATAATTTTTTCTCCTTTTTTACACAAAATTTAAAGAAATTTGACATAACTGTGACAATTATTTGTGTACTATAAAACTGAATTACTGTACATTTTTACAACATATGATAAATATTTTGTTACGGTATATTTTCGAATACTTATAGTAAGTTAAAATTAATTTAATATTATGAAAAATTAAAAAAAAAATTTATTTAAAAAAAATGAAAAATTTTATAAATTTTTTTTTTTTTTTTTGTTAATAAATATAGAAACTGATTTAAAATATATATTATATATATATATATATGTGTGTAATATATATGTTATATATAATATATTTTTATCTAATGTAAAGTCTAAGGTATATTTTCTATGAATTTTATTTTTTAAGGTACTGGTTTTTTTTTTTCTTTTTCTTTTCTTTTTTTGTTGGTTACAATTAATACATTTTTAATGTAAAAAAATAAACAAAATTATTGTCTTCTTCGAAGACCTTATGATTTTTTTTCTCATATTCTTTTTTTTTATTTATTTGCATTTTATTTTATTTTATTAAAAATAATTATTAATTAATTTTATGCTAATTTAGAAAAATCTCTTTTTTGTTTTTTTTTTTTTTTGTTTTATTTCTTTATTTATAAATAATATATATATATATATATATATATATGCATATATATATTATTTTTGGTTTCTAAGTATATGTATATATAGAAAATTCACAGTAATCCGGTTTCAATATATATGTATATATATATATACATATTTCTGTTTTTCTTCGCAGAGAAAAGAAGCACCAATTTTTAAAATTAAAACAAAAAAAAAATTTTTTTAGTTAAAAATTAAAGAAAAAAATTGATAAAATTTTGAAAATTTGATGGAAAATGAAGGATTTTTTTTTCTGTATAAATTCTGTTAATTATTTCGTTTGTATTTTTAAATGAAATTTCAGATTTCATGCTTTTTAATAGATGATAAAAACAAATTATTGTATTATTATACGTGTAAGAATATTATAACGGTAAATTAAATTGGTAAAATTTTAACTCTAAAGTCTTCAAATAAAAAGAAAGGCTTTTTAATCAGAAAAATAAATACTTTAGTAAGAAATTTTAATTGTTATATTTCTGTTATATTATTTTAAGGATATATTCGTTTTTTTTTTTATTTTTTTAAGTACTAATCAAGAAATACTGTAAAGTTATTTTGTAATAAAAATGTTAATTGAATCCACAAATTAAATTTTCTATATTATTTTAGTTTAGTTATAATATTTTCGTTTATCCTTATAGATTAAATTTTTTGAATTTTATACAAAATTTTATTTCGTAATCGTAATACAATGGATGCGATAAAAATTGTCATATTTAAGTTTTACGAAAATTCTTTTATTTAACATTCCTATATGGAATTTCATATTACTGATTTTTAATTATTTATTTTTTAATTATTTATTTTTTAATTATTTATTTTTTAATTATTTATAAATTACGATGAATTAAAATGAAAAAAAAAAAAAATAAAATTGAAAAATAAAAGAAATTGCTATTGAATTAATATTTTTTTTTTTTTTGTTTGAAAGGTGGGTTATGATTTATATATTCTTAAAACAAAATACAAATCATAATAAAATATTATAATCATAAAATTTGAATTAAAATTTAAAAATTTCTGAACAATATCGATATTGTTTTAACACGATAATAAGTTAAAATAATCTAAATAATTGAGCAATATATTTATTATATTTAAACATTTATATATATATTAATATATATATATATATATATTTTTTTTATATTATATCATATATTTTATAAAATTAAAATGTTTCTTATAAATTATTAACTCTTTTTACATTGTCACAATTTCACATATTCTTATAATATGTATGTAAAAAAAAATTTATTTTAATTTTAATAAATTTTTTTTTTTTCTTTTTTTATATTTATTTCGTTTTATTTTTTTTTTTTATATATTTAAACAGCAAAATAAATTTGATAGATTATTTATATACATTAAAATCTCGATTTACGTTGTTTATTTTTCTATTCATTTAATTTTTTCATTGGTTTTAAAACAAAAAAAAGAAAAATTCAAGTTATATACTTATATAAACTTATATATTTTGCATAAGTTTTTAGTTTAGATTTTTAATAAAAATTTTAGTGATTTGTGGTAATAGAATTTAATAATTTTTATATAGCTCGAAATGTATTTTTATTCATGATATTTCATGATATTGAATTAATGATATTTAGAAAATACAGCCAATTATTTAAAAATTAAACCCTCGTACATCGCAATACTATGCTATAACACATTTTTGTTACAATGTGCGATCCACAAAATTGCGGAAATTTCTCTTACAACACGATTATTTAATTAATTCTTTTTTTCGGTATAATTTGTAAGTTATTGAAAGGGAAGTTAAAAATTTTTTGAATGTAAACATAATACAGTATACATGACTGTGTTATATAGTTACAATAGTCAATATACAACACAGCCGATTTGTGAAGATAATGATTCTGAAGATACATACTAGAAAAAATCTAAACACTTTATTCTAAAAAGTGTTGAAAAAATTTAAATATAACAAAACAGTTTGAGAATTAAACTGAAAAAATAACTGAAAAATTTAAAAGAAATTATCAAACTTATATGTGTCGTCATACCATATGAAATTTATAAAAACTTGCAAAAAAAAACAAAAAAAAGTAATGTTTAATAACAGAATTTGTAAAATCTAAACACAAACGCAAGAGCAGACAATTTGGATGAATCAAATAACATAGAATCAAACATATAGTGAAACATTCGCACCCTAATTAGCTCCATTAGGAATGATAACTTTTTTGAATTTTTAAAAATCTGAATTGTTGAATTTTCTTATATTAAAAATACGTTGAAGATGAAATACATATGTATTTGAATTTGGGACTAAATAAAGTTTTTATTTGATTATTTTAAAATGCAATTTTATTTCCTTGGAACCGAACCTCTAATGAATGAATGGGAATTTTATATCAAGTTCATGTTTCTTACAACATGATTTCATACTATGCTGACTTTTCTAGGAGTGTATCTATCGCGTTGAGGGATAGAGGATTGACTGTACAAAAAAACATTTTCTGTGATAAAAAAAAAAAAAGGACACGTTTCGGACAACGTAAATTTAAGATTTTTATTGTACTTTAACGATTTTTTTTTTTATTGTAATCTCCAAAACATTTTTAAAAAAAATTAAATATAAAGATAATATATATGTATATAATAATAATACATAATAATGCATAATAATTATACATAATAATAATAATAATAATAATAATAATAATGTAATAAAGAGTGAAATAATAATAAATAAAAAATTGCAAAAACTTTAATTTTAACATTTTGTTCATTTTAAATTTTAACAATATTAACATTTAAATATGGTATTTTTGGTTTTTTTGTTTTGGTTTTTTATTTTTAATATAATTATGTATAATATTTACATTTAATTACATGTAAAAAATATATTTACATATCAAAAAAAAAAAAAAACAATAATATAATTAATAAAAATATCATTATATTTAAATGTATAGGAATTAAAAAAATCTAAAAAAAAAGAACAGCAATTCATTTATTTTTGTTTTGAATTTTTATGAAATAAAATTTTTTTTTTTTTTTTAAATCTCTCTGATTTATTTATTAAAATTATGTACTATTGTTTAATTACAAAAAAAACAGATTTTAAGTTAAAAATAAAGTAATTTTGCAATTTTTTATTATTAATTTTTTTATTTTATTTAATTATTTGTACAAAATTATTAAATATTATACAAAATATCCTATTAAAAATAATTAACTATAATATTTTTATTTTTTTTTAATAAAATTTGGTCACTTCTTTTGAAAATTATTAATTTTGTTTTTTTTTTTTTTTTTAAATAAAAATTTACCAAATATATTAATTAATTAATTAATTAAAACAATGGCATTAAAAAAATTAATTTTTACACTCATAAAATATAATAAAAAAATTATATGTAATTATTTTTATTCATATGCATATTCGAAATTTTATTATGGCAAATCTAAAGCTGTCAGATTTATTAAAAACAGACAAAAAAAAATTTTTAAGAGATTTAAAATATTGAACTAAAAAAAAAAATTTTTAATTATCACACAATATTTAAAAAAAAAATTAATTAAATGATTGTTCTATATTTATATGGGGCTGATACGACAATAATTATTATTATGTGTAAGAACAATGTTTAAATTTTCATTTTTTTATATTATGATGTGTTGAAAAAATGTTATACTCCTATTTATTAAGAATATAAAAATTCATCATTCATTAAAGTTAAATGGTTGGGAATACAATTAAAAAATCATTTTGCTTATATACCATTTTTACATTAACTGAAGACTTTTTTTTACTTTAAATGAATATTTTCTATTTTAAGTGAATTCATTTTTACTTTAAGTAAATATTTTTTACTTTAAGTAGAAGATCTTTTTACTTTAAGTGAATAGTTTTATATTTTAAGTGAAGACATTTTTACTTTAAGTAAATATTTTTTACTTTAAACGAAGACATTATTATTTTAAATGAAAAATTTTTACTTTAGTAATTTGTGTTATATAAATATTTAATATACATACGGATACTTACGAGTATATTTAATTTATGTAATTCATCATATACATATATATTTGGACCAGATATTTATACATCTGATATTTATATGTGTATACATATATAAGTGTATATATATATGAATATTACATGAAATGTTAATACTTCAATTTTTATTACAAAATATCTTCACTTAAAGTAAAAAAAATTTTCATTTAAAGTAAATATTTTTTTATTTGAAGTAAAAAATTTTCACTTAAAATAAAAATACAATTACTTAAAGTAAAAATTTCCTTAGTTAAATTAAAAAAGGTATATTAATGTTATTTATTTTTGATATTTTACCACTGTTAAAATATAACTTTTAAATATATTAAATCAAAATATTTAATTGAATTAACTATTCACATGTGTATATGTATGTATAATATATAAGAACGATTTGCCATTTTACTTAAAATTTTAAATTTTTAATATTATATAAGTAAAAATTTATACAATTTAAAAAATTGCTATTCATTTTCTTTAAAATAATCTTAAAAATAAAGTCTTCTTAATAATCATTATTCTTAATTAATTATTAAAAAAAAAAAAAAAAAAAAAAACAATTAAATTAAAACTATTAATTTAAGTAGCTTCTAATTAAAATTAATTAATTTTTTTTTTATTTTTATTGTTTTTTTTTTTTAATTTGGAAATTTAAATATATTTTATATAATATGGCTATTTGTTACTATTTAGGATTAGAAGATTTTCTAAGAGGGATTTTATTTAATTATTTTATATTAATATATATGTATATATTTTTGTTGTTGTTTTATTTTTTTGGATTTTAAGTTTTTGGTTTTTTTTTTTGTTTTATTTCCTATCTTTGCGAATAATTTCTATTTTTCTGATTATATTTTATTGTAAATACTTTTATTTTATTTTTTTTTTGGTTTTTTTTTTTTTTTACATTCCTAATTAATAATCAACAACTTCCATTTTAAATGGTTTCTTGTTATTTAAACTCGTTGGCAACGTTAAATGATTACTGCTACGCATTTGCATTGGTCCATCATCATCATCATCAGAATCACTTCGCATACTAATACGACCACCTAATGCTGGACCACCATTAAACTCATCATCGTCATCCTGATTGATTGTTTTTCATGATTTTTTTTTTTTTTTTTTTTGGTAAAAAACATTGTAACAATGAAAATATAAGGGAATGAAAAATAATATTAGAAATTTTTTTTTTTTTTTAAATGTGTATATATATAAAAATGTCTAATTAAATAATAACTATATAATATATAGCCTTATAAACTATAAAAACTTATAAAATAAATTTTAAACGGTATTTTTATTTATTTTTTTTATATTTAATTAATTTAAAATTTTAATGAGTAAAAATTGTAAGCGGTTTGTAAGTAAAAATAATTGATTTTTATAATATGTACATATATATAATATATAGGTATATAATGAAATAGTTATATAGAAATGATGTTTGAAAAATAGAATAACAAAATGTAAGAAAATTACAAATAACACTGTAAATAATTCTATTCAAATTTCAAAAAAATTTTCTTTTAAAAATATTTTTTTTAAGTAATTTTCATTGAATTTTTTTTTTTTGATAAATTTAAATTAATGGATATAAAAGAATTTTAAAGTGAGTTATTTTAAAATATAGAATTTTTATGAAAAAATGAGGCTATTTTGTTATCATATCTATTTTAAATCATATTTACTTTAACTGAATTTTTTTTTTATTTTATGTGAATATATTTTTATTTTAAGTGAAGACATTTTTATTTTAAGTGAGGGCATTTTTTATTTTAAATGAAGAATTTTTTCTTTCAATACAGTACAATATACATATGTATTTATTAATTTATGTAATAAATATATATGTATATATTTGGATATATACATATATATTTATTATATATGTATATATACTGATATTTATGATATTTATGTATATGCATATATATAAAATATATGAACTATATGTATTTTTTTACTTTAACTTTTATTACAAAATATTATCACTTAAAATAAAAAATCTTCACTTAAAGTAAAAATGTTTTCACTTAAACTAAAAATATCTTTAATTAAAGTAAAAAAGCTATATTATATACAGCTTTTGTACATTAAATCCAATCTTTTGCAAATCGTATTCAACATTTTGCAAATCAAATCAAACTTTTTTAAAATAAATTTCAACCTTTTGTTAATCAAATTCAATCTTTTATAAAAACATTTACAAAATTAATGATTTATAGGGGCGTGTTTAATTTTTTTTTTTTTTTTTCAAAATCAAATTTTACGCTCGAATTTATTAGCTAATTGCGTAAATTCTTTGAATTTAATAGATCTAATTAAGCAAGCTGTGTCAACTGTTAATTGAAGTGAAATTATTTATCATAATCTTCAAAAAATCATTTAATTACTTTTTATAAAAGATTGAATTTGATTTGCAAAAGGTTGAAATTGGTTTGAAAAAAGTTAAATTTAATTTGTAAAAGGTTGAATTTGGAGTGCAAATCTCGTATATAAAACGAAATTATATTAAATATAAATAATAAGTTAAATTTAATTTCTAACTTTAAAAAAAAATTGTCATTTAATTTAAAAATTTTTTTAAAAGTATTTCATTTATTTTATATTTGTAATTTACGAATAATAAATAAGATAAAATTTTTATTTATGAATGAAAAAAAAAAAAAAAGAAAAAAACTTTTAATACGATTCATATAAGATTTAAATAGCACCATTTTAATATTTTAATTATACTTAACAAAATGAGAACAAATTCATACGCCATAAAAATTAAATAATAAAAAGAACCAAAAGTGCAAAAAATCATAAGCAAAAAAAAAAAAAAAGAAGAAATATTAAGAAAATTTATTAATAGTTATTATAAAACAAAGAAATTTATATGAAGAAAAAAAACAATAAAAAAATGGGGAACAACATTTAAGAAATAAACACATAAATATTATATATTATTAGTACATAATTACCATTAAACTATTAGATAAGTATTGTCAACAGTATAATATATATATTTTGAGTATATATATATATATATATATATTTATATTTAATACTTTATTCTTGTAAATCTAAAATATAAATTTTTTTTTTCAATATTTTTATTTTTATTTTTTTTTAGTGGTTATTTACTACGATCTTAACTATATATGATTTACTACGATCTTATATTGTTTATATTAATTATTTATAAGTAATTATAATTTATCATAAAATTTTTTCCATAAGTATCCAATTATAGTTGGTTGTGTATTGTTTTCCTTTTTTTGTTTTTTAAGTTCTTCTTTTTAAAGAAATACATATTAATTTTATTTTTCGCTTATTTTAGTTTTTAATTCTATATAAATGTATTATAATATTTATATTAATTTTATAATTAGCACGTACACATAAACGATTTTATTAATTAAATTAATATCTTTTTATCTTAATACTATATAATATATAGATATCTTATATAATATAATGTTTGCTATTTACAAAATTTTATATTTATATATAATATTATATATAAATTATATTAATTATATATTATTAATTTGCATAGTAGTTCCGAATGATAAATTCCGTAAAATTAAAGGAATTTTATTTTTGTTTTTTTTTTTGGAGTATTTTTATTTATTTTAAAAATTATTATATAATATAAGAGACTATGGTTATTTTTGTTTTTTTTTTTTTTTAACGTAGCATAATAATTTCAAAATTGCTTCCGTTTTGTTTTTTTTTTTTGTAAATTTTTTTTTTTTATATATCTGAGGGGTTTTTTTATTTTATTTTTATTTTTTTTTTTTTGTTGGTTTTGGTTTTCTTATTTAATTTCTTTTTGAACGAAATTATATCTCTGTTTTTAATAAATTCTAATTGTTTATATTAACATTAATTAATTTTAAATTCACTTGTTTTTTATTTTCTAAGGATATATCTTATCAGGCTCATGTTCATATTCATTTTTGTTTTTCGTTTTAGTTCTATATTATTTATTATTAGTTTTTTTTTTTTTCCGTTTGCACTTCTTCTTCTTCTTCTTGATATACTTCTTTCAAGTCTAAATGGCGTAAAATTTTCAATTAAAAAAATTTAAAATACATTTTAAAAGCCGTTTAATTTTTTTAATTGTTCATAGTGATTAGTAGTATATTAATAGTATAATAGTATAGTATTAAATGTAGTAATATTGATTAAAATGTTTTTAAGTTTATTTTTATCTTTCATTTTCATCATTTTTCGTTTTATTTAAATAAAAAAAAGAAAACATAATTATTGTTTTTTGTTTTTTTTTCTAACTAATTTCCATTAAAATTATAATTTTTGTCTTTTTCGGATGGTTTATTTAAGTATATTTCATCAATAATAATTTTTATAATGTTTTTATTTTTAGTTTTTAATAGTTATAAAATAAATTAATTATTTTTTATTTTTAAAATTTTCTATTAATATATTTTTATATATTATATAGTATATAGTATATTAAATAATATAGTATGGATTAATTTAAAAGTATACTTTTTGTTGTTTTTTTTTTTTTTAATTATTTTATAAAGAATTATTTGTAAAATGCATGTTTATTTTTAGCTTTAAACAAGTTTTTTGTATAAATAAAATGGCGTTTTTTGTTTTTATTAATTAATTATTTAAATAGGATATTAATTAGTGTTTAATTTATATATTTTTAATTGCGTATTTTATTTTTTAAGTATAGTATTTATCTTTTTTAATTTTAGTTTTTTTTTTTTTTTTTTACTATAGAGCAAACGAGTATTTTAAATATAGAACGCTGTTAAAAGGCTGGTAAAATACACTTAAAGTGAATATAAAATAATAAATCTATTCTTTAATTTCTGTTTTAATAAAATGTTTTTTTGTTTTTTTTTTATCGTCGTCTTTATATGAATTTATACTGATGTTAAAATAATTTCTTTTTGATGATTTTGTATATTATATATTTAATATATTTTTAAAATATTATTTATTCCTCAAAGTCAATATTTATTTTTTTTTTTTTTTTGTATATAGTTTACTATTCGATTAAAACGTAAAAATTGAGTTTTTTGTATCCATGTATAACATTTTTATTTTATTTTTTCACTACTATTAAAAACATTGACTACTTTTAGGCGTTTTAAAACTTAATTCGTAATAAATACAATAAATATTAATAATGGCCAGATTTATAATAAGTCTGTTCTGTTGTTTTAGTGAATGTGAAGTGCAAATTAAAATTTTGTATTTATTTTTTTTTTTTTTTATATTAGTATTATTAGTTTTTGTTTTTTTTTTTTTTTTTTTAAATTAAGTAATTAATTAATTTTTTGATTAAATATTTGCGATTTTTCTTTTTATATATAAACGGTAATATGACATAATATTTGGTTGATATAAATTCTACGTTTAATTTTTTAGTTTGGAGATTTTATTTGGTAGATACGATTTTTCCTTTAAGTTTTAAGTTTTTTTCCATACATATTTTATGTTAGTTATTAATGCTATAGAGATAAATTAAAATTTTTAAAAAGAATTAATATAATTTTAATTTTCCATATAAAATGTATTAAATACGGCATGCAATTTTTGTTGATCTTTTCATTGAAAATTTTTGAAAATAAAATAAAGTTGAAAAAAAAAAATTTTTTTTTTGTTTTGTTTTATCCAAAAAAAAATTAAAACTAAAAACAGTTTTAGTAATTTGTAACGAATTCTTGTTCATCTCATTAGGTTATTTTCTTTTATTTTCATTTAGGTTAATACGTATATTTGATTTTTAATTAATTTTAACTGATTTTGATTAATTTTAATATATCGATACAAATTACTATATCTAAAATTTTACATCTATAAAAAAAAATT
The DNA here is from genome assembly GCA_947095535.1 of Poecilobothrus nobilitatus. NCBI lineage: Eukaryota > Metazoa > Arthropoda > Insecta > Diptera > Dolichopodidae > Poecilobothrus > Poecilobothrus nobilitatus. The sequence continues at coordinate 29,070,119 of OX352773.1, read as the reverse complement.
AAAAAAGAATAATTGAAAATGATTATTTTTTAATTTTTAAATTTTTAAATTTATAAGAGTTCTTTTTTTTTTTTTTTTGATAATATTTTTGGATAGTTTGATGATGTAATATTCTAAAAATCCTAAACTTACATCAAAATCTCCAATTGTAAATCTTGTTCCAGGTGGTGCCAATGAATTTTGTGGTTCCAAATCTGGGCTCATTATCTGCGTAGTGTTTGTTTGGTTTTTTATATTTATATTTTATATTTGATTTAGTTTTTTTTTTTTTTTTTGTTAGAAAATGTTAAACAAATTTAGAGAGAAACAATAAATATTTTTTGTTAGTAAAGAGCAAAATTTATTTTAGTGTGATATTTATATAAAACAATTAAATTTTTTTTTTTGTTTTGTGACAAAGCATTATATTATAGATAAAATTTTATATAAATATATATTTATTAATAACGAAAAATAAAATTAATATAGAAATGTAAGCAATAGAAAAAACAAAAGATACAAAAAAAAAAAAAAAAATTAACAAAATTTTAGTATACTTTGTATGATACAGTAAATCTGTTTTTCAAATGTAATAATGTTGTATATAAACTTATAAAATAATTTACAAATAACTTAAATATAACTTATAAAATAATAATATTTAAATTAAATTTAATTAATACAAAAAAAACATTTATATATATATATATATGTATATATATAATGCCCTACAAACTTTTTTGATAAATATTGAATTAAAAAATATACTTACATCATCATCACCATCAATCATTTCTTTAGTTGAAGCTGTTGTTTCATTACGACGTATAGACCCTTGATGAATATCCAAGTCAACACCCAAAATTTGGAATCTTCTTAATAGGAAGACAATTGGAATTGGTAAAATTCCAGCCAAAATCATTGACAATGCAATTCCTAAGGCCCAATTTGGATATGGTGTAGCTTCAGTTTTACCCTAATCAATTGAAAGAAATGATAAAAACAAAAACAAAAGCAAAAAAAAAAAGCAAAATTGATTATCTATAATTTTCTTTTCAGTTCTTTTTTTTTTTTTTTTTTTTTTTTTTAAAAAGATTCAAACCTCCTCTTTACTCCATGCTCCATACGTTGGATTCTTTACAATCATACTAATAATTGATGAACCTAATATTGCAAATGTTATTGCTGGACCAATATATCTCCAAGTTATTTGCCAATATAGACCAGGTCGTACACCAGTCATTTGATAAATATCTTCGGTGAATCTATAATACAAAAGAAAAAAAATTTATTATATTTAAATTCAACATTTTACATTTTTTTTTTTTTTTTTCATACTTTTCATGGCCATATATATAAATAACAGCAATCATTTCCATTAATGCAACAACAACTAATCCAATTGTTCCAGCAAATGAATCAAACATTTGTAACCAATATTCTCCAGCTCCAGTACAGAATAATAATCCAATAAAGAAGCAGAATATACAAACAACTAATGTAACATGTTGTTTTTTTACTCTTTTAACAATATCAATATCAAATAAGGTGCAAAGCATTCCCTCAAGAATACCAATTTGTGAACCTAAACCTAATGATAATAGCATTGTAAAGAATAATACTGCCCAAAATGGTGAACCAGGTAATTCAACAATAGCTTGTGTAAATACAATAAATGCTAAACCAGTTCCTTCAGCGGCCTATAAAAATTAAATTAATTAAAAATTTATTTATATTTTTTTGTTTGTTTTTTTTTTTATTTTTTTTAATTTATATGATTCTAAATTTAAATCAATAAAAATAAATAATAATCATCAAGTTATATTCTTACATCATCAAGTTGTTCTGATAAACTGCATGTTTCAAATTTCCATTGTTTAAATAACGTCTCATTAATATTGTTCATTATTGATTCTAATTCAGTGTTGGTTATATTCGTTGTGCTAGTCATATTATGATTAAATAAAATTTCTTTATTTCTGAAATATTAAATAATATAATTAATAAAACAAATTTTTCTTTACTTTACCTCTGTTTTATGTACATTTCTTAACGATTTTAATAATGACAGAGCGTTTTTTTTTTATGTGTAATTTTTTTTTTTTTTTTTATATATTTTCATTTTTTTTTTTTTATTTTGCTCCTTAAAGTGAATTTAAAATGTTAAAAAAAAAAAATTAGTTTTCTTTAGTTTTTGTTTTTAGTTTAACGAGAATTTTATGAAAAAAATGTTTGTAAAAGAATTATTCTAATTTTCAAATTTTTTGATATTTTATAGTCAAAGTTTTAAATCTCCAATATTTAATATTCATTTTTAGTTTAATTTTGATTTTTATTCAGGGAAAAAAGAATCTTATTTAAAAATAATTTTTAATTAAATTGAAATATTTCTTTAAAATTTTGAGAATGCTTTAAATCTTCCTATAGTATATATACACTTGATTAATAATGTATTTAAGAAATTTATTTTTAAAGTATAGATACTGTTTATTTTTTTTATAAATTTTTTTTTTTTCGAAAACAGTTTAAGTGTAAGTACATTTATTTGTATCATCAATCGATTATAACATCATCAATCGATTTTAATTAATTTTAATTAAATTCATAAAAGAATAAAAGTATAACTTGAAGTACAAAATAAAAGTAAAATAAAGTATATACGGGAGCGGTACATAATTTCGGTTTTCAAAATCTTGTTTTCCAAAATTTCGTTTTTACAAAATCTTGTTTGACAAAATCTTGGTGGACAAAATCTTGTTTTTACAAAATTTCGTTTGTTGGCTTAACTATAAAATAGCTTACGCATGTTTGCAAGAAATATTATTAGGAGGGATTTTAGAGAGATTTTAGAGTTGAATTCAAAGTCAGGGTTTTTCCTTTTTCCAGAATATTTATATATATGTACATATATGTGAAATTCTGAATTAAGAGGGATTTTAGAGTTATATGCTGTTTCAAAAATATTTATGTATATGTATATATATATATAAAAGCAGAATTATACGCTTTTTCATGAACATTTATATGTATATATGTACATATATGTGCGGTTCTGAATTAGAAGGGATTTTAGAATTGGGGTCGAAATTAAGTTTACCCTCTTTTCCTAGAAAATTAATGATTAAAAATAATTAAAAAAATAAAATAAAATAAAATAAAAAAACGAGATTTTCCAAAAAATTATATTTTTATAAAAAATGAGATTTTGTCCACGAGATTTTGTCATGATGAAATTTTCTAAAAACGAGATTTTGAAAAACGACATTTCGTACTAGACCCAAAGTATACATTATAAGTAAAAATCAATTAATATTGATTATAGACATTAAATGCAAATAATCGTTATAATTTTATTATATATATGTTATTATATATATGTATTTATTATATATATGTATTTTTTACTTATGGTCATTGTTGTTTTTTTCAATTATTTAATTATTTAACACTTTGACTTCCTTTTGACTTCCTATAACTCAAATTTATTTTTTAAGAAACAACAGAGGAAGTTCAGTTTAAAAGTTATACGTTTGTTGCATTTATAATTTATGTGTTTTATATAGAGTAGATTAAAAAAAAAATATTTAGGTATTAAAACGTTTGTAGTCATCGTGTTAAGAAAAGATAAAGATTTTCCTTCCAAAATAGCAATTGGTTCCATATCCTCTTATAGAATCTTATAGATTTGCTGATGGGATGAAGTATATAAATATACTCCAAAACTTCGATTTTTAATATCAGATATAGATTTTTCGTTTATCACTTTCTAATTTAAAGAAAATTAAAATTAATATGAAAAAAAATAATTCTTTTAATAACAAACTACTGATTGCCAATATTTAATTTGATTTTTTTTTTATTTTTTATTATAAATAAAATTAAAAAAAGCAATGAATCTACAAAAAAGAAAAAATAAACAAATAATAAAAGATATAAAATTACAATAAAAAAATAAAATAAAATTATAAATTGTAATAATGATTGTATATAATAATGACTAAAAATGATTTTTAATATAAAATATAAAATTATATATTATATATATTGTTTTTTTTTTTTTGTAAATCAAATATACCTTTAATTTATTTTGTATACATATTTTTTTTTTCTAGTTACTCTGTTTTATTATTTTTTTTTTTTTGGTTTTTTTTTAAATTTTTCTAATGATGCGATTAAAATTTACAAGTGAAATGGTTCCATTTTTAGCTATACATTTACTTGTTTATTATTAATTAAATTGGTTTACTTACACGTCATGACATCTTTCGACATTTAATGTTGCCTTAAATCCTAAAATTGCAAATATCACAACACTTGCATAAATAGCAGTAACTGCATTACAAAATGACACCAGTAATACATCACGTACACAATTATTTTTTGGTGTATTATAACTACCAAATGCAATTAATGATCCAAATGCCAAACCAAATGAATAGAATACCTGTGTTGCTGCATCTAACCAAACCTTTGGTGTTAACAGTTTATCCAATTTGGGTGTATACATGTGAGCCAAACCAGCACTTGCTCCCGGTAATGTAATGCCTCTGATGAAAAATATTGTCAAAACAATATAAGGAAAAAGTGAAGTAAAATAGACAACTTTTCCTGAACTTTGTATGCCTTTCATTACAATGAAAAACACAATTGTCCAGGATAATAAGAGGCACAATACAATCCACCATTTTAAACCACCTGGTTCATCAATTGATGGTGCCACTTCTAATGTTGTACGATACCAAAAATATGCTGTCTCTGATGATCTAGCACACTCTTCAACAATATGCGTATTATTTAATGATGGACATTCACTCCATGGTAAAGGATACTAATTTGATTTGATTTTTTTTTTTTAAATAATATAAAAAAAATATATTATGAATATATTAAAGTTGTTAAAAAGAAATTTTTTCTTTTTTTTTTTTTTGTTATTTACCCGAAAACTATTTATAAAATAGTAAAAACACCAAGTTATAATAACATTATAGTATAATGCTACAAATAATGTAACTATGCATGATGATATCCCGATACCACCAAGCCATGGATGTATAGTGTTCCAGACACCTAACGATCCCAGTCTCATTTTTTGACCAATACCTAATTCAATTAAGAATAATGGTATTCCTTCCAATATTAACATAATAGCAAATGGTATAAGAAATGCACCTGAAATTAAAAAAAAATAAAAAAAAATATGCATTAAAATTAAAAATATTTAAAATGGAAATTTTAGATGACATTTCAAGGAAACAAATAAAAATATTTTATATTTATTTTTAATTTATATTAAATTGTTGTCTTTTTTAGGATAAATTTTATTACTTTTCAATCTGACAATTTGACAAATTTGATAATGAAAGCTTTACAATGTCAAATATATTTCATTTTTTATATATTTTTTTTTTTTATATAAAGATGCACTTCTTCAGTTTTTTTTTTTTTTATTCTGCCTGTTTTTTTTTTTATTTTTTTCATGCCTCAAAGAATTCATCAAAAAAAAAAAAAACGTTTTAAAAAAGACAATATAGAATTGCGATGTTTTTTTAATGAAAATCATTACAATTTCATTGAAAATTTGTTTCGATCAATTAATTAATATCAGCAAAAAAACAAATAAAATACAAAAAAAAAAACAAAAACTAGTTCTAGTCAGATTTTTTTTTTTTGTTAGATTTAATTCTGAGATTGAATTCGATGCGACATTGTTTAGCGCCCATTCATTTAATGTACAATTCATTCATATATATTTAAATATATATTTATATACATATATATAACTATACAAACATATACGTATATATATATATATATACATATATACTAATAAATAAAAAAAAAAAAAACATTATTGTATGAAAAAAATTGATGTGCTATATATTGCCCCAAAAACAACATTTCCAGTAAGACTTTATACATTTCCGATTTATAATACCTTTAATTGACCAATTCTGGTAATTTTTTTTACATTGAATGAATTTATCAGAAAAGCTTTAACTTTATAACATATATAAATTATGTATTTTTTTTTATTTCATTTTTTCCTTTTTTTTTTTTTTTCTTAATTTAAAAACGCAACAAAAGGAATCGAGGTAAAATCTAATTGAATATATTTTATCAAGTTTAAATTGAATAGAAAAACTTAAAAGTTAAATATTATTTCTTAATTGAAAATATAAAAAATCAATATAAATAACAGTTTTCAGATCAATGTTTAATTTAAATAAATATAAAACCATAAAGTATTAATTTACAGCCAAGTAATCAACGGCTTAGTAAAGTTAATGATTGGAGCTTAGATAAATATGAATATTAAATGACTTAGTATGGCTGTTCTATGCTCATTATAGGAGTGGGAAAGGGAAACAAAAATAAAGGATTTAATCAACTATATATAGGAAAAAGTGGATCATCTAACGTTAGTTTAAGTTTTGTGTTGTAAAATAAAAAAAATATTTTCCATATGTACATATAAGGAATTATGAAATAATAAATAAAATTTAAATTTTTTATTATTTTATTGCTTATGATGTTATGATACTTACTTACTTTTAAAACTTAATTTAGCAACAGAAGAACGAAACAAAATCATTTTTTCATTTCCTATGGCATTGAAAATAAAGTCTATGAACGTCAAAAAAAATTGAACTACTTAAAACAAGTCTCCGAAAAAGTCCACGAAAAACAAAAAATTTAATTTTTTTGACAATTTTTTAATTATAAATAAAAACAAAAATAAATTGTCAGTTTTGCCGCAAATTATAGACAATGGATAATAATAATTACTCTTCTTATTAGTGATATCAAATGTCAATCACAAAAGTCAACTACACCAAAAAAAAAAAAAAAAAAAAAAACATTAAATATAGGTGCCATCTTTTTCTGTTTTTTCTTAAAATTAAAAGGACTTTTTAGTTTTAAAAAAAAGTAAGTATCATAACAGCATTATCTTGAATACCTATTTATTTTTTATTTTTTAAATTTAAAAATTTTTTTTTTTTAATATATCTTTATATGAGATCACGTTAGGAATAAAGTTCATGTCCTTAAGAATTTAAATTGGGATTTAAATCGATTTCATCAACTAATAGAATCTTAGGCATATCAAAACCATGATTTAATCTTAAAAAAGCATTTTAAAAGCATTAAATATTATTTTTACATTTTTAGAAAATAAAAAACAAATAAATTAAATTATAAATAAATTAATTACAGTTAGAAAATAGACAAAAAGTAGAATATAATCTTAATAATATTTGTATTGTTTAGAATACTAAATGTGAATCTAAAATATGATAACTAAATTTCATTTTCTAAATAATTAGAGCACAATAAGTAAATACACTTTAAAATTGAATGTATACATATATTATAAATTTAAAGTGAAAATGCTAATACCCATTAAAATTCCAATACAAAAACAAAAAAAAAATAACCACACTTTTAAACGTCATCATTTAATTTATAAATTCAATAGCTACTAAACTGTTAACAAAAGAAATATGTAGAATTAGAATAATGGGGTGTGCTTTTAAATTGGCGCCCAATTCATATATAAAATGTTTGACAGAAACAGGGAATATAAAAACTATTATAGTAAATTAAAAATGATGAATTCACTTTGAATTTCGACGTATGTTGTAGCACGCGATATTTTTTTAATAAATTTTATTAGATTTGATTTGATTTTGGTATAATTTTTATGTCTTTTAATAATTGTGCGCATATTATATTAACAAATGTTTTTATTAAAAGAAAAATGTTTGGTTTTCAAAAGTAAATAACAGTATCCATTAATCATTTTCTTAAAATATATAGAAAATCTATAAACTCTATAATATTCTTGTCTAATAATTTAGAATAAAAAATGAACAAAAATGTAATGGAAGATTTTTTTGTACATTTAAATAATAGTTAATGAACTAAGATAATATCGATTAATATGAAAATGTTTGTTTTAACTTGTGTATATATATTTTAAAATTGATTTATGTGAACTTGAAAAGAAAGGGCGTAACAAATTGTAGAACAAGAAATACTGTATCTTCTAAAAGGTATACTAACAACGTATAAATTAAGTACATCATGATTTTTGGCTAACAACAAAAGCTCCAGATTTAAGCTTCCATGATTTTGTTTTAACTAAATTTAATCCTAACTCAATTTCAAATTAGACAAACTTAACTTTTCGATATCCATACGAATATATTTCTTAGTTTTATGACAGCTATTCGACTCTGTTACGTTAAACTAACCAAATTTTACAAAATTCCAATCTGTTGCATTCAAAATCTGCAGAAATCGTTCGAATAAAATTTAACTTTTATTTTAAATATCCATCTTCTATATAGACACTGAGGTCTGAGTTATAGGCTTATATAAAAAAAAAAATAAGTTGTATGACAGCTATCCAAATCTGTTGGCCATAGCCCAACCAAATTCAGAGGTCATGGACATAGAAGTCATGGACATGAACATAAAACCTAAATTCATTTAATTTGACTTCATATATTTAGCTGAATTAGACACTGAGTTATACTCATATAAAAAAAAAACGTTGTACGGCAGCTACTCGTACACTTCGGTTGACTTATTTTAATAGCGAAACTGACATTTACATAAAAATGAAATCGAAAAAATTTAAGAACCCCACCTTCATTTTTTTTATAATGAAGACTGATGAGTGATGACTAAAGCACTGACAGACAAACATATATCAAAATTAACTCAGAAAGCAATCCTAAGCAATAGTATGTACATGCTTTTCCTTATCTATCCTTTCTCCCCTTGGTAAATTTATTATACAATTCAACTAAGTTCGTACGGGTTTAACACATATAAGATACCAATCTGAATTCTAGAAATTTAGGTTTGAATACTGGGGAAAATAAAAACCTTTTTGTTTATTGGATCCATTTCAACCATACGGATATTAACTTCAATTAAAAAAAAAAAGATATTACAATATTATTAAATTATAATACTATAAAAGAAATTACAATATTAAAGTTTTTGAATAAATTTTCAATTTTCAAATGGAAAAAAAGGATCTATTCTTAAGATTAAATAAAATAAAATATATTTAAAGGAAACAAATTCATTTTAAAAACCTGTTTAAATTTTTTTTAATATAAGTTTTTTTTTTAAAGAAGAAAAAAAAAAAGGATTTCAAATATTCTATGAATTTTATTTGATTTTCCTGTTTCCTTTATAGATTTACGATATCTCAATCAAATCCAATCTAAAATGTTTTCGTTCCTTTTTTGTTTTTATTAAATAGATACTTTTAATTTATTGATGTTTGTGTATCATGCACATATACTTGTATATAAAAACAAAAAAAGATAGATAAATATATATATAAGTGTATAAAAACAAAAAAAGAAGATAAAAAAAGTAACAAAAAAAAAAATAGAAAATTTGATCGATAAACCATTTCTGATGGTGAGAAATAACAGTGTTATTAAGGCAGGACGATTTGGCATACATAAATATTCATATCTATTAATAAAAGGATTTTCATTTTATAGGATTTAACTTAATAATCCTAAAATATATTTTTTTAAAGTGATATAAATAGCAATACATATTGAGTGCAATTAAATTAAATAAAGATATAAAGAAAAGTGATTACTTAATATTATTATTATTAGACACATATATTCATATTATTTGTATTATGTGTATATCTAAAATATTTACTAGTTGTATATATAACATTACTACAGTAAGTGGAAAAAGTATTGAAATATTTTAATTTCTTTTATCATTCAATTAAATAATGTTAAGTGTGCTTTAAAATCTGATCACACTGATCTGATAATTTGGCTCACATCATTTTGTTTAATGCATTCTAAAATTAAAACGTTAACCGTGTGGAATGAAACGTAACTGCATGCGATAATATCTTATACTCGTACATATAATGCAATTGCTCTATTGCTGTATTTATGTACCTATTAAATAAATTAATCAACTCTTAAGAAAAGATCTAGTGTAATAATGAGGCAAGCTTTTCCTAAATTTAAGTACTCGTCCTTTGAAAGAAACAAGAAGTTTAAGTATTGATATTATTGGTATGTAATTCAAATGTAATTAACAAATTCTGAAAAACTTCAATCTGAAAATCTTCAGAAAATCATTAAAAAACTATGAAAATCAAGAGTCTAAACTCGGAAGCCTAATAAAATTTCCTTTTACAAAACTACCCAGTAATTTTCTTATGTAGGCTTTGTCCACTTCTAGAAAATATAAGTTTTACGTTGAACACTAGACTTCGGGTTTTCCTTACTAAAAGAAACCACATTTTTAGCTTGTTCAGCTATAAAATAACAAAAAGATTTCGTTATTGTGTTACTTGCACTTCTTTTATACCAAATTACAGTTTCATGAAGAAAATAAAAACAATTATCTGGAAAAAAATAAAATACCAGGATAAAAATGAATTTTCTTTTTTCAAACATACCTATTAGGAAAATGAATTTTATTTTTCCCTTGATATTCGTTTTTTTTTTGTTATTATAATATTATTATTATTATTTTTATCGTGAATTGAAAAAGCTGTTGGGTATAATATTCTATATATTTCTCGTCTATACATTTATTAAAGAAAAATTTAATGTTTTATAACAATAATTATTATTTTTATTTTGTAAATTTCCATTAAAAATACGAAGAATTTCTCTTATTCTAAATAAATTTGTTAACGAATAGTCAAAAAAAAAAAACAGTATTAAAGTCTAGAATCCCAGCATGTGCAGACAAAAGTGAGCAAACTATAGTTTGTAATAAAAGAAATTTTTCACATTACATAGTTTTTTTTTTGTTTTTTCGTTTTAGTTTTTTTTATCAAAATGTAAATATATCTTAAAGATATTAAAAACATCTTCAGGATATTAAAGTAAAAAAAGATGTAAAAAAGAAGCTTTTATTTGAAAGCATATATACATTTATACATATATATACATATATATATATGTGGTTAAATGATGTTTCAGTTTATGGTACTTGGAACAGTAAATAAAGAAAAACCATTTTTTTTTTTTTCGTTTCGTATTTGTAAATAAACTGCCTTATGAGTTCTTGTTTACTTTACTTTCTCCTTCATTTTTGTTATTCATATTGAAATTTTTTTTTTTTTTCATCCTTAAGATATATTATTAAAGATAAGAATAAAATTATAATAATAACCGTAAATCACTTAATAATTATGTCGCGTAGTACAAAATATATAATAATAAGTATTTATGTACATTATTTTTTTTTTGTTTTTTTTTGTTTTGTTATATATTTTTTTATTAATTTTGTTTATCGTTGAACTCTTCTAATTCTATTTTTAATATTTTAACTAGTTTCTTTTTTCTCTATTCTTTTTTTTGGTTTTTTTTTGTTTTTTGGTTTATTTTTTGTTGTCGTCTGTTCATTTACCACATTTCAATATATTCAACCATCTATTTATTCCACCCACATAATGAAAATTGGCTTAAAATCGTTAAATCGATTTTTATATATAGCTACATACATATACTATTACTAAGTATAAATATACATATACATAATATACATATGTAAATTTGTGTAAAAATGTTTGATTTTTTTTTTTTTTTTTGTATGAAAGTTAAAGAATCAAAGAAAATGAAAAAAAAAGAAACAACGTCAAAGATTAAAAAAGTTAGAGGAAAATAACAAACACTATTTAATTTTAATATTGGTTACGACGCAAAAAATGAAACATATAAAGATATAAAGACAAAAAAAAAACTTTACTTTTTAAAAATAACTGTGTGAAAAACTCTTTTTCATTTCTTTCATCAACCATAACAACGCAGTCAATCAATTATTTTATATCTTTTGGGCAGAGAATTGCTAGATCGATAATTTTTTTTTTACCATTAGAAACTCAAAATAACTACTAATTCTTATACTTAATATTTCTTAAGAATTTTGTTAGTTTTTAAGTTTTCTGAGTATATAAATAAAAGTTTTTAAATAGAAGATTGATTTGGGTTTTCCCCCTTATATTATAAATAGAACCATAGAACATATATATTTTGTAATTGATTCGTTTACGGCATTATGCTTAGTTGACCGTTTCGTCATATTTCTTCTTAACTATTTAAAAAAAAAAGATTCTTAACAATGATTCACGGCTTTAGAACAATTTTTCTGCAGAACAGAAAAGGCAGTTTGAAGATTGAAAATAACATTTAAATTATTTTAAATTTTTGTTTATTTGGTGAATCGAATAAAAAATTTTTTCAAAAAATAACTGATGTAAAAAATACAGTTAAAACAATTTTTTTTTCCGAAGTGAAAAAAAAACTTCTGAACTAGATTTGAAGAATTTAAGAGAATTCGTATTTCCATATAAAAAATATGAGCGCGGCTAAAATATCCGAAGCTGTAAATCCACAATTAGTATAACCAAACACTTTTGAGCACTAATGCTATATGCTCAATCAAAAATTACTCAATTAAAAGTTTCTTTTGAATTTATCTTATATACCAGCAGTTGGTTGTACATTAATATACAAGGAATACTTTTCTTACAGTCTAAACATTTTTCTCTCTTTTCGAACCAGTTTTCATAATCGTATACTGACTGTTTTAATTAAAGTTACGAAAATTTTTTGAGTTTTTAGTGATTGATTTCTATAACACTTTTCAAATTTGTTTTTATTTTTTGAACCAAAGTTTAGATTATACAACACCTACTTATATCTTTAAGTCACCTATAAGAAAAACACTAGAATTACAACGCTTGCCGGAAGTTGTTATACTCCATATACATATACAAAATCATAATTTTACAAGCTAATTACTGTTTCATATAGAGAAAAATCTAAAAAAGATAACCTTCATAAATATTTTCATTATATTCTTTATATTCAGCGTTCCCAGATCTTGAGTGTCCAGGATAATATATTTTCATTTGTCTAGATCAACTACTAATAATTTCGTTTTGGGATCAAAAGAATTATATGTATGTAAGTATTTAGAATAGTCGGTCAAACACATAAAAATATTAACATTTTTTTTTTTAAAAAACAAAACAGAAGGCAACAAAATTTGAATTGATTTTTGTAACAGATTTTTTCTTTGAGGCGAAGTAAATCGTTTGTAGAAAATAAATTAAAAACTAAAATTAATTTTTTTTTTTTTTGTCTAATTTGGGAAAATTTGTTTTTTTTTTAAACAGTCATTACAAACAGTGGTTCATAGTAATTTCCTTTTTTGTAAAGGAAATTATTTGAAAATGTAAAAAGGTGGTTTGTTATTTTCTATTCAGATTTTTTTTTTTTTATTTTGTAAATTCAAGGCATGATTGATTGCTTTATTTTTTTAAATTAAAGAAAGATATTTTAAATTAATTTATTGTTCAGTTATGTTCAGTTTAAAATTGTTTTTTTTTTAAATATATACCTATACATAATTATAAAAAATAGAGTTATTTTTAATAAATGACTAGAATTATTAAACATGAAAATATAATGAATGATTTTCATTCAGTTCTTCATGTGAGTTCTTCGTATATGTAATTTCTTGTTAGAAGAACAAAAGATTTTAGAAATTCTTCTAGATTTAAAATATTTAATTTAATATTGTGAATTAAATGAATTATAGATTTATGATATGTATACAATTATTTAACAAATATTAACATAATATGATGAAAAAAACTGTTTTTATGAAATTCGAACCAATAAAATATATCGTGAATTCAAAGGGAAAACTTTTCTTAAGGGGCGCTGAGAATAGGTGACCTTACCCTAGTTGTTTTTTAATTTTAATTATTATATTTATGAATTATAATAGATATTTACTTTTTTTTTTTATTTTATTATTTATAATTTATGTTGTATTGTATTGAATGCTGCCATTGAGAGCAAAATTTTCTAATTATAATATTTTTGTTTGAAAATATCAAAAAAAAAACAAAAAAATGAAAATTTCAAAAAAAAAATTTTTTTAATTTAATGTTTAAATAAATTTTATTTTTTTCAGATTAGTAATACTAAAAAATATTTTAAAAATGTTAATAATTGGCGTTTTTATTAAGATTTTTTTTTTTTTTTGCCTTTTACATACTTAAAAACAGAGTTGCCATAACTTTTACATTACTCTATTTTATATATAAACAAATAGTATTTAAAAATACAGTTATTTTAGTTTATGAGTGATACAAAATATTACATTATATTTGAATTAATTATTTTAAAATTTTAAAAAATACAACGATTAAACCTTCAGAAATATTGTATTAAATAAAAACTAAAAGAAATACAACAATTCACAAAAACTGTAAATAGGACGTATTCCAACGCTTAAGTAATACATACTTAAATTGAAAGAAACTTAAAGAAAATTTAAATCTTGGATGTAAATTAAAAAAAAAAAAAAAAATACAGAGAAAATTAAATTATATTTATGATTATGTTTTTATCTCGTTACTAATGGTAATACTTTTTTAATTGCAGAACTAAGTATACCCATTTATGTAAAAATGCAATTTTCATCGATGAATGAATATGAAACTTCAAAATTTAGATTATATTTTATTTCCTTTTCGATTTTTAATATAACAAAATTTTTAATGACCGACAAAGTTTTTGGAAGAAAAAAAAAAAAACATTCATATAAGTTTTTGGCTATTTTGTATATTATGTTTATTCAAATTTGTTAATTAAGGTGAAAGAAAACGAGAAAAAAAAATTTTGTTTTTAATTGAAAAATGTTTGGAAATTCTTTTTTTTTTTTTGAATTTTTGAGTGTTTAAAAACAAAAAAAAAAAAAAAATTAATCTTTTTTTTTGTTTATAATTATTGTGAGGATTAAGTTTTTAAAGATGATTGGGAAATTTAACATACGTTTGTAATGTCATTAATAAAAAAATTTTAGCTTACGAAAAATCGAGCGATACACTTGGTATTTTTGTTATACATTAAAATCGAATGCACAAATCTTTTCGAATATGAAATATTATATGCATATATTCGATTTACGTCTTTTGACTCGATTTACGTCATAGTTTTAAAATATGTTTATAACATTTTTTCTAGTAGAGCAAAGGTGTTATTAAAATAATAAATTTAAAGGAGTTTAATGTAATATTTCAACGACATTTGATTAAGAAATAAAAACCATATTCTATATATAGTTTGTTTAACTTTAATGCCAATTTAAAAATAATTTTAGACAAATTTTCAGATTTTTCTTAAAATAAATATTCGCAACGGTTTGAATTCCCAATTTATATTTTTGAAATAAAAATGTTTCTTTTATATTTATTTTGTTATTTGCGAATAAGTATCTGTTAATTAAGCAGAATAACGACAAATTGTTTAGATTTTATTTTCTTTTTATTATATTTTTTTTTTTTTTTTGCAAATATTTACTAAAGTTTTTCACATTAATGAAGTGGGATGCTAAATGAAAATTTCCAAATTTTAAATAAGTACATATACCTAATATATAAACATAAATGTACTAATTTTAAAAAGAATTAGTAAATTTTTAGTTTTATTATTTGTATTTTACTGAATCATTAATATCTCGTGTTTGCGAAAAAAAAAAAAAAAAATACAATTCGGAAATTCTGACCTTTAATTTTAATGGAATGGAATTTTCATTTTATGTCAACTTTTAAATTATTTTATTTCTTTTTTCTTTGAATTTTAAAATTTTTGACGTCGTTTTTCATAAATTTTTCATTATTTTGATTTTTGACACTTAAATATCAAACGGAAAGTATAAGACAAGGCCAATTTTTATATATTATAAACAAATTATAAAGAATACAATTGGTTAAAATTTGTGTATTTGAAATTTTAAAGCTTATACATTTAGATTAAAATACATGGCAGGCCTATAATATAATTCAACAAAAAAAAAAAAATATATATATATAATAGTGAAAAGTAGAATTTTAATATTAACTAAATTTTAATATTTAATTTAATATTAATTTAATTTGGATTTTCCAAAAAAAAAATAATTTTAATTAAATTCATAATATTGTACAACATAATTTATAATAATATGAAACGAGTGTCACATTAAATTCTATTTGTTAAATATTTTTTGGATAAACAACAACCACAATAAAGAGAAAATACCGCCTTGAATGTTAAAAAAAAAAAAATTTTATTGAATTAAAAATGTCAAGTAACACGTCTAATGCTTATCACTTTTTTTTTTCTTCATATAAACACACCATTGAATTACTAAAAAGGATGTTATTTTAATAACGGTACAATTTTCTTTTTTTTCTTTCCCCATTCATAAAATAACTTTTCCATTAGAATAATGTCCTTTTCAATGAATACACATACATTTATTATGTAAACAAATTTATTTATAATAAAAACAAAAAAAAAAAAATTATTGTGTATATACATTTTGCCACATGCTTGTAAATAATTGTGATTGTCTGACATTGCTATATAGGTATAAATGAATCATGGGGTCTGTTATAGTTAAAACAGCCTATATGTTTATTTATTATATATATGTAGTTAAAAAGAAAATTTTTTATTAATATGGGTGTACATATTGTAATTGTAGAATAAAATTGGAACCTTTTGATATTTTTTATTACATTTTTTTTTAAAAAATGGAACAAAAAATTAATTTAAGTTTCTATTACTTGTTTAATGTACCACATGCATTTTTAAAAGCATTTAAAATAAAACGAACTCGATTTATTTTTAAAACAGATCTGGGACTTTTTTAAAAGCAATAATTGTTAATTTTTAAGAAGGAAATTGAGTTTTAATTTTTAAAAAGGCAAATTTTTCCTGTTGAGTAATTTTTCTATTCTGATTTTCTTTTGTGTTTTTTAAAGGCCAAGGACAGAAAAAATTTGATTATTTTAAAGAAGATTTTATACAATGTAGAAAATATTGGATTATATTTTTAGATGGATACATGAATCTGCATTAAATAAATAAAACTATTGTAGTTTATTTGTAAACTTCTGATTTAACTTTATTCTTAATAGTAATATAAGGATTCAAATTGCACCAAGAATAATTAAGAATATTATAGAATTTAGTTCTTATATTTTTGAAACATGCCTAAATATAGTTGAGTTTTCGTATAGCAAAACTTCTTTGTTCACTATATGTAGTCCAAAAATCAAAAATTGAGGTTTGGAGAAACATAACATAATATCAAATTATTCGATCTGTTCAAAATTCCATTTCTAAAAAAAAAACAAAAAACAATTTTGATAGTTTTATCAAACTATCGTTGGATAAGCGATATATCAGCTAATATGCAAAAGTTTTCTACACAGGGCATGAGGAAAATAGTAGGAGATAAATAAAAAAATGTATATCTGATCAATGGTGTGCAGTGCGTAAGTCACCGGTTTTTCAGTTGAAAGATCTCGGATTCAAACCCAGGTCAGATCAAAAATAATATATAAAATGTATAATAAATTAATGTAAACAAAATATTCTTTAAAATAATTATAATTGTACCGACTACTTGTATATAATTGTTCCGACATGGCCCACATGCTAAAGGCAAAAGGGTCCTAAAATATCGCCAGATATTTATATCTGGACAATATAATATAAAAAAAAAAGAATGTATGTACACTTCTATGCCAGGGTTTAGGTCATCTAGTATCAATTGAGTAAGTTGGTAAATTCATTTTTATTAAACCATATTATGAAAACCACTCATTATGCGTTTTAGAGAAAACATCTATATTACATCCATTATGTTTTAAAGAAATTAAAACATTATCTTTTAGAAAAAAGAATTTAAAGTGCATTTAATAAAATTAAGATGTTTTTTTTTTTTTGTTTTTCTGAAGATTTTTTCTTAAAACATGACTTATTGCGTCATTAAAAACATTATTTGTATAATGTAAATTTCAGCACCATAGATGCATCGCAGCGCAGCATATATTTAACTGGGCATATATTTTATTTATTTTTTATATTTTTTGATGTACGAGTACAATTTGAATAGATTTTCAATAATCTCTCAATGATTGCCAAAATTAGATGATAATTTATTATTAGCTGATGTTAAAAATAAAGTTAATTACAATGTAAAATACAAATGTATCTAATGGGACCCGGACATATTCTCGACATTTTTAATCTCGCTTTGAGAAAATATCGTTCACAAAAATCTCGCTTTCAAAAAAATATCGCTAATATCTCGCTATTTTCTGTAAAAAGTGAAAAATATTAAAATAGGTACATGTGCGAAGCGATAAATGTAAATAAATTAGTTTCAGATCTCGGTCGGATCAAAATAAAAATAATATTTTATAAGGGTGTGTTTATGTATAAGCAAAAAAAATTTTAATGATGTTTTAAATTCGTACATTATTTTAAAAGGTATTACCTCTGTCCAAAACTATAACATACATTAAGAATGTAAAATAAATGTGAAATGTATATCATAATTTACAACAGAAGTAATAATTTTTAGTTTTAAAAATTATTCTATAAGTTGTAAAACAAAACTCCTTTTTTAGATCCGCACGTGTACAATAAATTATGACACTTTTTTGTTTATGTTTATCATAATCATTAAATCGAGAACAAGCCATAAACTCAAAGCTTATAATTCAATTTATATCCAATAATCTGATCAAAAATGCAATATTATAGTGTAACCTTCTGGAAACAAATAATTTTAATATGTACTTTTTAACTAAATATATGTATTAATATATTATTTATGGAAATGATTGAAATACTATTATAATTTTTATTTACCTACGTATATATAATTTCTATAAAAATTGCAATATTTATAATATTCGAATGTGCGAATAAATTTAAAAAACTAAAACCAATTAAACGATATTTTGATCGAGCAAGATTTTTGTGAGTGAGATTTTTGTGAAAGATATTAAAAATGTCGAGCATTCGTGGCAGACCCGTATCTAATATAAAATGTGTAAAATTCGGATATATTGTATGTACATAATACACATGTACATTTTATACAATAATAAAATAAAATTAAAGTGAGAAATTAAAATTTTCCTTTTTTAATTTTTAATAAATATACGGTATATAGTTGAATTTTTAAACTTTTAAATTTTTTGCTTATTCATGTTGTCATTACTCTTTTTTTTTCTTAATAAAATTTTTCCATACAATATAGGTATAGGTTAGGTATGTATTTGGAAAAAAACAAAAAAAAAAAAATTTTCTTTTCTGATTTTTGATGCAAATTCAATGATTTTTTCAAATAATAAAATAAAAAGCTAAAAAAATTTATTTTTATAAAAGTATAAATTGAAAAGCTTTTTCTATTTATAAATAAAATTGCACAATTTTTATAATGAATTTTAGTGCATTTATAAATATTTACATTTACCTATGTAGTATGTATATGGATAAATAAACCTATAAATACACTGATAGGTAAATAATGCAATCTTTTTTCCATTTTATTTTATGGTTATTTTTTACATACATATATGTATATATGTATACACATATTATATGTTATAAATATAGGTATATATGAATATAGGAATTTAAAATTTGTAGACGCCATCGACAAGGCCAAGGTTAGAAATTTTTTTTTTTTTTTGTTATTTTAGAAAATCATATGAAGTATAAATGCATAAGAGAGAAATTGTTTGAAAAAAAATCAAAATAAATGAATTCTGAAAGTGCCAAGAAATAATTTTGATAATGAAAATAAAAAAAAAATTATTTAATAATGAGATAATTATTAATAAGAAGGTAAATTAGAAAGCGCGTATTTGGGATAATCTTTAAGAAACGTTACAAATACAGACTACATAATATTTACGTATCTATAAATTCTAAAAAGTATTAAGTATACGTTAATATTGTCCATTTGATTATTACCTTTTAGGTTAAATTATTTTTTTTTTATTTACTTAATAATAGATTTATTTTTAATTTAATTAAGGTAATTAATATAGTCATATATTAATCTTACATCAATTAAAAATAAATTGGCTGGCAAAAAAAAAAAAACATAAATCTTAAGATAATAAATCTTTAAAAAATAATAGACAAAATATTTGTGTTTTATTGTGTCTTATTATTACAATCGACAACCGACTAATCAACCATTTAGTGAAACTAATTATTCGAGAAATTAAAGTCTATAATAATCAAATATAAATAAAAAATGACTTAGTTAGTATCAAATGCTCCTTATATAGGAATGAAAAGGTAAAAAAAAGGTAATAAACTGATTCTTGACTGAGCGGAACTTAAGATTTTAAAAGTGAAGCATTACGTTTCGGCACAGACAAAAAATAACATACAGATGTTTTATCCCCATTGAAAAAAGTCATATATGAAAGTGAAAATGCAAAAGTTATTATTTTTTTTTTTGTTTTTCTTCTATGTAAGACATCTGAATGTTATTTAGTCTGTTTCAGTCAGCGCGCGGCTTAAGAAGAGGCTCAAAAACAAATAAAAAACATTCGTAACATAAGTTAGTTTATTAAATATAAGACATACTTTTAAATAAAAATATATATGTATACATACTATAGGTATAATTATTTGCATTGCAATTTAAGTTTTTTTTTTATTTTTGAGAAATGAATAAACTTTGTTTTATCTATAATAAAACTGATATTTATGTACTAATATGTAAATTTACCAATCAAATGACTACTAGACAAACATATTGAATTAATTAGGTAAGTCTAGTTTTCATTATTTTAAAAAAAAAAAAAACAATTATTTGATTTGGTAAGGCCATTAAAATATTGTTTAGGGTAATTTAAAGAAATTAATTAAATTGTTCTTTTTTTCTTTGTTTTGTTTTGTTTTTAATTTTTCACTTGCTTTTAATTTATTATTAATTTTGTTTTTTTTTTGAATATTTATTAGTTTTGGTTTATTAAATGAATTACAATAGAAATAATTTTCTTGTATTTTTTTTTTTTTTTTTATTTATTTTACAAATAAAATTTAGTTTCTAAAAAATTTTAAAAATTTCCCAAATTATGAAATAATTTATTTTTATATAAAAACATCTTTGATTTCTGGTACCTACGTAATGAAATATATTTTCTGCCATAGCTTCTGTCCTTGGCGCCACATTATATTGGTGTTATATTTTTTGGAATTGCATTCATTTGATATGACGCATTTACAAGGAATTAACCTTTTCAAAAATAAAATTTATGTACTCATACACAAAAAAATTTAAAAATCTAATGTATTAAATATGTATAAATGTACTTATGTGTGGTATGTACATACATATATATTATGCAATATGCAACGATCTGGTAAAATTTGAAAAAAACATATCCATATGTATATACATATGTACATATTTGAGGAGAATTTTTCAAGGGAAATAGCTGCGCTTTCAAATGGATATGTGTGTATGTAAGTACGTATAAGTAATTTGTTTTTTTATTTTAAAATTTTTATTGGGGGGATACTCTTTTTGAATCATGAATGCATACATACATTCATTTTATTCATATTATATTGTTTTTTTTTTATTAAATATATTTTTTCAATCAAAATTTTTATTTAAAATTTTAGCATGTAATGTTAATTATTTAATTGGATTTTTATTTTATTTACCTATCGTTTTTTTATTTAAGTTTTTATTTTTTTTATTTAATATCGCATTAAGAATTTGTTTAAGTTATTAGATTATTAAGATATTTCTATTGCTATTAATTTTTTTATGTATATGTATATACCTATTTCTATCCAAATTATAATTTGTAAAATCTAGCAATGGTCTTGGTGATCTCTGCATGATATTCCTGATATATATTCACGAAAAAAAAGTACTATGTACTAATACAAACCATTTTAAGCTTTAATAGAATTTTTGTAGAATATCTAACAAAACTTTATTTTTATGAATGAATAAAAAGTTCTATAAAAGTTAAAAATTCTTTTCACAATATTCTCGTTTTTGCAGTAATTTGCGAGCAGACAAGTAAATGTCAAAATGTACAATCCCCTAAAATATTGACTTTACAAAATAATGAATAAGACTCAAACTGTTGAATATTAATCTTCAGGAAAACATCAATTATTAGTAACTAATATGTAATACCCAATTTTTAAAATAATAAGTCTTATAAGGCTTAAAAGGAATCTTTAAGGCTTAAAAGGAAAGGAAAAATGGTATTAAGAACCAAAAAAGTTACAATGAATCACAAGACCTTTGTTCAGATTCTAATACTGCATCTACAATGCACGCTCTCGTTACGCTCTCTATACGCATCAAAATGACAAAATATTGTATTAAATTGTATGAAAGTGTTCACAATAAACACTGCCGTGATGCAGTCATGAAACAATTTGTTCAATTTTTAACTTTATTCGTTTTCTTATACGGATTGAAGTGTCAAATAATTGTGAACACTCTTCTGATTGCGTTAAGAGAACGTAACGAGAACGTTGATTGTAGATACAGCATAATAACATGTATAGGTATTTTCTCTAAACTAACTAGCTATTGAGTTCTTACTAAATTTCCTATTTATTCAATTTTATTCAATTAATTTTGTATATAAAATGTTAAATGTAGTACTACTGTAGTTTTCTTTATTTTTTGAATTTCATTTGAAAATTATTTTAAAATATGAAATTATGGTATTTACGGTAATTTTCCCAACTTTATTTTATTCATATGTACATACATAGTAATTATATATGTATATTGGTGTAACTGTATAAGCACACCATTTCTCTTGTAACATCAATCACTTAAATATTTTGGTTTCTTATAACCTTGGTCTATATATCTGCTTAAATTAGCAAAGTAAACAAAACTATATATATATATATATATATGCATATAATAATTTAATTTAAAAAGAATTTTTTAACTCCTCAAATTTCTTTTATTTATAAAATTCATATGACAGAATTTGATACACAATACAAGTAAACATGAGACACGTTCCTTTACATTAATAACAATAACAGAACAAAACAACAAAAAAAAATAGTTCATTAGCTCACATTACGCCATATTGTATTGAAGCAAAAAAACAAACAACGTTAAAAAACTGGGTAAAAATTTTATTAAAAACTGGGTAGTAGAGGCAATAAATACTTCTAAACAATAAATAGAAAAAAAAAAATTAAAAAATTGAAGAAGTAATCACCTGAATTTCCCATTATTATTGAGAAAAAAAGTTATGTTCACCAAATAACTACTCTGTAGTCTGTTGTTCACAGACCAAGAAAAAAAAAAAAACAAAATAATACAAAATAAGAATAAATGAAAATAAAAATGAAATTTGAGCTATAAAAGCAGTGTAAAAATTGCACAACATTTAACTGTTTATCTTGTAAACAAATGAACAATTTGATTCCTTTTGCATATGTGTGGGGTGTTCGGGTTTTTGTTTTGATTTTTTTTTTTTTTAAAAGACACCCATTGAAAATGAAAAAAAAAATACATGCATATACCTATAAAAAATTCCAATATAAAATCTCAGGTTATAATATTAAAGTATGGTATATAGACAGAAAATTCCCCTGCTTCTTTTATTACTTTATTGATTTTCGTTTGTTATTTTATTAATAAAATTTAAGAGTTATTATTTAATTGATATTTGATTTGTAATAGCTGAAAACAGTCATCGCATAGTTATATCAAATAATAAATTTGATTTATTTTCTAATTTAATTTAATTAGAAATTAAAATGGTTATTTTTAGTTGAACTGTACATACATATGAAATGAAAATAGTGCTTTTAAGGTTCTCCAAACTTAAAGATGTTTGAAAAGCAAGCAAAAACAATAAAATATATAAAACCTTTTATTATGACATAAAAACTAATGTTCTCATAAAGTTTAAAATTAAGAAAGAATTTGAGATCTATTATAGTTCAATATTTTCTAAAACAAATTTTTTTTGTTCATTCTTTGCGCTTATCTAGTTAATAATTTATGCATATCTCGCTTATCTACTTAATAATTTATGCATATACTGTTATACATGAATCAAATTAGGCTTTTTCAAGGTGTTAAGGTTTCATTATACATATTATTATAATAATATAATCTTTTAAATTTTACAATGCCCTGCATATCCGAATTGAAAAGGGTCATAAATTTATTTATAATATTTAATTTGGTTTTTTTTTTTGCGAAAGTAGGTGGGGAATCATCGAAAGACACTATAGAGGAGTGAAACGAACACGAGTCGTCTATGATTGTGTGAGACTTTAACCCGCTAAACACCATCTCCATTTTTTTGACCAAATAATAGGTTATACGATCTATAGTACTCATGTACTTATTGCCTGGCCAAAAAGTGTTAATAAATAAAAAATTGTTATCGTTATCCTAATCATCATTGATACTATACTCTATATTTTTAGTAGCGGTCTATGCTACATCTACAACTAGTAGAAATAAACTAACTGTTATTTAGTCGACTTTATAATATTCAACTTACAATTGAGTTGTCAATCAATATGAATGATTTATAACTTTTGTAATGAATGAACGTTATCCTAGAGTATAGATAAAAGTTAAGTAATATAAAATTTATTTAAAATTTTTATTTTTATTATTTTTGTTTTTTTTACAAAAGCATTTATTATTCCGTTACTTTTTTTTATCAGATTGTGCATTGGAAAATTCCTATGACATTGAATTTTTTTTTTTTTTTTTTGTATTCACATCAGCTTTGATTAGGGTTTAACAGTATATTGACAGATTGAATTTATAATAAGTTTATAATATTTTTTATGATCAGTTGGTTTGTAAAAATATATAACATATTATTAGTAATTAAAATATATATACATATATATTGGTATTTTTTATTATAGTAATAATTCTACAGATATGCAAATATTTAATTAAAGTTTTATAATGTTAATTTTTTTTTTTTTATCGAAATAAATAATTTTCTGTAATTTTTTTTTAGATTCTTTGAAGATGGATTTCTGAATCTGAATTTCACTTTAAAAAGTTATTCTAATGATAGCGTCAATAAAACTTTAAAGTAACAAAATAGCATAGTTTGAGGAACTTTTTTTTTTTTAATTTTAAAATTTTTAACATTCAACATATTCTTAAACCTTGAATTTTACTATTTCATCACAAATTTTATTGTATAGCCTCAATAAAATGATTTTAATTGTAATAAAATAAACATTTTTTTTTGCAATTAGATGTACGATATAATTTTTTCCTTTTGTACACACAGTATTGTTATTTGAAAATATAAGGTAATTTAAATAGGGTTCAAATGTTTAATTGTGTGTCTTATTACAATTTGTATGTCATTTTTCAATTTATTACTAAATTTTGTACAATAACTTCTACAAAAAGCGTGGACTACAAGTAGTATAAAAAAAAAATAAGACAAAGAAATGGAAAAAAACAAGGAATTGAACTCTTTATGTAAAAAGATTATAAAACAAAAAAAAAAGAGACAAAAATGCTGGTTCATGAAGATTTTCTGTTTTTTCTTTTTTTTTTAATTTTATAATTGCATACAATTGCAAAAAAGAACTTATAACTTGACACATTATTGATTTTTAAAGTTTAAATTAAAACACAGACAAAATATATATATTTATTAATTTTCTTTTCTCTTTGTTTTTATTAAGAAGAGTTTGAAAACAAAAAAAAAAACATATTATAAGTAGGTAGTAATATTTAAAAATATTTTGGTTTTTTTTGTTTGTTTTTCTATCTATGGATATAATATGACCCTCATTCAGAATTGAACTTCATTTGAAATTTTTATTTAAAATATTTTAGTTTTGCAAAGAATTTTCAATTAAATTTAAAAATATTTTTTTGCTATTTAAGGTATGTGACTAACTTAATTCTGAGGTCATTGAAATAATAAATAACTAATAATAAAAATTGAATTTTTATATAATTTTTTTTTTACATAGAAAAATAAAAACGATATATATATGTGTATGTAAAAAATTATAAAGTATTGTTGAAACTTACCTCCGCCATTTTGTTGACATAAATATGGAAATCTCCAAATATTACCCAAACCGACTGAATAGCCAATAATACTTAAGAAAAATTGCATTTTTCCACTCCATGCTGCACGATCTTCACCATCAGGAACTTCAACAGAACTAATTGAATTTCTTTCAGCACCAGTTAATACAATTGTAACATGATTACCATCACCACGTGCCCTTGTATTTAAGGGGGCCATTTCATGACCGTTACGAGGCCCACTTGGGCCATTTTCAATTTTAGTTGCGGCCATGCGGTTTTTAACAGTTTTTTAAAAATTTTCTTTTTTTTTTCTTCGTCGTTTAATAATTTTTAGATTATTTTTTTCTTTTTTATATTAAATATTTTAATTTTGTTTTTATTAAAATAATTTAAAAAATAATTTTTAATTAATTATTATTTTGTTTTGTTTTTGTAATAAATATAAATTTTTAATTAAAACTTAAAATTTTATTTTATAAAAACCATTTAAATCTGTGTTTTTTTTTTTTTTTTACTTTACTTTTATAAAATTTAACTTAAAAATTAAATATTTTTTTTATAAAAATTATACTGAAATATTTAAGAAAAATTAATTAACTATTAATA
This sequence comes from Poecilobothrus nobilitatus, assembly GCA_947095535.1. Taxonomy (NCBI): domain Eukaryota; kingdom Metazoa; phylum Arthropoda; class Insecta; order Diptera; family Dolichopodidae; genus Poecilobothrus; species Poecilobothrus nobilitatus. Next base: position 29,043,590 of record OX352773.1, on the reverse strand, counting down.
ATAATTTTTCATATAGTTATTATAGTAAATAGAGGATTATCATTTTTACTTATCGCAGAATTATTATTTTTTTTTTTTTTTTGTATTAATTTAATAATAAATAATGATATACTTATATGAGCTAATGATTAATGTTAATCCAGATGAATTTCAAAAGGATTATAGTTTTCTTTTTAGTTTATAAAGAAAGTTTTTGCAGGATGATATTTTGTGTTTTGTTTTTGTTTTGTCCTGTTTTTTTAATGTATTAAATTGATATATTATGTACAGTAAAAGCTAAAATTATAGATGCATTTTTTTTAAAATACTTTCAGCCCACAAATTAAGCACTTGGCAGAACTTTCGAAATTCAGCCAATAGTGTAGTAGATTAAAACACTGGCCTTTCATTCGAGAGGTTTTTGGGTTTAAACCCTGCGACTGGATCATATAAGTAGATTAATAAAAAATACAATAGATTTTTTCTAATAGATTAGTATAATATAGGTAATTAAATAGGGCTATTTATAGGAGTGGTATAGGACTACCACTATTGTCCTTATAGGAATGGAAAAAAGTTTCGAAATAATTTCAAATAAACACAAATATAATATTTGATAAATGAACAAAATATATATATCAATTGCAACTACAGCTATATAGAAGATCTCATAAGAGATCTTAGATTACAACAAGATCTTTCTTCTAAAATTTAAAAAGAATATAAAAAAATTGCATAAGTTTCTTGTAGCAATAAAGATATTTGAAACTAATTCTAATTATTTAGTTTCAAGAGTTACATTCTTCCGAACTTCTGAACAATACGACTATTATAGTTTCAAAACTAAAAATATATGTAAAGGATAAATAAAATTTGTTTCATTGTTAAGAAATTTAAAAAAAAAAATTTCAACAACTTTACTTTTGAAAACAATCAACAAGGAAAAACTCATGGAAAATTAATTTTAAAATAAAAATTTATTTACTATGAAAATATATTCATATATCTATAGATATTAATTATTAATACAAATGTTTCTTTTTTTAGTTTATACTTTAAGGATATCCAAAAAAATATTAAAATAAACAAAGTCGTAGTTTATTAATAAAACGTAAAATATTAAATAATATTATTATCTATATACATATATTAATCATAATAATAGTTAAAAAAAAAAAAAATTTATTTTGTATTTTATATGTATAATCTATAGAGAATGAAATACAAAAAAAAAAAAAACAAAAATTTTGAAGGATAAAAGATATACATATATATGAAAAATATATTTTTTTATTATCCTACAATGGAAAATTTATTGTGTTTGTAATATTAATGTAATATTTAATTTTTCTTTTAACAATAATAATGTTTCGGTTATTAATTCAATTATTATAATGGTAAGATATTCTATTGGGATTATTATTCTACTATTTCGTATGCTTAAGATGTAAAAAAAAAAAAACAATAGTCACCATATCAAAGTTAATTTAAGAACTATTGTTAAAAATTTGTGAAAAACTAAAAATTTTCTTTTCTTACTAATTTTCTTTCAAATTTAATTTTTATACAATATCATTTTTAAATTCTATTTTTAATTTTTTCAATGATATTTTTATATTCTATTTATTTTTTATATACTATATGGCTGTGTTAAGCAGTTATTATCCTTTTACTTTCTCTATAAATTGTAAACTATTATAATTATTTTTAAATATATATACACTTTAATTTTATTTTTTATTCTATTTTTACTTAAAAAGCTTAAATTTTTAATAAAATATTTATTTTTTCCTTGTTTTTTATTGTTTTTTTTTTGTTTTGTTTTTCATTTTGTTTTTTCCAATAAGAACTTAAACAATTTTTGCATGACAATATACAATTGGTATATCCTTAGAGATACATTAATATAACTATATATTATTTTTTGTATACGAGTAGAATTATTTTGCAAAATAAATTTATTATATCATTGTCCTAGTTAATATATTATGTCTGCCTCACCTTATATTAAAAAAAGATGGTTAAATCATTATAAAATCACTTATTTTATGTATATGTACATATAGAAATAAATTATTATTAATTTATACAGTTTTTATAACAGTTTTATAGTTCATAGAATTTATGATTTTATTGAAAGTTTTATTAAACCTTTGATAATCGATGAAAATCTAATATGAGATTTACAATTATGTACATAATATGGATAGTAAACATATTAATTAAGTACTGATATATTTATTATTTATCATTTACTATTCTTATTAGATTAATTGATTAAGTGTTGTTTTATGGTAATTAAAGATAAGAAATTAAATTTCAGTGATTTATTTACTTTTTTATTCCTTTGATTATCCATCAATGGGTTAATTTTTCTTTTCTTTTTCTTTTTGTTTATTCCGCTGCCACATGAATGTGACGAGAAAATTACACAACTTTTTCTTTTCAGGCGTGGCTGTAAATATCGCAAGGGAAAATTATTCTTACGACGTTTGTTGGATTCGACCCCATACTGCCTTGGTGTTTATAGCGTATTTTATACACTTTTATCCACTAGGTCATCGAGACCCCAGGTTAATTTTGATTAGAATAAAATTTTCATATATATATATAATAATTTTTTATGAAGATATATCTTTTATCGCCTTTCACGCCCACCAATTAATCTAAATATCTAAGACAACAATTTTTAAAAACAAAAACAAAAAAATACATTTAATATTCTACCTAAGTTCCTAACCATATTAGAAATTTTTTTATATGAATGTGGGTGCAAAATCGATTTGAATGAAAATTATTTTTCTTAAAAAAACAAAAAAAAAAAAAAAACATTTACATTATTATAATAAAGTTTTAAAAATTGTATCTATTATTTTTTTTTTTTGTTATTTCAAACACATACAAATAAAGTATTTTGAATTTTTATTTAAATATTCAAAAATAGGACATTAAAAAATCAAAAAAAAAATATAAAATATAATATGTTTAATCGATTCCTTTTTTTTGATTGCTTGATTACTTGTTCGATGAATTTGTATGAATTTTTCTGTTACCATAGCAAAAGACAAAATATTCATATTATTTTCATCCTTAAAAAAAACAACCAAAAAAAAAAAAAACGAAACGAAATTCAGATTATGATCAATTTTTTTATTTTAATTAATTTATAATTTTTATCATAATTATTATATTTGTTATTATACTTATTATTATATCATGCACGTCATTTTTTTTTTATTCAAGGACGAAAAAATTTAATGACTAAAATGACTGTTTAAAAATTATTCATTTTAATATAACTGAAATAATTTAAAGTCTTAATGTAAAACAGAATAATATTATCTATGTATATATAAAAGGATTTTAAAAGATACATATGCATATGTAGTATATATTAACGATTAAGGGAAAAATTAGTGGGTGTAATAAATCTATACTTTACAAATAAAATTTCTATTTTTTCTATTTCTTTGATATAATTTTTCCTCCATGTAATATGTACTTTTAACCTTTAAAATTTTGTTAAGTTTATTATTTTCTTTTACTTTCAACTTGAACAATTTGTTTACTTTCAGTCAGTTAAACAGAAAAATCAAAAAAGATTTTATAACCGCACATTTAAACAAAAAAAAAATCACCTCATTCTGTTTAGGTTAAAAAAAAATATTCATTTTTGATTTATTTTATCCCTTGATAGGATTTTTTTTTTTTTTATTTCAATTACTTTAATTCAAATCAATTTTGTGGAATATCATATGTACCCAACAATAAATATACAAAAAAAAGGAAAAATATAAATAAAAATATTCAACTAATTTTTTTTCTTACTTTTAGATGAAGAATGAATAATAACAATGTTGAATGATAAATAAATCCTTTTTTTCTATACTTAAGATGAAAATATTGATTTAAAAGTTACTAAGACAAAAAAAAAAACTAAAAACAAACAAACAAATAATAAAAAAATACATAATATATCCAAAAATCTCTATTGTAATCCTTGATAGAAAAATTTCACCTTCATATTTTGAGAAATTTTGTTTTTGACGCCATTAGTTCTAAGAATAGCTGACAACAAACATCGAACACCCCCACAAAAAAAAAAAAAAAAAAAAAGAAAAAAAAAATAACATTGAATGAAATATTAAAAAAAAAAAAAAAAATTAAAAAAAACATAAAAACCAAGTATCATTAAAGGCCACAATGATTACAAAAACAAACAAAAAAAAAACAAAATAGAATTTGTTGAAGGGATGTAAGTGTTTTTTTTTTTTGAACAATGAAAATATTGATTTACAATTTATTTTTCTTATTATTATATTATATAATTTTTTTTTTTTTTATTGGCTCATTTAATTGTGATATCATTGATATTTTATTTTATTGGTCAGGGGGTTTGTAATAGAACTAATAGAAAAGTATTTTTTATTTAAAAAAAAAAAAAACTAAAGCTTTTATTCAAATTAAAATCAGTGAATGAAACGAAATTTTGACAAAAAAAAAAAAATTGGCTGTCTCCACCACAGTATACCGACCGCTGTTCCACGAAAAGCATGAAATGAAATTTCATAGATTTTTTTTACGTAATAATTTATATCAAAGCAAATAACTTCTAATAATTTTTGATAACATTTTTTTATTATTTAATAACGATAATAGGCAATGAAATAATCATAAAAATATTAGGGATCTTCTATAAGTAAAAGTGCAAACTAATCTTTCATCGGAGGATCGGAAGATTTGAGAAAATTTTTGACAGCAAATTTTTGTTGTTTCATGTATAAAATAAATGCACTGAAGGATCAGTCCATATTTTTCTTAGCCTAAAATATCCTCTAACTTATAATCCTATTTTATTTGCTCGAGATAATTAACTCGAGGAAATTTTTTCGATATTTCGTTTTTAGAATTAATGTGGAGTTTATGAATTAATTTGGATTTCGGTTTTGGAATTTATTGGGATTGCATCAAATAAAAATAGCATATTCGACTAAATAATCAATCTATAAAAATGGTTTTAAACATTTTTTTTGCCATTTATTTTTATTTTTTATTTATTTTCCAAAATCAAAAATCAAAACTTAAAACTTATATTTTATTTTTCAAAGTAAAAACTATAGATATTTATTCAAATTTAATAATATAATATAACAGATAGGTACCAACTAACATTTTTTAAAAATACTAATTAACATTTCTGGAAAGACACCAATAAACATTTTTCTAAACCAAATACCAATCAAAATAATGTATGCAATTTTTTATTTTGCAATTTATATTTTGTGACCCAATGCAAAATATAAATTGCAAAATAAAAAATTGCATACATTTATTTCACGTAAAATAGATAGGATTTTTTTTTTCTTCGATGCACTTTTACGTGAAGACCCCTATTATGTACGATTCATACATCTGCTAAAAAAAAACTTTATAGTTTGAATTTTGCGTCATCAACAAAATGTATACAAAAGTATATGAATTTTAAGAAATATATAAAAAAGATAAAAAGACAAAAAAAAATTGTTCATATAATCCATATGGCGTGTTGTAATATGTATAAAATTTGAACTTAGAAAAAAATATGTTATTTAATTAAATAAATCTTAAAGTTAATCGAATCAAAAAATATCCTATAGCAAAGTTGTTGTTTTCCTATTTCCTAAATATTCGTAAAAAAACTTAAAAATTACACTAGTACTTGTGGTTGTCCCATTTGTTCCAAAAGCTTATCAATCCGTTATATTTACGTCAAAACCCTAAATAAGAAATTTCAAAAAATTTCGATTACTCTTTTAGGTTGTACACATGTCCCCAGTCATACCCACACACACACGCACGCGCACACACACACACACACACAAACACACACACAGACACATCACGCTAAAAAATGTTTTACAGGTTTCTACGCACCAGAGTAATGAATTTAGGTAAAAATTTTTGGTGCGAAAACAATACCTAGCTTATAAATTCATGTATACGGTCGCTAAAAATAAACATTTGGTTTCCTTTATTTTCCAAAAAAAGGACCATTTTTTAAAAAAATGATATTACAAAAATGTAATGTGTATATGTTAAATGTTTTATAAAATACAGTGAAAGTATAGTGATAGAACTGGAGTTAATGTAAGAAAAAAACAGTATAGGAATCATTAACGTAAAAAATATGCTTGTGAAAAAACCCACACAAATTTACAAAATTACTAAATTTCGGAAGATTTAATTAATATGTTAAGAGGAAATTTTATGGCCTCTTTCTTGTAAATAAAAACAAAAAACATGTGATTTCTGAGTAGAAAATTTAATAAAAAAAATTTCCTATAATGGTATTTTTCCATTCTATTGTAAAATTGAAAATAAGTAGAATTGAAAATTTTTCCTCGGTTGTTTTTTTTTTTTTTTGATTTAAATTAAAGTACAATTTTGTTTTTGTTTTTTTCTTCTATTCAATCATTAATGAATCCAACACTTTTTATCGACATTTCAGATCCTATGTATTATGTATAATAGGTATAACAACTTATTTACAACAAAAAAAAAAAATACCATCTACAACAACAAGTAAAAAATCAAAAAATAAAGTTATTATAATAGACATTTCGTGACTTGAAAGGACTTTTTTCGAGTGATTTCGAGAACAAAATTTTTCCTGCTCCTAACTCAGCTAAAAAATAGAAACTGAAAAAAAACAAAAACAACATAGGTATAAAAAATAATAACAAACCACTTGCAGTCTGGATAATATTAAGGGCATAAATAATATCATAAGATTAAAGTTCTTTTGCGTCATAATATAATATATATTAAACTGTTTATCTACATATGAATGTATTGGTGAATTTGTTGTACAATATATATATGTTACGAATTAATTTGTTGTCTTCTTTATAATGAAAGGATTTTATTTAGGGGCCAAATAAATTTATTATTTTATTTTTTTCCTTGTTCTTTTTTTTTTATAATAATTTAAAATTTTTCATTATTTACATATTTGTATGTATAAAATATATATAAACAGTTACACTAATACAAACACTAAATGAAAAGAAAAAATTTCAAAATTGTTAACTTTTCATTTTAAAAGACAAACTCAACTAAAACTTTTGTTTTTTTTTATTTTTGTATATTTTAAGATAAAAATGAAAACAAGTAAATATTAAATCAATATCAAAAAAAAATAACAAAATAAAAATAAATAAAAAAAGAAAATAATAAAAAAAAAAAACTATAAAATGAAAATATATAGCCACTGATTATTCAAAAAAGGATAAAGTTTGCTTTTTTTTTTGTTTTTTTTGTTTTATTATTATTTTTCTTTTCTGTTGTTTTGTGTATTTATTGAAAGAAAACACAAAACTAAAAATTATTTATTTTTATTTTATTACAATTTCTTTTGAACAAAGAAAAAAGAAAACAAAATAACAGTTATTATCGAAAAGAAAATATTTTTATTTGTTTGAACTTTCGGAAAATCAATTGAATTTAGAGTAGTAAGGTTAAATGAAAAAAAAAAAAAAAAAACATTTGATAAAACGTAAAAAATATATTTAGTGAATTGAGAAAAAAGTAAATTTAATTCAAAATATCATTATAGTTTACTCCAATGATATTTTTAAATATTTTTGAAAAATTTGACTGTTAGTTTCACTCTGTCCGTTTATCTGTTTCTACTTCTGTTTACAAAACTTCTCACTATTGAAGACAAAACAATGAAATGAAATTACGGTGAATAGATCCATTATAAAAAAATAATATTGTAGAACAACTTTTTTATGTAGCCCCACCCTGTTACGGTACCTTAAAATTTAAAAAATCCTTTTTCAAAAATATAAATCTCAGATTCTGTTTAACATTTTTGTAATGTAATAAAAACAAACAGGAGAAACAACATAACTTTTTCTTAATTAAATTTATATAATTTTTTGCAATTTAATATTTAGATTTACCGTTAGTGAAGATAAAATATTGCAAGATTTTGCTTCCTTCATTACTCCTGCACACTTTTAGTTAAGACTTTGAAATTTTGAGAAAATAAAGACTTTCAGAATAGTAATAGTATAAGTTACCTCAAAAATTTTTTTTGTTCTTCCTCTGTTTAACACCTATTAGAGCATAAAAATTGAAATTTTTCTATGTTTAAACTTCTGTAACTAAGGCACCTGTACAATTTTTTTAAAACACAAAAATTAATACTTTCACATTATAATTTAATATGGGTTAATAGTTTTTTTTTTAATTGCATATAGAGTTTCCTTAAAATTGAAGAAAGAAATCTTTTGATTTTTCACAATTTATTTACAATTTTAAGAAAATTTACAAATTTTGATGTAAGCCATAATTCTAAACTGTTTTTATTGTGTTTTGAAAAATGTACGCCCTTAGATGTTGGCTTTCATTCTACTTTGTTTATTCATTATTTTATACATTTAACTTGTTAACGATAATCGAATATGTATACATATGTATTAAACAAAATTTTGATGTTTGATATTGTTTATAAATAAAGAAGAAGGCTACTGGATATCATTAAAAGAAAATATTAAATTTAAATTTGTCAAAGTCCAAAAGATGAGAGGGGCAGGGCATATTAGTTAAAATGACTAATAAAGAGTGAAAACATCTTTTGTAAACTAGCTAGATTGAAACAGTGTTATTTAAAGAATAATTAAAGATCGGATTTTTTAGACTATATGGACCTAGTTTTTAAAGAATGAATGAAACAAGTACATTAGTCAAATTTTTTAAAAATTTAAATTTAGTTATAAAATATATAAATATAGAATTAAAATAATAACAAATCTTAGTTGTAAGTCTACAAAATCACACATTCACACCTTTTCATTTTCCAAAATAGCCTATAGTAAGTAATTAGGTTAAATATTAAATTTCAAGCTTAATTTATATCAAGATTTTTTTTATGTAACTAAAAGCCTTATAATATGTTTTTAATAATAAAATCTAAAAAAAATCCAATTGTGTTTTGTGTAAAAGTTAAAGTCATTCATATTGAAAGTAGAGCTTTGTGATGCAATCTTTTTTAATTAAAAATTAATAAATAAATGTTAACATTTCAAAACTTATATTCTAATATGTAATTAGTGTTTATACATTATTATGTATTATGTTATAACAAACGATGTACATGCAAAGTCATTCATATATCATCGGTCACATAAATTATGGTACATAAAAAACCAAAATAAATTTAAATTAAAGAAATTTATCACAAAGAAAAAAGAAATTAATGGAGGCTAGACCTAAAAGTTTTCAAGAAAATTTAAGAGCTAACGACACTATTATGGTTTTTCTAATAAAATATTTTATATATAACCACTTTTAATTTTTAATAGTTTTTTTTTTTTATCATAACATTCGATCAATATTACTTTAACTACCACATATAACCTTCTTTAAACAGATTTTCAAAAAAAAATCCTTTATTTTGTTATTTTGAAAAAAAAAATAAATAAAAAATAAAAAACAGAACGACAATAAAAGCAATAATATAAAGAATATAATTCAAAAAGCATCTTCTAAATACAAAAGGATATTATATTTTAAATTAAAAAAAAAATTGGTAGATAATTAAAATTATATAATCTGAAAAACATTGAACAAAAAAACTTATTCGTAATTCAAATTCGGTAATTGAAATCAACCTCATATTTATTTTTAATCCGAATTTAATGTCTATAGAAAAAAGAAAAAAATATAGTTATAAAATTTTCTCATTCTCCAAAATACACTAAAACTGAACTTATTATTTTGTTTAACATGTTGTTAAATAAAAAAATTAATCCTGTGAGAATTTTAATGAATTTTCAATACAAATTATTAAAGAAATTTAAAAAATTGAAAAAAAAAAAACTAAAACTCTTCTGAATTTTCTATAAATATTATTTTTTCTTATTTTTCGTTAAAATATGCTTTAAATGCTTATATGCTTTAGGTTTGTTTATATGTAAGTGTAAATTGTTACAAATATAAATATTTTTTCATCTTTTTTTCAGTAATCTATTAAAACCACACTAAACAAACATACGTAGAGGAATAAAATCAATTTAGGCAATTGTAGGATATCTATAATTAAAATGATAAATAAATTGTTAAGGTCTGAAGCTTTGAGAAAGGTTAAATGATTCGTAAAAAGATCTTCTCAAATAGTGAAAATCGAAAGGGTTGGTCAACAAATCTTCTCTTATAAAGTGCAACATAACAAAAAAATAGAAATAAAGTTAAAAATAAAAGATAAGTAGTTTTTATTTTGAATACAAGGTCGAAGATGTGAAAAAAAACATTTTTATTTATGTAATTTTGGGCAATTGTAACAACATCATTTTTAGATATCACCTAAAATTCTTTTAAATCATTACCAGAGAAATTTATATAATGAAAAACTTTTGGTGAACTTTTACAGAAATAGAAAATGTTAAACAATCATGAGAAAAATAACTGTATATATATGTTATACTTCTATAACAACACCAATATTGTATTTAATTTTTTCAATTAAAATTAATGCCTATTACAGAAATCAAAAGTTTATAATTACGCTTATATATAGTTAATTAATTTTCCGACCTAAACTGTAACGAATTGTGTAATTAAAGAGGTATAGAGGTTAGAGAGGTATTTGTGTAGTTACTTATCAGTAAATGCTTATGGAACAATGGAAAATCAACAAAATCAAGATTAAAGAAGAAGAAGTAGAAATCTAGGATTATAATTTTTATAGGAATATCTTTTCTTTTCTAAGTATTATAAACGAAAAATATAAAATATATTAAGCAAATTTTGTATTAATTTGTATGGTAACCGTGTATAGTCAGTATCATCTACTCTTTTATCATATAAATAATAAAAGATAAATAAAAAAAAATTCTTTTTGTTTTTTGTAAATTAGTAGTAATGCTGGTTCTGATCTTGTTTACCTTAAAAAAAAAACAAAAAACAAAAGAAAAAGAAGAAAAGAAAGAAAAACAAAAATTCAATTTTCAACTACGCAATATTTTTACTTTCTAAGGTTATCTAAATATTTATAGATGTGGAATATACCTACATATATTTGCATGAAAATGTTAAATAGTATATTTATCTACCATAATTTAATACATATACGTGTCTGTACATAGTTAAATATAAAATTAAGTATATGTACAATAATCATATATTGTATTATATATATTTGTACATACTTATACACAATTTATAAAATAACCATGGTTTATTTTTAAAATTTCATTGTTTCAGCATAACTGTTCTTTAAACAATAAATGTACCAAAACAAAAAAAAAAAAAAAAAGTAAAAATAAATAAAAAGAAATAAAAAAAAAGCTTTTCAAAGTAAGGATAACAAAACAAAAAACCCCTTGAGTAGAATGTCCTTAAAGGAATTCCTTTTACTTTTTAAGGATCAAAATCAACAATATCAAGAAAATAAAATAAAAAAGGAAAATTATTTATTTATTCACATTTGTGTATGTACATACACATACATATGTACATTACCATATAATACAATAGTTTATTTGTTTAAAATGACGCAGCATGTAATAGGTTATTTTTTGCAAAGTTAAGGATGGCTCTGTTCCATTATATTGTTTTTTTTTTCTTTTTTTTTTCCTGTCAAAAAATTAATATTATTATTATTAATTTTTTTTTTTTTTGTTTTTGTTTTTTGATAATTGCGATGCCTTCAAAATTCTACTATATGTACATATGTACATATATAGGTACTTCTAAAAAAATAAAAGCTTTACAGTTAATTGTAAATAAAAGAAAATGAAAGCTTACAGTAAATAACCGAATATGGGTAAATATTTGTATGTACATACATACATTATACATATATGTACAAAATATATCAATGTTTATCTTATATTGGTAAGTTTAAAGGTAACAGATCTAGTAAATAACTACATATTAAATGTAATATATTCGCTTTCAAATAAGGTGTATAAATATGTAATGAAAATTTAATCTCATAAAATAACAGTAAATATATAATAAGAGTGTGATAAATAAATTTTTAATAAGTAAAATCATAAAAACGGAATCTTTCATGTTTTTTTTTTTTTGTGTTTTTCTTTATACATATATATATATAATTGTATATGTATGTATGTATTTCGTTTTTCAGGTAAGTATTATCAGGTAAATAGGTATATAATATTATTTTTACACACGATGAATTTATATAGATAAACTATACACACATTCTATTGTATAAACAATTATATGCGTAGTTCATATAATATGTAATATAAAATACAATTAAGTACATTATACACACATATGCACATGTTATATATAATAAGATCCTATATGTAGAAGATGCTTTAGATATAGAATATATTATTTTTGATATTTTAAGAATATTTTTCGCAAATATTTCTATTATGCAATTTTTTTTTTTTTTCGTTTTATTATAAAAACAACAAAATATCCTTTTTTTTAGAAAATACAGTTAAATTCTGATAATTTGAACTTTTATATGAATTTTAGGAAAATTTTTAATTATTATATAGTTTTAAATATTTAGAATAATTTAAAAAAAAAAAAAAAAAGATAAATTGGTCGAATGCATAAAACTGAGCTTAAAGATAATTTCACTTTATGTCGGAACTAGTATTTTTGTTTGAACAAGTGAGATTTGAGTTTCATTTGACCCATTGTGTAACTACTTTGATTAAAATGTTTATAATGAAATTGGACCATTTAAAAATTTCTTTAAATTATCGTTAAATATTTATGATTTTAGGAAATTAGTTCTTGTTTTTTTTGCTTTTATAGGTTTAATTATTTTAAGATTAAGGTTAAGATAATAATTTATGTTTAAAAATCTTTTCTTGTTTCAATTTTTGAAATTTTTTTTTAAATTTATAGTTTTCTTTTCCCTTAAAAATATTAGAATAAGCATTAAATAAGTTAATAATTAATAATTTCAAATTAACATATACGAAAAGAAAACTATGTTTTAGCTGCATTTAATCCTTAATTTGAATCATTAATCCAGATAAAATTGATGGAAGTCGAAACGTTTGTTTTTTATTTTTTTATAATTTTAATCTGTCTTATTGGTTGCAGTATAAAATTTTTTATGAAAATGTAATAAAAAACTCATACAATACAATGCAACAAATATAATCTTTTAGAAAAATTAACATTAATTTTTATATAAATTATTAATATAAAACTACACAATAAATATATACGTATATGTAAGTACATTTTTCTATAAAAAAAAAAAATGCTGTAATATTTTCTTTATTAAATTAATAAAAACAAAATATTTTAATGGGTTGAATGTGACAAACTGTTAAATCTATAAAATATAGAAAAAAAAAAAAAAAGTGATTTAAATTTAATTAGTGCAAATTGCATTTTTAACGATATTTTTTTTTTTAAGAAATACTAAAAGCAAGGTTTGCTTACGTACATATCTATTAATAATATTAATAGTAATATAAAGTTGTTAATAAGCATTTTCACACGATCCAACATGTATCCAACAAAACAATGTAAAATAAATTATTTTATATTACAAAATTACTTTGAATAAGATTAATTTTCTTTTCTATTTTTTAGGCACAAAAAATTTTCTTGAATAACATATATTTATTTAAGACCTTGTTGGTAAATAGTTGAAAAATAAAACTAAGCCTTGCTTGTGTTAATCGATAAGTTTTTACTTGCTGTAAAATATGTTGAAAAAAACTTTACTCCAGGTGGTGTAAATAAAAAAAATTTACTATGCCAAATTTTGACATTTAAAATTTTGACAGTATTATTCAAGTTTGTCAACAATTTAGGATTAATTATTTTAAAAGGAATAAATATCTGATATTAAAAAAGAATTTTCTATTGATGATGACAATTTGGAAAAAATGGAAATTGAAGCAACCCAATCGCGGTTACACTCAGAGATTCATTATTAGTTTTATATAAAACTGAAAGTAAAAATGGTAAGGTATCTAGTATTTGCATTTTCATGCGTCTTTTTTCTATTTACTTGATCTTAATTTTATTAATTTAAAAATTCAATCTTTACGCTCAGTCATTTCCCTACTCAATAGTAAATTAAATGTACTAATCATAATTTATAATGGATAAATTATATAGGTAAAATTTTGACATTAATATTTACCATATTTTATGTCACTTTCTGCTTCGGAAAGTTAAATTTTGACGTACCGAGGTAAAATTTTGACATAAAATAAGGTAAATATAAATGTCAAAATTTTACATCAATACGTCAAAATTTAACTTTCCGAAGCAAAAAGTTATCGATTAGCACACGATCTTATTAATAAATTGGGTGTAAATCAAATTGATACTTAAGGGTTAAAAAATCAAAAAAAAAAAGTTTTTTTCTTTTTTTATACAAGTATGTCAAATTAGAAATTTTTTTTTAAATATTTACATTTAAAATCTTTAAAAACACATTAACAAAATGATTTATTATGATATAAGTTTGTTTAAGTTTTCATAATTCAATTGTATTTATTTAGAATATTTAATTGTTTCTTTTTTATGTCTAATAAATTTGAACAAAAGATAAATATTTTCATATTATAATATTATCTATACCTGTCTATAAAAAATGCACGAGTTTTTAAGTAATATATGTATATACTTATATAAATAGGTATATTAATACAAATAATATATCTATATTCATAAAGAATTTCAAATTCCAATTAATTTTACGTAGAAAAAGGATATCGAATTTAAATAATATAAGTTCTAAAAGTAAATAAAAAAGTTCTAATAAATCGAATAAGTTTTTATCACATTTCCAAAAAAATTTTGAAAAAATGTTCTTATTAGTTTCACTCTGTCCGTCCGTCGGTTTACAAAACTTCTATACCGTTAAAGATAGAGAAAAAAAATTTTAACCATGGGTAGGTCTCCTAAAAAAATAATTTTGTGGAACAACTTTTTTATGTAGCCCGATCCATTACGGAGCTACAGCTCTTCAAACTTTGAAAAAGCCCTATTTTTAAATGAATATATCTTATGTTTTGTTTATAATTTTTTCAATCTGAAAACGTCATGCGACGGGTATTTGTTTTAACTTTGTAAATTAATATCAAAATTATACAATTTTTTAAATTTAGTATTTAAATTTACCGTTATGTGAAAACCAAATTTTGCATGATTTTTCTACTTTCATAACTCCGGCACGCTAGATAGAGGCTTGAAATTTTAAGGTAAGAAAGAACTTTTAGAATTAGTATAAGTTTGCTCAGAAAATTTTTTTGCGCCACCCCCTTTTATGAGCTATTAGGGCACAAAAATTGAAAATTTGCTATTTTTAAACACCTGAAACTTAGGAACCTGTACTCATTTTACTTCGGAAAGATATAAAAGTTAAAGCTTTATTTTAGTTTAGGTTTATTTTAGTTATATAGGGTTCCAGAGTTACAGCTCTTCAAAATTGCGAAAAAGCCCCATTTTCAGATGTATATATCTCACGCTCTGCGTAATAGTTTTGCAATCTAAAACCGCCAGAAGACGGAAAATTTTATTGTCTACATAAAGCAATATTAAAATTATACAATATATTGTAATTTACTATTTAAATTTACCGTTATGTGAAAACAACATTTTGCATAAAATTTTTCTTTTTTCATAACTCCTGTACGCCTTTAGATAGAAACCTCAAATTTTGAGACAAGAAAGAACTTTTAGAATTAGTATAAGTTTCCTTAGAAAATTTTTTGCACCACCGCCTGTTTAAGAGGTATTGAAAAGAGAGGGTGAAAAATTGAAAATTGGCTATTTTTAGGCACCTGTAACTTAAGCACCTGTACAAATTTTTCTTCGGAAATACATAAAAATTAAAGCTCCAGTAATATATTTTTATGTGTGTAACGGTTTTTCTTAGTTATAAAGGGTTCCAGACTTACAGCCCCTCAAAATTCCAGAAAAGTGTTATTTACACATATTTTCTTATTACAAAAAATTTCTTAAATTTTATTTTTTAAATTTTCAAATTTTTGTGCAAGTCACAATTCTAAACAGTTTGTATTGTGTTTTGGAAATGTGCGCTTTTAAAAACCGTTGGTTTGCATTCTACTTTGTTTTTTTTTTGAGTATTTTTGAAAATAATTCAAAATCAGACTATACCATACATAATATATAAAACCTTTTGAATAAAATTGATACAAAAATTGAAATTTTCGGTTTTTAGCACATTTCCAAAAAATTTTTGACAAAATGTGCTTATTAGTTTTACTCTGTACATACATCCGTCCGTCTGTTTACAAAATTTCTACACCGTTAAAGATAAAAAAATGAAATTTTAACCATGGGTAGGTCTCATAAAAAAATTAATGTTGTAGAACAACTTCTTCATGTAGTCCCATACATTAAAGAGCTACAGTTTTTTTGAATTTAGTTTACCGTTATGTGAAAACCAAATTTTGCATGATTTTTCTTCCTTCATAACTCCGGCACGTATTTAGATAAGATTAAAATTTCGAGGTAAGAATGAACTTTTATAGAATTAGTATAAATTTTATCAGAAAATTTTTTTTTACCCCTTCCTGTTTAAGGACTATTAGGGCCAAAAATTGAAATTTTCCTATATTTAAACATCTGTTTCCAATGTATGTATTCCCTATTTTATGCATACAGTTCCCTTAAAATTGATGAAAGTGTGTCTTTATCTTTAACATTTTTTTCTTATTATATGAAATCCTAAGAAACTTTTCAAATTTTGGTGCAAGTCACATTTCTAAACAGTTTGTATTGTCTTTTGGAAATGTGTGCCTTTAAAAACCGTTGGTTTACATTCTGCCTTGTCTCGTTTTTGTTTTTTTTTTTGTTTGTGAAAGAGATCGATTTATTATTACTTAAATTTATTAAGTCATTGCAGTTATATAACAAATCGATTGAACATTTTGCAACAAAAAAAAAAAAAAAATTATGGAAAAATCAACTTAAGGGGAAATTCTTTTAAATTATAGGTACTTATAATTTGTGAGTACGTCTTACGTCTTTATAATATTATAATAGACACCATATGTGAAAAATGTTTTATATTTTATTTTTATCATTATTTACAAAACGCCTTTATTTATATAAATTTTTTTCATGAAAATCGTAACAAAAAAAAAAAGAAATGCACAATACTTTTTTAGAAAGATAAAGTTCATTTTTTTTTTCTCATCAAATTGCATACCTGTATGCATATTCATAGATATTTTATTCTAAGTCTGTTACAAATTTATGATAAGAGTGTCGTTAGAAAATTTCATAAAAGTTATGAGTTGTATACTACTTATACATAAGTATATATGTATGTATATTTTTATAAATCAATAGAAATAATGTATTTTAAATTTTATTTTGTGGCCATAAAACGTTTTCGCGCGTAATATAATAAACAATGACTCAAAAAAAAAATAAAAAAATATTAGATTTTGTTTTATTTACTTTTAAATTTTAGAAAATTATTCAAACAGTTAAACTAATTTTAAAATGAGTAATATAAATTTAATAAGCCAAACTAATTATTTTCGTTAATACATTCTAAATTCTAATACTACATAATAATTATATACATACATACATATTATGTACGTGTATACAAGCTTTGAAATAATTCATGTAAAATATAAATTTTTTGTTTGTAATTCAGCTTTTTTAGCATATAATTTTCTTAAAATTTTTTTTAAAATGTTTCCGTTCGTCTGTTTAGAAAATTTTTATAGGATTTAATATATGGAGTAATAAAATTCCAACAATAGATAGATCTGATACATCTATAAATAGATCTTTTTAGATCTGATAGATTGTGGAACAAGTTTTTTATATAGTTCCACTTATTACGAATTACAGTAAATAAAAGCCTTTTTTTCAAATGTTTATATCTCGAGTTTTGCTTAATATTTTTTTAATCTAAACGTCAACAATAAGACATTTTTTAAACTGAATTAATATATATAAAAATTATTGTATCAGAATACATACTAATTAATTACCTCATGCAGGGAGGTTTTATATACTACTGAATGTTGTAACTATTGACGGCTAGTAATAATAAGTAATAATAATCATTGTTCCCTTACAACTTTCAATTCAATGTTTCCGCATCCTTATCCTATCCTTTTCTATCCCTACTTTCTAGCAAATATACTGCGCTAGCTGGTAGGGGTCTCATCCCATTATATTGTCTAAATGTAGAGGTGGATTTAATCAGTAAAAATCTGATACTAACAAGGGGAAATTCTTATTGCCTTTGGAAGATTTTCACCTCGCTTAGAAAAAAAAAAAAAAAATTTTTGCTAAATCTAAGTATCCGCAGTTATGCCATTCATTTAGTGAACTATCACAATTAATAAATGATGTTAAATGTTAGAAAAACTATTTACTTATTAATGTTAGTGATGTTATTAATAATATACTAATTAATTTAGTGTAATAATAAAAATTTTAAACACAAATAAAACACCAAAACCAAACAAAATAAAATACCAAAAAGAATCTAACATTGTAAACAGGCAAGTTAAATTGTAATGAGTGATTAATCATGCAAATTATATATGAGAATTTATCATGTTCACGTAACGTCAGGCTCTCAATGTTAATTTGTTAACGTTAATATCAAAGAGCTCAGACCTTAAGTTAGTTTCTCGCAACATAACCGAATAGGCTCAAATGTTCAGTAGTCTAGTCTATAGAGTGATGTGCTCACATTTAAAAGCTCTATATAATGATTTGTATGTAATTTGATATTTATGTTTATACTGTCATATAAAACCATAATTTTGTAAATTTTTTTGCATAAAATTTTGAGTGAAAAAATATCTTTGAGAATTACCATGCTCAATGTATTTCTCCCATGAAATTATTAGGTGGTTTTACATGAATTTATTAGGTGGTTTTTCTTAATTATAGTATGTTTCCTTAAAGTTGAAGAAAGAGTTGGGCACGAAATTCCAAAAAAAACTTCCATTTCCAAAATACCATTTACATAATTCCAAAAAAAATTTCCACTTAAACTAAATTCCAAAATTCAAAACTTATGGGAAGCACTTTAAATAGTGCTAAAAAGTCCAGCTAAACAAATTATTGCGGCTCTCATTTTATAACCAGCTATAAAATCGCTCTTAATATTTTTTTAGATACATATTTAATTTAAAAATACATTTAAAATAGTGGGGGCTACCATCCCCAAACCCCCCTTAAAAAATTATTGAAATGATGATTTTAAAATCAACTATAAAATCTCTCCTAATTCAGAATCTCCCATATTCATATATAAAAATATTCTGTAAGAAGCGTATAACTCTGATTTTGAATTTAATTTTAAAATACTTCCTAATTCAGAATTTCACATATACATATAGGTATTATACATACATATTCTATAATACATACATATTCTATCAGGGGTGTGTACCCCTGATGTTGTAACCGTAGCTTTATAATTCTTCCTAATTATTTTTTACTAACATATTTTAATACCAAATTATTAAAAATAATTGGTGTTATCATTATCATTGGTGTTATCATTATCTGGGGTCATTCAATATTAATCTTATGTTTGTTTTGTATTTGTTTACAGTTTTTATTATTTTTTATTTCTAATATTTTTGAATGAAACAAAATCATGTACCTACATTACATAATAATGGAAATGAATGAATGCACATACATATATTTTTACGATTTCATTGCTTATTATTGTTATTGAATACAACAAAATGTTGTTAAATTATTAGAAGTTATTTTGCTTTGATATAAATTATTCTGTAAAAAATCTATAAATTTTAGCATTGTATTTTTCGTATAGTGGCGGTCGGTCCTGTGGTGGAGGCAGCTGATTTTTTTTTAATATTTTGTAATTTATTTTTGGAATTATTTTTTTTTCATTGTTTGGAATTTTTTTTTTGGAACTATGACACCAATCCCTTGAAGAAAATATCTCTTGATTTTTCATATTGCTCATAGTATAAATAGTAAATAGAGCGTTGTGATGGGGTTTTCGAAAAAAAAAAATTGATTTCGATGAAATTCATTTTCTGGACGTTTTAAAAGGTGTAGAATCTAAAAAAAAAAAAAAAAAAAAAAAATTTTTTTTTTTAGAAAATTTCGTGTCTGCGGAAAATTTTTTTTTTTTTGAAAAATTGCACCTTTAAAAATCTTTGATTTTATATACTACCTTGTTTATTTTCGTTACACCTTATAATTATATTGCTATTTCATTTTATTTAATTGAATATTTTTAAAAAATATACCTTGACAGCTGTTTTATTAAATTTGTTTTTTTGTTTTTGCTTAAACTTTTACTAACAATTATATTACATATTTATTTCAGATAACACAATTGAAACATAGTTTCAATAATAAATAAACTTAGAAATAAAAAGTAAAAAATAAAAAATGTAATAATAATTAAATAATTATTGTTACAATTATAGGAAAATGAAATATTTTTTCTTGCATATTTTGATTAGTTTTTTTTCAAATACAGGAAGTTTTAAGTGAAAATAATAAATAATAATGATCATAACATTCAATAATTCAAGAAATGGCAAATTTTAAAACAGATGGGTAATAAAAAAAAATAATTATGGTACTTGAAGTGATTGATAAATCAAAATAATCTCAAAAGCAATTTACCATTATACTTTGCAATGTTTCAAAATTCTCGTACAAAGTTCGAATTTATTTCAGTTATTGAACTTGGAAAATCATACAATATAGCATTACCGGTCATCAAGAAATGCGAAGAGGATGATGATCGTGTAACTTCAAAGCGTGAGAACTGTTGCATATAGAAGATTTTGAAGTAGTTCTAACGTTTGTTGTATAAAAGATGGCAAACGGCAAAGAGGAAGTTAAATAAAATATGGATTGTGTTTAATATAGAAAATTGTAACGGTATTTGTTTGTATTTGTAATTATAGTAATTACATTTAGATATTACGAAAAAGGAAAATGAAAAATGAATTTCGAGCGTACTTATAAAATTAACTGGTTAAGAAGATTTTTATATAAATAAGGATATTAAGGAAACAATTGTTGTAATATAGAATTTTAATTTAGAAAACAAAAAGTGTGGTTAATAAAAAAAGAAACTTTCAAAAACTATTTAAGATATTTTTAAATTAACCTCTTAATATAAGGGACAATTTACATATTTAAGGTTGCGATATTAAGATTTTTTTTAACAATAATAAAAATCAATAATTTTTTTTTGATTTATTACAGTTATTATTTTTTATGATTATGGGTTAATAACTCGTTATTGATGAATGAAAATAATACTTGTAATAACTGTCATTTTTCAGTCATTTCAATAATTTACTATGAATTTTTTTTTAAATGTATACATACATATTTATAGCTTTATTAATAAAAACATTGTAATATTTATTTATTTTTTTTTAAATATATTTTAGGAAATTTTTACATATTTTTATTTTTATTTCAAGAAGCACTCAACTTTACTTATATTGTGTAATTAAATCCAAGTGAATCATATTTTAAATGTGCATTTCTATCTTGGAGTAAAAAGTTAATTTTTTTCTGCTAGGGATCTGACAAATATCTATTAAACATATATTCTATCTAAAATAGAATACAATTTACACATATCAACCGGTACCGCTTAATCTTCATTAGGTTATCTAAATAAAATCAAAATCGCGCCCTAAAAATATCTTGAGGATAATGACCTTTGCTTTAATAAACTAAAACCAATAATGCCTCCCTTTAAATTTTAACACATTTTAATGCCTCCCTTTAAATTTCAAACACAACACTAGGGAGGCTATAAGTGCTCGTTTCTACACCATGGAAATTCCTAGATGGTTTAAAACTGGTTACGTAAACTATAATTTATTGTGAGAGTTACTAAAATGTTGAGCAAACTTCTATTCAATATGTTTCCGTCTGATAGATATGGTCCATTATATAATTTACAACTTTTTAAAAAGAATCTGTACAGGTTTGCTTCCTATTTACCTCCCAACTATTTCTTTTTATCCTATTTCACTCAAATTCTTGTTCCCATTACCTATACCTGCAATAATTTTGTATAAAACATTTTTTTTTCTAGAGTTTGGGTAGAGTGTAAAAACATATGAACATATAAAAGTTGCGAAAGTTATAATGAATATTTTGAATTATTTCAACACTTTTATTACAATTTAGAATAAAATTAATTTAATTAATCTGGAATTAAAATAATTAAAATTGTAAAAGATAGTATTTTATAGCCTCTAGCTGTTTTATTATAACTTTGTTATATATTATTATATATTATTATTACAATATTAAAATAATTATTCTGTTTAATGATTGTGAATGATAATTTGCTTTGATTTTTTTTTAATTATTTGAACTAATATGTAATAATGATCCAACTTATAATTTTTTTTTTTTATTTAAAAAATGACGAAATATCAAACAAAAGTATAAAAGTGACTGAAATATTGTGTCTATATACTAGTTTGATTTTAATATAATAATTTTTTTTTTTAATGCATTTCTCTGCCACATAAATGTAGACAGGAAATTATACAGCCTTTCCTGTTCAGGCGTAGCTGTAAATGTCGTAAGGAGGAATAACTCTTACGACGTGTGTGGGATTCGAATCCACACTTCCTCGGTGTTTACAACTTATTTTACACGCTCTTACCCACTAGGCCACCTAGGTCCCATAATAATATATTATTTATCATATTAGTTTTGTAATTATTAATCAATTATTTTATGTTTTAATTAATTTATTATAATCTTTACATTATAATTTATTAATAATATAGATTTTATTGTAAAACTTCAAGGCGAATACAAAAACTTTATAAAAAACATTTTGTTAAATAAATTGAAAATAATATTTTGAATTATAGAAATATAAAATAATTTAATTTAAAATGAAGAGAGTATGCGAATTAAAATCTTGCGTTTTAAAATCTCGCGTTTTCGCGATATTTTTAAAAAAAATCTTGCGGAAAAGTAGAATTAGGTAAAAATAATTATTGCGAGCCAGTCTTTTTGTAGAAAAAAAATGTCGTATAAAAAAAGTTTGAAAGTAAAATGTCGAAAAAAAATGTCGAATTTCTGAATTTTAGAAAAGAACTGGTAATAAAATCAATTTTTATCAATCACGATATATATACTGGGCACTTTAGAATTACAAAAGCAGAATTCCAATAATTTGTTTAACGGGGGTTTAGCAGCGGCTACCCACATTATTTTGAAAATCTCTCTAAATATGTATTTAAAAAAAATACATAATTAGGCGATTTTAGAGTTATTCCCCCTTACGACATTTACAGGAACGCCTGAACTGGAAAGGCTGTATAATTTTCTGTCCACATGTATGTTGCAGAGAAATGCGATAAAAAAAAAATAAAATTTTATTTTTTGAATTTTCATACCCACTTCTATTTAATTAATAAAAAAAAAATTATTTAGTTTTAAAACGCGATATTTTAAGACACGAGATTTTAATAGATGACAATTCGTAGCCAACCTTTTAAAATGATACAATTTAAAATAAAATGAAAAACTATAATTTTGAGAAATAATTATTTTAATATTAATAACATTATATAAAAATCAATGTATGTACGTACATATATGAAAATCGAATTTAATGTAAAATATAAAAATTTAACCATAAAAAAAAAAAAAAAAAATGAAAATTTTCACTTTCATGTTGGGAAATATTCTCATTGTATATAGTATATACATATATAAAGAATTGTAATTACAATATACTACATCATTATAATGTAGGTAAGTAAGTATACATATACATACATATATAATATAAATATTATATTTATGCATATTTTGCCAAATCATCAACTTATGAACTTATTGGTTGAGGACGTTAAAAAAATTAATACAAAAAAAAAAGAAAAAACAAACAATAAATAATAAAAATAATAACTTAGTAAAACAGAACACTTTTACTAGCACCGCACAGGCCATGTGGGTAAATATATATATATTTATATATATATATATATATGTATGTACAATGTTCATTATACATATACAATATGTTTTTATTAAATATAAATATATGTACATAAGTTTAAAATATAGGTGACGTATATATTATTTACATTTTTTAATATATACGTATATATGTATAAATTTATATTTATAGTTTTAGATGCATGCATATAATAAATTAGTTTTCCATATTTATTTTTTTTTTTTAATATATGTAAGTATGTATAATAAGTTTTTTGTTTTTTTTTTTACTTATTCTATATAATTATACTCTAAAGGTAAAGGTAATATCGTTTTTTTTTCCATGTTTTTTTGAACACATAGTAAATTTTTCAAGTGCAATAAAAAAAAATTAAAAAATTACAAAAAAAAAGGAAAAATAAAAAATTTGCAATTAAATTTTTAACAGCCAGTTAAAAATGTTTAGGTGAAGAGATTCACTTTAAATGATTGGAGTTATTCATAAAGTTAAAATATTTTATAACTGAATTATAGTTTTAAGTCAAAAAATAGTCATGTCACTTTTATTAAAGTAATAAAATAAATTACATAAAATTTATTTAAGTTTATTTAATGCGCCATTTTTTTTAAATTTATTTAAAGGCACGATGCAAAAAAAAAAACAATAAAAATTAAAAGATCTACACTGTTCACCCTGTATACAAATTCATAGATATTTCGGTTGAAAAAAAAGGTAGGGTAAGTTACGTTAGTTAAGGGAGACAAAATTTTTTTTTTTTTTTAATGCATTTTTCTGACACATAAATATGAACAGGAAATTACACAGCTTTTCCTGTTCAGCCATTGCTGTAAGTGTCGTAAGGGGGAATAGATTCGAACCCACACTCCCTCGGTGTTTATAGCGTATTTTATACGCTCTTATCCACTAGGTCACCGATACCCCTCGGAGACGAAATTCATTGTACATTTACAGTTATCGATTAAATAATAACCTCATATATATCATATTATGGAAATTATTCTTATATACTACTTGTATATACATGGTATACTTAAGTTTACAATATTATAAGGTGAATAAACCTTTAAGTAAAACAGTTTATACTTAAGTATGTATTATATAATTTTAAACATATTTATGGAATTGTTTAAAAATAAAATTAATTTATAAAATCTTTCATATATATAGATTTAAAAGTCAAATAGATTTTAAATTATTGTTTTACGACTAAATTTCGCCTATAGCTACTAATAATAAATCACCGTTTTATTTTTTAATTTTTTTGATTAATTTTTGGATTACATTTTTGCATAATATTTAGACCGTTAGTTAATTATGTTCTGAAACAAAAACTAGACAACGGCAAGTTAATATAAAAGAATTTTCACTTTTTTTTTGTACTCCATACGAGATGGCAAGAATACGTTAAATGACAAATGACAAAAAAAAGAAAAGGACGGTGACGAGTTAATATAAAAGCATATAATTATTAATATTCAATAAGTGTACAATATTCCTAAAATTAAAAATACTCTAACACCTTGGTGCAAGATATCCTTTCCAAACGTTTTTCTTTCAAACTTCGCAACCCTAAATAAAACAGTATATAACCATATATTATATACTAAAATTTTATGACAATTAACATTCATATATAATTCATAAATTTGGTTGAAAAAGTTGAAATGCTATATAGTATTTATAAGTTAAAGCTGTTAACACACTATATACCAATGAAAATTAACGAATTGTCGTATTATTTGTTTTCTTTTCAGTTTCATGTTTGCCTGTTTACTATACTAAATAAAAGGAAATATTTAAATTGAAACATGACGACCCTTAAATATATTATACAAATATAATTTTATATATTTTTAATTTCTGTTATATTTTTGAAATCATAAGATGCATTTTATTTTTATGTTTAGTAAAAAAAAGTGTACAACACCCTTTTCTTTTTAATAATTTAAACATGAAAAAAACATAAACTACGGTTAAGCACACATTAATTAAGAGAAAGAGAAAATTTAAAAAATAAATAGGATTTAATGTCCTTTATAAATTGTTGTACGCAGAATGTTATATTTAAAATATATTAAATGCATATATGTATATATTAATATAGGTATGAAACTGGTTATGTATTTACTATAAATATATATATATATATATATTTCTATCTACATACACAAATCTAAGTACATATACATTTACAAATAAAGGTCCAATTTTAAATTTTTTATACCAGAGATATATTTTTTGGTCTTTAAAAAAAAGTATAATAGAATTTAAATATCAAAATTATTAAATAAAAATGTGCATATATATATAATATATTTATATTATCTTTATTTATATGTATAATATATATAGGTGAAATATACGTTCATATATTTAAAAAGTACATATATATAGGTAAAAAAATTATGAAAATCACCAAAAAATAATACACTTAAAGAAAATAAATAGTAAAAAAACTGAAGATACTTTTTTTTTTAAACTAATGTTAACATACGACATAAAATTAAATGGCCTGTATATATTATTTTTAATTTTTTACAAGTTTCATAAAAAACAAAAAATAATCAAATTAACTTAAAATTTATGTATAAAAACGAATGTTATGTCAATTGAATGTTCATAAAATTTATAACATAATATAATAATCTATAATTATATATTAAATAAAAAATTATTCACGTTCATGAACGTATTATATATAAAAAAAATATATATATATATATAAAATAAATTTTTAAGAGTTTAATAGTTAGTTATAGGATTATACACTAAGATTGATATGCCTTTTATGACTTTTAACGTCGTTAATTAACAGGTGAGAAACATATTTAAGTTATAGTCATTGAACGAGACCGACTCAAACCGATATTTTATTCTTTATTTTTTATTCTTAATTATACAGTATATATAGAAAAATACTATAACTAAATGATATAAAAGGATTGCGGTAAGATAAGTAAATAATTTATAAATAAATTTTTTAGTTTTTTTTGGAAAAATTCGAAAAAAAAAATGTGTATAAGAAAAAAAATGAACGATGTTTTTTCTTCGAATATTTAATTTTATAACAGTTTTGTCATAAAATTTTTTATTAAATCTAACTTTAAAAAAAAATATTTATTAACGATATTAACGAATATATGCGGTGCTGTAGATAGAATATTAACCTTTTATACGAATAAACTCAAAATTTCTCGTCCAAATAAAATAATATTTTTATAATATTATGTCTTATATAACCGTTATAAATATATAAAATCGTTTTATGTAATACAGGTGTATATATAAAATAGAAAAATTTTTGATAAATATAATGAAAAACTCTATGACCGGAAAATCGAGTACAATATACGTACATTTTAAAACTAATTATACATAACAGGTAAAAATTAAGTCAAAATGCGAAATAAAAATTAAAACAAAAAATTACTCATAAAATAATAATATATTAATAACCGACCTTGTCAAAATCTATATATGTAGAAGAGTTTTTTTTTTTTTTTTTGTTTGTTTTTGTTTTATTTCAATTTTATTTTAAAAATTTTCACATTACATATTTTCATTTAAAGTTTGTTTGCTGGTAAATGTGTATATGTATGTATGAATATAATTTCGATCATACGAAATAAATGAAAATATAATGTCGAAAGTGATTAATGGAAAACTTGACAGTGAAAAGTGCTTTATTTTCTTTGCCATATTCGTTTTTTTTTGTTTTTTGTAAGGTTTTGTCGTTTTGTTTATATTATTTTTTAATTTTTCTTTAATAAACTCTTAATAAAACAAACGCAAAAAAACATAACAGAAATTATTTTTAGTTTTTCTGGAAAAAAAAAATTGATACTGATTGATCTGTTTCATCAATATATAGAAGAAATATCAGATTTTTTTTTTAAATCTTATTTTAATAAATTATAGGCACTTATGAAACTAATTGCATATATTTTCTAAAATTTTTATTCATAAATTGAAGTATACCTTTATTATATTAAATGTTTAATAAAATATTTTTAATTAATAAAATAAAATGTTTTTTCTTTTTTTAATTATATTTTAATTATAGTTTTTCCTTCATATTTTATTAAGTTTCCTTATTCTTTAGGACTGAAAAACATTTTTTGACTTAATATTGAAAGAGGACAAATTAATGAATGCTTTTAAATTTACTTCATAGTTTTTTTTTTTGGCAAAGTTTTCAATACTGTACACATATAAAATCAATTAAACAGAACAAAATATTTAACTATTTAAATCTAGAGATTAAAATTTTCAATAATAGTTTTTGAAAAATATTGAAAAAGATCAAATAGATATAATTTAAATTGTATGTATATGGAATTGTATATTATGAAATATATACATATAGGTACGCATTGATATTGTATACAATATTATGTTCGAAAGTAGAAAATCACAAAGAAAATTGTTTAAAGAGATGTTTTAAACAAACACTGTTAAAGAGATACTAATCAAAATTTACATTAAAATATGTTGATATCAAAGAATATTTTTGTCTCTCCCCTATAATTTTATCAGTTCATTTAAGAGTAAATTTTTTTTTATATAGTATCATTTTAATTTATTTCGTCCTTTTAAACAACTTGATAGTCGAATATCCTACTTTTAGCTTTCTTTTTTTCTATATTTTTTTATACTACCAATTTATTGTCTCATGTAAATAATTATATCAAATTGAAATGAAACAAAAAGTGCCTACACAATAATCTGTTCTAAAAATTATTATCTTCCCCTCTCATATCCATATTTTATATTGATTTAATTAATTAATTTTACTTTGAAAACATTTTAATACCTATATTAAAAATCATTTTTTTAAATAATCATTAAAAACTCATGCTTATACCATAAATCTTTTTTTAAATATTTTCCATATAAAACAAAAAAAAAAACATCATTTTCCAATTAATATGTTCAAAATATTTTTCTCAGTGTATTTTTTTTTAAATTTAAATTTTTTTATGAAAAGGAAAACAATATAACGAAAACAAAAAAAAAAATGTTAAAGCTAAATAGGGAATAATAAAAAAAAAAAAAAGCCGAATGACCTTAACATTTTATCAGAATATAAAAATAGAGGGTATTTATGAATATTGTCAAACAAGGATAACAAAACAACAAAAAAAAATCTCATATTTTTTATGTTTTTCTTTTTTTTTTTCTTTATAAAACGAACATTTTTTTACCAAAATTATAATCACATTTTAATAAAAAAAATTTGGGTTCTTGTTTTTGACAGAACTGGTTTGTTATTTTTTTTTTTTCTTTTTTCTTTTTGTTTTACAGTCTATGAACCGAACACAGTAACGTAATCCTGTAATGAGTTAATGTACCCTTAATTCAAGTTCCTTTTTTGTTTTTTTCTTTTCTTTTTAAAATTTATTATGTTTTTATTTATTGTTTTACTTATTTTTTATAAACAAAAAAAAAACATGTGTGTCCTTTATATAGAAAACAAAAAAAAAATTCCGATAAAGGATATTTAAAAATTTACAATAAATATAGAAAACAAAAATAAAAATTAAGAGAATAAAAAATTATCTAAGCTTTAGAGAGTTTAAAAAATGACATTTGTATGAAATTTGCTTTGTTTTTGACATATCCTTTTAATATCCTTGTTCTTTTTTTTTTTTTTTATTATATTGAAATAAATTATATACATATGTGGATATAAATATATATTTATATTGTTATAAAAATATGTACAGATATACATTTCCTATTTATATATATACAAAAATTGGAAAAGAAACGAATATGTATCTTGGGTACTATAAAAGCATATGGTTATTCAAATATATTGAACGTATATATACATATATATTTGCATTAATGTGTTGGTGACTATAAAATTGTGTGGGTTTTTTTTATGTTTCATATTCCTGTCTTCTTCTTATGTTTTTTCATTTTGTTTTTTTTTTGAACTTTTTTGCTGCTCACTGTGTGTTACAACACCAAAATTATCCCTCTGCAAAATCAATAGTCGTCCTTTCAAATTCAAATGGATTTTTTTTTTCACTATTTCATTTCGGTTTAAATACAATTTTATAAATATACATATTATATATACCATATTTTTTTTTTTAGTATAATTAATAATAATTTGTAAACCACCTTTATTATTATATATTTTTTTTTTTTAATTTTGAATGAATGAAAAAAAAAATTTTTGGTGAAATTTTCGAAAATAAATTTTTATCTTTTTTTTAATACCTATATATTTATGATAATTGGTATAAATATGAATAAAATGTAAGGAGTTCTATTTTTCCTATATATACATAATATGCATATCTATTATGTACTATTGTATATTTTCGTTTATATATATAAATAAAATTTAATAATAAAAAAAAAATAAAATAAAATAAAATATCGATTTTAATACTGGAAAAAAAAAATAATAAATTCAATTCACTTTTTTTTTTTTTTCCTTTAAATTAAAATTAATTTTTTTTTTCACATAAATTTGTATAAAATATTCACACCACTGTTGTTGTTTTCTTTATAATTTTAATTATTTTTTAAATGTAAAAATATTTTAATTGAAAATTAACACTTTAAATTAAGTTTTTTCAGAAATTTTTACTTTTTCTATTTTATATTATGGAGAATTGAAATCCTTTTTAATTTCCTTTTCTTTTTTTTTGTATTTCGACCGGTTTGTAGAACTTCTAACAGTGAACTGAACTGTAATTACAAAAAAATTTCAACTAAAAATTTAATTTTCTCATATTGTTCTGTTCTCTACAAAAAAAAAAAAGAAAAATCATTTTCTCCGCCATTGGGAATAGAAAAAAAAACAAAACAAAACAAAGCAACAAAAACAAAAAATCCATTAAGTATAGAACTTAATGCCATGCGCAACCGTCAGATGTCAGGAAGCTGCTTTTCACATATTTAGGTAGATAGGTTAGGTACATAAGTAAATACAAGTTCTTATATATACTTATTCACATTATATATATATAAATATTATGTACATATATTTATTATTTACTAATATAAATTTAGTTACATATAGGGGGTTGTTGTTATAATAAATGAATTGTTATTTGGTTAATAAAAATAATAAAAAAAAGCTTTTTAAAAAGTGAATTGTTATTTTGTTAGAACATTTATATGTACATATATATATTACCGTATGCATAAAAATCTATATGTAATTTATTCTACGTAGTATCAGGTAGTATACAATAATATATTGTGTATTATAAATATAGTTTAAGATTGCAATTTGAAAATATTTATTTCGATGTTCAAATTTTAATAAAAATAAATAAATAAATATTATTTATATTACGGTTAGTTTACGGTTAAGATAATTTCGAAAACGTTAACAACACATTTTTAAAGTAACTACTTTTATTAATACATATATATTGAGTAAAATATTGAATAAAAATCAAAATTCATTAAATATTAAAAACCAGAAAATTCCTATTAAAGAATTTTTTCTAATAAAATTATTATATTATCTATTTGTAAAAAAAAATAAAAACTAACATTGGTTGCAGTTAGCAAATAATACTTTAAACTTTAAAACAAAAAAAAAACAAAATAGTTTTTCTTCAAACTTTTCTCACTCTTATTCGGAACATAGATATATCATTAAGAAAGTCGCTTTAATCATTCCAATTTCTTGAATCATTAACCATTAATTACTCTACTCTAAAACAATACCTTTTTTAAAATAATTGTGCGCTATTTACTATGAAAGATTATGAAACGAAGTCCAAATCGATATGCCGCACAGTCGATTCTCATTATAAGTAATTTACGAATAAACTCAAGTAAGATTTCGATTTAACTATAGGTAATACATCAAAATAACAAAAAACAAGCCAGACAGTTTTCGAATTTTCTTTAATTAAAATAATATTTAAAAACCTTAAATTGAAATTAAATAGAGAAGTATAGAAGAACTAATATTGACAAATTGAAATCCCTATTCTAAACACCAGAACCCGTAGCTTAATAAAGTGTATTATAATAAAATTTCAAACAATTCTTTTTAATTAATATTGTAAAAAGCTGTTAACACTTTTAATTATTTATATTACTTGAGATTATAGGTCGAAGAATGCATAAAACTGAGCGTAAACTCAAGACTCACTTTTCAGCTAAGTTTTAGGCATTTGAACCTATATTAGCAACATTTTGGATAATTTCATTTAAGTAAATAATATGTTCCTTTAATTACGTTCATATCACAAAGTAAATATTATTATTAACTTTTTAAAATAACTAATAAAGAATAACACTTTGGTGATGGTCACCCAATAAACTTTTAATTGCAATTTTCAAAACTTTTTCAATGATAAAAACAAACCCTTTCAAATAAACACTTTAAAAGTTTTATAATATTCAAGTTCCTTTTCTTCTATCTAATATTTTATAAACTCTGATACTGATTTTGAACCTGTATACGTTCTTAAAATACCTATATAAAAATATAAAAAAAGTAAAAATTATGTGTAATGATTGATTTATATGATAAAAAAATGTAAAAATTATGGTGTAAATCAAAAAAGTAAAAATACTACGGAAACGATAATTTTTTTTTTTTTTAGGGCATTTCTCTGCCACATAAATGTGAACAGGAAATTACACAGCCTTTCCTTTGCAGGCGTGGCTGTAAAT
The DNA here is from genome assembly GCA_947095535.1 of Poecilobothrus nobilitatus. Taxonomy (NCBI): domain Eukaryota; kingdom Metazoa; phylum Arthropoda; class Insecta; order Diptera; family Dolichopodidae; genus Poecilobothrus; species Poecilobothrus nobilitatus. Next base: position 29,010,979 of record OX352773.1, on the reverse strand, counting down.
GTCGTAAGGGGGAATAACTCTTACGACGTGTGTGGGATTCGAACCCACACTCCCACGGTGTTATTATAGCGTATTTTATACGCTCTTACCCACTAGGCCACCGAGGCCCCGGAAACGATAATCAGAATGTACACAAAAAAATGTATAAAAACGATCAAATCTTCAGTTTTATTAAATAAAGTTTTCGAAAAAAGACCGGTCGTCACAGTGTTAGTAAATATATGAAAAGAAATATAGTTATTGTTTTTTCAATAATTTTACACATTCCTTAAATTAAAGTTCAGTTATAAACGTTCAATGTATAAAAAAAAAATTAATTAGTATTTGCCCATTATAATTATTAAACAAAAATACTTTAGCTAAAAAAGTGATTCAAAAGTTTTCCTCTCACTTTTAAAAGCTCTTTTCATTTTATTATAAATATGTTTATACTTATATCACTTCTATATTAAGTGATCATTACTGTTAAAAAATGTTTGATTTTTGTAATTTGTTTATGTTATTGTTAGAATTTTATTTATATCGGAAATTGAAAATGAGGAAGAAAAGCTTAGAGAGCACTCTACTTAAATAAATTATGAAAAAAATCCTCTACAGCGTCTTAACTGTTTAGATGAAAAATGTTTTAGTTCTAAAAAAGTTTTTTAGTTGAAGTTATTTAAAAATGAAATTGAGTTAAAAAAACGAGAAAGATTTTATAGATTACTGTGTCATGTCTATATGATATCCGCAAGAACATAAATTATGATACTGTTACCATAAAATTTAATCATCTTTTATAAAATTTTAGATATCGGACTGAATTAGGTGCCAAGATATGAGAGCTATCCGAATCTATTGCTTCAAACCAACCAAATTTCACAGAAATCACATGTCCATCTTTTACAAAATTTCAGAAGTGTTTGTGTTGCTTGGTTATCTTTCCAAAAACTTTCAGGTGTCTAGCTTTAAATACTAAGATATGCCGATATACATTTCGCAGCTACGCAAACATATGCTTGGGCAACGAAATTGTGCATAAATTGTTGACATAAAACTTAACTTCTTTTCACAAAATTTCAAATACCTACCTAACTATTATATGTGTTACTCACATGGATATCACATCTAATATATATTGTATATGTATCAATATTTATGAAATGTCAAAGTAGTTAATATCGTTACGTTTGTAATAAAAGTACCTGCACTGCGATGCAAGCAATAAATGAAGATCTCTATGACTCTGCTCTTGCACATAGCCTATTAGCCTAACAACAAGAGAAGACGTGTATTTTTAACAGACTTACATACATACATATCTATATATTTTACTAACTTGAATAGGCACTGAGTTTAGAGTTATTTCATATTTAACAATTCAAGGCAAGGGTTAACACAATATATGTCCATAATGTTGGAGTTTTAACATTTACGTTTTAGTTTAAAAATTTTTGTACAAATGCCTAAGTTAAGGGTGTCTAAAAGCAATAATTTTTAAATTTTTTTACCTCTAATAGTTCTTAAACAAGAGGAGATCCAAAAAAATTTACCTCAGATTCTGAGGTAACTTATGCTAATTCCAAAATATCTTTTTAAGTTTTTACTTTCAAAATTTCAAGATACTAACTGAAGATCTACCGAATGTGCACCAAATTTTGGCATTCTTTTTTGAATTCTAAAAAAAAAATTTTGAGAAAAACTCTTTAATTTTAAGTTCCCCTATAATGCAGAGAACGGTTTAGACATGTAAAAATATAATATTAACCCTTAAGCACTCACATAATATTTTATATGATATGTAAGTACTCGCGTAGCGTTACGTCATATTGACTCAAATTTAGAAATACATAAATGTGCGTTAATAATAAGATATTAGATATCATCTGAATACATAATATTACTTTTTTTTTAGACAATAGATATAAGTTTCTTTTTACAAATAATAAAACATTTACTTATTGTATTTAATTAAATTTATTTAACAAAAAAGTGAAAATTCAAAAAAGTGTCAAAAAACAAAAACATTCATAAAATATTTTATACTTATATTTTTCATTTCTGACATTTTTTGTTGCAGCTGCCGTAAAAGTACATGAAACTTTACAGTCAATATTCATGAAACTTTACAGTTTTATGTAAAATTTGATGATAAACATTTCTTCAATACAAAGTTTATTTGTGTTTAGAACAAAAAACTGATGTAACTTGTATTAATGCTGTAAGATATTTTTTTCCTTAATATTTTAAGGCTCTATCTATAAGCATTGCAAGGAGATCTTGCAAAATTTTGTTTTCACATTTAAATATGTACTATAAATTAAAAAAAAAAGTAGGTATAATTTTGATATTGATATTGGTAAAGGTAAAAAAAAGTATGTACTGTCATATGGCCTTTTTAGATTGAAAAATTTATAATCAGAACTTGAGATATACATATCTACGGCCTTTTTCAAAGTTGCAGGAGCTATAGCTCCGTAATTGGTGGGGTTACATAATAAAGTTGTTCTACAGCATTATTGTTTTATGGGACCTAACCATGGTTAAAATTGCACTGTTTTATCTTTAACGATGTAGAAATTTTGTAAACAGACAGACGGATGGATGGACGTTCGTGGTTAAATGAACTCAGAATTCGGTATTGAGCAAGAATACATATACTTTAACTTTTCCATATCTTTCTAGTCACGTTTCAGGTGAAACAAATGTATTGGTGAAATTATTCAATGAATGAATGTTCATACGGATATAAAAATTAATGAATATATATAAAATCACCCCTTTTTTTAGTATACTTTTGCATATTTACTGGCCTTCATTTAAAATTTTCTAAAAAAAAACAGCTAATTTAATGATAACTATGCGATTACAGCGCCAAAACACAATTTTTGTCATTTATAGCTTGGACATAAACCTAAAAAAATTTAAATTTAAATTGAAATTTTTATTGACATATCCAAAAATCAAAAATGGTAGTTATCATGACATATTGACATTACATATGACATTTTATCGAATGTTATTGTTTTTGTTAAAAAGGACGCGATATCAATTTTTTTTAATTGAAATTTATGCTTATGTAATTTAATTAATAATAATTATTTTAGTTTAATAATTTAAAATTATTTATGTTTATATATTATAAAAATTATTTTTTGTGTATTTTATAATATGAGATGAATATGTTGGTATTAAATAACCTAAAGAAAATTTTGGTTTATGGCTTGTCAGCATTGTGGTTGATAATTGTTGGTGGTAATTCAGTCAAATATACATAAAATTTATTTTAACATAAGTTGTTCATATTGACATTTGAATTTGTTTCCAAAGTTGGTATTAATAATATATTTACCGTGTATATTAAAAACATTTTAAAAAGGTTTAAATATAAATATTCAAAATATTTAAAAAACAAAAATAATTAAAATGGAGATATCAGAAGCACTAAAGGAAAACGAGAAATTTATTGGTAAGTGTACCAGATTTTTAAAATTATTAAATTAAAACTTAATTTATAAACATAATTTAAAATTTTATTTACAACATAATTTAAATTATATTGTTGAATTACTTTTAGGGACACAAATCGCCCCAATAAAATGTTTTTTATGTGATAAAAATTTTATGGTTGGAGATGAATCTTATTTAATGTTTGAAAAACGATTGACTGAAAATGATGAAGAAGATGTTTCAATGGCAACCGTTTTAAGTTCAGCAATAGGAAAAGAAATAAATGAATCAACAGCACATTCAAAAGTTTTATGCCATAGTTGTAATGAATTTATTCTTGAATTTGAACTAATTGAACAACGCTATATACAATTAAAGTACAAATTAATAAAGGATTATAATAAAGTAGTTAGAAAAAATGAATCAAAAGAAATTACATTAGAAATATCACAAGATCAAATTGATAATATTGAAGAAACGAATGAAGATATTATAATTGAACAAAATGATGATACACAATCATCAAGAGTTATACTTACTTCATTGGATAAACAAGATATATTTGAATATTTATTAGATAAAAGTTTTATAACAGTTAGTTCAAAAACAGATAACAAAGATGATTTAAATAATTTAAATAATAATTCCAAAGATGTCTTCATAAAAATGGAAAATACGTTAGGTGAAGAAATTGAAAGTAAATATACTGAAGATCAATTAATTACAGTAGAAAATAAAAGCGATATTGAAGTTTCTCCCGAAGGTGAATTGGAATCAAAAAGATCGTTTTATATTTTATAAATTATAAAAATAAATATAATTTCTTTTTAGATGTGCATTTTGACGAAATTCATGAGCAAACTCAATTTAGTACAGGGGAAAATACTTTAGATCACGAAGTAGATACAACTTCCTTACAATTTATTGATGACGGTATATTTTCTTTTTTTTTACTTTATAATAACTAATTTCCACTAAATTTGTAGACAACACATCTTTAAAATCAGCTGATTTTTCTGCACATTTTGAATTAGAATTACAACCCAAAACAAAGTTAATTACAACTGAAGATACGCGACCATCTTTTCTATTTGATGGAGAAAAATTTATGTGTTTACTATGTTCAGATTCATATACTGAAAATTCACTTGAATCATTTGATTCCAAAACAATTACAGAACATTTAAAAGAAAAACATGATGTTGTTTTATATGCTTGCTATTTTTGTGGTGGTGGTTTTTCTAAAAAATCTGATTTAATTGAACATACGGAAAAAACAAAATGTCAGATTAATGATTATCAGTGTGAAATTTGCTTTCAATTATTTGATGATTTACGAAGGTATAAAAGCCATAAAAAAATTCATAAAAATTCATTGGAATGTCATATTTGCAACGAACATTTTACAACAAAAAGCACACTTGATGAACACTTTAGTGTTCACAGTGGAAAACGTCCTTTTAAATGTAATATTTGCTCAAAAGATTTTGCTTCCAAATACACTTTAACGTCACATATGAAAATTCATACTGATCGTCAAAGACCATTCGGATGTGATAAATGTCCCAAATCATTTTTAACCGCAGCAAACTTACAACAGCATAGTAGAACCCATTCAAATATAAAAGAATTTATTTGTGATGTATGTCAAAAAAGTTTTGCTACTCAACATAATTTAGTTATTCATAAAATTGTTCATACCGGTCATAAACCATTTTTATGTCGAACTTGTGGAAAATCATTTGCTAGAAGAGCTGAAATTACAGATCATGAAAGAACTCATACAGGAGAAAAGGTTTGCATTATTTTACCATCTATTAATGATTTTATGTATTGCTTATATGTGTGAATATTTTAGCCCTTTGAATGTGATATCTGTGGTATAAGATTTGCACAAAGATCAAATTTATCAACTCATAAGAAATCGACCCATTTTAATGAGAAAAAGTATATTTCCTGTATATACTGTGAAATTTAATTTTATAATTTTTTTTTTTAATTCCAGACATAAGTGTGATACATGTGGAAAAAGTTTTAAGAGGAAAAGGTGAGTCATTATAAATTATTAATGAATATCTGTCCTTAAAACGAATTATATCAATAATTTTTTCAGACTATTGGATTACCATATTCAAGCAGCTCATACAGGAGAAAGGCCGTATAAATGTGAAGCATGCCATTCAACCTTTGTTTATCCAGAACATTATAAAAAGGTCAATAATTACTTCATAAAAAAATATTTTTTAATAACGTTTTTATGATTTATTCTTTTAGCATTTACGAATTCATTCTGGAATTAAACCATATCCATGTGAAGTTTGTGGAAAAACTTTTAATTCAAGAGATAATCGAAATGCACATCGTTTTATCCATAGTGACAAAAAACCATATGAATGCTTAACTTGTGGTCAAGGTTTCATGAGGAAGCCTTTGCTTTATAATCATATGCAGTCATCAAATCATTTCAATGATACAATAATAGTTAATCAGCCTCGTATCAAATCAAATACAACACAAGAATCTTCTGGATCAGATAATGATATTCATATAAATAATGAAAATAGCAATTATGAAATGGTTATGGATACAAAAGTAATATTAATTGAGGAAACGGATGAAATGGATGAAATAGTTTTAGAAGAGGAACATTTAATTGATTCGATTGATGGACAGGATTCAATCAATAATACTTTAACTGAAGAGAATAATGATAATGAAATAAGTGAAGAAATTTCGGGAAATAGAAAAAAGTATGAGGTGCATGCGATAAAAAAATATTTAAAACAAATTGTTTGATATTAGATTTTGACTTATAATTTTAACGATTTTAAAATCTCTAATATTTAAGTATGTATGTAATAAGATTTAATTGTAAAAAAAAATGTATTGGAATTATAAATTGTATTAAATAATACATGTTCATGTATTTTATAATTTACATTAAGATTTTTATAGTGTAATAAATATATGCCTTCATATAAATTTACTGTATTTTGAAATGATTTTGACTTTGTTGAGTTTTTAGCTTTTTTATTACCTTTATTATTTTTGCAGATATTTAGGTTTGGGAACTCTATAATCTGCAAAACATAACTTCCGACTTCCAAGCTTTATACTGCACCGCTGCTTATTATATACAGGCAATCGCTAGAGAGAATTTAAAAAATAAGATCCAAATTTTGGCAATTTAGTATGAAAAAAATAGAATTTTTCAACTTAAATTTGATGGATCTTATTGATCTGCAGTAGAAAATAATAAATGATATTATTTTTATAAAATTTGGAATATTTTCTATTAACTGTGAAAATCATTTTAAAAAATTTAATCATTTGCAATATCGCATGTCCGAATTTGGGTTTTAAAAAAACTCTACTGAAATTGAAAAATACACACCTACTTCGATTAAAGTGCTTAAGCGCACTCTCAACTAAAAAATAACAAGAGAGAATGCAAACCAACGGTTTTTAAAAGCGCACATGTCCGAAAGACAATACAAACTGTTTAGAATTGTGACTTGCACAAAAATTTGAAAATTTCATGTAATAAAAAAAAAACGTGAAAATAGTACTTTTCTGGAATTTTGAGGGGCTGTAAGTCCGGAACCCTATATAACTAGGAACAACAGTTAACACAAGTAAAAATATATTACTGGAGCTTAAACTTTTATGTCTTGCCAAAGGAAAATTTTTCAGGTGCTTAAGTTATAGGTGCCTAAAAATAGCAAATTTTCAATTTTTGAGCCCTAATAGCTCTTAAACAGGGGCTGGTACTGGTTTCTAAGAAAACTTATACTAATTCTAAAAATTCTTGCTTGTCTCAAAATTTCAAGCCCCTATCTCAAAGCGTGCTGGAGTTATGAAAAAAGAAATTTCACGCAAAATTTGGTTTTCACATAACGGTAAATTTAAATAGTAAATAAAAATAAGGCTTTTTCAAAGTTTGGAGGCTGTAGTTCCCTGATAGATGGGATTACATGAAAAAGTTGTTCCACAAAATCAATTTTTTTATGAGAGCTACCCATGGTTAACATATTTTTTCTCTATCTTTAACAGTGTAAAAGTTTGTTTGAAGACACATTTTTCTAAATTTTTTTTATTTATAATATGTATACATTTTGTTCACTCAGCTGTTTATATTTATTAAAATAATGTAAAGCAGTTTTTCATAATCAGTTTCATTCAGAGAATTTAAATTTTTATATTACTTAATAATTGATATATTTTGTTTTTAAAATTAAAATTTAATTTAATTAAGGTTATTCAAAATAAAGTAACAAAATAAGTGATAAAATTCTTTTAAAAATTAGAAATGATATTATTTCACCTTTTAGGAACCTATTTATGAGGAAACTAAAGCAATACATACGCACGTTTCATTTAGCTCAAAATTGGCTGAAAATATTTTCTTCACTGCCAATCTATTAATAATTAATATATCTATGGCACTATAGCACGGCGAAAACAATTGTTAATGTTCGTTGTGGTCCAGACCTTATTTTTCGCAAATCGCAGCATAAGTAGATATAATAAAATATAGATTGGCAGCTTCTCTTTCTCTCTAATGAGTTTCGGTGTGTTTCCTATTCAACCATTTTCAGCCAAAAATTAACATATGTTGAGAATTTAGAATGCAAAGTCAGCTGTTTTGATTTTGTACAATTTATGCGTTAAAGCATATAGAACAGTTTCTTTCTTCTAAAATCAAATAATTCTGACGTGTTTTTCTTTTTTAGTTCAAGGCAGAGCCGGAATTGTCAAAAAAAAAATTTGTGTTTCTTTTTTCACACTGAATAATCAGAGTTTATCTTTTGTAATATATAGAAAAATAATAGGTAAAAAAAATTATTTAAAAAAATAATTATTCATGATTGAAAATAAATATTTCAGCATTTTCACAAGAAAATTGCCGAATGAAATAAATTCAACAAAATATCAAATATTGTACGTCGCGTACGTTAATTACTACCGACTATAAAGGCCAAAATATGACGAAGAATATTTAATATGATATTTAAAACAGAAGATAAAAAGACTGTATTAGAGAATTTTCAAAAAAATATTCAATTATATTGTGGTAAGTATAGAAATTTACACTTTATTAATTTTGAAATTAAAAATGTTTAATTTAAATTAAATATTTATTTAATATTATTGAAAATTAAATTTTTTGATTTCTGTAAAAAAAAATGTAGTCAAAAAAATCACGAAAGACTCTTTTAGGGAATATTTGCTAAATAATGCAAATATTTACGGGAAAAACTAAATAATGCAAAAACAGCTGTTACTCAAAAAGTGGCTTAAATTTTTTTGCTATGTCGCCTATCTAGTTAATTATCTAGGCACTGAGTACTGAACCATTGACCAACTAGTAACTATTAACTAGATCGACAGTGAGTAGTGCCACTTAGTGAGTAAATAGTTTAATTTTTTCAAATTCAAACCTATTTTTTCTAGTTTTGCACTTTTTTTTCAGTTTTGACTTGAACATTTTTTAGAATAGAACAGCAAAAAGGCAAGATTTTTTTTTCAGTTTGCACTGATTACTTTATCTACAAATTATATTTTACTTATTTAAAAATTTTTAAACTTATGTTTTCTAATCAAATATTTTTTGTTTTTTGTAAACTAGATATTTTTCAAAACTCAACCAAATAAATCAAAATAATGTATTTTGATATTATCATTAATTACTATTTAACTGACAGTGACAATTATATCCATATACTTTTTAATGTTGTCATTCTGGAGAGTGCAAAACTCATTTTATTGCCCCATCAATATTTGCAGGTTAAGTTTTTAAAAAAAATGTTGCCCGGTGCGAGTTTTGCCCTAAATTTTTTTCAGAAAAGAAGACGAACATTTTTTCAGTTTTACATTTTTTTTCATTTTGCATTGTGACCTGAAAAAAAAGTGCAATCCCAGGTCAAAACTTTTTTCAGAAAAGAAAACGACATAACTTTTGTTCACATTTCGTGTCCTCTACGGCGGCCATTTAAAATCAATGTTACAACTTTTTAGCATATAGGCTTTTTAAGTTTCTACAACTTGTCATTTCTAAAATTTAATAGTTTTTCTGCACTTGACGCGCTCGACGTGACATGTTATGTGTTTTTGTGCTTTTTTAAGTGTTTTTTAAGTTTAAAGTTCTGTCTGGTTCAGTTAATTTTTGAATTGGAATTTTTGAATTTAAATTAAAATAATTAAAAAGAATATAAGTTATTCTGTAGTGTTTTGAATAAAATATTTTTGTTTTAATATTACTCGATAAATTTAAAAATTAATAGTTAAATTGTTTTTGTAACATTATAAATTTAACGATAAAATTAAAAGATAATAAATATTATATAAAATTAAACATTAAAAAGTTAAGTATTATAAGTATGATTAAATTGGAAATTTTTTTAAACTGGACTAAAACTGGGTCCTATTAAGTGTTGTGTTCCATATCGTACAGACATCTAAAAGAGATAGATTTCCAAAAAGAAATCCTGCATATTTTAATAATTGGAAACTAGTACGTATGTACATACATACATACATACGTATACATGCCTAATCCAAAAATTAATCTATTTTCAAATGAGCAAATTTATTGAAATTTAAAAAATTTATGAAATAACATACATACATACATATGTACATATGTATATTTTTTCTGTGTTTAGGAATACTTGAGGACGAATTTTCGTTTGTTCAAAAAAAATGTTTTAATTTAGAATGTTCTTCATTAGGTACATATGCAATTATTTATATACACTGATATATTAATTTTTTAAAAGTAAATTTTTTTTCTTATTAAGAAAATATATAATAATGAATCTAATTTAGCCTTGATAATGAATGAACTATTAAGGCTAAGTAAGACTTATTTTCGTTTTCATGTTTGTTTGGATAAAATTTAATTCAAATCATCAAAATATTTAAATCAAAAAGCAAAAATATTCAATTTGAATAATTATTCGAAAACTTGACTTAAAATAATGTTCCCGAATTTTAATTTCACTTTCATTCGTCATCGTTATATTACATAATATAATGTCATGCTAAAATTGTATGCCTACATTTAGGAGAATTCTAAGATGATTTAAAATCATTGGGATTTAAATGCAGTAGTAGTGTACCTACGTATAATACGTTTTTCAATTTTTCAAGTCCTTTCTTTTTATATTGGCGCTTATATGAGGCTGGTATACACTATCGAGTTTGTCGGCCGATTTGGGGAAATCGGACGATAATCTGTGAAAATATTTTTACGTTAGTGCTAATGAGCAAAAATATCTAATACAAAAATCTAAAATGATAAAATGGAAATAAAAATCTATCGAAAAATTCTGCAGTAACACTAACAGACAGATTTAGATTTTTTTTTACACTTTGACACTTACACTTTGGTAACTTAAGTTTAAAAAAATTCTTTTGTATTATTAGAAACCCATTTTCATAAATTAAATCCTTTCATCAGTTTCCATCATTTTTAACAAGTGATGTTGAGATTCTAGTGTCTGTCAAATCATCAATATTAAAATTATTAAATGTAATTTGAACTACCACAAGATAATTTTCAATTTTATTTTCTGACAACTTTTGTAAGGTTTGTGAAGTTAAATATTGCCTACTTTTTGTGCCAAATGTAACAGTTAGTAATATAAATTTTAGTTTGCGCTTCAAATTTAATTATATAAATTGTTTAATCTGATATAAATTTGCTGATTGGAATTTCTCAAAGATCAAAAATCCCATTTTTATCGGCCCCATTTACTTAAACCGTTCCATATATCTATAACTTGATATATACTGTAAAATTTATTGTAAAAGATTTATATATTAATCTGTTAGTTAATTTAAAATACAGAGATATCCTAAAGATTTATCTGAAAAATCTTTTAATGTGTAAAAATGTAAGAAAAATAAAAAAAAAATTTAAATTAAATTAAACAAAATATTTCAAAAGACAAAAGATACTTTTAATTTATTTTTAAAAATGATTTTTTTTTTTACAATTTTGATTTTGATATTTTTTCTATACAAAACATATTTTTAATTGAAAGTTTTAAAATATTTTTATTTAAAAATGACAGTTTTTTTCTTTTATTAAATATTTATATAACAAAGCGTTTTAAATTACATTACATTATTTAAAACAACAATAATTAAAGAAATTTATTTATATTATTTAAATAAATATTACTTATTTATAATTAAATTATTAAAATATTCTTTAGCTTTTTTTCAAATAGAATTCATTTTAAAATTTAAAATTTTTAAATGTATAATAAAAAAGTTTTTTTTTTTTACAATTTAAAATATTTTTTAAAGGCCTTGAATAGATTGTTTGTTCCTTGTAAAAATTTGTGTATGTTATTTTTTTTTTTTTTTAATTTCATTTATTTACAATAATTTTCTGGTTTTTTTTATTTATTATTTAAATTAAATTGTAAAAGGAAATTAATTTTGCTGCAGCCTTAAACGGAACTGATTGATTGAAAGAACAGTTAAGTTAGACATTAAATTTAAAAATAGATAAACTTAAGGGTGCAGCTTTAGTTTTAGTCAAAATAATTTAATTAAATTGATTTTGACAAGAATAAATTTCTAAATTTTTAATCATTTTATAAAAAAACACTTGTAATTAAAAAGTGCATAAATATTTTGTTTTTTTTTTTTTTGAGTTTTAAATTTTTGTCGAATTTTTTTTTTTGTTTTTTTTTTATAAATATCGTGAAATGGAAGTCAGTTTCTGACGCTTTTTTTTTATATGATTCGTAAAATATGATTCTCGTAGATTAATTAAATGATAAGAAGCAATTTTTTTTTTAGTGTAAAAAAAGATTATTTTAAATTAAATTTGTAATTCTATAGTATAAATTAATGATTTAGAATAAGTAAAAAAAATGGCAGGATTAAAATATTGAAATTTTAAAATATTGTTTACATATTTGGTCTTAGTTTTTTAGTATCTAGAAGTTTATATTTAAAATAGATTGAAAAATATATAATTAAAATTGCTTTTTATCATTGTAAAAATCAATAAAGTCAATTTTATAAAATTTTATTTTTAAAATTGGTTATTTAAAAAAAAATTTTTTTTTATCGCGTTCAATTTATTTTAAGTGTTTTTTTTTTTTTTTTTTTATATTTTCCCTAAAAATGTCTTTCCATAATATTATAAATTACCTAACCCCGTAAAAAATAGAAATAATTCTTTAAATCTTAACCACCACCTCCACCGCCACCACCTCCACCACCTCCGCCCAACTCATCTTCATATTGTTTGCGGAAGCAGTCACCGACAGGGAAGAAGTCCCAACATCTCTGTTGATACATATTCCATACATACGTCTCTTGACCGGTATATTCTGTGTCCGGTTTATTAATTAAATGCATTAAGAAAAACATGTAATTTGCCAGATTATGTTCCTTTTGAACGTGCGTATCGAAACCGTGCGGTACCGCATCTAGATAATCTTTTGCTATACCGCATATAAAACAGAACGATTCCATATTATCCTGTACAGATTGAAGTTGATCACGAAGCTCACCAAAAGCATCAATGATCAAACCTTGAATGATGGCCAATAAAATAACAATAACAAAGAAGAAGAATGTTATATCAAAAATAATACGGTAAACTTCATATTCATCACCGACCGGATCACCAATTTCATCACCTATACCACCACCAGCTCTTACGCCTTTATACAAATGAAAAATAAAGCAAGTAGCCATATCGTGACATTTTTTATCTACTTCATCGTCTTCCTCTTGTATGTAGAATTTACGGAAAAAATTAAATGCCACAACAGTGTAAATATATACAATAATAGTTAATAACATTACAGTTAATACTAATTGTTTTCCGTTGTGAGTTACTGATTGCAAAATGGTTCGAAGTGTTTTAAAACCAACAGCAACATCTAGTAAATGAGCAGCAAAAAAGAAATTATTGAAATTACCCATAACCGAGAAAGTAAAATACCACAACGAATATAAGAAGGCATTATCAGTTATAGTCACTCCCGCCTTCCAAATTTGGTATCTCCAATCAATATTTAGAATATATTTAACAACACCACCAGATTCACCGCCTTCTTCTTGAGCTGTGAAAGCAGTTTTTTCCATTCCCAAAAGATTTGATATAGAATCAAAATCGTAAGTTTCACTGTATTTTTGTCTAACTTTTTTCTTTATAAATTTATCCCAATAATTAACTGGGAATGATTTTGCCGATATTACTAATTTATCCCAATGTGATTTGAAATCATCATCCTCAGGTTGCTCAGCAATAAACAAACCATCAAATTCAAGACGACGAGCAATTTCTTTTTCTCTTTTAAAGATAGCTAACGGTACTTTGAGATGATAATAAGCAATTAACATTGCTAGAGATACTATACTATGTAAGAAAGCCGATACTCTTAAAACATGTTCCATATAATAATAATCTTCATCAACCTCGACTTGTTCGTTTGAATAGTCATCTTCTTCACCTTCACCCGAACCTTCACCTGAACCTAAACCAGAACCTAAACCAGCGCCAGAACCTGATCCCCCTAAAATTAAATCTTCTTCATCGCCATCGTCGTCCTCTCCAAGTGTTGTTACTTTATAGAAGAGCAGCATAAAATTTATGCTAAAGGCTAATACTAAAGCAACGTATTTTAAGGTGTAAAAATTTCTAGCCAGAAGACTTACAACTTTTCGTGCATAGCCTGAGAAATCAATTTGACTAACAGCTGATGGTTCAGTTGGTTGTGTTGCTGTTTTTTTAGCTTCAGCTTCAATTGAGGCCATTGCAGCTTCTTGAGCTTTTTGAGCTTCTTGTCTTTCCTGAGCGGCACGTTTTGCTGCATCTCCGCCTAACAAATCAACCAATGACATAGCCGGTTCTTTCGGTTCTCCACCTTCAGTGGTTGTTTCACCTTGTGCAGCTGCTGTACCATCTTCCGGCGAACTTTCTCCAGTTTCTTCAACTGATGATGATGGAGAAAGCCCAGGAGATTCATGTATTTGAACCTTATACTGTCCATTTTCTTCTTTGTTAATATCTATTCCGAAAGCTTGTATCGTTCCTGGAGGTTCTTCCTGTGGTAATGGGGGCAGCGCTCTTGATGAAAATTTATCTTCCTCAACATGTATTTCTTCTACCTCTTCAGTGGCTGGTCCTCGCATTAAATTTAATAAAACTCCAAAGATATATTTCAATACCATCAGATTTCCGTACCCAGTGTAATAGAAACAATAGAAAATCATTTTGAAGAAGCCTATTATTAATTCTGGAACAGTTTTGGTTTGCATTACACCAATTTGGTGTTTAATATTAGCCGGACTTAACATAAAAACTAAGTTTTTAGCACCATCTTTAATTGCTTGAATTGTCCTACGAATAGGATCTTTTGCAGCACGTTCTTCATCTTCTTCAGTCATGTATGAACTATATCCACTATCACGTTTAACATTACTACCACCATCTTCAGTAGCCATTAAACCAGAAGCATGTTGCATTTCAAAAATTGCATCCTCACAGAAATTAACAAAAGCTTCTAATTTTTCTTTATCTCCACCTTCTGTCACAATAGAATAGAAGAAGGCACGTTTTGATTCACGAATCTGTGGTTTTTCCCATTGTTCTATATTAGATTCCTTAATTTCAAAGTAAACACGTTCAATTTTTTTTGAACTTCCCAAAATTTCTATACGACCCAAAAATGGTTCGAAGTAATTTAATACTGACCCAGCTGTTTCTAAGAATCGTGCTAATCTAGGTTCGTTAGGCATATGTTCACTTAAATTTGTGAGCAAAACTGCTAAGTTAAAACCGATTTCTTTTGATGGTTCATGAAAACGATCAACAAAAGTTGCATAATCAATTTTTCCTTCATGATTACGTTCACAACAAGCTAAAAGGAAGTCCATTTCTTCACTAAAAAAGAGTTTTATTATAATTTTAAATAATAAATAATTTTAAATATTTTTATATTACTTACACTGTGTAAGTTTTTTGTTGCTCCATTTTATCTCTAAAATCTTTTGGAGTTACCCAGCCTTCACTATTGGGATCAATTTCTTGGAAACTGGCTGATTCAATTAAATCTTTCAACTTTAAGAATTGATCGAAATATTTTAAAATTAATTCTACATTTTGTGCTGATTCAACTAAAGTGTCAACCATCTGCTTACCAATTGTGCCTGATTATTTATTAATTAACAAAATCAGTAATTATTTTTAAGGCTATGTTTATAACTTTACCATTTACAATATTTCCTTCTAACATTGACAACATCATAGTTATCATATCTTTTTGCAAGTTCAACAATTCTTTTAGTAAATCAACTTGGCTAGCGTGTTTTGATAATTTTTCTTGCATATGTGAAAAAAGAAACAGGAAACCACCTACAGCATCCCATAACCTAGAATGAGCTAAAGCCTGTTGATTCAGTGTACATGGCCCTTGAATTACTTCAGTTAATGTGTTGAATACTTGACTGGCAACACCGATAGCTTTAAAGAAATTTGCTTTACCGGCTGGATCAATGATTTCCTTACTTGAATAATGCCAGTAGAAATCCATTATAGATTCTTGAAGTCGCAACAAATAATCAACAGTACAAATAACAACATTAACAGTTGTAGTGTTACCAGCTTGCGTTCTTAAATAATTTTGCCAATCTAAAAATAAAGAAATGTAAGAAATTCGGTATTTTGAAAAAGTTAAAAGTTAATTTACCCAAATTATGCCCTTCACAAGTCAATTGAATAAAACGAAATAGAGCACATGTAAATTCAGCATCGTGCATATTTTTCTCACCAGCCGCACCTTCGGAACCAACACCTAAACCTGAACCCGACGGAATATATTCTTTTTTGGTTTTTGTTCCATAACATTTTTTGATTTATAAATGTAAACATTTAAAGGGCAAAAAGGGATTTTCAGGATATACACATATAATTAAGGGAATAAAAAAATTAAAAAAATTGGAATTTAATGCAAACCACACAAAACATTCCAAGAAATGTTATATAGAGTTTTATTTAAATTGTTTTCATACATTTAAATTTTTATTTAATATGTTTTTTTGCAACAAAATGGAGGATAAAATAAATTTAAAATGGGATAATTGCAAAAAATTGTTTTTTAAATTTTTTGAATGATTTTGTCATAGTTTGTCATATTTTGTGTGCAGGATAATTGGGAACAACCAAAAATTTAGAATTTTGATGAAATAACAAAAAAAAAAAAAGGTGCAAAACAAAAAGAAAAGAAAATTAATTAAAAAAAAAACTAAAATGAATAATAAACAATGTCAAAACAAATAAAAAATAAAAATTAAAAATGTTAATAAACAAATAAAATATAATAAAGGAAGTGAAATTGTTAATGTAAAATGAAAAAAAAAAAAAACAAAATAAATTAAAAGAATTTAAAAAGCAAACAAAGGATAGGAAAGGTATATAATATTGGTAGCTATATTTTTTTTTTTGTTACTAAGAGAAAAACCTATTAACGGTAAATATTTTATAGCATTCAAAATGGTGGATGTATTTTCAAAATTGCAAATTTATGTTGTAACATTACTGGACACTTACATATTTATAGTGTTTAAAAAAGAAGTGTAAATTGAGTTTTTAAACCCTTGTGGAGGTAAGTTATTTTTTTTTTTGTGCTAAAAATAGGACAAACTTTTTTCATATTGTATATGTTTTAATAGGATAATTTAATTTAAACAAATATACAAAGAATTTGATCAAATTGAAGTTCATCAAGACAACAAAACAACATTTTATAAAAATTTATGAAAATTTTTTTTTATATAATTCTTATACGCGGTGTAAAAGGAAAATACCACAAGATATACTATACAATGGCAGTTTTTATAGGTTCAAAATTGTTGTATTTTAGGATTTTTGCATTCTATAACATAACACTATTTTTGCATTTATGTTTTAAATGTACATTTAATTTTACTAAACAATCTATTTTCAATTATTTTAATTTTAAATAACATTATTATAAACTGGATGTTTGGTCTAACATTTTATAAATTTTTCTAGATAAATTTTTATTTAACAAAAGAAATACTTGAACAAAAATGTTTAATAATTTAATTATTTTTGAAGATAAAAATTTTTGTTTAAATTAGATTTTGAGGAAACGTTTTGAATTTATCTGTATATGAAATATTTGAAAGAGGTAAATTAATTAAAAATAAATTTTTATATAATAATATAAGTTGGAAAATAAAAAAATAAAAATTAAAAAAAAAAAAAAAAAAAAACACTAGATATTCAAAATAAATACACTGAAGATTAAAAAAAAAAAAATATTTATAAGAATTTTTTAAGATTTTTTTGCTCAATTCATTAAAATATAAATTGTTAGTTACAATTATTATTAGATAAATATAGAAAAGACGAAAAAATATATATTTATTTATATTTAAATATATATATGTATGTATATATAAATGAACATACAGAAAATATATTATATATATATTTAATATTTTTGAAAATTAAAATAATATTATAATAACCTTTTAATAATGGTTAGTCACAATTAGTTCAACTTTTTAACCATTAATTTTGGATGGTTAAGACTTAGTTTTGAAATATAAAATAATAAAATAAAATATTATATTTTTTTTGTTTTATTTCTATTTTGTTTTGTATTAAATTTGAAGATTGTTGTAATAAAACTAAATTTTATTTTTTGTGGTTGTTGTTGTTTTTTTTTAATTTTTTATTTTTTTTGTTTTATGCATGTACTAAATGCAAGTACTTTAATTCAAATCATTATATAAAATTATTAATTATTAAAAATAGAAATTTGTTGCATACCTCTAGGCATAAATAATTTGCTTAATTCATTTTTACTAACCATAATTAATTGACTCTGAAAAAACATCCAAATATTATTTTAAAAAATAAAATTATTATTTTATTTTTCTATTATATTATAGAATATCTCGTTTAAGAATTAATAAAATAAAAAAAAAAAAAAAAAAAATTTATTAAATAAATAATTATTACTAATTTAGGATTTATTTTTAATTTTGCGGGGAAAAGAAATTTGTTTTAAATTTTTTTTTTTTTTTTGAAGATTTATTTATAATGTGCAAAAGTGTTCATGATTTTTGTAAAAAAAAAAAAAAAATAAATTGTTAAAAAAATTTAATAAATATTTATTTAACTTTAAAAAAAAAAAAAAAAAAATAATAAAAAAATCAAAAAGAGAAAAACAAATATCAATAAATTAAAAAAAAAAAAAAAATTATGATTTATATATACATATAATATGCTAAGAATTTCATTAAAAGATTTTTCTGTACGGATTTTTTTTTTAATTTAAAATATTAAATGAATAAACACTAATTATCAAACTTATTCAAAATTCAATTTAAATGAAAATAAAACATCTATTAGACACCTGTATTTTCATTTGGATATCAAAAACAATATATGTACTTATGCAAAGTGAAAAAAAAGTTTAAAATTTTAGTGAAAAAAAAATTAAGTACAGATCTCATGTAGGAAACTTTGGTGTAAAAATTTCGATCCAAAAATATAAAAATCTATAAATAAAAAATCACTTGATTCAATAATTTGAATTCAACATAAAACATACAGGTTTTAGTAAATTTTTTTAATTTTACAAAAAATATCAGTCCGACAGAATTCTGCGTAACTCGAATTTAATTTTAATGCGTTAAAAAAAAAAATAAAACTTACCATATAATAAATAGGGAAAAAGAACAACTATATTTCCCCATTTAAATTTATGTAATTTTTAATAAACTTATATATTCTATATTATTAATTATATCGATTATTATATTGGTTTTATTAGATTGTCTTATTTTTTTTTTTTCTGTTCTATAAATATAAGTATATTATATTTATATTACTTTAGTAAATATTTACTTAAATATATTTTCTAAAATTCAAATATTTTTAAATTGAATCAATTAAAATTATAAAAAATATAAAATAACGATGTCTCCCGCACGAGATATAATTACTATACCGTTGGGTGATAGATGGGGAGATTAAAAAAACAAATTCAAAATTCAATTGAAGAAAAACAAATTTCTTGTCATTATTAAGAAAATTATATTTAATTATTATCTAAAGATTCCAAAATTGGTAAAATTATTATTAATAAGTACTTAATATTTTAGATTAAAAGTACATTCTTTGAGAACATACAAGTAGAACTTACATTGTTTATAAGTAGAACATAAAAACAATAGTGAAAATCTAATAATTATCATATGATTATCTGAAATAGCTATAATTATATGAATAATTTTTACTGTGGATCCAACTAATGTGGCTACGGCTGGTATTATGGCTAAAATAACGGCCTTTTATTATAAAAACCTTGGTTCAAGACCTAGTATCTGGATTTTATCGATTAATAAAAATATCATGAATTTTTCTTATAATATATAACTATTATAATATAATAAATTTATTAAATAATAAATAATAACGAATAACGATAAGAAATATTTTATATTTCATAAAATTAATATCATATTGTTATTCGTTATATATAATAAAACAAAATATAAAAAATAATTCTTGTATAAGATAAAAGATGGCGCACAAATAAAAAAATATTTTATAATAACAAAATATCTTAAAAATATCTTATACCACAATTGTATCTTGCACAATAACTATATGAGCAATCAACGGCTTAGCGAAGCTAGTAATTCCAGAAATTGAAATTTATAACATAAATATGAATAATAAATTATCTAGTGGATAGCCTAAGCTCCTTTTAGGAGTGGAAAGAAAAAACTTTTACTTTTACTTCGATATTTTAGTTTTGACCAATATTTTTAAGATTTATACTTATTTATTAGAAAAAATCTATTTCAATCGTATCTAAATAATTAAATAATTTACTTTTCAGTCCAACACCATATTCAGGGCGTAATAACATTAACGGTACACATATAAATAATTAACTAAATGTCTATTAATTATATTAAATCAAGTGCTGATTTATGATTGTATATTACTTATAATTGGCAATATTTAGTAAATAATTATCTGAATTCTACTGTATAAATCATTATTTAAATAAAAAATTAACTTAATTATTTTAAATAATTGTTTTCATTTCAATTTAATTCAGAATACTTATATCAAAAAGAAAATTTTTTTATTAATTTAGGAGTTAAAGTCTACTAATTGAATTGTTACACCAAATACAGAAATGCTTCTTCCATATTAAAATATTTTTACATTATTTAATTTATTCTATTTTGAATTTTTTTTTTTTTTTTGTATTTTATAAATTAATTTAATTACAAAATAAATAACTATTATTTCTTTTTTATATGGTAATCTTTAATAAATATTTGACAGTTTTTATTTGGGTAAAAAAAAAACAAGTCATAAAAATTTAACATTCTTCCAAATTCTTTATTAAATTACATTGCAGCAAATGCCATATTCTCTTTTTTTTATTTTTTTTTATTTTAAGACTAAAATTTAAATGAGTCAAGAAAAGAAACGATAAAATCGCGAGAAAAACAAAAAAATATTAGTATAATTTTGTCGCTCAATAGGTTAAGACGTTAGTTTTTTAGCGGTTATCGCGTTTGGATCATACAAAAAAAAAATGACTTTTGATATAATTCTAGTCGTTTTAGTATTAATTTTAACTTTAGTTTATTTATGTTGTAAATATCGTTTTTTACATTGGAAACGAAAAAAAATTCCATACTTAAAACCAGTAATACCATTTGGTAGTTTTAAGGATGTCGGAAGAACAAAATCTATCGGTTTACGTTTACGTGAATTGTATGAAGAGGGGAAAAAATTAAATTATCCGTATGTTGGAATTTATGCCTTATTGACACCAAGTCTTCTGGCAATAGACTTGGACTTTATGAAAACAATTTTAATTAAGGATTTTCAGTATTTTACAGATCGTCATATGTATTATAATGAGAAAGATGATCCATTATCAGCACATTTATTTAGTATTGAAGGTTTAAAATGGAAAAAACTTCGTACAAAAATGACACCAACATTTACTTCTGGTAAAATGAAATTTATGTTTCCAACAATTGCAATGATTGGAGAACGATTCGGTGATATTTTAGAAAGTATGCAATGGAATGAAAATATTCCAAGTAGAAAAACACTTTTAGAAATGAAACAATTATGTGCTCGTTATACAACTGATGTTATTGGAACTTGTGCATTTGGTATTGATTGTAATAGTTTAAAAGATCCTAAAGCAAAATTTCGTATGATCGGACAAAAATCATTAGAAAATCCAAGAATGGGAATATTAATACGTTTGCTATCAAATCAATTTCCAGATTATGCCAGAAAATTACATGTTAAAACTGAACATGATGATGTTAGTGAATTTTTTATGGGCGCATTACGTGAAACAATTGGTTTCAGAGAAAGAAATAATGTACGAAGAAATGATTTTCTTGATATTATGATCAATTTAAAAAATTCTGAAAATAAAGATGAACAAATAACTTTTGAAGAAATTGCTGCTCAAGCCTATGTATTCTTTTTAGCTGGATTTGAAACATCTTCTATTACTTTAAGTTATTGTTTATATGAATTGGCAATCAATGAAAGTGTTCAGGAGATGGCAAGATTAGAGATCACTAAAATATTGGAAAAATATCATAATATTTTAACTTATGATTCTGTTATGGAAATGGTATATGTTCAACAAATTATTGATGGTATGACATGGTGTTATAATGTAATATATATATATGTATATATATATATATATATATATATATAATATATATAGATTTTATTTATCAATTATATCGCGGTAAATTTATTTCGGTGATAAGATATGAACTTGAGATAAGAAACTACATAAATATCAGACAGATTTTTAGTTATACCGTAAAAATTTCTATTACCTTAGTTAAATTATTTGAAAAATTTAACACATCTATAAATCAGAAACTGTTTAAATCTATTGAACTGTAAATAAACTTTTCAATAAAAATAATTTTATATTGAAATTATTTTCTGATTCATGTTATCGTTATTTCAATTCTATCTTAATTAGATAATAAAGATTCTTAATAGAGTGATCATATTAGTAATACATTTAAAAATTAAAAGTACATATTATGTACATTTTTAAATATAAAATTTTAATATGGTACAAATTGTCATCTAAAAACCGGTCTTTTTTAATAATATCTGACTCACACGAATTATGAGAATTTCTTAATTGACGATTCTAAGTTTGATTTAATAATGAACACGTTTGAAAGCTTTTTTTTTTTTCTAGTGTCTGTCTAAAATAAATTCTATAAAATAAACAAAAACAAATCGAATTGCTGAAACACTCGCATATACTATATATACATGATATATATGTATGTATAAACAAGTATTTGAATAAATTAAATTAAATATTAAAAGCTTTTTAATATAAAAATGATTTAATCATATTTTGACCATATATGTTTTTTTTTTTATTTTTCATTATATAGTTTCCATGAAAAGTAATTTTATCCGAAACTTTAATATTCTTTAAAAATTAAAAAAATTTATTATTTAATTTATTTTTAGAAACACTTCGAAAATATCCACCAGTTACAACAATTCAACGCAAAGCTATAGAAAATTATAAAATTTTAGAAACGAATGATATAATTGAAAAAGGTCAAATAGTAACAATTTCAATTTATGGAATTCATTATAATCCCGATTATTATCCAGATCCAGAGAAATTCGATCCGAATCGTTTTTCTCCTGAAAATAGTAATAAGAGGATACCATTTACTTATTTACCGTTTGGAGAGGGTCCAAGAAATTGTATTGGAAAAAGATTTGGTAAACTTCAAACATGTATTGGATTAATATCACTTTTAAGTAGATTTAAATTTACAAAATCGGAAAAGATGATTCAACCTTTGAAATTTTCACCACAAAATTTTATTTTATCACCTGTTGGTGGTATTTGGCTTTATGTTGAAAAAATTTATCAAAGTACCGAATTATAATTATAATAAGCTTTCTTAGATAGTTTTTCGATTTTTTATATTATTTATTAATTTTAGTTTTAAAATGTAAAAAAAAAAAAAAAATGTTAAAATGTCAGATACTTTCATTAGAATAAAGTTAACTTATTGAAATCGCATATATAATCTAAAAAAAAGCTCGATCATTGTTGATTTTCTTAAATTTCTATTTACATATATTTGTATTTAATTTTAAGATAATATTTTAGTATAAATAGTTCGTTTGGAATTTATTTATTAGTTTTATTTATAACTTTCAATAGTTTGAATCAAAAAATTTCAATAGAGAGTAAAAATTATAATATAACAAAATGTTTATTGTATATCTCGGAATTATTTTAATTTTAATTTACGCCTGGCTTAAGATGCGATTTGCGTATTGGAAACGTAGAAATATCCCATATTTGGAACCTGTGATTCCGTATGGTAATTTAAAGGGTGTTGGTAGTACTATAATGGTTGGAATGAAATTTTATGAAATGTATAAAGCTGCTAAAAAATTAAATCATCCATTTGTTGGCATTTATATGTTTATAAGCCCGTGTGCTTTAATCATTGATTTAGATTTACTTAAAAGAATTTATATTAAAGATTTTCAACAATTTCATGATCGTGATATTTATCATAATGAAGAAGATGATCCATTATCAGCTCATCTTTTAAGTCTAACTGGATCAAAATGGAAAAATTTAAGATCAAAAATGACACCAGTATTTACATCAGGAAAAATGAAATTTATGTTTTCAACAGTTATAAAAATTGGTGAAAAATTAGGTGATCTTTTAGAAGAATCAATGAAGAATCAAAATGAAAATGGAAAAGTTAAATTAGAATTAAAAGAAATTTTTGCACGATATAGTACAGATGTAATTGGTACTTGTGCATTTGGTATTGAGTGTAATAGCTTAAAAGATCCAAAGTCTGAATTTAGATCATATGGTAAAAAAATTTTTGAAGAGCCCAGAATTGGTATATTAATGCGACTTTTTGCAACTAACTTTCCAAATTTATGTAGACGATTACATGTTAAAGTGGAACGTGATGATGTGTCTGAATTCTTTATGGGTGCTCTAAAAGAAACTATTCAATTCAGAGAAAAAAATGATGTTAAACGAAATGATTTTCTAGATATGATGATTGAATTAAAAAATGCCGCTAATGAAGAAGAACGTTTGACATTTAATGAAATAGCCGCACAAGCTTATATATTCTTTTTAGCTGGTTTTGAAACTTCATCAACTACATTAGGCTTTTGTATATATGAATTGGCATTGAATATAGATATTCAAGAAAAAGCTAGACAAGAAATCGAAAATATTTATCAGAAATATGATGAAAAATGGACATATGAAGGAATCATGGAATTGCATTACATTCATAGAATAGTTGATGGTATGATAAAAAATGAAAAATTATAGTATTGCTCAATATTCTTTAATATTACTTTTTATTTTTTTAGAAACTCTTCGCAAATATCCTCCGATTTCTATTAATTTACGAGAAGTAACTAGTGATTACCATATACCAGAAACAGATGATATTATTAAAAAAGGCCAAAAGGTGATAATATCAGTTTATGGAATTCATCATGATCCAGAGTATTATCCAAATCCAGAAAAATTTGATCCTGATAGATTTCTACCGGAAAATATTGAAGGTCGTCAATCTTTTACATATTTACCATTTGGAGAAGGTCCAAGACATTGTATTGGTAAACGTTTTGGTTTGTTACAGGTTTACATTGGTTTAGTATCAATGTTAAGAAAATTCAAAATTACTCCATCTGAGAAAACAAAATCTACATTAGACTTTGCACCAAAATCTTTTGTTTTGGCTGCAAGTGAACCAATTTCACTCAATATGGAATATTACAAAAAATAATAATTCGTATAAAACGTTAAAATTTGCAGTCAAAAATAAAATAAATTTGAAAATA
This sequence comes from Poecilobothrus nobilitatus, assembly GCA_947095535.1. Classification (NCBI taxonomy): domain Eukaryota; kingdom Metazoa; phylum Arthropoda; class Insecta; order Diptera; family Dolichopodidae; genus Poecilobothrus; species Poecilobothrus nobilitatus. The sequence goes on along the minus strand of OX352773.1, from coordinate 28,985,577 downwards.
TTAGTGTAAAAGAATCTAATAGATTGGGAGACAAAAAATTTATAAAATTTGGTTAAAACTTTGCAACTAACTTTTAAAATAATTAAATTACTTTTTACTTACTTAAAAAAAAATAATAAAAATTAATTATTGTTATGATATGCAACTTGCTCTTTTTTATATATATAAGTAATTAAAAAAATATAGTTTATATTTAGAAATTTTGTATATAATATGATAAAATAAAATAAAAAAAATTAAAATATTCTTACTTTTAACTATTAAAAATTTTCTTTTAAAAAATTTGCAATTTTGAAAATTCAAAAATCAGTTTTTTTCAACTTAAATTAAATTATGTGTAAAAATGTCAAATAAAATTAGGAAATATTGCATGCTAAGGAAAAGCTGTTTTTATTTTCTGGATCTATTCAAAAAAAATACAATCTTCCTCTTCTTTAGATTCTTACCCTCAGCTTTGGTATTCCGTTCAAATGCATCTAAATCAAGAACACTACATGAATTCATTAAACCGGCTATTGATGTAAAGAACCCAACATCTTTTTTCTCTTTCAAATGGTTTAACATACCCAATTGAATATCAATATTACCTCCACGTAAAATAGCAATACCAAGATTTAAAGTTGTCATTACCATTTCAGATGGTACACCTTTTGAAGCTGAAATATGTAATAATACCATTTCAGCTACACCACGATTTGCAAGACGTGCTTGATGGAAAAGTAGCTTTTGTTTTTCCATTTCTTGCTCCTGAAATAGTTTAACAAGTTTTGGAATTATTTTTGTTTTAAAATTTATAAACGTTAAAAAGTGTTAGTAAATTTTCTTACCATTAATTTTCGCATTGTACGAGTGTGTTTCTTTTATTATTTAATGTTAGCATGTTAAAATATAGTTTTTATCATTACTAATATAGTGCATGTTAGTAAATTAAAAATAAGGTCGGATAATTTTTTATATTAAATAATTTTGAAAAAAAAAATAATAAACTTACGTGTATACTTGTTCCCTCTTCTGCACCTTCTTCTCCTCCTCCGCCTTCTTCATCTCCGCCCTCCTCTTCTTCTTCACCACACGATTTGGCAGCAATTTGAGCATATGACATATAAAGTAAATCTTCTTGCAATGCTCCACTTCGTTCTGTCATGGCGCCACGACAGAAAGTTGTTACCAATTGTGTTAGTGGATCCGGTTTACCCTCTTCTTCTTCCGGATCTTTTTTAGATTTTTCTGAATCTTCAAAAGATTGAGTCAAATCTTCAATCATTACTTCTTGGCCAGAATTTTCTTCTTGTAGCCATAATTCATAATATGTACGGGCAAAGATGTTACAAGCGCGATGCCTAATATTTATTTTTTAGAAAAAATTTATGTTTAGGTTAGTTGAAATTTAATTGTAAACCGTAAGATTAGATGTTAGACGAGAACACAACAATAAATAGAAAGAAAAAAAAAATATAATAATTATAAAAAGAAATGTATATTCAGGCAAGTTTTACATTACTTTAATAAAATTGCAAATTAATACTAGTTTTATTTGAGAAATTGTTAGTTAAAAGTTAAAAAAGTTATGACAAATTGCTGATAAAAAACATTCATTCGCAATTTTTTTTTTTGCTTTGAAAAAAAACTTATAAACCGGAAAAATGTATTATTTATTATTCATAAATATTAATTGAATTAACAATCAATATATAAAATTGATTGCAAAGTTAATTAAGTACTCTAAGTTAAGTAAAATACTGTAGATATAAGATTATTATGATTATGTAATGATTAATTATAGCTTAGTTAAGCAAATACATTTGCCACTATATATAAAGCAACAGATTTAGATAAAACATTTAAATTTAATATTCTTTAATAATATTTATTAAGACAGTCGTATTCAAATACGCTGTTAAATACTAAATTTAATTGAAGTTTCGCCTCTATTTATCGTACATTTGATTTTCGCTATAATAGATGAATGAATTAAATAAAAAATATGCATTTAAAATTTTGGTTTTAAAAACAAAAAAAAAAAAATAGCTAAGTTTTAACACAACCTGCTCATTCTATAGAGATGTTTAGCTCTCAAGCAATTAATTGCAGCCTGACGTCTAGCTATCGACAGAACACCTCTCCAGTTTGTTTTCTTTTGCTGACGAACTGTCGCCTAAAAGTTGAAAATAAGCCGAAAAAAAAGCCAAAGTGGAACAAAAAACAACATTAGTTGATTAATTTATAATGATAAACAGGGTTAACTTTGAAATGAAATTTTTTGTTAGTAAACAAAAAAAAAAATGAAGAAAAATTATTATTAAAAATTAATAAAAAATGAAAATAAAGATGTTGAAAATTATTAACAACCCACAAAACCAACACGTAAGTTAAGAAACTCAAATCTTAAAGTAATTAAAAAAAATCAAATCAATCAACCAAAAATAATATTTCTTGAATTTTTGAACCTTGGAAGAGAATGTAGTGACACCTGACGGAAACAAGCAATAACAGCACGTTTCCTTTGAATTGATACACAACTTCGGTAGACATTTTTACTTTGTTGTTGTGGATGGTCGATCTAAATCAATTAAATAAAATTCCCCAAATAAAGATTTAACCAAAAAAAAAAAACAGGAACAAAAAAAAATTAAATTAAAGTTTAAATAAAAAGAAAAATCAGAAGTAAATTAAAAATAAAGTATAATAAAATAAGAAAACAATAAAAGATGTAGTAAACATTTAAAGAAACCAAGAGTAAACAAATAAAAATTTTGACAAAGAAAATCCTTTTAAATATTGAGTGAAAAATAAATTTGTATATGTATTCATTATTTTAGAGTTTTCTAATAACAAATTAAACTATAAAACGATGATTCTATTTGATTTGTAAATTGATATATTCCTAAATTTTAAAATCTGACCCAAAAAAAAAATCCAGAACTTTTCTTTGTCATTTTATTAAGGTGAAAAAGATAATATGTACTTACCATATGTAAGCCATATAAAACTTTAGCCATAGCTACAATACGATCGACAGTTTCTTGGGTTTTATCTTTCTTTTCACCAGCATTTGAATTTTTTTCTATTAAAGCATCTTCGATTGATTCTTCTTTTTTACCAAGTTTTGAATATAAATAATGTTGCCAAGACATTTCATCGGAAGGATCTAATTTATCCGGTAATGTTAATTGATTGCGAGCAAATTCTACAACTTCATATTCTGCCATTTTTTTTAAATAACGATCTTTACAATGTTGCACAAGTTCTTGTTCACGACCAGCAAATAAATTTAATCCAACAGGAAGTAAACGTTTAAGACAAGCCACCATTAAACTAGCTTGAACTTCTTTATCTTTATCACGTTTTTTGTCGCGGCTTTTCTTCTTTTTTTTAACTTTACCACCACCGCCAATTGGAGCACCTTCTGATATATTAGCTGATCTTCTAGTTGCCGTTGGCATAATCAACGCCATATTATCAATTTCATTAGCTGAAATAAAGTTCTGTTCTTCTTTCAAGAAGTACTGGCTCTTAGACCATATATTAAAGATTTCTGCAATATAATTATACAGTTCCTCGGCCTCTTTTACATTATCTTTAAGCCAATGATTTCTTTGTAAATCAACATATTTGATTAAAAGCGGATAGAATGAATAAATATCTCTTACAAGCAAATTCCAATCTTCTTGTAATTGAGTTTCAACTTGAGATGTGTCATCTGTTGCTGATTTAATAAAACCTCTCATACTCTCTTCTTTATGGAACATGTTTTCAGTGCGTTTTTTAACACGTTCAGCTAATGGTAAGAAGGGATCAAATAATAGCTCTTCGGAACTGTTAATAATAATTTGTTGTGTGTATGCTGCAATTCGTGTCATCCATGGTGCATTTTCGTTACCAATATTTTTCTTAATCATTTTTAATACATTTTTTAATAAACCATTCATATGATCCGCAGTTACCATCGTCACATGATTCCCACTAGTCGGACTTACATTATCTGGACCTTGTGACCACCAGAACGGTAGGTATGAACAAAGAAGCGGTAGTATTACATCTATTATATGTGGCCCTTCAGTATACGTTTTATCTGAATCAACAAACTGATCCACTTCTGTAAGAATAGCTTCTAAATTAGGCATAGCAGTTTCCATTTTTACCATAATATCTTGAGCTTCTAATGAATGATCAGCAATTCTATTGAGCAATGAATATTGATTATGTTTATTTAAATGTGGTTCTAAGAAAGCAACCGGGAAACATGCACTGAAAGCTCCTAAACATGAACCAAGATTCTAAAATTACGAAGAAATGAATAGCTTTATAAACTAAAAATTGTACTAAATAAAAATAAACTTACTGGTTTATGTCGTTCAATTTCAGTTTTCAAGTACTTTCTATCATGGGTTAAAACTAAATCAGTGCCAAGTTGATAAAGCGCTGCTAATATTTTGTACGATGCCACTTGGATTTCGTCCACTATAAATAAAAAGCATTGAAAAAGGAGCAAAAAATTAAACATATTTGAATTTACAGAGTAGATCACTGCCATAATCACATGCGGCTAAATGGTCGAACATTGCAGTTAATATAGGTAGAATGACCATATTTACATAACCTAATGATGTCGATGTTTTCAGATGGGTTCCTCGAAGGTGACTGTATTTTCCTTCTTGTAAGTTATTTATGGTATTTATTAAGTCATCGGCAGTGTTGTTAAAGAATGTTAGCATTGATGTTCTAATGAATTCAGGACAGTTTTTCACTAAAGATTTAGCATCAATTCCTTTCACCAAAACTTGGAGGCATCTAACAGTTATTCGAATATCAGGACCGAAAGCTGTTAATCGATTCCTAAGCAATGACGCTAATTTACAAAATAGAGCTGCAACCATTTCTTTTTCTTTAAGCGAAGCTGCTCCAACATTATTAGTAGCTGTAGCGATTGCTATGAAGTAGTTGCGATGAGTGGAAAAGTATTTTTCCATTAATGGCAGTACAACTTTAGAAAAAAATTTTATATCTCTCGATGCAGTTTTAAAGGATGTTCTACGGCTAAATGTTGATGATGGTTTCAAAATTTTCATGTTAATAGTTGCGCGATCTAAATATGCAATCAGCTTCTCTAATAATGAATAAGAAAAACGAAACTCTGGAGGTGCTTGTGCTAAGCCACCTTCTTCCGTAGCGCCACCTTTTGTTGGTCTTAAATTAAAAATGACTTTGTAGATGAACAAGTGTAAATTTATTTTCTTATTTTACCTGTGTAACTTGTAACCTTGATATTGAAGATATTTAAGGAATTCTTGAGAACGTTCACGATCCTTACGTTTTTCTTTATCAGTTAATAGATCGTATGGAACTAATTGAGGATGAATAACACCACCACATTTGGTAAGTTCTTCAGTTTTCTTTTTAGCCCAAATGTCATGTGAATTTTCAGACAAACGTTCAGCCATGTTTTGCATTTCTCTGCTTAATGTTAAATTTGACATATCCACTGGATGAGGATTATAATTGAAAGCACTATCACTCTGAAAATTATCACTCTGTATTCGCGGATTTTGAATTCAATGTATCCACACATGACACAGGCAAGGGTTTTTATAGCAAAGATGATAAACAATGGTTCAGGATTATTTTGTTGTACAAATAGGGTAAGTTAAGAGGAAATAACATTTTAGTTACTTAATTAATTTTTGTTCATTGGAATTGTTTTTATAAGTTTGTTGAAAATGAAACAATATTTGTAATAAAAAAGCAAAAAGAATATACTCACAATTGTTGGCTTTGACTGTCTGCGAGTTGAGCCACGATGTGACAATGACTGATCCATATCTTGATGTTCAATGGTCCAACCTATTGCTAACAAAGCTCGAAGACTTTCACGTACGGGCTCTCGATATCGTTCTCTTTCCTATGTATTTCAGATATTAACTTGATTTTTTTTAAAGATAATTAGAACTTACATAATCGTTTAACATATTATACGGCTTCAGTCTTGGATGATGTTTTTGTGCATCAGACCAAATTTCTCCATAAGTCCATCCTGCCTCTAATTTTCTGCTTGCCCATGCATCATGGTAATGCTCACTGAATTTCTGAACAATGTTGTTCAAATCATTGTCTAAGTTTACATTTATTGTGTCTATTGGCATTGGGATATACTGCGCTTGATCTGGATCTCCAGGTTGACGACCATAGAAGTCTTCGTCTGTATTTTTAGTTAAACTGTAATCTGGTGGTAAAGCGCAACCAATTGCAATTAGACATGGTAAAGCTTTTCCAAACAATTCAGGATCGTAATCCATATTGCTTAGAGAATCAAAAATGTTGGAGAAAAGCATCATGGTGAGACGTTTTTCTTCATCTGATGAAGCACCATACGTTCCTTGACCATGGCTGGATCCGTAATATTTCGCACATCTCTCATAATGAAGTGTAAGAAGCTGAAAATTTTAAATGAGGTATACACGTTTATATAATACACACAATTGACCGATTTGTTTTTAAATTTTAAAATAACAAAAATATTTTAATTTAAAATTACCCTCAAAGCAACTGTAGTATATTCTGATAATTTTGAAACATCAACTGTTAGTTTTCGTAAAAGTTTTAAGAGCATAGCTGGCTGCATGCTTCCAGTAAGTGTCACTAAGAAATCAGAAACAGCTTCTCTCTGTCCTTTCGTCAGCATTCTATTCTTTGACAATCTATACACAGTATGTAAAGTTGCATCAAGTAAACTAGCATAGTTTTCAGCTTCATTGTAGAATTTTGAATGTTTGATCAGTAATGGTAAGATTGAATTTCCAATATAACGATTCATAGAAAGAGCCATGTCACTTTCAGAACCATCACTTTTGTCTAGCATTGTTGCAGTGCGCAAATCAGGCAAAAACGCTTCTTCAAGCAACTTGTAAAATAAATCTTGCGCTTCAATGCCATAAACTCTTTCCAAAAATAGTACGATACTTTGTTTATTATTAGGAATTAAACCGGATGGCATATCAGATTTTGGTTTTTCTTCACCTGGTGCAGTTTGCAATAATGTAAAACGTAAGCTCAGGACTCCTTGAAGGTCCTCTAAGGGAACCAATGATCTCAAAATTGCTCTTGCACGTAGAGATTCGTTTTTTCCCTGTTCAATGACGGAAGCGTCTGGAGCACATCTTCCTAACAAATCTACTAATGTACAGTAGAAATTTAAGATAGCTGCTCCAGTATCAATATAATCTTCATCCTCTTCACTTTCTGGTAAAGGATGTGTAAAATTCAAACCGGCAATAGTACCTTCAGCTTCATCTTGTAACTTACGTCTATCTGCAATACGCTCGGACATTTTATTAGCATCAACAATTGCCCTAAATAGACCTTCCCCTTCTCCTCTTAAGGCGGGCCCTAAGCATTCTGGACGACGTATAAGAAGACGAATGACAAGGTTGGCATTTTCTTCTACACTTTCACCATTCACCCAAACACAAAACCTGAGAAAATCTAAATAACGTTCACCTTCTACTGGATCCCAACCTAAATCAGGGTAACCTTTTTCAACTAATTCTGAATTGCTTTGGAGACCACAGCGTGATAAATATACTGCAATTTTTTCTAGATAATGTTCACGCAAAGCTAGGGCCAATTCAGTGTTTTCCATTAAACTGGAATATGCCACATCTAATGGAGTTGATCCTCTTAAACTAGGACGAGATAACAAAATATTCGAGTTATCTAATAAGAAATCGAAATGATCAAACATTGCTTTTTGATTTGCTCGACTTGTGCGACAAAAATAACAGAGGAAACGACAACAACCAACAACCATTTCATGAGAAGTATCTTTTTCTTTAACTGGTCCACCTTCTCCTTCACCTTGAACCGGTGCATCACTTTGAGCTTGTGCTCTACGACTAAGTGTATTAATCATAACATCCATTACGTTCTCATGAACTCTTAAAATTCTAATTAAATCAGGATGCTGAAAGAATGTATGGTTATTGACAAGTTTCCATAATCTTTTCCTCATAAGCTCTTCTTCTTCTTGACTCATTTGTACAGGAAGAAGGGCTCTTATTTGACTTAAACCAATCCACATTTCTGCAACATCATTCCTAGTTGCGCTGTTTATTACATAAGTTTTTTCTAAAGCTCTAATTAATTCCCCGACTGTGTCATACTGTCTTACAAGAAGACTAAACATTTCTCTAATAAGTTTTGGAGTTTCTATTTGTGAGCTTTCAGCCCAGTGCACAATCGTTCTAATAAGAACTTTACGAAAAACCTCTTCGGGCGTTTTCTTTTCTGGCTCAGGAATTTCTTTCGGTCCTTCTTCTAATTCTTTAACAGCATTAATAAAATTATAAATTTTTGTTATTGGTCCAGGTTTAGTATCTTCAATAGCGGTAGTTTCTTCGGCTTCTGGTTCTTGGAGAGCATTTAAAGAAACTTTATGCATTAAACCATCATGGAAATCATATAATGAACCACGTATTTCTGTACCACATGTACAGTTTTCTTGATCATCTGGTTCAAGATTTTTAAAACTTAAAATGGCATTCATTTGTTCTCGTGGTGGACAACGGAATTCACGTGTTTTTTTGGCAGCAACAGCACTTGGTAAATCTGATTGTTTAATTTCAATATACCGTCTCAATTGATCAGCTTGCAAATCGCCAACAAAATCATGTGAAAATGAGATTATACTTTCGACACGATGACGCAGTTGAATATCATATAAATGTTGAAGTAAATAACACATTTGTAATTTAGCACCTTCAGCCATTTTCATATTTAAAAGGCCTTTACTATGTTCATCTTTTCCTTCTACAAAATAATAAAAAGTTACGTTTTAAATCTAATGTTTATTTATTTATACCTTTATCAAAAGTTTCATCCCATGTTTCTGGATCAATCATTATTAAGAGTTTTTGCACATCTTCGTCTGTTAAAACTCCAACAAGAAGTAAGCGGTCTGTCAATTTGATAATTGGCCTTTAAAAAACACTTTGTTAGAAAATTTGTCATTTTTTTTATTGATTATTAACTTACAAAAATAGATTTTCATTTGACCATCCTATTGGATCTCTATTGTGAACTTGATTAACTTCAACCGCTTCTTTTAAGGCTTCCATAACAAACAGTTTAACTTCCTCAAGTGGGAATTGTGGTGAATACAGTTGATCAATGGATGGAATTGGTTCACTAGAAGGATTCGCTAATTGGGTATTCGATTCTATGAGAGGGGCGGGTACAATAGGACTGATGAAAGAACCATTAAAATTCATGCACGAAACATCCATTGCAATGATGTGTTGAACGTACAATGAATTGTCACAACATTTATATGTGTGGATTGATGTAACCGTATACAAATTATAAAAGGAACGATTTGCACAGTGCCAATTGGTTAGGTGAAAAAATATATTTAACGATAGAAATGTGTAAAACCCATCGAAAAAATACATGCAAATAAGTAAAGAAAATCATTAAATAAGGTAAAGGAAATTTTGGATTTTAATAAAATGCCATAGTAGAAGAAAATTAAATTCAAACTGAATACTTTAAAATTTTATATGAAAATTAAATGAACTAATAAAATTGTAATGTTAATTACTTATTGAACTAAAAATAAACTTACGCTATTTCTGTCATTCTTAATTGTGGTCTGACTGACTCCATTTGAAGAGATCTTAAAGAATGACACATTTCTTCATCGCTATACATATCTTTTAACTCGGGACCTAAAGGTATAATAAACTCGTTTTTACAAACTTCCATTGTTAAAGCGTGAGACTCTAAATGCAATGAAATGAGAAGATCATAAAAGCCTTGACGCAAAGATCCACTCATATACTCCGATTTGATTGCATACAATAATTGCTTCTGGTCAACATGTTGACATAGAGCATGTGCAGCCCTATAATTTGATTGGAAACATAAAGCTGCATATAATGTAAGTGTATGCGAATGAAATGATAATAATTTGTCCATTTCAATTAATTCTAAAATATCAATGCAACGATCTTCTTCGGGAATGTGTAATGCTAACATTGAAACTGGATCTTCACATAACATTGACCAACCCCGAATATCAGATAATTTTAAAGCATGCACTTGCAATGCTTGATTTGGCACTCTCGCCCATTGATTTGGTTTTAAACATTGGATTTTTAATCTTGGTGGCATTTGAGGATTGATATGCTTGTCACTAGTGGGGAGGACAGCAGCAGATAGAGGCAAAGTTGTTGGTGTTCTTCCTAATTCAATTTGTAATATTTCTTTGCTTGTGGCTTCTACGAAAATTGCAGGAAATAGTTTAGAATCTGGTTCCATGAGCCAACGATGTGATGTATCTTTTCCTTCACATGTGAAACGAATTGTTCCAGTGGCAGTATCCACAAAGCAACCAATAAACATTCCCTGAGAAGCACCTTTACCAGAAGCATCCTGGGTTACCTCATTAAAAAGTTCATCTGCCCGAACCATATAGCAACTCTGGTGATCAATTTTAGCTAGAGCATCTCCATAGTCATCCTCTAGAACAACCGATGCAGTTCGAACTTTGGTTTTATTAAATTCAGTACTGTGTAAATGATACTGTGTTGTTACCCAACCAACATAGACATGTGTAGGATCTTGACCAGGGAATATACGAACGCCATAAAAATATTCGTTAATCAATTTGAGACATTCAGCATCGAACATTTCTGTACCGGATGTTTCAACGCCATTTCCTCCCAGATTACCACCAGACAATTGCGTTTGTTTGGGGCGATCTGGAACTTGTGGTGGTTGAACGCGGAGATCAGCCTAAAAAATATTTCAAAAAGTTTTAAATGATACATAAATTATTTTGGTGAAAGGAAGAAAATCAAAATAAAGTAGTTTTCTAAATTGAAAACATAGCCTTACATTTGAAACCAAAACAGATGGAGCACCTCTAGTGGTCAATTGGGACTGAATTACATTTCTTCCATGTGCTTAAGATGTAAAAAAGAGAAAATATTTTTTTTGTAAAATCTATTTTTTGTGGAAAAAATTTTCTCTTCTTTGTTAGTTTTATTAATTTATCTTAAGTTTGATGTGAGTTTTCTTGTCGAACTTACCCACAGTATTTCTTCTCTCAAGTGACACTTCAGGTGCTCTACCATTTGGTTTCTCTTTACTTTGATCACGGGATTTTTTAGAAAAGAAACGGAATGGACTTCTTCCTCGTTGTTTCTTTTTATCTTCTAATCCTTCATCTCCACTTAAATTCAATTGTGATGCAGAACCATGTAACTGATCTTCTTCAAAAGTGATATTTCTGGTCAGTGAACCTTTTCGTGGTGGACGTGATGGTTGACGCATCATACTTTCTTCAGCTTCCGCTGTATCATCATAATTACGATGTAATCCTTTAATATCACTCATTGTAAATCCACTCTTCATAATATGATCCAAGTGTGCGCCAGTGCCTTGTCCTTGTTGTTGTGGTACTGAAATTGCTTCTGCTTCAGCCATTAAACGATATTGCCGAATTTTGATTTCTTTCCAACGGCGATCCTTTTCGTTTTCACTGTTATTTTAATAAAAGTTTGGATTTTTATTAAATTTATGTATTGGTTATCAATTAAAAATTGGATAAAACTTACTCAATAAATGTACTAGCACAAGTAACTGGTAAAGATAATCTCAAAAACTCCCAGTTAGCTTTTTCCATTGTTTCAAATGTATTATGTGATATTTTTAAATGAGGTGGACTGTCAGCTCCACCAGGAATTCTTGTAACATCTATTGGACAGCCAGGAATTTCTTCTGTATTTTCGAAAATTGGTTGATCTTTAGTGTACCAATGTGTTACTGCACGGCGCATATTTCTGTAATAATATTTGTTTATACTTTAAGTATTATTTATTTTTGTTTTATATTTACACTGTGAAAGGTTCATAACCTTCTTGTAGACCACAAACTGTGAAGTATTTTAAAGAGTCGACATCTTGACCATATATTAAACGTGCCTTTTGTCCAACCTGCACGAAAAATGAATAAATTGTATTATGTACGAATTTAAATGAAATTTATTCTTGGTGTGTATTACCCCTAAAGTACAAGCTGGAACAAAGCCAACATCATCAGCTTGTACATCAGCAAAAGTTGTTTCACCACCAAGTGCATCCATAAGTAATTCACCATTTAAGGAGAAGCCTAAATTATTTTTATTAAAATGTATTCTTTAATAAAATGTAAGTGATAAGAAAGAATTTGAAACTACATAAGGCTATCATGCAAGCCATGCCAAATATAATTTCAGTTTATATTTTTTTGAGAAAAAAATTTAAATAATTTTTATTTATAGTTATTTAAAAACTTGTGAAGATTTTATGAAATTAATTTGCAAAGAAAAAAAAAATTAGCGTTAATTTATTATTTATATATGTATGTTTACATGTAGGTAATCATAAATCATGTATAAGCAATATGTTAAAATACAATGCAAAATAATTTTTTTAATAGTTTTAGTATTCAAATCCAAAAAATGTTAAAGAAAAAAATCAATAATAATTAGAAAACCACCGTCAAATATAAAAAAATTGAAGTATTTTCAAATCTAACTGTAAAAAGGAAAATGAAAAATACATGCAAAGAGTACATGTAAAACATGAAATTTAATTTTTTTTATACTTCATTCAACAGGATGAAAAAAAATTGCGTACAAGTATTAAGAGAAAGTGAATAATGTAAAATAAGTAGTTAATGGACAGAAAAATACTCACAATAATATACAGTGACGCAACTAATTGATCGAATATAATAATAATTAAAAATTTAAATTTAAATTCATCAGAGAAAATTTTTATTTTAGTAAAACTTGCGAAGAGATGGAGCTTGTTCTAAAGTTTTTCGATATATATATATATATATATATATATATATATATATTTACAATTATCGATGTTGGAATGTTTTTTTTTTAAATAAAATAATATATTATAACTGTAGTTTTACGTACCAAGAGCAATAAATTTCGATTGGGTGAAGGTAAATTTTTATTGCGTTTTGATCAGGAATTAAATATTTATTATAAGTACTTTTCTGCACGTTTAAAAAAGTAAAACTGAAAAAAGAACAAATATATTATGTATATATATGGTAAAAGTTCCTGATAATTTATCCGATTTTGGTATTGTTTTTTATGATTGTATTAGGTGGACTTGGTAATTGGTAAGTTTGTGTATGTTTACAATTTAGCGTAAAAATTCAAGTTTTATTTTATATTTCTTTAAATTGATTATATTTCAACTGATTTCAAGTTTTGTTTGTTAAAGTTGATTTGATTGCAACAAAAAAAAAACTTAATAAATTTCGAAAAAAATAAAAAAAAATATTATAAGCTAAAGGATTCATAATTATCATTGCTATGCAAGTGTTACTTATCATTTATTAATCTGCCATTTTAAATGATAACAGTACAACACATTTAAACATATATCATGTTATATTGAGGACAGATTAATGCCAAAATAAAAAAAAATTTGTGTTGGAAAATTTGCAGGGAAAATAATAACCAAATATATGAAAAAAATGAAAAATTAATTATTTTTTTATGCAAAAACCATAAATAATAATAATAAAATTTTTTTTTTTTTAATTAGGACATTGCTTTCACTATATCAAAATATCTTTAATTTTTTTTTTAATTTTTGCCTTTATTAAAATCTTACTAATTGTATGATCAGCAACGTCTAAGAATACACCTACAATATCACCAGGTGTCCATTGTTTTCCAAATGATTCTGTTGCCCCTCCGGATACTTTTTCTTCCTAATCATAATATTTTTTTTTCAAAAATATGTTTTGTGTTTTCGAATATCAAATGGTTTGTCAATATTTGGTTTTAATTTATATTTTTGTTTGTTTTATTTCATTTTTGTTTTGTAATAGAAATGATAAAGTAAGAAGAAAAATTTTTCAGTAGAAAGGCAATAATTCAAAAAGAAAATGAATTTTAAGATAAAAACAAAATAAGAAAAGTTCCACGATCAAAAGTAACTGTAACAAATCAAAATAGCTAACAATTGGATGTAACATTTTGAAATTTGTTTAATATTTCACATTGTACGCTTATGTAATTCGTGAAGGTTTATTCCAAGTTATACTCTTATGTAGCAAGAACTATAAAACAAAACATTTAATTTTTGTATTCAAACGAAACTTAATGATCATGAAACTTTTTTTTTTCTAGAAATTTCTGTTGAATAAGTATAATAAGTGTTGATACTTTTAAACATAAATAGTACTAAAACAATTTTTAACAAAAAAAAAACAGTTGATTTTGTTGATGTTCTAAAATTTAAAACAATTTAAATTGACACTTACTAGAAATGTTTCTGTTCTTTTTAACGGTTTGAGTTCTAAGCACGTTAATACCGCTTAAAGCGAAAAGTTTTTTTTGCTTATATTTAATTTAGAAGGCAGTTCAGTGAAACATTAGAAAAAAAAAAACTTTTTGAAGAGCAAATAAATTTTTGTGATAATTGAGGCAAATCAACAAATTAGAAAAATACAAAAAAAAAAATAGTTTTTTTCATAATATTATTTGAAATAATGAAAAGAATAAAATAGAAACAATTAAAACTGTGCCCTTACTGATAGTTTGATCTTTAACATCAATAAAACAACCAATAACATCACCAGCTTCATGACGAACACCAAAATGTTCCACTGAGCCTGCATGATTTTTTGATACCTAATTTTTTTTTTACAAATTTTAATTCAATTTCGTAATTTAAAAATTAAATGTTTTTATTTTAACCATTTAAAAATAATTTAATTTAACCTGAACAATTTCCATAGGTTTGTTTTTGGAAATTTCCTTTGTAATTTTTACTTACATTATAGCCATCAAATGCCCAACTGCTTTCATCACTACCTAACATTCCTCCTGGTAGACAATCGGCTCTTGCCCAGCCAACTCTCATTGGACCTGCAGTTAAAACTTCAAATTCAAAATACCATTTTCCAGATGTTACAGCATAATTTTTTTCTACTCTGTAAGTTCTGAAGGCAGCAAATTTCATTCGCAATGCTTCAGCTAATAAAGCTTCATTGCCTTCACCAGTTGGTGGATCTAAATTATAACCATATACAAGCAATGTTCTCACAGTTTCAGAGGCAGTATCTCGGTTTGCTTTTTTGATAGCTTCGTCAACTTTTGAATATGGTACTAAATGTGGACTTCTATGATTTTCAGCGTCTTCACTTAAACCATATGTCCAACCTTGTTGTATACGTTCTTTAGCCCATAAATTATGAGTATTCTCTGCTAATTGATCTACTAGCTCTTCTAATTTAGGTGTTAAAGTGACAGCACTTAAATCTAAAGGAGCTGGCTTATAACCATTTCCTTGCATAAAAGGTTCATTAGGAAGACGTATAGGTCGAATTCTTGCTGGTGGTTTATCAACAGTAATATAGTAACCTAAAGCAATTATAGTCTTTAAGGTTTGCACAGCCAATTGATTATCGTATCTTTGTTCAGCGGATGGTAAATTTTCAAAATGTGTTAAGCATGGATGAATTCTATGAAGATCATCTCGTCTTTCCCCCCACGCCCAACCAGCTTCAATTTTATTCAAGGCCCACATTTCGTGAATATTTTCAGCAAGTTTTTCTTTTATTTGGTCAACAGACGATGGCAATAAAACCCCAGAAGTATCAACCGGGTTCGGAACAAATGCAGTGTCATCTTCAACAAGCCAAGGTCCAGCAAGAATACCTTTATATAAATTACCAAAATAAAAACATGGATCTAAACTAAGAACTTGGTGTGGCATTAAACATTGTACCAAAGGTGAAAATCCTATGGGTGGTATAAATTTCATACGGCCATGATCACCTCCAAATAAAAATCGGCAACTAAGTTTTGATGAACAACTCATTACAGGGAAGAACATTCCATCTAAATTGAAATCTCTAAAGCTACCATGAATTTTTTCACCATTAAATGTGAATGTTATAATAGGCACACTTAAATCAAGCGCAACACCAATAACATCACCTTTTTTTACAAAAGGTTCTTCGGAAATTTGTTCGACTACTTGAGTTTTGCGGCCTCCAGTCCATAAATATACACCATCAAAACCAAAGGAATAAAGATCGTCACCGACACCATTGCCGCCCCATTTTTTTCCACCACCAGGATATGGTACATAACCTGAAGTATTTGCCCATCCAATACGTAAGTGCGGCATCATATGAGTTGTCTGTTCAATATGGTCCATTGTTATTTCAAAATACCATTTTTGATACATAGCAGACCCTTCTACTCGGCCAACAAAAATATTTGGTCGGATGCTAAAATATTTACAATAAAGTATATAATAAATAATTAAATGTTAATTGCAAAACAATTTTAAATTTAAATTTACCTAGCTACATGATCAACGAGTTGTGTTTGAAGTAACAAATTTTTTCCTGGGAGCAAATAATCACAAATATTATTTTGAGATGATCTGACTGCGACACCGTTACCAACACATAATGAACATAAAACATCTAAGACTTTGGGATCTCGTCCATGTTTTTCTAGAAGTGAAATAATTACTTTGATATGCTCATCTTTCATCATGTTTAGAGCTTCGGGAGAATCAATGAGAACGCAGTGAAGGACATCTAACATTCCTGAACCTTCACTTGATGCTTGCGAGCCCAATCGAGAAAAAAGCCAATTCAAACGATTACTGTTGGCGAATTGAGCACAATTTGTATGGTTGCCTTTAATAATAGCTGCTAATAATTGGTAAAGGTACGTGGAGATCAAATCCCAACTTTGGCCAGTTTCATCTCCTGCTAAAAAGCTCGCCAAAAAGCCTTGTGATGTAATAACATTGATTTTGTCAATTGCTTCTAAGATTAAATTTAGTACACCTTCTTCTTGGAAGAGGTCTTGACGGTTCCGAAGAGCTCTAAAACGGTTCTGTTTCTCTTCATGTTCTAGAAGTTATTTAATATTTTTCAATACATTTCTGTTTATTTATTGTTATATTGTTGATATTGTTTATTTTTATTCTTAAGTAATTTAGTAAAACTTACCCATATCTTCTTCAGGTTGTGAAAAATAATTAATTAAATCTTCTAAACACATAACCATTTCATTTAAATTAACATTATTGAAAAATAACGAATGTCTTCGGTTTGTTTGTAATGTTTCGAGACCACTAAAAATATAATTTTATAAAATTTGAAGTTTGAAAATATAAATATTAAGATATACTTGATAAATTGAGTAAAAAGACTGCTACATTTTCTAATAACACGTGCAGTTTTTGATTCTTCTTCTTGTGACCGTGAAAAATCTAAGCAATCGTCCATTTTACCCTCCTCGTGTAATATGGCTTGTTTTTCTTCAACTTTACCAACACCCTTCATTTTTCTTTCATAACTTTTATAACTGAGCCATAAACCAGATTCACAATGTTGCACTATAACGGTTGTGTCACCATATTTAATAATAGCTGTGCCAATAATTTCAAGATCTTTATCTTCAAGAACTACTTTTTGATCATCTTTTTCTAAACGCAAACAAAATGTTGAAACTCCAATTGATGCGTCATCACGTTTTAACTGCAATCAATTGTTTGTTTAATATATAATGTTAATATTAGGACATTATTTAATAATTTACCAACACTAATTCATTATTTTCATTGACGCCTAAATATCGCCCAGTTGTGATATGTCTTATTCTCATAGGATGGAACCAGTTTATAAATCCACCAGTCCATTTGGTTCTAGCTAATTCCAAACGCCATAATGATCTAGCTTGAGACATAACTGAACCACCTTCGTAAACAACAATACTTAAAAAAAAATATTTATTATTATAAAGATATTTAGTTTTGTTCAAAAACAAATATACTTTTGTCCAGGTTCTCTACTCCAGGTACTTGGTATAGTAAGACATTCATCACCACCATGGAAGAAACGTAAAACATCACCGCCAAATACATATCCCACATATTTGACTCTTGAAATACCAGTTCCATAAGGTTGTACGGACCAGTGGGTAACATGAAAACTGGCATTCACAATTGATTGTTCATTTTCTTTTGTTGTATGCTACGATATTTAAAATTATTTATTATGATTATTTATAAATTCTTCTTTATTTTATTACCAAATAACGTTCGGTTGCTACAGATACCAAAATTAAATCATCACCGACACGAACTTTTTCACCTTCAGATCTTTGTTTACTAGCTGGATGTACTGTCCACCAACAGGCTTCACCTTGACTATGTTCTTGAAGACCAACATCAAATGATAATTTATCATTTGATGAAGATGTTGAAAGACATGCCAAATACTGTAATTTAAAATAAATTATTTTGAAAAGTTTAAATTTGTTTACAATTAACTTTTTTTAAAAGTTTAACTTACCATATCACTGTTATGATGTCTTAAAAGAATAGCATTGCCATATAAAAGTGTTCTATGTCCTGAACCAGTTCCTTTACCCTATTATTAAAAAAAATTTTTTTAATGAATTTATAAAATAGTGAGAGTAAGTTCATAAAAGCATAAAAAAATGTTAATATACATATACTTAGAAATAAACTAATTTTTTGTATTACACATATCCATAAGTATGTTCTTGTGTTGTTTGGGTTCTAAGGAATTGCAATTGAGGTTTTTAATTTTAGTTTTCAAGGAGACAAGCGCCAAATACAAGATTTGGTTAAGATACTTTTCAATATAAATAGTTTTTTTTTTTGAACAACTTCAAAGTAAAAAAAAGAAATTTTTAAATAAAAAAATAAAATAATTAAGCGCTTCGTAAAGGTATGCTACAAATATAAATAAAACTAGAAAGATTAATAGGATTTTGTCTTTAATTTTTAAAACAGATTTCATCAGTGCTTTCAAAAAATATCGCTTTATTTTTATGAGAAAATTATATGTTTTTACATATTTTTTTGTATTTCTTAATGAATTTTTGAAATCTTTTATTTTTTCTATGAGAGAACCAGGTGTCATGTGACAAATGAATTTTTAATTTAATTATGAAGTTATAATTCAAAAGTTAAGCTATAATTTGAATTGTTTTAATTGCACAGATATTGCAGAAAAAACAGTTTTAAAATAAAAACAATAATGTAAAATGAGTTTTTAGTAATTAGTTAATTACTAGAGATGCCACAGAACGATTTAAACAAAAAAAAAGTGTAATTAAAGCAAGTTTCAAATATAGTAATAAGCAAACAAAAAAAGCATATAAGCCAAACGGATTATAAATGTAAATCCTATTTCCAAAATTAAATACAATAAAAAAAAACGATAATAAAAATTAAAACTTAGTTTGGATAACTTTAATAGATATGGATCACTTTAATAATAATTTGTTTAATTTAAAAAATTTCTGGTCAAAAAATTCTAAACTACTAAAAGAAAAACAACTAGTGAAACAAAATTATAATAAAATAAAACTGAACAAGATACAAACAGAAATAGAAAAAAGGAAATATTATAAAATAAACAAAAAGAGGAAAAAGAAACAAATTAAATCGAAATAAAATTTTGCTACACATTAAAAAAAAAAATAGGTATTCACGTATTGATTCAATAATTTGGTTTGATATTGTAATAAGTAAGAAAATTTACAATAATTGGACAACTTCATTTTCAATCTCTGTAATTTAAACTGTAAATGTATATGAAAACTTCTAACTTGTTATTAGTTTTAAGATTTAAAAAAAAAAGGTACAGTGCAAACTCAACTAAGCAAACCTTCGCATAATTTCCCCCTTTGTTATGTTATTCGATGTTAGATAATTTTATAAAAAGAAAAGGTGCTGAAATTAATTACAAAAGTAAAAAACTATTCAAGCTAACACTATTAGCCGGAAAGCTATTTATATATAATTTTTGACTGGTCTTGAAACAAAAATTAAAAATTTAAACTTTAATAATGTTATATAAAATAAGCTAAATGTTTACTTGGCATTCTTTACTTCTCTTTTTTTTTTTATCAAAGTATTCAAATCTTAGACCCAATATACATACATATTTTAAAAAGATGCTTTGAAATTTGTGAAAGTGCCAATTTTGTGAAAAGTGTAAAAGAAGAATTTTTTATTTTTATTTTTATTATTATTATCATTTTTTATTTTTATTAAAAAAGTAAAAATTCATTAGAATTAATTAAAACTTTTTTTTTTTTGTAAAAAAAAATTCAAACAATTCAAAAATAATTTTAATTTTAATGTCAAAATATTTAAATATCAAACTGTCAAAATATTCAAAGTAAAGTATCGAAATGAAAATTACTCAGTTCAATGCTTTGCTTTCTTTGTTCGTCTTATATAGGTAGTGTATTTGGTTTGCATTTGGTCAAGTACCATAATAAATAGTGTAATTTATTTCAGATGTCAAAGTATTAAAGGAAGTAAAGGAAGGATTGGACCATTAGGCATCACATCAACTTTAATGTTGGAATACGCGTAATAGCTAAAATATATGGATTTAATCTATATTAGTCATATCATAACATAATAATTAAAGATGGTAGTATTTTATATAAAAACTCCAAAAAAAAAAAAAAATATGTGTGAACTAAGTAAATAAACTAATAAAAATATTATAATGTGAAATGTCCAAAAACAAAAAAAAAGGCCAGATTCAATCAATACGTGAATAAACTATAAAAAAACTTAAAATAAATAGACGAAAAAACTAAGATGCTTTAGAAGGTACTCTTCATTTAGCTATTTTTTTTTTTGTCTTTTCAGTTTTATAATGATTGGTTGGTACTTACAAGTGAACTTTCCTGTATTTTTTTTTTTTTTTTTTTTTGTTTAAGGATATTTTGTACAAAAATAAGTTTTTTTTTTGGTTGATTTCGTTTTTGATGGGTTCAAAACAAATTTTTTTTAAATATTTTTAGTACAATTTTATTTGTTTAAATTTATTATATTTTTTTGATGTTTGTGTGTTTATGTTTTGTTTGTTTTTTTTTTTTTTTTTGTGGTGCAAATATGTGGAAGGCAACAACAGACATTGTACAAAAGCACCGGAAAGTAAATAAAATATGAAAAAAAAAAGAGAAGAAAAAATAAATATTATATGATAATAAAATAAATGAATAAATAAAAAAAAAAATTAAAATGAAAAATATATTGGAATTAAAGAGAGAAATTAATTAAAATTTGCAAAATAACTATTTATAACTACATATATACAACCATACATATGTATGAATGTATTGTATGATATATATTTTATAAAATGTGTATGTAAAGAAATATAATATATAAAAAGAAAAAAGGCCTGCAGCTAAGAAAATTTTGGTAAAATATTTTTTTTTTGTCCTTTTGAAAAATTTTTACATATCGATTTAAAAAAAAAAAATTTGTTTTTTTAAATTTTGCTCTTGTTGTTTTTTTTTTTAGTGTACAGTAGTATATATAGTTCCGGATGTCAAATTTCCGATAAATTAGATATTATGAATTTTAAATTTAATTAAATATTTGTTATTATTATATTTTTATAATTTTCTACAATATTATGTACATTGATGCTATTATACTTTAACTGTTAGATAATAAAATAACTGTACTAATGTGTCTTATTAGTGAATGTTCTGATATTTACATTGCAGGTTCCGTATAGGATGCATATTTTTAGTTTTCAATAGTTGTACTTAAACGTTGATAAAGTAGATAGAGCTACTCTGTATGAAAACTACTTATGTCAATTTTGAGGCTTACTACAAAAATAAATATCTCAAATTATTCGGAATTTTGACATTCAGGATTTGATAGTATATTTTATAATATTAACAGTATTTTAAATTTTAATTGCTATTAATTTTAATTACTTTTTTTTTTTTTTAAATCAATAAAAACTGCCAACAATTAAACAAATTAATGAAATAATGGTAAAATGGTAAAATGGTCAATTTTAATTATTAAAAAAAAAAAATCAAAATTTATGAGATATGTATGATATAATCAAAATTCAAAAATAAATATGTACGAAAAAAAATAAAAAAAAAATTAAACGGAAACGGAAATAGCCAATATATGCAAAAATATATTATTGTATGAATTATATTTTTTTAAGTCTTGTTTTTTTTTTTTTGTTTTTTTAATGAAATTCTGAACATAATTATGATGCATTTTATTTGTATTTATTTGGTTTATAGATTTTTTTTATTAATTTATTATTTTATTTGACATTAAAATTATATTAATTTTAAGCATTATATATACGATTTTATGAAAAAATTAAAAGAAGTTTCGTAGTGTAAATTACATAACAGTTTTTACTAAATAAAGAAAATAATTATAATTAATATTTATTTTTATTTAGGCCTTTTTTATGAATTAAATTAAATAAATTCACAATTTTTTAAGTTTTTAAAATACATATTAATATTTTGCTAGAAAAAAAAAAGATATCAGAGACAGAAAATAATTTATAGAGTTGAAAAATAGTAAGAAAGCATATTTATTATAATAAAGTAAAAATAAATTTTTGGTAAAGGAAAAACTAAGGATTTTTATAGAAATTTTAAGCTTTTCTTAAAGAAATATTTTTAAATGGCGAAATAATCAATGAAAGAGGTAAGGTAAAAACAATATTATAGAAAAATTTTCATTTCAAAATAAAATCTACTAAATTATGATTTGTTGTCGTGCATTTGGAATAAAACAAAAAATATAATATACAATTTATAAATCTAATATCTATTTATGTACAAAATTGAATTTATAGTGATTTCATTTTTAAAATACTATATACATACAACATTTTCTTTCATTTCATTTTTATAGTAAATTTCATTTTATGAACAAATATCAAATAATGAATTATGCAATTTTTTTTTTTAAAGGTTTTAAGGATATTCGTTCAAAAATCATAACCATAACAGTATTCATTCAATATTATCAATTCTATTTTTTTTTTGTTTTTATAATTTAAAAAAATTTTCTTTCAAATTTCGAAATAATATATTTATCTATGTACAAATCAATACACATACTTACTATTGCATATGTATTGTATTTATATTTGTGTTTATTATAATAAAAAAAAAAAAAAAATAATAATAAAAATAATAATGTAAAATAAGTAATAAAAAAGGGAATATTGTAATATCTAATATTGGTATTATATTTTTTTAACTTACAGTTTCAGAACCAGCTGCTGTTACTAATTCTTGTAAGGCACGTACTGATAATGCTTGTTCAATAACAAATACACATTGAGATAAATCTGGTGGTATATTTTTATCGGCAATATTTTCAAGAAAGCAATGACGATTACCAAATCCTTCAGCTGCTAAACAGACACGTTCACCGGTTGCTGTACATGATAAGCAAACCATGTCTTCCTATTAAATAACAAAAAAAAAAAAAATAAAAAATTAAAATTAAAAATTAAAAACAGTAAAAAAAAATTTTGTTTTTGTATAATAAACGTACATTAATAATGTAGAATTTAAAATGTTTTGTATTCAAAACAAAAAGAAAAAATATATTATATTAGAAATTTTTTTTTATTTTAAATAAATAATAAATTAACAATAAATAAATAAATATGGATAGATATTTATAGGTAAATGCTTTAATTAAAAAAAAATATACAAAAACAAATCATTCGGTTTATTTATACCGAATATTAAAATATTTAAAAATAACTATAATATGTGGGTGTATTTGCTTATATATAAGGATAATACATAAGTATATGTACATAAATATTTACAATATGTAAACCATAATAATTTGACATATTTTTTTTCCATTTGACATTTAATTTTTTAATACTCAGTCACAGTAAATTATAACAAAATACATTACCGTCATTTATATTTGCCTGAGATAACGCTCAAGGACTTAATATCAAAAAAAAAAAAGAAAAGAGAATTAGAAAGGGATACCATCCAATTTTATATATTATAAGCTAATAGGTAATAGAAAGTGTAATAGTAAAATTCTTCATCATTAAAATGAACACATCCTTCCCATCTCTTTCCAAGCTCATTTCAAATTTTCTTCTTATTCTATTATGGACAATTCACTTTAAAACAAAAGTGAGAATCTAATAAAAGGAGGTTTTAAAAGGAAGAAAGAAAGAAACAAAAAAAAAAAAGCAACATTAATTAATATCCTTTTTAGATTATTATTCTCGTTGTTGTTTTTCTTCATTAAAATCCAATTTTATATTAAGAAGATCCTTGAGGAATGGCATTAATACAAACATAAACATAAATTTGTATGTATACATTTATAAAATATATATATATTATATGAGTGGGAAACTTAAAAGAAGGAAAGAAAGAAAGAAAGACAATAAAATGAAAGATATAACGAGAAACCAACAGCTAAGAAAATGGTGGTATATATTTTAAAATCCATTTAATCATCAAAATTCATTCAGGAGTCATTTATAATATCCTGGTATTTTATTTTTATTTTTGTTTCTTTTTTGTACCTCTATATAAGAGGTCAGGGTAGGACTATAGATTGTAGACTATTAAAATAAAAAAAAAAAAACTTTGTTTTAGATAAATATGTGTATACATAATCTAATATAAGATATATATATATATACATATGTATATTCGTATAACAATAAAAAAATAGACTACAGTCGAAATTTCAAGTTAAAAGAATAATGTTCGGAAAAAAAAAATAAGATCCTAATTTTTATGTAATTTGAGGCAATTTTTCAATTTCAATATGTTTGTTTTTATTTTCTTTTTGTTTATTTTTACCTGTAAAAAAAAAAAATTAACGTTATCAAATTAATTGTAAAGCATTTTAGAAAGATCTTGGAAAAATTACTAAGATTGGACATTGTAAAAACGAATGACTTAAAAGAAATGAAAAATACAAAAACAAAAAAATTGTTTTAAAATGAATTGTCGCAAATTTAAATTGAATGTTTGGGTTTTGCATAAGGATTTACCTATGTAATGTTTTATTAAAAATAAAATAAAAATTTCTATTCAAATTCTATTAATAATTTTGAATAAGAAAATAATATGATAAATCAATTACATAAGAAAGTGTTAAATTTGCGATACAGCTAGTTAAAAAGCATATTTTTGATTATATTTTTAATTATTGTTTTTAGATTAAATTTTATATTTTGCTTAAATTCTAAGGAATGTTTTTGATTTGATGTTGTTGAAAATTAAATTTTTTTTTATTTATTTTGATTTTAAATTGAATTTATTAAACGCGAATTTTAATATGAATTTATTAAAATAACCTAAATCAAATTATTTATAATATACTAAATTCAACATGTTGTTTTATTGATAGTCTGTCTCTGGTGGCGTGTTAAATAAAATAAAATTATAATCAAGTTAACTTGTATTAAACTTAACGTCTAAAGTAATAAAGTTAACCATCATTTTGATCACATTTTATTTCTAAAGATTTTTTTTTTTTTATTTTACTTTTGCCATTTGCCATTTTACCATCATATATATACCATACCATTTTGTCATTTTTTTTTTTTTTGTTTTTCTTCTATTTATTTTATTATATAATGCAACATATACTACAAAAAAAACAAAAAAAAAAATCAAAATAAAAACATTATACTATCAAGGACACTTCAGAGTTGTTTAGTCTCGACTCCTGATATATGTTTATTTTTATTGTGAGACCATGGCTTTTGATCCCTTTTGGAAAATGGAAAATATAATAAAAAAAAAAAATAACACAGATATAACAGTAATTTTAGCAATAAAAAAGTGTTTCCTTAAATGGTCGGATGCAATAAAATGGGAAAAGAAAAAAATCAAAAGTAGCTGAATTAAAAAGTTGAATTGTAACTGTATTTATGTTTGTGTAGCTGTGCATATATTATGAGTCATTGCAGCGTAAATGGTAAATTATAAAATTTTATGAATGGCAGTAAAAATGGAAGTAACTATAACTGTAGCTATATACATATATTCATATATATATATATTTTTTTTTTTATTATATTTTTATCTTATTTTATTTTATTTTCGGAGAGAGAGATAACACTATTATGGTCATAATTAAATATATTTGTATTTATTATATGAGTATAATTGATAATACAAATACATATAGGAAATATAGAAAGATGATAGAAACATGGTATGTTTGTTTGGTATTAAGAGGATTTAAACTTTGGTTATAATAAAAAAAAAGAGCTGACCGTAATGTTATTATTATTTTTTTTTTCGCTGTATTTTATTTGCGCTTTTATTTATTTATTCTTTGTTTTTATTATTGTTGTTTTTTACACTTATAAATGACATTAGAGAGTGAGTGAGATAACTGAATAAAATTGGCCTAGTTTGAGTTATTTTTTAATTATTTGTTTTGGTATTTAAAAGATATCGAAGAGTACTTTTAATCGAATATCAGTTATAAAGGGACAATTTTATTAAAATCAGTAAAATTTTATACTTTGTAATTAATTGTTTGAGTGGTTTTAAATGGTGTTTTTATTATGATTCCAAAATAGAAATTTTAAAATGATAGAGGGATTTTTTTTTTTTATTTTTTCTTATAATTGTTTTTTTTTTTTTTTTGTTCACTAATTTACAACCTCTATTAGTAGATAAATGGTTAAGAAAATGGAATCTAACGAATTGATTTTAATGAACAAAATAATTTATATATTTTAGAGTAAAATAAATATTAAAATGTTTTAGAATAATTTTCAATTATTTACTTTAAAAGTTTTAATTTTAAAACTTTGTCGCAAAATAGTTTAAATAAATTCATTAGAAATTTCACAATATATTTATTTGTTTGATTTAATATTTGTTTACCAATTACCAAAATAGTTTACATTGTAAATTTACTAATAAAAATCATTTATTATTTTCAGAAATTGAATTTAATTTAAATAAATGTAATATTCCTATATATATTCTAAAAATATAACCACATTATAAACTTGAGTACTTACTATAAAAGCAATTTAAACAGGTAATATTGACACCAATAATGGATTCAATTTAAATTTAAATTCATCTGAAAAAGTACATTTTATTACCACTCGTTGTTTTGGTATATCATGTGGTTTTTTTACCAATTCTATTGTACATTGTATATCCATCTTATTAATAGGAATAGAAACATTTATGTACATAATATTTAAACATTTATAGTATATAAACAAAAATAAATATTTTAAAAAATCATTGTATATTAGGTATATTGGTATTGGTATTAAATGTTGATATTTAAATTCTGCCTAAATAATCTTTTTAATATTATCCAATTCAATATAAACCAAAATCAAGGCTAATTGACAGTTTTCATTCTGTGCTACTATATTAAATAATAAAGGTATCCTTTGTTACAATCAAATTGCAGAATACATTATAAAAAAAAAAAAAATTAAAAAAAGAAAGGGAGATGAAAAGGACAATGAGAAAACCAAAATGAAATAAAATAAAATTCATAGTTGGTATTGATGACTTTTTATACTCCTGATTATGGGTGACTTATGTACATATGGATCACCTAGAAAAATGTTATTTAATATTATATTATATTATGTATATTTTATATTCTAGATTAAATATTATACCAAGTTTGTTTGTTTGTGTTCATTAAATATTATATAATTCTACACGCAATAACATAGGAGTTAAAATCTGTTTCCAACAGAGATACAAATTGAAATTTAATAAAATCCCAAATCAGTCAAACAAAAAAAAAATTAAATGTAAAAAAAAGGGATATATTTAATATATATATTTGCATATATTGTATTATATACGTATCTAAATAACAAACAAACAAAAAAACCAATTCATAGTACATACTAAATATACGTCATAACAAACACAAACAATCATTTAGATTGCCTTTTGTATTAAGTTGTTTTACTAAAAATATACAAGCATTTACCTTTTAGTATATGTATGTATGAATATCACCTATACAATTATATATGTAGAGAAAGAGGTGCTTATTAAAACTTTAAAATAACGGCATTTGAAAAGTAATTTTTTGAAATTTTTTTTTTTTTTATCAATAACCTTTTATTTATACCTTTAAATACAATCTTAAATATATCTTAGCCTAGAAAAAGTTTATAAAAAACGGTATTTTTGCTTGTTTTTTTTAATATTAACATTTAAATTAATCTTTAATTTTATATGCTTTTATATTAACTCGTCGCTGTCGGTTTATTTATTTATTTATTTATTTGTCATTCTGTCACGCTTTTTATTATCTTCGTAATCTGTTAGCAACATTTGTAAGTGTAGTATGGTGCAGAGGATAGTGTATTTAGTTCAATCAATCTTGATGTGCCCATGGGTTTTGTATTAGGGTTTAGCAAAACACAAAATACATATATAGGTACATATAATATTTTTATGTTGCTAAATTATTTTGATTTAAAACATTTGTTTAGGATTTAAATAAGAATATTTGTTGTCAACATTTTTTATTGCATATTGAATATGCATGGCGTTAAAAATTAAGATTTTATGTGTTTTATTTAGCAACATTATTATGTATATTGTGTATATATAGATATACATATAAAACTTTATTCAAAATAATTCGAATTGCCAAATTCAAACTACATACATATATAATATTATTTTTGTACATAGTAAATAATGTAAAAAGTAAAGATCATTACAAAATTATGCTTTTGCGCATTACGAATTATGATTTACAAACAAAATTTTGTCAACACAAAAAATTAAAACTACATATGTAAATATGTACGTACGTATGTACATAATATTTATTTATTTATATTCAGGTACCGTGGTACATAAATGTGCCAGGTAGCTATACCCTTGTTTCCTGGTAGGAATGTGTACGTGATATAATGATATATTATAAAGTAAATGATATAATGATATATTATATAGTATAAAGTAAATAAATCTAATTCTTAATTTAATTTTCAAAATAATTTTTGTATCAAAATAATATTTTATTCTTCTTTTTTTTATATTGCAAAAATTTCGGTTATAAAAATCAATATTTATTCTGGTTGTTACAATAAAAACAACTTAACCTATGCCTTACCCTACTTATCCTAAATTAAATTAATTTGTAGTTCTAGTACTAACTTTTGATGAATGTGTGTTATCCAACCACCAGTAATCCACCAACAGTATTTTTTTGTCTTTATCGGGCATAGACATGTCATATTTCAAATTTACTTCGTTAATATTGCCCTGGTTATATTCTATTGATTTACATGTGGCCCGTCTATTATAATGAAATAATATAGGGACATGATTTTGGTTTTGAATATAACCATTTTTATCAAGAAATATAAATTGCTCAGGGGCAATAAATCCCGTGAGCAAAGTTTTTCTTATGTACTCCTCGTTGTGGCAATATATATGTGATATAAAACCATTTTCTGGAGTGTTTGCGAACATAAGTCATAATGTTTGCGAACAAGTTTTATCATAAAACTGTCTATTCTATTTATGTTTGATTCCTTGTACAAATATTTGTTTGAGTAGAAATGTTTGTAGTCGGATTCGGATTCGGATTTTGAAAATTAAAATTATTTTGGTCAAACTTAAGTTTGCATACTTTTAGGCAATCGGTTTGTTAGATATGTTTATTCAAATTATATATACGCCGCCATACCTTTCTGATAATTATTATGAAAGATATGAATATTACTACTTGAGTAGTAAAATATGAATGATCTACTTATCATTTGTTTTATCTAATCTGTTTCTTCGATATCATTATTTAAAGACTTGTTTGAATGTTTTTTTATTTCAGAATAATCATATAATTATAGCCTATATAATTAGTATCTTCAAATTTTTCAATCGTTTTTTTTTTTTTTAGTATATTCCCCTGTTTTTTCAGGCGTGGCTGTAAATGTCGTAAAGGGGAATTATTCTTATGACGTGTGTGGGATTCAAACCCATACTCCCTAATGCAATCTAATGCAAAATTAAAAAAATTCTTTTTTTTTTAAATATTAATTCATGAATATAATATTATAGACAAAATTTAAAATAACAAATTAGGTTATATGATTATTTAAAATACTAGTAATTAGTTAAACAATATATAATTGAATAAATGGATTTTTATTTGCTTTTAATTTTATTAACCAACAGTTTGGGTAAGAAAAATCCCATTATTTTT
This sequence comes from Poecilobothrus nobilitatus, assembly GCA_947095535.1. Classification (NCBI taxonomy): domain Eukaryota; kingdom Metazoa; phylum Arthropoda; class Insecta; order Diptera; family Dolichopodidae; genus Poecilobothrus; species Poecilobothrus nobilitatus. The sequence continues at coordinate 28,955,461 of OX352773.1, read as the reverse complement.
AAAAAATGGTCCGCTTTTAATTAAACGAAAATTATAAATAAATAATATGTATTTGATTTATGGAAAAATTAATAGAATTATTTAACTGAACAAATAAAGTTAACGCTTTTTTGTGTTTTTTTAGGTTTTCAATCATTTATCATTTTTTTTTTTATAGTTTAAGTATATTTGTTATAGCATATTATATCTATAGTATCAAAATTAAGATTCTAGCAAAAATATACAATCTAATTAAAACACTAATAATCGACATGATAAAAATTAACAATTAATTAGTTGATTTTCATTAGGTAATGGTAAAATAAAAATTTAGATTTGATTACTACGTTCACGTGTAATATGAATTAATGATACGCGAAACGCGAAACGGACTTTAACAATCCGGGAATTTAAAATTAAAAAACCATACATTTAAAATACCTGGAAAATTCAAAGAAAGTGGTGCCAGTAAAATTGTATCTTTAGAGCTAAAAAGACATACAATTCTGTCGGCTAAATTAGATTCAATTATACACAGAATTAAATAACCGTCCTTAAAAAACAAAATAAATCTTAAAATTATTATTTGAAAATAAAATTATTTAAAAAAAATTAATCTAAAATTTATTAAAAAAGTAATTTAATTTATAAAATTCAGTTTTTTTTTTGTATTTATAAAATTTATTGGGGAGAAAAAAAAAAACTTTTTTCTTATATTAAATATATAAATGAAAAAATTATTCAATAATATTAATTTACATAAAAATTAATAATTTGAATTTTTTTTCTTATTTCTCTCAAAATAATTCACTTTAATAATCTTTATTTGTACTTATACTTCATTTTGTTAAATTTTTTATAAATATGGGATTCATTGAAAATTCTCTTTTTTCTTTAATAATAATTATTTAAAATTCAATTTTTTCCTTTAATTTTTTGTATTATTTTTCCCTTTTTTTTTTTTGTTGTTTTTTTTTTCTTTTATGTAACCAGAAATGGTGCCAAAGATTTATATTCCCGAATTAATTTCTTTTCTTCTTCTTAGCATCTATTTAATTTTTGCTCATCAATAAATAATGGACAGTTTATAATTTTCCATTAAAACCTTAATCTATATTGTCTATATATTTTTATATATTATGTATTTATTTATATTTTATGCCTTAATTTTTACAAAAAAAAAAAAAAAAACAGAAAAAATAAGAAATATTAACGATATATAACCAAAAAAAAAAAAAAAAATAGTAAAAGGGGGAAGGCAATTGAATTTGTTGGTAATTTCAGTTGTATTCATTCATATTCTATATATGTATATATAAGAATTCATTGTGCGTTCAACATTTTAAACATAAAGAAAAACCCTCTATACAAAGTATATTCTAAGTTTATAGTAAATCCCTTTTATTTTAACGTTTTATTGAAGTTCTCTTCCGTTTTTATATAGTCTATCATTAATTTTTTTTTTTTTCGTGCTTTCTATAACAGTAGAGCTTTAAAAAAGATAATAATAGTACATAACAGCAACAAGAAATTATAACATTCATTAGCCTGAGAACACCCTAAAATAATAATTTATTCGTTATAATTTCATTCCTCCGCAATCACAAAAATATATCATCATCATCCATTCAACCATTTATTATCCATCACCACAAACCTAAATTTAAAACAGAAATTGAATTTTAGTAAAGTATAAGGAATACAATACACACATATATATATATATATATATATAGAATACAATAGAATAGAGATGAAAAGATATTGAAATAATTTGAGTATAAAAATATCAAAAACAGTGAATATTACCAGCATTGACATCAATGTAATCTATAAAATAAACTTGAATTAATAATCTTTTGTGCCTAGGCTTTTAAAAATAATTTTTTTGATCTTCTGGTATTAATATTCTAATTTTGAAATTTTTATTTTTATTTTTTTTTTATTTTTATTTATTTCTCAGAAATGGTAAAGATAATGTCCTGTTTTTGTTTTTTTTTAACTCCTTATATTTTATAGACTTGTAATTTAGTATTTATAAAATATAACACATATGAATTTATGTACATTTTTTTTTTTTTATAACATTCATGGCGCCTATTTCGTTTCTAACAAACAATATCAAGGGTATAAAAAAAACCTGACAAAAAAAAAATTTAAGGATGTTTATTAAAAAAGACTATTTAGAAATGGTTGTTTAAAATGAAAAAAAAAAAAAAAAAAATGGGAAATGGTAAATGAATGAATCCTATTTGAAAATTTTATAGGAAAAGCAAGAAAAAATAAAAAATATAAAAGTCATTTCAATTATTTTCTTGTGATTATTGAATTGCTACTGTGGCAGTGTTCTTACCGTATTTCGAATATAAAAATGCGTATATTATAATGTTATATTATATGATCATTTAAAATATAATTTTGAATAAAACGTGCATATGTAGGTACATACATTCAAATATATAAACATAAATTATAATACATCTTAAATTTTGTAAGTATGGGCAGTGATGGACTGAGATAATTTTTCTTTCGTGGCGGATAAATTTTTTCACTGTTTCTATACATTTAATTAATTTTATTTTGCCTTTGAGTTAAAAAATTTTTTAATGTTTTTATCAACTCTGAATTAGTAGAGTTTTACTTTTCGAACATTAAAATTATATGTCTTTCATAATTCATTTTTCTTACAGAGTTTGTCAAAGGCAATATTAAATCATCTCCAATTTTTGGTAAAACGGATATATCACTTCTTAAAAATATTCTACTATATATAACATTTTTTTTTTTTTCCTAAGGGTGGTGGGAATCTTCCAAAGACACCAAGAATTTTCCCTTGGTAGTGTCAGATTCTTACTGACTAAACCCACATGCCTATATTACTTCACAATAAGTTTTGCAAAAATTCCCGAAAGAAAATGTATTCATTTTATTAACAGTTGCCATTTAAAATAATTTTTTACTTGTCAGAAATTTACAAAACCCTTGTTTTTGTGAATTTGCATAACCCAACAATTTTATTTTACAACAATCAAAATTTTATTTCTCATTTTGTTTTTTTTTTATTGGTTATATTTACACCTTAATCTGGCCCTGATTATGTGGACATGAAGTAGTGGTTAAAACATATAGAATTTTATAATAAGAATAAGAAAAATAATTTTAAGCTTGTAAGCTCCATTTATATGCGTTTATATTAAAACAAATTGAATGTCCTGCTATTACAGTATACATATGGTATATATATATAAACATATTCATATATAATATATATATATATAAACATTAAAATGTATGCGTATTTAAACGTCAAACCAAAGAATATAATGTGAAATGACGTTAACTTTTAAAGAGAGACAGATTATGAATTATTGGCCATAAATCCAATTTACAGCATAAAAGTATAAAAAAAAAATTCGAATTTATGGCTTGACTATATACCAGTACATTATGTAACTGGTTTTATTACAAAAAAAAACAAAAACATATTTAGTATTAAATACATATATGTATATAATACGTTATAATGTATATATATATATACAAAAAAGGAATAAAAAAAGATAAAAATATATATATAGTATGTATACGTAGAATAATATTAAACATATTTTCTAGATTTTTCATTTTTATTTTTAGTTATAAAATAGACGTAAGAAGAAAATTCTATAAAAGATATGTGTTATGGTTAAAATTGAATTATATGCTCGATGCACAACAAAATTCAATCCGAATTGAATCAAACCAAAACCAAACCATATATACATTTTAAATCATAAAATTCAGCTTTTATAAGCTCTCTTTCTATATAATACATACATATATGAATGTGTTCACACATTTTACTAAATAAGAAGAAATTTCGTGGTTACTAATTTTATGGTTACTGGAAATAGAAAAAAAAAAAATACAACAAAGCAACAACAATGAAAACCATAAAAATTAAGAGAATAAATAAAAAAAAAAAAAAAAAATAGAAACAGACAGTTACAGGATTTTAAGGATTATGATAAATGTAATTTCATTTAATGCATGTGTACCTAACAATATATATATATATATATATATCGTATTAATAAAAATATTAAATAATAATAAAGGTATTTATATCGTTAACTAAATTCACATATTATTGACAAATATGTACAAGAATTATACATTTTATTTATATATATTTATAAATCAAATTCTATATACATACATATACATGCTATAAATATAAAAATTTATTTAAAAACAACATCTTATATTCTAATATTTTATATTTAAAACAAATAATCATATCTTCAAAAAAAAAAAGAATAATTCTAAATTTAAAAAAAAAATCGTTTGAAATCCAAATTAAATTTTTATGCTCTTTCTTGATAAAATTAATTAGAGTTATTTAAGAGCAGTTTTACATTGTTTGATCTATTAAAAATGTAAAATTTTCCAAAATAGACAAAATGATAGTATATTTAAAATTTTTATATTAAACAAAAATTTACAATCCTCAAAATTACCAATCCATTAAAATCAATTTTAATTGAACTTAAGCATAGGTAATTAGTATAGAACTTACTTAAACAACATTACTAGATTGTAGAAACAGATATATTCTAGCATTCTGGAGAATATAAATGAGATGTGAATTTTGGTACAGTGACAGAACGCCCGAGGAAATAAAGCCCGTGGCTTTAAATCCTTTTCAAAAAAGAATTAAATCCCACGGGTCTTAATTTCACTAGATCGTGGGCTTTAAGTCTATTTCAAAATAATTAAAGCCCACTGAGTAACACAAAGGTTACTATCATGAGTCCTTATTTCATTTGACTAGGTTTTATTTTGTGATATGTCGGAAGTATCATGGTCAGAAGTCCCATTAGGACTTTTGACTCACTTCAATGAGTTAGAAACCCCCTGAGACTTTTGTTTCATTGTTAAGGCCTTAGAGATTTTGGGAGGGATTTTAGAATTGAATTCAAAATCAAGATTATACGCCTTTTACAGAATATTTAGATATATGCATATTTGAGTTTCTGATTTAGGAGAGTTTTTAGAGTTGATTAATAGAGAGGATATGTATATAATCCTCCTAATTCAAAATACATTAATCTAAATATTCTCTGAAAGGAGTATGATCCTGATTTTGAATTCAATTCTAATATCCCTCCCAAAATCCCTGACAATGGGAGTATTACTTATATCCATATTTTGGAAAAAGCATATAACTCAAATTTTGTAACTAACTCTAAAATGCCTCCCAATTCAGAATCTCGCATATATACATATTAGTAAATTTTTTGGAAAAAGGGGATACCCCAATTTTTATCCAAAACTCTAAAATCGCTCCTAATGCGTTTTCTGTACATATTCTATTACTCTCTTCTTTTAATAACAAAAAATAGTGTGGATATAATTAATTCCAATTTAAAGGCCCGCGGGCGTTATTTCCTCGGACTTCTTTCAATGCACCATGAATTTTACTCGGAAATCTCGAATTCAAAATAAGTGTTCTAGCATTCTCCCTGATTCGAATTATTCAATTCCATTTTCGAATGCCAGACTTAAAATTTAAAGCATATATGATTTTGTACATATTTAAAAAAAGTTTTGAATTCAATTTATTTGGTTAAAAAAGTGTATAAAAAGTTTAAATAAAAAATATGGATCCATAGTTATTTAAATATTAGAAGAACAAAATAAACGCAATAAATTAACAAGGAAAAAATTAGAAAAAAAATTTTAAGAGAAAAGGCAAATGTTTTAGATGTTCCTAAATCTATGTTAGTTAAATATTTCACTAATTCAGACCCATGTGCATTAATGGTGCACTTATCCCGTCTCGTAAAATCTTTTAGCATACCTGAATTTTTTCCTAAAAAATCCAGAAAAATTTTGTCTTGGCCAGAATTTTTGTGCTTTTCGTCAACACTGCGAATTTTAAATTATTATACAAATCAGGAAAATATACTCATAATTGTTATATATATTTACATAATATTTAGTTATATAGATTTTAAACTTTTTTATTTCAAAGTTAACAATACAAATTTTTTTGGACTCATTCGATTCACAATAAAAAAATGAATTCTATTCCATTCACATTCTCCGAAAAGAGAATGACAGAACAACATATTATTTATTTTCAAAAATGAAATTTTCTAAAAGAATGCCAAAAGCAGAGTGGCTACTTTCAGTAATGAACATAATGCCAAATTTATAAAAACCTTTCCAAAAAGTAGTGCAAAAAATTTTACAAAAATTGTGCAAAAAATTGTGCTGACTAAGTTTTACCTTAAAAAGAGTGCGAAAATATGCCAAATCAACTAAAAGTAAATAATAATCAAAAATTAAGTTTGCTGTTTTCATTTGAAATGTATGTATTAAAATCCTCCTAATCTATAACTAAGTTCTCTGTCTCAATCTTATTCCTATCATTTTGATTTTTTGAATTCTCATTTTAATTTTGTGGAGGTCGATGAAGACGATGATGATCATACTTTAAATTGAAACTCAGCTGTCAAATGGCAAATATGGCCAATGGGTATTGTTTGTAAACATTAAACGTTTTTATTGTTTTCAAATTTGATGTTTTTTTGGTATATAATATACGAGCGTGTTTGCAATTCATAAAATAAATAAAAAGTAGTGCTTAATTTAAAAAATGATTGCTAAAAATTATGCCAAACTTCAAAATTGTGATCCTAAATTGAAAATAAAATGCATTTCTAGCACAAAAATGCTTTTTCACCATTCTGGCTGGAACATCAGTATTCCCATTCTCCTATCAAATTCTCCTTTTATAGAAGAATAGGAATTGTAAAACATGCGTGGTTATTATTTTATATATTTCAAAAAAGTATCTCATGTTCACGTATCTCATGTTCACGTATCTCATGTTCTACTTAACATTTTATCAATCATTTTTTTAAATTTAGTATTTTCTCATGTTCTACTTAACAATTTTTTTAAATTTAGTATTTAAATTTACCATTATGTGAAAACCAAATTTTTCTTCAGCAAGACGTAAAAATTAAAACTTCAGTAATATATTTGTACGTACAGTTTTTCTTAGTTAAAAAGGGTTCCGCACTTACAGTCCCTTAAAATTGCAAAAAAGTCCTATTTTCACATTTTTTCTTATATGAATTTGTAAATTTTCACACTTCTAAACAGTTTGTATTATCTTTTGGAAATGTACTCTTCTAAAACTGTTGGTTTATATTCTCTCTTGTTTATTTTTAAGATTAGGAATAATATATTTTACAAATTTAAATAATTCAAATGATTTTGTGATTGAACTGTCTGACAATTTTTAATTAAGGATATATTAATGGCTTTCAAATTTAATGATATAGTAAAATCTCTTCAAGAATTTCCTTTAAATTTTCAAGGTTATTCTAAAGATGTAATTAAATATAATATTATGAATATATTATAATGATTTATTATTTTTTTTTTTAATAATAATTAAATATAAATATTTGAAGTATTAATAATTAATAGCGTGAATTTTTCTTTTGTTAATATTATATTTTTTAACTTGAAGTATAATTAAAATTAATTATAAAACCATAATGAAATTTAATTGAACTTTAATTTAAAATAAATTTTTCGTTTTAAATTCTTGTTCTTTATTTTATTATTTTTATTCTTATTATAATAAATTGAATTTAAGTCGTTCTTTTAATTTTATTTTTTATTTAAATCTTTAATTACCTTGATAAATTATTAGGCTTAAATTTCTTTGAATTTAACATTTTGTTTCCTTTTTTTTTATTTTATTCTTTTTTGTAGTTTTTCATTTTTCATTAATTTTAATTGCAAAATTCCCGCTCAATTTTAATTTTTATTCAATTTTAAATTATTTTTCATTCAGAATATATTTAACATAGAATTACAGGAAGCGGCTTTTTTGCCGACAAAAAAAATGTCGAATAGTTCAAAATGTTGAAAAATAAAATGCTGAAAAAGAGGATGCCGAAAAAGCAAAAAATCGAAAAAAAAATGCTGGAAAAAAAATGTTGAATTTTAATATTGGAAAAAAACAAATGTTTGAACAAAAAACATTGTGAAATGTTTGGTTTGTGATAGGGGATTTTGTGATAGGGTATAAAATTATGGTTTCAATAATTTGTTTAGCGGGATTTTAGGGCGGTAGCCCTCACTATTTTAAATGCTTTGTTGTTGAAATATGTATGTAAAAAAATAATTAGGAGGAATTTTAGTATTGGTTTCAAAATCAGATGTTTACGTTTTTTTCAGAATATTTAAATATATGTTATATATGTGAGATTCTCAACTAGCAGAGATTTTAAAGTTGGATTCCAAAGCAGGGTTATACATTTTTTCTTCAGAATATTTATATGTATATGTATACGTGTGATTCTGAATTAGGAGCGATTTTTAGTTAGTTACAAATTATAGTTATTTGCTTTTTCCAGAATTTATTATAAACATATTTATTTTTTTGTACTTACTTTCATATTAGCATGTACATAATAATATTATTTGTACTAAAAATGAAAAAGCAAAAAATTGTGTAAAATAAATAAAAATCATTTTATATACATTTTTTTTAAAACATTTTTTTTCAACATTTTTTGCATTCAACATCTTTTTTTACAACATTTTAATTTTCAACATTTTTCAACAAATCGATCTACCTACTAGAATTGTACCTATACTATTTTGTTTTGATAGAAATAAATCAATATAAATTAAATTATATTGATATATGTTATATATAATTAAATTAAAATAAAATATAAAAAATAAAATCCAAAATAAAACGAGGAAGAGTGCAGTAGAGTAGACTGCGTCAACCCTGGGATACCCGTATGAACATAATATATCCTGCTTCTATAAAACTTGACCATCTTTTAAAAATTTTCAGATGTTTTAGTACCGACGTTAGCTACAGAGATATATTTATGTAAATTGTGGAGTTGTATGACAGCTACCCGATACCGGCGGATGAAAATGTTGTATTTAAATAGAAAAACTAACAATTTTGCAAAAGTGACGTAAAAAAAATTTCAGCCTCCTAGCTCCTTTATTTTTTGAGTTACTGTGCGAACGGACGGACTCATGAATAATTTATATTGATAACTTATATTGGTACATAGCTTAATTGACTCAGAATTCGATTCTGAGCCAATTCATACCTTTGACACTATATCTAGTTCGACTCCTTTAAGGTGTCACAAACGTAATGGCAAATTTATTATACCCTTGAACATAGTTCATACGGGTATAAAAATCTGTATTTATTTGAAGCCTAAAAATTGTAGATCCATATACAGGATGTTTAATAAAGTGTTTTTTTTTAATATAAAAATGTACTGTTGTTTTAAGAAACAATACTTATAGTTTTTATAAAACCATCAGATAACACTATAATAATATATCCTAAATTTCTTTGACTCGTTTAGGCATAAACTTAATTTATGAACTTACACTTATATTTAATTTTTTAATTTTTCATAATAAATAATTTCTAGATTTATGGATTTTTAATTTAAAAATAAACATCCTGTAAAAATCAAATATGATATATACCTATATACACATGTTTATTTGGTGAAGGAAATACCCCACTAAACAGGAAAAACAAAGTAAGTAATAGTATCAAAATAAGCGTACTAATAAGAAAAGAAGAATCTTAAAAAACAAAAAAAAAAAAAAAATCTATAAAAAATCTTAAATAAAATCTCATAAGAAACATTATTTTTACAGTATTCACATTGAAAAAAAGAAAAACCAAAAAACTATTGAATGGCATGGGTTAAGTGTAAAGAATGTATAAAGAATGAAGTAATAAGGATCAAATCTAGAAAATGAATTACAATACTCATAATGTGCTTATTTATATTGTATATGTGAATGTATTGAAATAATCATAAAACAAGGTAGAATGTAAACCAAGGTTTTTAAAAGCGCACATTTCCAAAACTCAATATAAACTGTTTAGAATTGTGACTTGTACAAAAATTTGAAAATTTCTGTAATAAGAAAAAACGTGAAAATAGGACATTTTTGAAATTTTGAGAGCCGTAAGTCCGGAATCCTATATAACTAAGGAAAGCCGTTAACACACATAAAAATATATTATTGAACCTTTAATTTTCATGTCTTGCCGAAGAAAAATGTTTACAGGTGCCTAAGTTACAGTTGTCTAAATATAGCAAATTTTCAATTTTTGAGGCGTAATAACTCTTAAAGAAAAGGCGCCACCAAAAAATTTTCTGAGAAAACTTATACTAATTCTAAAAGTTCTTTCTTGTCTCAAAATTTCAGATTCCTATCTAAAGGCGTACCGGAGTTATGAAAAAAGAAATTTCATGCAAAATGTGGTTTTCAGATAACGGTAAATTTAAATAGTAAATTACAAAATATTACATAATTTTGATATTGTTTTATATAGATAATAAAATTTTCGATCTTCTGGCGGTTTTAGATTGCAAAACTATTACGCAGAGCCCGAGATATATACATCTGAAAATAGGGCTTTTTCGAAATTTTGAAGAGCTGCAACTTTGGAACCCTCTACAACTAAAATAAACCTTTAACACACCTAAAAATATATTACTGTAGCTTTAATTTTTATATCTTGCAGAAGTAAAATGTGTACAGGTTCCTAAGTTACAGGTGTTTAAAAATAGCAAATTTTCAATTTTTAAGCCCTAATATCTCATAAACAGGGGGTGGTCCAAAAAAACTTTTCTGAGCAAACTTATACTAACTCTAAAAGTTCTTTCTTGCCTCAAAATTTCAAGCCTCTATCTAGAAGCGTGCCGGAGTTATGAAAGTAGAAAAATCATGCAAAATTTGGTTTTCACATAACGGTAAATTTAAATACTCAATTTAAAACGAGGAAGAATACAGTTGACTTTGTCAACTCTTAGATACCCGTACGAACCGTTAGTATGTTCACAGCCTGTCACTCTGCTTACAATATTATTTTTTTAATATTTTAGTATTTTAAAATAATTTGGGTGAATTTTATAATTTCTAGAACTATGGGTTGTACATATATTCAAACTACATGTTTATATGTACATTCTTCAAAAGCAGATTCTAACCTTCCACATAACGATTATCAATCCAAAACTTTTTCAAATATTCTATAGTACCATTTAATACTAAGCGGTAAATGTATATTAAATTTACTAAGTACAAAACAGTAAATATAATTTTAAATATTATATTATATTATATTTAAATATTCCATTGACAGAATAATTTCTTATAAGTACAATAAAATACATATATGTATGTAAATACGGCGCTATATAATATACATCTATACTCTTATCATTCATGCACTAGTGACATATACGATATGTAAATAAACATGATATTATATAAGTATGTATATATATCAATATCATATAAATAAAAATTCTTCAAGCAACCGTTATGTTGTTTATTTAATTACATTTTTTTGTACTACGCATTATATCCTCAACAATTTCAAATTATCGAGTAAAACAAAATGGAAAAAATTCGTTTTAAAGAAATTTGTTAGAAAATTTGAAAAAATCAAGTAACACTTTCGTCAATTATAAAGTAACCCTATATTATAAAAAAAAGTTGTTAACAGAAATAAGACTATAATATTGAAGCTTTAATTTTTGTGTATTACTTCAAAAAAAATTTAACAGGTGTTCAAGTTACAGGTGTTTAAAAATAGAAAATTTTCAGTTTTTGACCCCTTACAGCTCCTAAACGGGGGGTGATACAAAAAAAATTTCTGAAATGACTCATACTAATTTTCAAAGATCTAACTTCTGTCAAAATTTCAAGTTTCCAACTTTAACCGTTTAGAAGATGGAAGGGTTAAAGAATTTTGCAAAATTTGAGTTTCGCATAACGGTAAATTAAGACACCGTATGCCAAAAATATATATTTATTGTATATATACTTTTAAAGCTAATGAAAGTAGTAATCGTTTGGCGTTTTCAAAATGAAGATATACCTTATACAACTTGTGCTATAACAATTTAAATATAGAGCTTTTTTGAACCTTTGGGGAGCTGTAGCTCCGTAACGGGTGGGGCTACAAAAAAAAGTTATTAAAAATAAAATTAATATTTTTGTGAGATCTATCAGTAGTTAAAATTTCATAGCTCTATTGCAAAAAAAATGTGGGGATCTAAAAGTTAGGTGTTCGAGAGCTACCCTAAGGCTTGGTCCAAACTCAACCAAAAAAAATAGGGAACCTACAAATTACTCCCAAAATATTTTGTGTAAATTTCAAGATTCTAGCTTTCTTAGTTTTTGAGTTAGCGTGCTGACGGACGGACGGACGGACGGACGGACGGACGGACGGACATGGCTCAAAAGTCTTAGAATTTTTTTCTGATCCGATCCATACCTTTGAAGGTATATCTAGCTCGCTTATTTCGAGGTGTTACAAACGGAGGAGTAATTTTATTATACCAGATCCTATCGTACGGGTATAAAAATTGTATAATTTTGATATTAATTTACAAAGTTAAAAAAAAATACCTGTCGAATGGCGTTTTCAGATTAAAAAAATTTTAAGCAGAACATAAGATATATGCATTTAAAAATAGGGCTTCTTCAAAGTTTGAGGGGCTGTGGCTCCGTAATGGCTGGGGCTACATGAAAAAGTTGTTCCACAAAATTATTTTTTTATGAGACCTACCCATGGTTAAAATTTTTTTTCTCTATCTTTAACGGTGTAGAAGTTTTGTAAACAGACGGACGGACGGACGGACAGAGTGAAACTAATAAGCAAATTTTTTCAAATTTTTTTTGGAAATGTGCTAAAAAATTTAATTTATAAAAATACTAAATAAAAAAAAAAAGTTGAAAGAATTCAAATCCTTCAAGGAGTTATGTTTTTTGTAAATGTCATATCCCTAGTGGATGTACATAGAATATAACAAAAATATAACCAAGACAGAGCATAGTTGCTCTTGTTAACTCTAAAATAGCCATATGAATTCGTAAAAATACTTAATTAGTTGTCTGTTAATTCGAAAGTCATTTAATTTTATTTTATTTTCCTTAACTATGATAAAATATATTGATGTTGATTTTGATAGTTATATGCCGCCTACTAATTTTTTGTGACATTGTTATTGAACAATACATTTATAAAAAACAACAAAAAAACATGAAAAAAATATTAACCTTACTCAACCTAGATTCAAACTTACTACTTAACGTTTTTAAAATCAACGCTTTACTAACTAACCTGCAGAATCATTTAATTTCATTCGGTAAAATTTAATTTTAAATTTATAGTAATAATATCTACATTCTATGTATGTATTCGTATAAACCTACACATCATGCATTCGTAATAATAATATTCACTTTAAAACTTAGTATAATGTTTTTATTTTTTTAATTTTTGTTCTTGAAAACTGATCTAACGCGTTAGTAATCGTTACACTCTAGATGCATGTTGTATCTTCAAAACTTTGGAGAACCAATCGGCAAGAGTTAGTTTTAAATTTGCCCAGATTTATACCAAGATGATACCACTCTGATGGAAGAAGCTTTGAAAGCTTCTCATATTTATGTCAGAGAGTTCACCTAAATTTCGGGAAAAGAAACTATATCGAGATATTTCCGCCTTTTTCTTGACAGTCTGGGACCAGTACAGAGAAAGTGCTCCTATCTTTTTATAGTTTGAATTCATCTGTAAAATCTATATTTAAAATTCACAAGCATAAACTAATCTTTTAGCAAATAGATAGATAGTGCATTTTAAGGCAAAACGAACTATAAAACTTTATTTTACTGATCCAATTACCAAACACATGAAGTGTTTTTTTTTTTTTGAATGGAAAATGTAGAATGTAATTTCATATGGCGAATTTCTTTTTAGTTTTTATATCATTGGTCGGCTTATAATACTTTAAAAATTTATATTTTAGAAAAGTTAAATCTGTTTTATCGATGATTTTTGATTTTCATTATGTCTTTTGTTTATGTAGATATAATATTTAATGCATTTGTTTCGCGATTAGGCTAATAAGTATAATAATCCTAGTTTTAATCAATAATTTTTGAATCATAAATTAAGTTTTAAATTAAAGTTAGTCGCTGCTATGTACAAAACATTTTATATAGTCTTAGAAGAACTAATTTATTTAATAGTTAAACTATACACCAGTTTAGATTTTATATATTCAATATGTTTGTGAATAATTTCTAATGTCAATTGGCCGATTATTTAGATTGGTCATGGTTAAAATCTTTCAGTAATTTTTAAGAAATTTTTTCATTTTATGGTAACAAAAATATCTTTGTATATAATAATATGTTGTTAAAAAAGTAAAAGATTTCTTCATTATATATGTATTGAAATATTATATATTATAATATGAATGTAAGTATATTTTTACCGATCCGGAAATATATCCGGATCCGGATCCGGTTTCATTTTTATTTATCTTTTAAATGCTTTCATTTAGTCAACGCTGTGTATTACTACAATGTAATGTTTTATTTTTTCTTCTTTATACTCATTTTTTATTTTTATTTCTTTACTTTCTGTACATACACATATAGACATACATAATAATATGTCAATAAATGTTTTTGTCTCTTATTTTTTTTTTTTGTTTCTATATGCTCTTATAACAGTGTATGTTACTTACAACTTTATTTTACTTCTTTTTATATTTCCTATTCTTAATGTTATTATTACCATTATTTATACTATACTATGTTGTACCAAATACCGTTTATTTGTATTTCTTATTCTATTTTAATTTTTTTTTTTTTATTATAAGTAAGTATCGTTGTTCTAATAACCCTATAGCAGCTATATGCTGTATTTGTGTATCGTTTAAGATTAGCCAAATTTAGTTTTTTTTTTTTATGATTTCATAAAATAAATTCTTTTTTTTCTTACTGTTATATTGTCATAGTACTGTAATTTTTATTTTGTTTTGAATTTTCTTTTTTTTTTTTTTATAGTACAATTTCAATTTTATATTTTGTTTTTATTTTTCTTTTAGAATTTCTATTTTACACCCTTGAACTTTAAGTTTTTCCTATAGATGATGAAAACTAAAAAAAAAAACAAAAAAAAAAAACCATTACTAAGTGAATTCAATGTATTAAGAAAAAATATTGTAAATTATGGAACTGTTAACCTCCCTCGTTGTGCATTCAAATAGCAAAAGTCGTTTTTTAGTAGCTATTATATATTTTTTTTATTTTTTTATTTTCCTTATTTTATATTTTGTTGTTGTTGTATATTTGTTTTTTGTAGGTAGAATCATTGATTGTATGTCGTGTTCTGCTATCGGTTTTAGTTAGTAACGCTGTTCTTCCGTTCTCATATATATTTTTTTTTATTCATTTACTTTGTAATTTATGTGCATGCAGTATAAATATGTATATAATATACGGTAATATTGCATACATAAAACAGTTTTTATTCGTGTATTTATTACAAAAAGAAAAAAAAAAAATTAAACAATAAAAAAAAAATTGTGGTATTTCGGCTTTTGGCCAAAGATATTTTGGCTTAACAACTCTAAATTTTCTTTTTAACTGCCATGTGCTTATTTCTGTATTATAGAATTTAATATTTGCATTCAATTTTTTTTTTTTTTTATTAATAGTTTTGGTATAAAAATATAAATATGTAGTGCAAGAGAAGATTTAAAGGGAACAATGTAAAGCGAATTGTAAAAAACAATTTTGAATATTCAAAAGATTAAAAAACAAATACAAAATAAAAATGTTTTAAAACCAAAAAAGATATTAAAAGTTAAATAAGAAAATGTATGTACTTAAATGATTTGGAGCTTTAGTTTTTATCAAAAAAAAAAAATAAAATTGGAATTTTTGGTGGCAAAAAAGTGATTACAGAGGGGGAAAAAAAATTAATTTCGCGTCGTTGTCTCTTTGTTTTGCAATAAATATACTGTTGCCAAAAAAAAAAAACTAATATATGTATGAACATCAGGATTTGTTAGGTCTATTTGTTAAAAGAACAAACAATTTGAAAACATAACAAAGAAGGAGCACAATGAAAAATAAAATATAAATTGAAATAAAAAAATAATATTGGAATGAACTTGATTATGCTGCAGTTCATTATGATCAATATGTTCTTTTAATGTATTCAAATTTCAAAATTTTATATTAAAAAAATATAAAAATAGTTTAGGTAACAATAAAAAGAATAAATCAAGTGTGATAAGTGATAAAAAATAAACTGTTAATAAATATATTACCCTTAGTTAATGTTTTTTCTTTCAATGTTTCCATCAGTTTGAGGAAGAATGACTTTGTTAAAGGAATTAAAAGGAAAGGGCATAAATGAATTTAAGTCTTTTTTGTAAGTTTTATTTTTTATTTTTATTAGTTTATTAAGTCAAAAAAATGAAAGTTTGTTTTCTTTAAATTTTTCATTTATTGGATATTACATTTTATTAAAAATAGTGAAAAAATAAACTTCACAATATCTTAAATATGAGTTCTTGATTTTGACAATTACTATCTATTGCTTGAACGAAAATGTGCAACATATCTTTTTTCCTCTCTTTCCTTCATTAGAATTTTTAGAATGTAGTGGTATTGATAATAACATCATCAATAATTCAAAATTATTAAAAATGGGAAGAAAAGTTGACGAATACCTTTTTTTTTATGTGAAAAAATGTCCAGGAAATCGATTAAAATCTTTTAGTGCTAATCTCCCAGTTTAATGATTCTTTCGGCGTTATCTTAAAACTATATTAATGTGGGGAAAATTTTATAAAATGCGATTCAAAGAAAATGAATGGGACTTCATTTAAAAGGGCCTAAAAGTATGCAATAGTTACATTTGATCAAGTGTAAGAAATAAATAAATAAATTAAATAAAACAAAAGTGTGGCGTATTAACCGAAGAAGTGTGGGTTCGATCCCTGCACAGGTCGTAAGTGTTTTTTTCTTTACATACCCCCCTTACCACCAAATATAATATAATGTAAATATATAGTATATAATATAAACAAAATAAATAATATTAGTATATAATTTAAAACTATTATAAACCCCTATAATGGTCTTAGTAGCCGATGGTTCAATAATATTGCATTACATTTATGTATGTAATATTAATATAAATAAACAAATAATAAAACAAAAAGTCCCTTCAACAAAGTTAGTTTTTTTCTAATTGTATAAAGAATGAAACAAGAAAATAAAATAAAAGTTAAAAAAAAAAAAAAAAAATAACAACAAAAATTTAAATTCTTACTTAAATTATTTCCAAAAGTAGTATATTTTGAAGCTCTAATTATATAATTTTTATTTTGTACATATAGAAAACTAAAAGCAGAAAATAACTAGCAAAATTAAAATTTAGTTTTTAAGGTCTTGTCATAAGTACACTATATTATATGGTATACATTTTTTTGTAAAACTTTTTTATGTAATTTAAATAAGAATCTATTAATAAAAAAAAAAATTTAAAATGGTATATTATTTTAAGATAAATTAATTTATCTTTAGATATATTTTTATTATGCTATCGTTAAAATCATTTAATTATTTAATTTTATTCAATAATTTTTTTTATAATATTTTTCTCTGATAGGTACATACTTTTAGGTTTCTGGCCTCAAGATATTGGGTACAATTATTAAAATAAAAAATTTAAATAAATAACCATTTATGGATTCATAAATAAAAAAAAACTTTTAAAAAGAAAAAGAAAATAGAATAAAAATAACAAAAGATTATTTTAGTTCAGATTCTTATCATCTGTGTATTAAAAAATTAGCTTTTACATTGAAAATTGTGTTGTGTAAAAAATTTATTCAAAAAGTCAAAATTTGCAGTGTCAATTTTCTATTGTTTTTCTTTAGTTTTGTTAAGATACTTATGGTAAAATAATTTAAAAATTTTGAAAAAAAAAAAAAATATCAGAAATAGCAATATGTACATATGTTTTGCAATTCAGTTTTTTTTATTTTCTTTTTTTTTTTTTATTTTTGTTTTTGATATCATTTAAAACTACAATAAGATTTCTAAATTTTCTAAAGGATATAAGATTACAAAGGAATTTATCCTTTAATCTTGTGTTTTTAATTTTTTTTTTTATAAATTTTGAATCAAAATTCATGATTTTTGTACGTTTGCCAGAAAAAAAGAAAAATAAAACAAAATCTGAAAATTTTTTCAACATACATAAAAACATACTTGAAAACTTTTATAAAAAACTATATAAAAATATTTTTATTGAATATATATATATATATATATGTATATATATCATATTGTATGATTACATCGACAATTATTAACAGTTTTATAAGGAATTATGAAAACACTGTTAAATTTTCTGTAATTCAAATTTTATTTTATTTTAAGTCAAAATAATTAAGACAATAGAAAGCTTGTTAAATTGCCGAATGTTCCAATAAATAAGTTAACATCGATTACAAGTCAGAAAAATAAGAAAGTAAATTAACATCATTAGTTGAAATGTATAAACTTTTTTTTTGTCAATGATGTTTATTTTTTATAACAGATTCAACTCTATGCATTTACAAGACATGGCTAATGTAAAATTTTGTTAATATTTTTGTTTTTTTTTGTTTTAAGTGCTTAGGACATTAAATGGACATAAAAACAAAAGGAATAAAATAACATGAGACGTAATATAATTTTCTTCCGAACCGGTCATGGTAAATATTTATCGATTTGCAATGTTTGGAACTTTTATGTTATTTATATATATATATATATATATATATATGCTGAAATAAAATAAATAATTGTTTTGCTAAATTATATTTAAGGATATTCTTTTTTAAATATTTTTCAAAATAAACTTGTTAATTCTTGTGTTACTTATTTAGTTCGAAAATCCTGTTTTTTATATGTTAGTTACTGTCTTAAGCCTTCTTGCCCTAATCAATTATTTTATATTATCTTCATCTTCAACAACTATGATGTGTATGATATAAAGCGTTATAGTTTATCTTGATGATTTATTCCTGTGAATATTGATTTAGTGCATTTGATATTCTTTTATGTGTGATTATTATAAATATAAATCAAAAATAACGAAATTTTAACTAATTATAAAATTTTGATTAATACTGTACCTAATATACAAGTGTATAAGTCTGCTGAAAATTACTACAGAATTTTATTTAATCAAAACTACAAAAATTATTGTTATAATATTTATAAATGTTTATATAAAAACTATAATATAATTGTAAAAAATATAAAAGAAAAATTCTTATGTTATCCTTTAAAAAATAAACAAAAACAAAAGCAAAAAAAAAAATCAAAAAAAAAAAAAAATAACTAACATTATAGTACTTCAAATCTTAAATACCAAAATTATATTATGAGTAAAAGAATCAAGATCAGGATATAAAATTTTTACTCTTAATAAGAAAATGAATTATGTATTTTGTGCACATAGTGCAATCATGTTCAACCATTCATTTAGAAAATTATGTTTTTCTTTATCATTTTTTATTTTTATTTTTTATATTTTTATTTTTAAAAGTCCGCAACAATATCAGTTTCCATTTTATTTACATTCTTTTTCTAATATTTTCTATTTCTTTTGTTCTGAGAAAGACCATAGTCTAGATATGAAAATTCTGTAAAGAGTTGTAAGAATGTGTTAGATTAGTTTGGTTTTGGCAATCATTGAAGCAAATAAATTTAAGTACAGTGGCGAAGAATTTGATAAAAAAAAAAATTCAGATAAAAGGGATAGATAATAAATGGAAACGATATACTATATAGTGTATATGTTGTAAATTTGTTCAAAGTAACAACATTTAATAATTAACTGGTATGTCCTTCCGTATTATTTTATTAATGTGCGAAGTTTTTTTTTCTATTTTTGCTGAATTCTCGATAGAATTTCAACAAAAATTTTCCGTAACGAAAGGAAACAAATTATTGTTTTTATTATATTTTGTTTTTAATTTGTACAAAAAACATAAAAAAAATTGTAGGTATTTCTATTGTAAAAGTTATAATACTAATAAAATAATAATTTATTCATACGGACATTGAAAATGTGTAGTAGAAATTTATAGAATAATTAATATTATATAAATTTATTTTGTTTTGTCATTGCCACGTGAATAAAGTATTCAATAAGTTACTTATTATTCATATTTAACTAAGCTTCAGTTTCTTTTTATTAATTATTTTTAATAAGCCGTTGATTACTCGGTTGTAGTTATTATTTAGAAGATAATAAAACAGAAAAATGTATTATATTTGTGCGCCATCTATTTTCTTGTACAAGAGTCATTTATTCTTTTTTTTAATGCATTTCTCTGCCACATAAATATTGACTGGAAATTACACAGCCTTTCTTGTTCAGGCGATGCTGTAAATATCGTAAGGGGGAATAAATCTTAAAACGTGTGTGGGATTCGAACCCACATTCCCTCGATATTTACAGCGTATTTTATACGCTCTTACCCTCTAGACCACCGAGGCCCCTATTTATTCTTTATTTATCTATGTTATATTACGATATTAATTATTACAATATGAACTACTACTATATAAATTACTGATATTGTATATGACCAAACTTGAGTTTTAACTAGAAATTTTTTGATTGGAATGTCAGCTGCTACTTAACCTGAACCTGAGTCGACTTCTTAACCTTCCACTCTAGAATAGTCATTAGTCAGATATTTAAACTCATTTAATTCCTGTTAAATATTTTCCCATTATATTTCGGTATTATAAGTTATGCCCGTTTTAAAATACAGATGTTTTTTTTTTTTCGATTTTTATATAATAAAAATTTACCGAAATGGCCGTATTTCAATTACATAATTGAAATTCGTCACTGGATTTATTGTTAGTATTGAGGTGCATATGATATAGTTATTATTTAGTTATTTTAAATTTATAAAAATGTATAAGAAATTTGTGTATGTGAGAAGTACAACATTAAAAAAAAAAAAAAAAAACGATTATTCTTTTTTCTATTAGAAATGAATAAATATGTTTCCTTTAAAAGCTTCATAGATCAAATAATACAATAGGATCATATATATTGAAAAAAAAAAAAATAGTACAAATATACAATAAGGAAGAGGACAGAAGAAAACTAGAAAAAAATAATTCAAGTATATAAGCTTCCTTTTTAAATTTTCTTCTATTATTTTTCATTTTCATCGTTTGATTTTTTCTATACATTAATTTTTAAGTTTTCTTTTTTTTTTTTATTTTAAATTTTTTTGTAGCCATATTTAAAGAAAATGAAAACTTGAATGTTCGCTTTAGATAAAAAGTGTAATCAAAAAAAACTAAAGGAAAAAAGAAAAAAATTAAACATCTATTGAAAATGTATGGATATTGATTTAATCTTATTGGAGACTATGTAACACAAAAAGTCAATATTCTAGACCAAAAATATATTATATAAATATTATAGTATAAAAGTAAAATTAATGTAGAATAAAGTAGAGTAGTTGTAGAATCACTTGAATGAATGATTCATTGGATTTGACTTATATAAAAAAAATTACTAGTGAACAGAATTAAAAAAAAAAAAAAAAAAAAAAAAATAAACTAAACCAGAGTTTTTTTTTATTAATATCATATCCTTATAGCTTTGCAAATATATGTATATGTGAATTATGTTATATTATAAAAGTTATACATTATATTATGTACACATTTTGTATATATTTATTTTCTATTGTTAAAACTTATGATGATGGTCTAAAAAGTTTTTGCAACAATAACCAAAAATAAATATTTTCGTTCTATTATTGGTTTTATAATTTAACTTTTTTATTTTAATTTTTTTTTATTGTTATTTATTTTTTAATTTTTATTTATTTATTTTTTAATTTAAAAAAATTTTTTTAAATTATTTTCATTTTTTTCTTCAGAATTAGATAGATATAAATATTTAAAATTGTTTCTATAGGAACTTATTTTTACATAGTTGTTTTTGTTATTTTAATAGTTTTTATAGGAATAGCTATGAAAAAATTTTGAAAGAAAACTTTCATAGTGCAGAAAAAAATTAAAAATATAAACCTTTCGTCTGTTTCTTTAGGTCCTTTTTTCAAACGCTCTTGATCACACTCTATATGTTACACAAAATAAAAAAAATCTAATTATGTACCAGTATTAATAACAGATAATAGCAGCATATAATGGAGAAAATAAAACAAAAATATTTAACAGGCCAACGAAATTCATCAATTTATAAATTTTTGATTTTTAAGAATTGAATTCAATTTAAATTTTTTGTCGGAAAGATTTTCATCACCTGCGTTTTTTTTTTTTTTTTTTGTCGTATGTCCCTGATTCTTTAATTTAATTAAATTAAAAAAAAAAAAAATCATTTAATAATTAGCTATTTTTTTCTACGTTATTCTTTTTTTTTTTTCATTTATATTTTTATATTTTAATTTCATTTTCAATATTTAATTATCTCAATTATCAATTCAGTGCTATGGATTTCAGCTTATTTATGAATTAAATATGAATAAAAACAAAAACATAATGAAAACAGGAAAACAAGGAAAAAAAAAAATGACGAAAAGAACACCATGACACTTATTTTCTGCCAGTCTTCATTAAAATTCGTTAAAAATTGACTCAGCGAAAAAAAAAATAACCATTTTAAATTTTTTTTTTTTTCAATCAGTTTTTTCGTTACCGTGTTGATTAACCAGTTTTTTATAATGTCATTTTTTTTTTGTTTTTTGCATTGTTTTATTTTTGTTATGAAATTTGCTTTCAATATAAATTTGTTTTAAAAAAAAAAAAAAAAAAAATTTCCAAAAGCAAAACTACAAGCAGACAAAAAATAATATTAAAAAATTAATTAAAAAAAATCCCGAATAATTATCGCATAACTTTACAGATAATACTTTTTGATGGCATTGATTTTTTTTTTTGTTCTAATAGGGTAAATCTACAAAAAATTGTCTTGCGTAGTTGTTATTAATTAAATTAAAGAGAAAAAAAAGTATAACTTGAACAGTGATTGGTAAATACACAGTTTAATGCACATGTCATTAAGTCAATCATTTGCTATATAGTTGTAAGCAAGTTCTCAGTATGGAAATGTCAGTATAGCATAAGTTTTCTGTATTTAAATGAAGTGCTTTAAATGACACATCAACTTTTATTAACAAAAACTTATATATTATTTAAAATAATTAAATTAAAAATTATATAATTCAAAATGAAGCCTGGTTGGCATTATAATTTAATAAATTTATTTGAAAATTGCTAAACTATGTATTTACAAAAAAAAAATAATTAAGATTTTAAATATTTAATTATTATTATTTTTAGTTTTAGATAAAAGATTATTTCTGTCTAAGTGCATAATTCAATGAAACTGATCTCTAACTTAGGATACAATTTTAATTTAAATATTAATACGATTTGAAATTCTTTTTCTTTTTAGATGCATCATATAATATGTGAGTATAAATTTGAATGACATTTATAAAGAAAGCTTATGAGCTCACTTGTAATAATTTTCTAGGAGTAAATATAAAAATAGCTAATATATATATTGTGTTTCTTTAATATAAGATATTTTTTTTTTATTTTCTGAAGAACATAGTCCCGTTAATTATATTGTATGATTTAATTAATAATAAAATATGCATTGCCATTACCTAGTTACCTTATATAAAACTCATTTAGTAACGTTAATTTTAATTATCACTCTATATTTTAATGAGGACGAGTAAATTATATAAATACACAAATATAATATATTTACATACATATATAAATTTAAAAAAATACTATTTAAATTCTGTTGATTGTTCTGTTCCGTTCTGTCCTCTTTAAAGCCAGTTCTTGAATTTTTAACATTATGTTTGCTGCATATGTAAAAAGTTAAATTGCATGTTCACGCGTTTTTCAGTGCTCTGAATACTGATGATGTATAACGGTATTAAAAATTCAAAAAGTAAATTGAAAAAAAAAAATACAAAAAAAAAACAAGAGAAATCCTTTATTATTAAATTAATATCGACGCTTTCGTCTTTTTTTTTTGTAGTTTCTTTTTTTGTATTTTTTTAATTTGCGTTAAGTTTTCATCCTGATTTTGTTTTTTTTATTTGTTTTTTTTTTATATTTAAAATATTCTCTCTTTACACTTTACATTTTGTTTTCACCATCAATAATAATTATTATTATTATTATCATTATTATCTGTTATATGTAAGAAAAATTTTATTTCTGTTAAAAAAAAAAGAAAACAAAAAAACTTAAAAAAAGAAAAGTAACACAAAATATAATAAAGAAAAATTAAATTTAACAGAAGTTAAAAGAATAACATAACAAAAAAAATAAATAAAACTGAAATTACTCTTAATATGCGAATATTTTTTTGAATGAGGTTGTAATCAACTTCAATAGAGCATAAATTGAAATGTTTTGTGTACTCAAGGGTTGTATATATTTATTAATATATATACAAGTGTATACAATAATAAAATCACCCCCAAAAATTAATTTTCATCTTTAACATAAGTTTAAGTAAATATTTCATGGATTGTACATGGATTGGATGTATATATACAGTGACTCGAATAATTAATCGAATGTTAAAATTAAAAATAACATAAAAGAATATTGCCATTTAACATATTTCGCGGGATCTCTGATTGCGAAGCTATAAGAAAAACTGTAAGAAAGAAATTAATAAAGGAATGATGAGAGTAAAAAAAAATTTCTTTATTAATGGATACTAATTCTAACAATTTTTCTTCTATTTAAAATGAGAATTTTAGGAATATTTTTCATAAAATATGTTATAACTCTTAGAATGCCTGAAATTTTGAGCTCATTAGCTTTTTTTCGAATCACTGTATTCGTGTTCTAGTCGACGGTTACACGTCCGGCAAATTGCAAATAAATTCTGGCGTACCACAAAGATCCGCCCTTTCCCAAACTATATTTTTGATTTTTATCAACTATCTCTTATCTATAACCTTCAATTTAATGCACAGTTTCGCTGATGACAGCACTTTGGCGGCATCTTACGAATGTCCTAGAGAAATCATGTGTCACAAATACCGCCGTTAATGGAGCAAGGCTTTTTATGTTCAACACGGTCAACCATGACTTAGTCATAATTGCTTACTGAGATGCTAACAACAAAGTGAAGTTTAACTCCACCAAAACTCAATGTTGTCAAATCTTATTAAAACGCGCCATTTGTCTTATTGGTGACTCCGTTGAGACAGTTTGTCTCACTTTTTTTGGCTTTCGTCGTAATATTAAAGACCTTTATCTTTTTTATAGATATTTTGTAGGTAATGATACTTCTTCAGATGCAATAAAATCGGTAATGCCACCTCTCAAAACATTCCACCGCATCACTAGAGGGGACTCAGGTCCTCATGCCTATTATGTGATTATATCAATTTGTTTGTTGTCAGAACTGCAAAAATGTGGAACCTATTCCCATCCCCTGTGGAAAGACTTTTTGATTTACAATTTGCCTAAATTCAAGACGAATTTTAACAGATTTATTATGCAATTACCGGCACATTCCCCTTTATTCGCATTTTCCTGTCCGTATCCCACCCAATTTATTTTCAACTACTCCTAGATTAAGATTAATAAATAAAAACAAAAAAAAAAAAAAGAATTTAAAGTGTGTTTAGTATTTGTTAGGTTTCTTCAATTAAATATTAACAATTATTTTTAAGTTTAGGAGTTTTATATTTGTTTTCATGAGTTCAAATATATTAACCCTAGAATACTAAACTTATTTTTCAGACGTCAACACTAAATATTAGTCAAGTCTACTAACAATTTAAAAAATCCTTTTGTTTCACAGAGTAAATTTGTTTTTGTTCCTTAAAATTTTAATGAGACATTATTGAGAACACAAAAAGGAAAAAAATATATAAGTTATTAAACATTTATATTTCTTATAAATTCAATTCTTTGTTAAAACAAAATCGAAACTATTTTCACTAAAAAATTTAATGAAATCAACGATCCCATTCATAAGCTGAAAATCAGAATACTTATTTGATAAATATTGTATTTGATATATACCTACTCTAAAAGAAGTTACAAAAGAATACTGAAATTACAAAAAAAAAATAGAACAATTCATTTGTGGATCAGAAAGGGAAAGTAAAAAAACTTCTTATGTGGTAGTCGAATCGACTAACATTTAGTATTTTAGGGTTAAGAGGAATACGAAATAGACTCTATCTCTTATATAGGTATAACATTTTCTATTATATCCTTTCTGTGTGTTTTTCTACAACTATAGATATTCTGTATATACAGCAAAATATTCTCTAATGATAATTTATTTAATCGAATCAATTAGTTGAGTGACGGTATGTATGCACTTATAATGCTAAGTAGAAAACACTACATACATGCGTTATTACTTCAATTTTTATAGCACATTAAAAAAAAAAAACAACAAAAGAAAACAAAAAAAAAAAAAAATCAACACATCAGTATTAAATTTGTTGCCTCCAAGTTAGTAAATGTTTGTGTCTTTTGATGATCATGGTAAAATATTCATACAAACAAAAACCTTTTCATTTATCTATTCTACAAACAATTTTAAATATATTATGTAAACAGATACATATATATGAATATATATGTAATATGTATATAAATATATTAAATAAGAATATGTTAATTTAAGTATCTCAAGAAATTTTAATATATTAGTACATTTATATATTATATGTATTGTACATATATATATATATAGTTTTATACAGGCATACACACTTATACGATTTTATTTTTTTATTTTTATGATAATTTTAATAAAAATAAATGATAATAATAACAATGATAATAAAAAATGATTATAAACAAAAAACAACAAGAAGATTAAGTAGTTGATGATGAAACAGCAAAACAACATAACAGAAAATTGTTGCTCCAAGGATTAAATCATTTTTCGAACTTTAAAAAAAATAAACAAAAAGAAAACTTGAAAAGAAAAAATAAAAAATTTATAGAGTAATTAAAGAATTTTTTATTTTATTTTATTAGGTATCGTTTAACAGAAATAAAAAAATAAATTTTCCACCATTTATTTGCTTTTTTTTTCTATTAAGTTTAAAATATTAAAAAATATATACAAATTGTTGCATATCCTATATAAATCTTAAAAAATTAATCATAATATTTTTTTTTCTTTCAAATACTTTTGGTATTGCCTACACTTTAATTTAAATACAAAAGTTTTAATTTTTTTTTTTTTAGTCCTTGAAAAATTTATTAATAAAAGTTTAATCTAATTTTCTTCGTTCAATAAAATTCTTGTTATTCCTTTTTTTTTTTTGTTTTTGTAATATTCTTGTATTTTTAATATGAAAATTGCATCCCTACATTTTCATAATTTTACTGATTTTTTTTTTTTTGGGGTTTAACTCCTTAAAATTGTTTTATTGTCACAAGGCCATTAAAATAATGGTCAGGTTCGTGTCATAAACTTAAAAGAGAAACAAAAAAAAAAACAACAACAGGGGTACAATGATAAAAAGAAGGATAAAGAGAAATGAAAGGGTAATAACAAAAACAAGATAAGAATAAAAATGAAACCTTATTATCCTTTTCATAAGAAAACCAGTTTAGGAGTAGAAAAAAAAAATAAAAATAAAATAATCGCATTTATTAAAATTATAACTGTTTTTTTTTATGTTTTATTATAATTTTTTTACTCGCTTTAACTGGCGATCATTTTCAGTCTATTTCTCCTTGTCAGATCATTTTTCATTAATTTTTTTTTCTGTTTTATTTTGTTGTTTTTTTTATTTTTTCTTGAAAAATAAACTGAGAAAGTAGAAAATTTTAGATGATGTTAATTTCATCAAATTTTTAAAAAATACAAAAAAGAAAAGAAAAAAAAAATTAAAATAAGAAAGGGACGAACACTGTAACAAAGTCAGAATTTTAATGGTTTTCATTTTCGAAAAAATAAAAAAAAAAATTAATTTCAAAAAGTTTTAAACTTATAGAAGAAAAAGCGGTTTTTAAACGGAATTTATTTCATTAAAGGATTTTACAAGGTGAGTTCAAAATGAAAATTTTATTTATATTTAAAACGAAAGTTTTTGAGAATAATGAAAATAAAAATTGTGAGAAAACATCTTTTAAATTATTTATGAAATGAAGTTCGTTTATATTGTATCGTATATCGAAGATAAGATAGCAAAACTTACGTTTTTGTATATTTGTTTAAATTATTCCAATAGGAAAAATGAAATGATTAATAAAATTGTTTGAATGAATTAGTGTAGTTGAAAAAAGAAAAATTATAGTATAAATTTTTAGTACAACTCTCCCATTTCGAAGTTTGCGCATCCCTGCTATATCCTTTCTTATTTCTACTCTTTAGCCAATATTTGGCACTAGGTAGTTAAAGGTTTAGTTCCATTACATTGATTAAAGAGAAAGATGGGTTTTATTGTTAATGTTTTTGAATGATTCGCATCTTTTTTAGAGAAAAAGAAATACAGCAGCATAAAAAGAATTTCATCGTATGTCATTACGCCCTGATTAGGGTATTGGACGGAGTAGAAGAAATTGCTAATGTCAAATTTAAAAATTTTTATATCATAAATTTCAATTAATTGTGTTTTGTTTTCTTGTTTAATTTATTAAAATCAAAAAAAGGGACCTCGGTGGCGTAGTGATCAAGAGCGTATAAAATACGCTGTGAAAACCATGATCAAATATGATCAAATATGACATTTCAAATTTAAGAAATAATGTTTACCTTATTCATGATGATGTTTCATGAAAATTTTTTTAAAATTCTATAATACACCTTCTTAAATATTTTTTACTTACTTTTAGTTTAATATTCAAACAAGAAATAAATTAAAATTGTTTCTATTACCAAGAGGAACGCATAGATTAAAAAACATAGTGTAATTAAGTGGGATACTTATGTACATTTACAGTAATAGCTTTAATAACCACTTTAACTTATTTATTTTAAGGATGGTTTTTTTTTTCTCTTTATTTTATTGGATTTTAGTTTTTTTTTTTTATTCAAGTCTATAAGTCTTTTCAAATCTATTTATCATGAGTGGTATCGGTTAGTTGGTTCATTTGTTGGTTGATACTTTTTTTTTGATGCAATACCAGTCAGATTTTTTTTTTTATTTTATTTTTATTTTTCATTTTTCATTAGAATTTTGGTGGTATATTTGGTATTACATTTTCAATACATTAAAACCAAAAAAAAAAAACAAAATAAAAAAAACAAAAAAAAGGAATTTAGATATACAACTGTATTATAATACATTTGGGATAAATAATAATTATTTAGAGGGGGGGATAAACCGAATAGGATATTAATAAAATTATAGAGAATAAAAAAATATATACATATATATATTTGTAGTAAAAATACCACTAACAATATATATTCATATATACCAGAAATAGTAATAACATCAAAATAGAACATCAGCTGCTGTCTATATCAATTAGTAACCATTTGTTTTTGTCATAATTAAACCAATTATAATAGAGGCTTTAGTGGTATAAAAAAAAAAATGTTAAATAAAACAATAAAAAAAAAAAATAACAAGTGAAAATAAAAAAAACAAAACAAATTAAAAAAATTATCCTTTAGTGGTTCGGAAGTAAAAAAATAAAATAAAAAAAAAAAAAAAATTAAAGCAAGAGGAAAAAGTTTTAATGTTTTCCTCTTAATTTCCTAAATATCTAATTAGGTATAAATTCCTGTCAATATTGGTTAATTGTTGGGGATTTTTTTTTTTATTTTATTTATTTTTATTTTCTGTTAAATTTCTATAAATTTTATTTATTTTTTTTTCATAATCTATACAGAAGATCTTAGAGATATTATACAGATTCAAAGATATATATCTATGACATAAAAATATAAAATGTATACTCGAGGCTAAAAATGGTTAAAAAAAAAAGATTTAAATGGTCAGTTCAGTGGTTATTTAATTACTTTTTATAAGTTTTTGTTTCTGTTTTATTTTAATATTTAAGTAAAGTTTTATTTTTAATATTTTGTACAGGTGTGTCATTATCATGATTAATAATATTGGAAAAAGGACCCAAAACAAAAATTGATTATTAAAATTGGGTAATATTTAATTAAGTTTTGTTGTTGTTTTTTTTTTTTGTTTTTTTATGATTCCTGAAAAATTTTAAGAAAAATTTATTTTTTATTTTTATAGATAATATCTATTGAACTATCAATAGGACTGGACATCAAACGAATTCGGCTAATATAGTCCTATGACTGTTGTACTGAATAAATACTAAAAGTCTATTGATTTTTATGGCATTTAATAAAAGATAACTAAGACAAGTTTAGTAAAATTATTTACAAAAATTCTCTTACAAATTCTGCTAATGGGACTTATCTTGCAAAATGTTTGGAA
Organism: Poecilobothrus nobilitatus; assembly: GCA_947095535.1. Lineage (NCBI taxonomy): Eukaryota > Metazoa > Arthropoda > Insecta > Diptera > Dolichopodidae > Poecilobothrus > Poecilobothrus nobilitatus. Next base: position 28,925,099 of record OX352773.1, on the reverse strand, counting down.
GTTAAATGCAAAAAAGTAAAGCTTTATTAAAATTTGAAAAAAAAAGATTTTAAATACTAGAACTTATATTAGAGAACTAGATTCAGAAGAAGTTTGATTTAAATTTTAATTAAAAAAAAAAATTACTTGTGCTGCATGACTATAGTCTATCTACTTTTGTTTATATGAAATTATTGAGAACTTTTTTTTGTCTATACCGAAAAGTCCTTAGAACTCTGACTCTACTGTAAGAATTACGATAAATTCATTTCTCAAAAAGCTGTTTGGTATAAAAAAAGTTAACCTAAAAAGACTTTAACCATAAAAGCAGTTAACATAAAAAGGTATTTAGCAAAATCCCATTTATAATAATGGGATACTTCGTATAAAATTTTGTTGACAAATATGACATTTAGCATAAATTATGCTTAGAAAATGGGAGATTTGGCATTAAATGTTTGTAGATGGTACTTTTGTTGTTGTTCATATAGTAGGGTAGCTTTTGTTGGTCTAAACTATATTTAATTTAACAATTGTATGTTATTTAACTGTATTTGTATTTGTCTGTATGTTATTTGAATGTATTTCATTTAACTATTTTTCAGTTATATATATTCTGTAAAAGGCTTATAACTCTGATTTTCTAACCAACTCTAAATCCCTCTAAATAACTTTTTTTTTTTTTGCAATAAATATTTCAAATGGAAAAATGAGTTTTTGAGAAATGGGTTTAGATCAACTGGAGTGCTCCCGCCTAGAACATCTCATCGCATCATAAATTTACTACAAAAATGGTTGAATATTTATTGTATTTTAATGAAAACAATAAGGATATTATTGCTTGTCTTTTTAGTTTGTCAGTACATTCTGAACAAAGAAATAGAAGGATTCATTTAAAAAGAAGACTGAATTCGAATCTAATCAATATCATTTCCACAATATTATAGTCTTTTACAAAAGTTTTGTATTATAAATTGAAATCCATTATTAAAAATTAATGATTATTTTTTGAATGCCACATCTATTTTTAATAATTTATTTATCATTTGTCGGTAATTAACATAGTAGGATAATAATATAGAATTTTATATACATATATATATATATATATACATATAAAAAGATAAATTATATCAATAATTAAAAGTTGTGTTGAAAAGATTCTAATGGTGTTTGAAAAAGAATTTAAAATTTTTATTTTTTGTTTTTTTGTGTTTCTTTTAAACTCATTAAAAAAACTTTGGACAAAAAGATCTAAATAAAGTCTGAAAACCCAAATGAAGGAATTTGAAAAAAAAAAAATAAAGAGTTAAAAACTATTTGATTGAAAACTTTTGTATTTTTTTTCCAATCTCTTTTTTTTTTTATTTTTATTTTTTTGAAAACAATGACGGAAACAATTTTATAAAAGTTTTGACAAAACAAAAAATTGAAGTGGATTTACTAAATTACAGATATTTATTTTTTCCTTTTATAATGGTTCCTCTTTAAAAGTGTTTCCTTGTTGTTACCCTTTTATTTTTATTTTTTTTTTTTATGAGAAATCGTATTTAAAATATAACACAATAAATCGAAAAGATTAAAAGAAAGGAGAGGAAAAAAAAAGACTGATTACATTAAATTATCAATAACCCTTTTTCCTTTTTTTACTACTACTATTGCTATTACTTCTGTTTCTTGTATAACTATTATTTTTTCTTTTTTTTTTTTTATGATTTTTTTTTTTTAACTAAAGGGTAACATCATTATTATCTATCCTATCCAATACCAGGAGAATACATTTCTTTCCCCAAAATAAAAACAAAAAAAAAAAAAATAAGAAAAAATAACATAAAAATAAAGGACGAAAAGATTTTTCCTATTTATTTTTTTTTTACTGAGTTCCGCTTCATATAGTCATTTTTACTTGATTGCTATCAATTTGAAAATTCCTGAAACATAAAAAAGAAACGTTAAAATCAAAATAATAAGAAAAATAACAATACGAAAAAAAAAAACTATTACATAATATTTTTTACTACGATTATTATGTTCTGTTTCTTTTTTTTTTTGATACTGTAACCGTATTATAAAACATCTTGACCTACATTATTCCTGTTTGGATATCTCTTTTCAATTCATTCACAATAGATATCCATCAGTTTTGTTTTTTAGTGTTATTTTAATAATTTTTGTTTGTGTTAACGGTATTGTATATGGCACGGTAAAGAATATTAGTGGAATGAATCTGAGTAAAATTTTTTTTTTTTTTTGTCTTGAATTTTCATTAATTTTTTTTTTTTTTTTGTTTGGTTCTTTTCTATTAAAATCTTCAAACATATAGGTGTTGGTTGATACATAATATGGTTGGATAGGTGGATGGATGAATAGATGAAAAGTTAAAAATAACTCTTAATGTTATAAATACTGAACTGAAGCTGATAAAACTCGATTCATCATAATCATCATTTTCATCATATTGTTTTTATACATACGCTTTTGCTTTTTGTTTTTGGTTTTGTTTGTATTTATATCCTGTTTCTTGTTTTTCTTTATGTTCATGTATCCATTAGTGTTTCTCAATAATTCCAATAGGAATAAATTTTAATAGTTTTTCTTTGTTTAAAAAAAAAAAAAATCGCTCCCATCGGACATAATATCAAATATTACGAAAGCAAAAAAATATTTTCCATCATGTATTTAATACATTTCCAGTGGTGTAAATTAATTTTCTGAATAATATTTATTTGTATAATCTGGTATTTAGATTTTGTAATTATTTTAAAATTTTAGATACATATATCTTAATGTAAAACGGATTTTCAAATTATTTTGAAAATCGGTATCATTAACAATAAACTAGCTTTGAATTGCAAGACAAGACAAGACAAAACTCTAGAAGTCTATGCCATATAGATGTTCCTATATCACAATAGCTGAGGTATTCTTTAGACCATCTGTTAAATTTAGTTTCGTTTACAAAGAAAAAAACCTAAAAACTGACACGTCTTCCAACACGTTAACTAACACGTCTACCAATAAAAACACATGTTGCAAAAAGAAAATGTGGCTAAATCAATCTTTGTGAATTTTATCACCGTACAAGAATTAGTAGTGGAACTCTAAAGTATTTTAGTAGGTATCATATCAAAATTTAACAGGAATTTGAAAAGTGTTGTAGTTGACGGCAGATAAAAATCGAGGAGGAAAATTTTTTGCGAGATCTTATCAAAATCCATTATTATTATAGGTGTCGTCGTTTCAAGCTATTTATTTTCATTATATTTGCTTGTTCTGGTTCCATTATTGTATTCTTTTGTTCATAACGGTTATGAAATGAAAAAGAGGAATATTTCCATTCCAGTATTTTGGGAAAACAAGAAAACTAAATTAATATAAAAACGAAAAAGATATTTTCATTATATCCTATTTTATCGTTTTGAAGACTATAATATATACACGACATATTGGGCTTAATGAAGAATGACACTGTTGAAGACGAATATGTTCGAGAATTATAGTTATGTGTGTGTGTGTGTGTGTATACTAATACAAGTGTATTTTACAGTAGTTTTTACTTAGTTATCAATGAACTGATTTTTTGTTGTATTTTTGTTTATAAATCAAGGGAAAAAATGAATACCATTATAAATATTGATTATTGATGAAATGCTACATGTTCACGGTCATAAAATAAGTCAAAGTATTAATATTTGTTGAATGATTGTTGTACTGTTTTTATTATCCTTTTTTCCTGGATATTTTAATGAAAATATACTGGTTTAATTTTGTTCTATATAAATTTGATTCTGTATCGATATTGTATGCTAAAAAAATGGAATAAATTTAAGGATATATGATATATTTATAAATTGATACTGAAAGATAAAAAAGGAAAGCAATACTATAATTTTTAAAAAATTTTATATTTTTGTTTGTAATAATTTCGAAGATATTTTAAGGAAAGTTTAAAATAGAAAAACTTTTAAATAAAAATTTATATATATTCGGAAAATTTCATTTTAATGTCATTTGACATAAAATTTAAGGATTTCAATTATCATAAATTGTAAATGTGTCTGAAGAATTATTATTTTTTTTTTTTTTCTCTCAGTTGTGCAAATAAATGTCATAAATTAGACAAGAATAAAATAAAAATTAAAAAATATTTCGATCATGAACTTCTACATAGAATGGTACAGATGCCCTAAGGACACTCAAACATTATTTTAATTTTTTTTTTTTCTAAAAACTTTTAATAGTTTTTATTTTAAGAATTTTAAAAATCGCCAACCTATATATCATAGGTTTACAACTCCATATTATGTAATCAAACAAAAAAAAAATCCTTAAAAATCATATTCATTAATATAGAAACTCTTTTTCGAAAGGTGGTAGAATTAATTAAAATTTACTAAAATTTAAAATTTTTTGTTAAAATGTTACATTATTATCCTTATGCTGCAAAATTTTTTTTATTTTCCTTTTTGACTAAAAAGTAAAGTTCCATTAAATTTTATGTTATTTTTTCTTAGAACTTAAATTTCTTATTGAAGAATAGAATCTATACCAACATAAAAAAAAAAAAAATGAAAAAGTATTCTAGTTATCAATATCAATCAATATTAAAAATAACTAACAAAAAAAAAAAAAATAAGTAAAAAAAAAACAAGAACAAAAAAAAGGAGAGAAAGTAAAAAAATCAAAACTAAATGTTTTGTATCTGACACAAATTAGTTTTTGGTTTGTTACCTTTATGATGTGAATTTTGCACCCAGTTGGAACTGAATTAAGTAGAAACATTTACAAATTGTTGTTTATGTTGTTACTGTTACTGACGATATTCTAGTAATGATTTACAACTCATTATTTGAAGAATGTATATTTATTGATGATTATTTTCTGATCAATATTGTGGTTATATGATGGTAAATGGAAATTTATATGGAATATAAAAAACAAAAACAAAACAAATGGTTTTAATTTTTGTTGTTATTCAACATGTATAACAAAAGTCAATTATATTTTTATTTTTTAGTGTATAGGCAAAATAATAACTAGAAATTTTTACTAAAGAAGCAAAAAAACGAAAAAAAAAAAAAACAAAGCACAACAAGTACTTTTGACGGGATTTTCAAAGTTGAAATGTATCGAAGCAAAAAAAAAAAAAAATAAAATCATTAAACATCATAAAAAAAAAAGTTACATCTGACCGCAATTTAGAAAATATTTATTTCTTCTCTTTTTTCTCAAATCATGGTTTTTCTTTCTTAATTTTTTTTTTTTTTCTTGAACAATATAAGAAAAGTATTATAATCGGAGAAATATTTGTTCTTGACATTTTAATAAAAAATTTTTTAATGAATTTTGATTATCGAATAAATATGTTTATTTAATAGATTTTTTTAATTTTAATCAATGAATTTTTAAAATAAAGATTTTTTAAAGTGAATATTTTAACTTCAAATTATTTAGATGCCAAAATATAATGGAACTGATATTTTATTTTGTAATGTAAGATATTATCTAATATATATTTATCATAATTTATAATGTTCTTGTTGTTTATCTGACTAATGGTATAGTTATCAAGTTACCGATATCAAAAGATCTCAGATTTAAATTTCGGTCAGGTCAAATCCAATATTAGGAATATATATCGTGATACTTTATACCGTAATAATTATTATCTTAAATATAAAATAATTGAGAAAATAAATAATTCCGGTCTTAGATAATAGATGGTGGACAAATATAATATGTGAGTTTCATAATTTTGTACAATACATATACAGCTACAGCTGAGCAATCAACGACTACAGATACAGCTATAGCTGAGTAACCAACGACTAAGTGAAAATTAATATATTAAAGAAACTGAAGTTACGTCAAATAAGTTCTAATCTCTATTCTTCTTATATGAATGAAAAGGAACAATAAAAAATAGTATTGTTGGAAAGAAAGTTCAAAATTTATAATATTATTAGTTTTTTAAAATATCCTAACATATTTTATATATATATATATATATATATATAAATAATATCTTGGCATATTATCATTTTAAATTGCTATGGCTATGCTATTGAATCATTTAAATTTGAACTTTATTTTTTTTATTTTTAGAAGATAATCTCAGTTTAATTTTTGTTGTTTTTTAATCATATGTTATTACATTTCATTTTCTTTTACTGTACTTAATTCTAATACAACATTTTTTTAAATCACTCTTATTTAATTTTTTGTTTTTTATTTTTGTTTTGTAAGTAAGTATCAAGTCAAGTGGATTCTGAATTGTTTCGAAAGTGATTTCTTAACTTATAATGATTATATTATGTATGTACGTATGTATATTTTGACTAACTTACATATGCATATAACCTACATTCGAATATAAATATATTTATATTTATGTTATGTATTATGTTATAAGAAATATTTATGTATATATATAAATGTAACGTATCTGTTGTGAGATAGTATTAGATATGTAACTCAATTGATGATTTATTAGACTAAAAAGAAAATGAATAGCAACCAGAGGGTTGGTTGTAAGAAATTATGTTGTGATAACTGTTATCAAATAAAACACAATGTTTTTTGTATATTGTTTAGGGTTCAGAAAAATAATTGTTGAAAAAAAGAAAAATAATGAAAAGAAAAAATTTAGAAAATTGATGAAAATTAGTAATATAATAAAAAAGGTGAAAAGTGTATGATACATATTAATTATATATCTATATATATATGTATATATACATATAATAAAGAAATAAAATTTGTGTTATACATTAGAATAAGATTTTCTAAGGATATTGTAAAACATTTATTTTTTATATTGAATATCCTTGTAATAGTAAAATAATGATGTAGAATTATTACTAAACATACGTACTCATTGTTAACAGCTGGCTAAAATGTAAATGCAATATTGATAAGATTTAAAAAAAAAAAAAAATAATTAAAACAAATCATTTTTATTTTTGTTGCAATTCGAATTTAAAATTTCATTATGAAGTATCAGATGAAAATCTAAGTTTTGTATTTAAAATACATTTTATTTTTGCAAAATTGTAATGATAATCAATCCATTTATATGTTAAAATATTTTGAAAGAGTTATTGTAAATTGCTTAGAAGCATTCAAAATTTCAGTTTTATATTATTAAATATTATTTATGTTTTATTAAAGTTTTCATGAGACTTGGTTATTAAATTTATTATTTAAGAATGTCAGAATTTGTCATAATCTTTATATATGAATATAGAATTTATCATTAAAATTATCTATGAAATAGATAAGATATAGTGATATATTTTTCGGATGCATGAAAAAAGTTCCCAAAACCAAAAATGAAAAAAGTCCCCAAAATTTGTATGAAACTTTCGGTACTTTTTGCATATATAAAAAGTCCACAAAATTGTAAAAAATTGGGGACGCAAAATTAGTTTGAAATTTGTTTGAAATTTTCGGGTTGTTTTATGGTTATGTAAATTTGGGGACTTTTATAAAAATTTTATTTTGCGAAGTTTTTGCATAATATGTAAAATTGGGAATTTTTTTCATTTTTGTTTTGGGGACTTTTTTCGTGCTGCCATATGTTTCATATGTAAATAAAGATAACACAGTAAAATTAAAACTCTTCAGTTTGATAGATATTACGAAAAGATAATTAATAATTATTGGAATATAATTGGTAAATTTAGTAATTTTAATGTTAATGGTTGTTTTTTTTTTACATATTTCATGAAGCTCTTACAAATATTAACAAGGGTACTTATTAAGATAAACAATGTTCAAACAAAAAAAAATCATTACGCCGACGGCACTACTTTAATTATAGACAGACTGGAGGTATTACAAAAACTCATAAAAAATGTTAATCAATATACAAATTAAAGGTTAGGTTTGAATATATGTATATACATTAGAAACAAAATATATGATTGTAAGAAGGCGCAATTTTTACCGCAATATTTAAATAACACTTGAAGAAAGCTCAAAAAATTAGATATCTCGGGTGTTGATTTAGTCAAGACTGGAGATCATCAAAGCAAATAAGTTGACAAATTAGAGCTGATCTGAGGACTACGTTATTTGTAAATATAAAAAAATACTTAGCAGTCGTAACTTCAATCTGAACATAAAAGTCAGATTTATTAAATGTTATATTTGGAAAGTTTTAAATACGCTGGAATCATCAATAAAATAGTAGTAATAAAGCAAATAGTATAAAGCAAATTCATGATCGCCGATATTCACAATTCGATAGGTAATGTGAGAAAAAGAGATTTTTGATTTTTTTAATTTTCATGTTATTCATTAATCATTTGTAATAGTTTTGTATTTCATTAAATTACAGCTATACAAATTAAGTCTTTGTAAAAAAGAAATCTCAATCTGAAAAGTATAAAAAAAAATATCTTAATACTTTGGATAATAAATAAATTTTGTATGATAAAACAAAAATTTCATTTTCAAATCGAACAAATAAGGAGAACTAAATTAATTATTTTTGATCACAAAGTTAGCCTTAATATTATTAGGTTTGTAATAATTCTGACACTCTAATTTGAAAAAGTTTTTATGTTAGAATAAAATTTGCAAAATAAAAAAAAATTTTTTAAACTTATTTAGATTTCTATAAAATATAATTAAAAATTCTATTATAATATCGAATTTTCTGTTATACATATATACAGGGTGATTCCCAAGTAAGTGCAATGACATATACCACCCTGTAGGAAATACCGTGAGGATAAAATTTTTGTATAGGGGCTAAGTTATGAATCCAATAGTTTTAGAACTATAGGGCGATTAAAGAAATTTTGGGGCTGTTTTCTTTGTTTTGATTAAAATACCCATAACTTCTGCTTCGAACAAGATTTTGGCATTTTGATAGAATGAGAAAGTAGCTTTCTTAAATGTATTAGTCTTAAATCTCGTTTTTTTTTAGGTTTTGCCCTAAAACGTTTTAAAGTTAAAAATTTTAAATTTAATAAATAATGTCATTTTGACTGTCACTTAATTCAAAAAAAAAATATATATATATGTGTTAAAATATTCTAATAGCCGTCTTTTCAAGCTTTAATTTAATGTACGATACGTTGAATTATCTTTTACCTTTCAGGAGATAAGACGAAACATAAACTACTTATAAGTTAACTTCTTTTATACTGAACAGAAGTTATGGGTATTTTAATCAAAACAAAGAAAACAGCCCCAAATCTTCTTTAATACCCTATAGTTCTAAAACTATTGGACCCATATCTTAGCCCTCATACATAAATTTTGTCCTCAGGGTTTTCCTACAGGGTAGTATATGTCAAGGCACTTACTTGTGAATCACTCTGTATATATCTATCTAACAAAAAAAAAAAAAAATAACAAAAAAAAAACTGTAACAAACATTTAAGTAAATAAGTATGATGTAGTTCAGACAGTAAACTTATATATTTAAAACTAATTACACTAATAACATTTTTCAACATCTTAATTAATTTACATAAATTTTATATTTTTAAGGTGTTCATCTTCATAATCAAAACTTTGTTTTTTTTTATTTTTTTTTTATAACTTTAATTGTTTTTTTTTTGTGTTTTGTTTTTGTTTTATTTTCGTTCCACTAATTTAATATTGAAAAGTTTATAAGAGTTTAAATTTTATTTTTTGTTTTTATTTGAAATTTTTCATTTAAAACAGTGAAAAGTTTGAATAGAATAAATTTCTATGAAAATTCTTTACAATAATTACAGTTAATTTTTTTTTTTTTATTTTCAATTTTAATTTTATTTCTTATTTTAATTTTTAATTATTGTTATTTTATTATTTTAATTTTTCTTTTTTGTTTTGTATATAAGTATTTACTGTAACTGTCATAAAATTATTACAATAAAAATTATGTGCTTGATGGCATTTATTTTATTTTATTTATTTTTTTTTTCTTATATATTATGTATATCTATGTATATATATTTAAATATATATATATTCCACTTGACAGTTATATTACTTATTATTGTGTAAAAAAAAAAAAAAAAAACTTATACGCTAGCTGTTTTTGAAGAAGAGTTTTCAAAAAACTTTTATTTTCTCACTTACATTTTATTATACACACATACTTTTATGCACTATATGCATACATAAGTATATAATACTCTGTGAATAAATGTATAAAGAAACGAGAGAATAGAATTTATATAGAAAATAAAATAAGAGAAATATATACATATTTACATACTTATAGCTGATATATTATAATACATATAAAAATATATTAATACATATTTACAAAAGTTATCTTAAGTGTTATACTTGAAAGTCCTTGAGAAATTAATGAAGTGAAAATTCTGCTCTTTAACCGCTACTGTACCGCTAATTTTCTTTTCTCTTGTTTCTTTTCTTTTTCTTTTTCATTTATTTTTTTTTTGTTTACAGTGTATTTTTGTTTTTCATAAAGCAACGGAAATTATTGTTATTGCCAAAAAAAAATAAAAAAAAATTAAAGAAAAAAAAATAAAGAAAAACAAAAAGATGAAAAATTATAATGAAAAAGAAAATAGAATATATAACAGAAATATGAAATGAAAATTAGAAAAATATAAAAAATAAAATTAAATACAAAACTCTTTTTAGAACTTTTCGTTTTTTTTTTACTGTTTATTTTTTTTTTCGGGAATTTTATTTTAAAGAACTTTGTAAAAAAAAAAAAAAAATACAAAAATAAAAAAAAAAGAAGATAATAATAAAAAGAATAAAAGGAAACGGTATTATTATGGTTGTGCCATAAAACAATATAATTAAATTTTTGTGAATGTTTTTTTTTATTTTTTTTGTTTGTTTTTTCTTTCTTATATTAAACAAATATAAGTATAACGAACCTACTTACCATTACTTTACATTACAAACAGTTTTATTTTTTTATTTTTTATTAATTTCTTGTTTTTTGTTGAATTGTTTGTTTTTTGTTCCTGTTTTTTTTTTTTTTTTTGCATGTGGTACAATTTAACACATAAATGAGAAGAGATAGGTTAGACCAATATGATAACAGTAAGTTATTACTATTATCTGTATAATAAAATTATTTGTTAGGTAAAAATAACAGTTATAAGACTAAAGTAAAACGAATATGTTTGTCGTTAAGGAAGTGTAATTAACTAATTTTTTTTTTTTTTTATATGATATGGTTTTTTATTTTCTTGTTTTTGTTTTTAGTTATTTTTATTACAACAATGACTTTATTTTCTTTTAACACAACAAAAAAGAAAAAAACAAAAAAACATTATGTAAAGACCACATAAAGTTGTGAACACGTGTGTTTTAACTTTCACTTATTCTAATGATAACAGATTGGACAGTATATTAAGGTCACAGTAAAAGTGTATATTCTTTAATTAGAGTTTAGAGAAAAATTTTTTGCAATTAAGATTAAAAAAAAAAAATTGTTAAATTAAAATCTAACCATTGAAGTAATTTTGTCGAGAGTTATTATTTCAAAAAGTACATAATTATAAATCAAGAGATTTACAAGTAAATTATATATAGGTTTGTCATTCTGACTGATTTTCAGTGAGAGACTTATCTCGTACTTAGTGCACTACAAATACTTTTAACATTATATGTACATAAAAACTTTAATTTTGGTCCTTTTCCGGCTATATTTAGAGATGATCAAGAGGAATAAAATTCGATAAATAAAAAAAGCAAATTAATCGTTAAAAATATTCTTAAAATATTACGGAACGTTAAGGTGATGACTCAACTCAATGTTCGGATTGACACTAACATTTTAACTTTCAAGTTTAAATACATCATATTAATTTAAATACGACTTGACGAAATGCAACGTGTCGCAATCAAGAGTCTTTCGACAAACAAACAACTTTCTACTTTTAGTCGCTTTGACAATCAATTTGTTTTGTTTTTTGTTTTTGCTATTGTAGATTGATTTTCATTGACAATTTAATTTTCATAATTTTTATTTAAGCGACACTAACTTTGGTCATCATTTTATTTAAAAAGCAATACGGAATGCGAGGCAAAATCAGCTTTAAGTCGTCACTTTTAGCTATGACAAAAAATTTTATGAATTGGATATTAAAAATGCAAGTTATGATTATTTTTGTTTTGATCGTGTATCAAAATCAATTCTTAAAAATTGTGTTCGCGCCTTAATATTTTTATTTAAAGTTAGCAAGAGAACTAAATAAAAACTTTTATTTCATTTTCTTTAATTGACGTTTTTCTTTATTATTTTTTATGTATTTGTAAAAGTTTTTTGTTTTTTTGTTTGTTTTTATTTTACATTCAATTTTTTTGTACATTTTATGGTGCGTAAAAAATTCTTACAGTTTGGTATAACCAAAGAATAGAAGAAACTGAAAGAACTCACAGTTTTTTTTTTTTTTTTGTTTTTTAATTTGTTGTGTATAGAGTTTTGGTTTCATGTGATGATAATAAAAAAAAATTGTAATAAAAAATTATTTTTTTTTTTTAAATATATTTTTTAAATTTTAATTTTAAAGAAGAAGATTTCATTTTATTTTGAAAAATTATAAGAAAATATTTAATAAAGAAAAAAAATACACTTACATACAATACACAAAATATTTTTTTTTTCTTTCATTTAATTTCTTTTATAATTTTAAATTAAAATTGTGGTTTTTTTGCCTTCTTAAAAAATTAAAATTCTTTAACAATCAATTTAAAAAAAGAGTAAAACTTATTTAAGAATCTAAAGGATTTTTCAATAATTCATAAAATATTTTTTTTTTTTTATCTATTCATTATTATTAAAAGAGAAAATTTTTTATCATCACTTATTTATACACCAAGTTTCATGTTTGTGGTAACCACAACTTTTTAACCAAAAATTTAATTTCCGAAAATTAAAAATGAATTTTTATTAATATATGTATTAGTTATATCTATATTTTTGTTCTTTTAGTTTTTATTACTTTAAATTTTTTTTTTATATACATATTTTATTATTGCCTTCTCTTTCTTCTTTTTCTTGTTGTTTTTCTTGATGATGATAATTCTATTCAATCAATTTGTGGGTTAATTAAAAATTTTTTCATTAAAACTTCAATATTCATTTTATTTTATTTTTTCTTTTTGTTAGTTGGTTTGTTATTTTTCATTTGATGTTTTTTTTTTTTATTTTCTTTGAACTTGAAACATTACTTTCAAGGATCAAAATTTTATCGACCAATATAAATATGTATATACAGATACAAATCTAATAAATGTATAAATAAGTATATGTTAAGATTGAATCTTATAACTTTTACTGATATATGAATGGTAATAACGTAGTAAATATGAACTTTTAAAGAGAAAAATAAAAATATATTATGAAAGAAATAAAAATTTTATAATGTAATTTTATTACGGTACTTTTGTTAGTTGCTTATTATTTTGTTTTGTTGTATTTTTTTTTTTCTTCTTTATTATTATATTTCCGCTTCCTTAGGATTTTATGATGGTACTAAAAACACATACAAACATTCAAATTAAAAAAATAAGTTAACGAGATTTTTTTTAACACACTTTAGTAGTTTTAATTGTTGGTTTTTTATTCGCTATGAACAAAATGTTTATTAGTACATGATCAATATATACATAAATATGTACTAAGAATAAATTGAAATTTATAAAACCTAAACTAACATTAATATGTCATGTGAAGCACTCAGATTATTGCAATACAGGTTTACGGCCAAACAAGGAATCATTAAAAGAAGTAAATTAAATATAACAGATCGAAGAGCTTATACAAAAACAGGATTTAAATAATCATCATTTTCATAAATAATAATTAATTGAAATTAATTAATAAACATTATATACTAAAATAAATAATTCAAATGTTTTATAAATGTAAAAACAATACCATAATACCCTTCATTAATAACTTAAATTTAAGTAAAAATCAAAAACAAGTGAATAAAATTTTATGATCTTTGAAGGAATAACAACAAGAATGTCGCAAAATAAAAAAAAAAAAAATCCTTTTAAGTGATAATGTTTCATTCATTCTTTCTAAAGTAGTCTTCTCCATCACTTTCCTTCTAGTTTTATTCTTCTTGTTCTCTGCGTTTTTAACTTTATTCACACTTTTTTTCTCTCTCTTTCTATCTTGCATTGACTCAGTTAAAGGATATTAAATCAGAGTAAATCAAATTTTTGTTTTCTCTTTTTTTATTTTGTATATTTTTAAAAGGCTATTTGTAATCAATTTATACGAATTACCGAGGGAAGGCATTTAATAGAGGTTACAGATTTGGGAGGTGGAAAAAAGCTGTATTGGCATAAATTAAATATAAAGCAATTAAATTAAAACTTCCTATCTTATCATAAAATAAAAGTATTTCTGTTTTGGTTTATTTCTTTGTTTTTTTTTTTTTTTTTTTGAGAAATATTTTTCGAATTCAAAGGATATTAAAGGATATTTAAAAGGATATGAATTGACTGTAATCAAAAAAAAAATTTTTTTAAATTTTTGATTAAATACCGATTTAGTTTTGTTATTTATTGTGAAAAAAATAAGATGGAATATGTATGTACAATTTTTGTTTTTTAACCTAATTTAAAAAAAATTTCATGGTCAAAAGTTTTGTTTTTTGAAAAATAGACAGATAATATCTTTTCAATATTTTGATGTTCGATATATTTTTGTGTGTTGTTCGATTCAAATTGAATTTTTACATGAAAAATCAAAAAGGTTTTTTTTTTTACGTTTTAAATTTACCATTTTTGTTTTACAAGGATATAATTTGATTTGCCTCTTTTATTTTCATATATTTTTTTTTTTGTTTATATCCTTTTTTCCTCGCTTTATTCTGTTATTATTTTTGCTTTATTTTTAGATTTTATGTATATTTATGCATATCCTTGTGATTTTATTGTAGGATTTAAATTTTTATTTTTTTTGTTTTATGAAAAAAATAATGTGTCATCTTTTGTAAAGTGAATTAAGTATGACTAGTACAAAAAATAAAAACTTAATATCAACAAAAAAAAAAAAAAAAAAAAGAACGGTTAAAATTGAATTGAAACGAATGATTGGCGTTAAAAGGACATTTTGGAATGCTCTTAATTAAAAAAAAAATTTTTTTTTGTTGTGTTTAAATGCATAAATACAAATTTCTGGCTTAAATATTTATATAGCATATGTCCTTTTATATAAATTACTAAAAATGAGTAAAAAAGTAAATATATTTGAGTTACTGAATGAATGAATGATTAAGTAAGGATTAATTTAAATATAATTTTTATTTTTTTTTTGTTTTTCTTTTTTAAGGATACAGAATTGTAAAAAAAAAAGTGAAATATTATAAAATATAAATTGTGAAGGAAGAAGTAACATTCTATATAAGAAGAGATAATCACTAAATCAGCTTTTACTATTTTTTCCTGTTATATTGCTAAGGGAATTTAATAATAAACTTCTTTAGAGCTATTTTATTTTGTATTATTTAAATAGAAAATTCGTTAAGTTAATTTTTCTTTTTTAAAAAATAATAGTGACTTCAAAATAAAAATATAAAATAATATAAATAATAAAATTTTTATTGTATCACAAATTTCTACGAAAAAATCATCAAAGCATCTATGAAATAATGTTATAGGTAAACAATTTCCGGAAGCTTCTTGCCTTACTGATGGAATCTTCTCAATGAAATCTTAAAATCGGTTTAAATTAAAAACAGTTAAATATATATTTTACATATATATATATATATATAGTCAATTCCATTAGTATTTTCGTTCTGACTCCTTTTATTATTTGCTTCTTGCCGATTTCACGAAACTAATTTATTCAATCTTAAATTTTAAAATAATGCATAATATTATTTATTAGATAATGTTAGGATATTTTTGATAAAAAACGATATTTCCCTTTTCTTAGCTTTTAAAGTAAAACAAAACTTAAATTAAAGAAATACAATTTTTAGTATTTCTGAAAAAAAAAATTAAAAAAATGTGGTTCGCAGTCTCGCACTGTTGATTCATCTGTGTTATAGAAAGCAACGTAACTTAAAATAGACTTGGAAGAAATATATTTTGTGGGAAAAATATATTGTACATATATGGTATAAATTTTCATCCATTACGGGGAATTGAAGATTGTTCTTTTCTTTAGATTGTTCTAAAACATTATAACCCATGTGAAATTATATTTTTATAAAATAAAATAGGGTTTTCTTAAATATAATCGAAATTCTGTAATGTATTTCCATTGTATTCGCGTTTTCAAAATGTGCGCTTTCAAAAACTTTTGGAATCCTTATGTTGATTAATTTTCCCATATTCATTCTGACTCTTTATCCTTTAATTTAATATTTATTAATTGTAACAGTCACTTCAATATTATGTATAATGATAAATATAAAAAAAAAATAGAATTTGTTTTGATTCCGAAAAAGGAACTTCCTATGAAAATTGAAAATAACGATATACAATGTAAAAAATGAAAAGTTTTTTTTGTCCTATTTTTAACATTTAGTTTTTTATAACAACCATTCATTTCTAATTTGTTTATGCATTCAAAATATCAAAATTTTTACTAGTTTTTATACCAGTATGTTCAAGTGTACGTATCATAAATTTGCTATTACGTTTGTGATATACCTTAAAGGTATCAAGTTTAATATTAAACCTTGAGTATGGGTCGGATCAAAATCGAAATTTTGGTAGATTTTCTGAAAAGACGTCAAGTTGCATGCCAACAATTACAGCAGCTGGTTTAGATATCTTGCATATAGATTTCTTACAGCTCAACTGGTTTAGATATCTTGCATATTTTGGAATCTAAAACTGTAAAATCTGGTTGGTTCGGGGTAACAGGTTCGAGCAGCTGTCTAACAACTTCAAAATTTATATAAATATATTGCGGTACTTAATTAAGTAAGACATCTAAAATTTTGTAAACGGTATTCAAGTTTTATGAAAACAGCATATAATTATATTCATACATCCTAGAGTTGATCCGTTTACTTTATACACTCTTACACGATTTTTTTATTATAACTGTATTACAGGAAACTTGTTTTTCCCAAAAAACTTTTCATCTCTGACAGAGGGGAAATCCGATTTATTAATTAATTTTGTTTGTTTTATAAATTTTAAAGTCTTTAACTAATATTTTTTTATAATGAACTGTAATCATACACATATACTAACATATAAAGGTTAATAATATAATATTAAAATTAATTATTGTTTGTATTAATGATTGAACATTGCTTCATTTTAATTATGACTTTGGTCTTAATGTTATTTAATTAAATATAATTATTTCCTTTTTCAATTAAATAGTATTGTCTTATTTTTAGAAATTGGAAAATATTTAAATTAAAGGGTAAAACATGAATTTTTTTTTTTTTATTTCTGTATATTTCTGTATGGAAGTTTGAACATATTTTTTTGGTACCAAAGTAAATACTGTTCATAGTAATATGTGATTTTACATTTAGATGCAATGAATAAAAGTTTTTTATTTAAATGAGCCAGATTTTAACCAACCAAAACCATCATCTCCTTTAAAACGAAGTTTTAAAATGTGACCTTTAATACAAATTAATAGTTTAGTTGCGAGGATAAGGACGTAGGAGAGACTTATTAGATAATGGGATTTGGTAAAATTAGGATTATTAAGGGTGGGTAAAAAAATTTTGAAGAAAAATGTTAATGTACTGCTTCAACTTTGTTTAGTTGTATATAATATAAGAGTTATCAAGTTTAACGTACTCATATGATGGCATATGATACGCGTAGTATAGGATTGGCATCTATGGTAAATTTATTGTTTTTCGTAGAAAAACTTTGAGCAAAGGTATTAATTGCATTAATTTTTTAGATACATATTTTATAAGATACATACTTTAATATTTTAATTTGTAATTTTATTTTGAAGTTCTTAAAATTTTTTATCAGAAATTTAAGTAAATAGACAATTAATTGTTTTTAACTATAATGGGGTTAAATCAAATTAAATTATTCAGAAAATAATTAATGTTTTCATGAGATGCAAGTGGTTCATATTACAGGGAGGTTGATATTATAGCTTATACATATAACTTCTTTCTTCGTTCGTTGTTATATAAGTTTTTCTTAACTTCTTTTTACCAGCCCTTCTTCATTGAATATCTACATTATATTGAAACCGAAGCTCTCATAACTAATTGATTATTTTAAAAAGAAAGTTGAATAACTTTTTTAAAGAAAAACTCAAGGACTCTTAGGTTAGAGTCTCAATTAAACAATTGTACTATTTTTTTTTCATATGAACTAAATTGTAACATGTAAACAAATTATACTTTTTTGTCTTAATGAAGAAAAAAAAAAAGGAGGACTCTTATTTTTTTCATTATTATATTTTTATTATTCCTATACCTACCTATCTATAAAAAAACCTTTATCTAAATTTTAGTACTAGTAAAAAGAGTCAAACCAATAACAAAAAGGTTTTATATAAAATTGAATTAAAGATATTGTAGCGTTTTATGACCGAATGACTAATTTCCTGAATAAATTGTATACTAATAACTTAAAATAGTTAAATTTTTAATGACAATAATCTGAAAGAGTATATAATATAAAAAGAAAATTAAAAAACTAAAACTATGTAAAAGAATTTTAAACAATTAGCACTTTAACATTTAAGAAGATTATTTAAAATATTGGCACTTTCTAACTTAAAATATTTTTTAAAATTTTTAAATTTTTTCTTTAAAAAACCTGAAACATTTTAAAAAACATTAAAAATGCAAGTCATTTTTTCTATGTCCTTGATATTTGAATAAAATTTAAATATTAAAATGTTTTTTTTTTTTAAAGCTTTCCATAATTTGTTATCCAAATCTTTTAAGTTTCACGAATTTTTGTACCTTTTAGCACATTTAAGAAAATTTTTTTTTTATTTTAACTATGTTCGTCCGTTAGTCGGTTTACAAAACTTTTGCACCATTTAAGATGGAACAATGAAATTTTAATCATGAAAAAATGTAATTAAAAAAAGAGAAGAACTTTTTTCTGTAGCCTCATCCAATCCGTTGCGGATCTACAACCTCTCAAAGTTCGAAAAAGCTTTATTTTAAAACGTTTATATTTTAAATTCAGGTTCATTTTTTTGTAATCGAAAAATATCAAACGATAGGACGTTTTTTGAGCTTTCTAAATTTTGGTTCCTTCATATTTTCGGATCGCTGTTAGTTAGATCTTAAAATTTTTAGAGGTGTATATATTCTTTGAGAATAATTTCAAGCTTTCTCAGTAAAAAGTTTTGAACTTCTTCCTATTTTAGAACTATTAGAGCTCAAATATAAATATTTTTTTATTTTTAAACACTTGTGAAAATTTGTTAAAAATAAACTATTAGAACTGTAATATTATTATTTTATATATAAATAACAACTTTTCATAGTTATATAGAATATCCTTAAAACTTTTATATGTGAATAAGAGCTTTTCTTAGTTATATAGAATATCCTTAAAATTCAAAAAGTTGTCTCTTACATAAAATATATTTTGGTGAAAAAGTAATCACAACTCTGAAATATTTTTATTGTCTTTTTAAGAATGTGCGGCCTTAAAATCCTTTGGTTTTATATGTTACCCTGTTAAATAATAATATTATTAATTAAATTTAAATTCGAGTTCGAGTTCGAATTTGAATTGAATTTGAAATTTATATTATACATAATATATAAATTTTACCCCTTATAACGATAATAAATCACTTTTTAAAAATTGAAAAAAAAAAAAATAATCTTATAATAAAAAAGTCTTAAAATAGGCTTTCAATACTAAATTTCAATTCAATTAAAATTTCCTTTTTTTTTGTTCCTTTTTTGTATTTTAAGAAAGACTCTGTTTTAGTAAGCGTATAAACATTTCTTTTTTTAAATATCATGTTAGAATATGTATAGTTTTTTATTTTATTTTTTAGTCTCTGTCTAGACAAAACTGATTTTAATTATGCATGGAGGCGACTATAGATTATTTTTTAAAAAGTATGCAAATTATCACATTTGATTCGGTTTTTCTTTCTTTTTTTTTGTTTTTTTTTTTGTATATTGAGTTCTGAGTCCTAAAATTAGACATAGAAAAGTTCAAATAAAGTTAAGTGTTATTGTAGTGTTTCTGTTTTTTTTTTGTTTTTGTATTCCTTTGAAGGACGTTTATTTTATTTTGTATAAATAAAAGAAATATTGCAAAGTTTTCATACATTAAAATACATAAAAATAAAAAATTGTTTTGGTTCGAATATAAATGTGTTTTATGTTATTAATGCTCTTACTTTATTTGATAAAAAGTCTCTTATATGTAAAAAAAACTTTTCTATATTTTTAATAGCTTCTATAGAATTTGAACAAAAACAAAAAAAAACACAAAATGAAAAAATAATTTGTTAGATTTAATGAGGTCATTTATATGTACTGATACTAAAGTTTTGTTTCGTAAAAATATTCAAATTAAATACTGATTTAATTTGAATTTGATACATACATCTTTTAATGATTATAACTGGTTTTTTTTTAGTATTTAAAGGACCTTGAAAGTTTTGTTGGATATATAAAGGGATAGTTTTTTTTTAGAAGATGTGCATTTAACAGAAAAAGTGTTAGATGATAATTTTCTCAAAATGATTGTTGGAATTAATGGATTTTATTAGGATTTTCGTTAATTTCGGAAATTTATTTTTTAATGAGGAGTTATTCGTTATTTGAAGCAATTTATTAGTGTTAAAATAGATTTTTGTTGTTGTTCTAAAATATTTTACATTAAATATAATCTTAATACTTGAACAAGGACAATTATAATCATTGTAAAATTTTTTTACGTGCCAGATCAATAAAGTCTAATACCAAGTGTTTATGATGGTGCAATATAAAAGGAATGGCAATTATTTATTCACTGTATAGATCAATGGCTCCCAACATTTTACAGCTGGTATCATACCCCTTGGCAACAATTTAGAATTTCATGTACACCACTCCCAATTTTTTTTTTAAATCATGCATGAAAACAATATTAATATCATACATGTAAAGAAAAAACTTTTTATTTGGTAATTAAAAGGTAGGTATACAGTAGTAAAGTGAGTATTATTAAACATATAAAGAGAAACTTTAAAGTGAGTATTATAATAACGGTAGCGTCTTTGAAAAGGACGGTAGTGTTTTTGAAAGGGCCAATATATGAATATGAATACAATAGATCTAACATCATACTTTCAAAATCACTGCCTATTTTTTTGATATTTCGCAATTCAATGAGCTCATCTTTTGCGTCATCAGAATGACATCCCTAATTTGATTTAGTAGAATTGTGAAAGGGTTTTTTATTCAATTGTCGGCTTGATAATAATATTTCTCCAGTCATTAAATTTTATTATACCCGTACGATAGGATCGGGTATAATAAAATTACTCCTCCGTTTGTAACACCTCGAAATAAGCGAGCTAGATATACCTTCAAAGGTATGGATCGGATCAGAAAAAAATTCTAAGACTTTTGAGCCATGTCCGTCCGTCCGTCCGTCAGCACGCTAACTCAAAAACTAAGAAAGCTAGAATCTTGAAATTTACACAAAATATTTTGGGAATAATTTGTAGGTTCCCTATTTTTTTTGGTTGAGTTTGGACCAAGCCTTAGGGTAGCTCTCGAACACCTAACTTTTAGATCCCCACATTTTTTTTGCAATAGAGCTATGAAATTTTAACTACTGATAGATCTCACAAAAATATTAATTTTATTTTTAATAACTTTTTTTTGTAGCCCCACCCTTTACGGAGCTACAGCTCCCCAAAGGTTCAAAAAAGCTTTATATTTAAATTGTTATAGCACAAGTTGTATAAGGTATATCTTCATTTTGAAAACGCCAAACGATTACTACTTTCATTAGCTTTAAAAGTATATATACAATAAATATATATTTGTGGCATACGGTGTCTTAATTTACCGTTATGCGAAACTCAAATTTTGCAAAATTCTTTAACCCTTCCATCTTCTAAACGGTTAAAGTTGAAAACTTGAAATTCTGACAGAAGTTAGATCTTTGAAAATTAGTATGAGTCACTTCAGAAATTTTTTTCGTATCACCCCCCGTTTAGGAGCTGTAAGGGGTCAAAAACTGAAAATTTCCTATTTTTAAACACCTGTAACTTGAACACCTGTTAAAATTTTTTTGAAGTAATACACAAAAATTAAAGCTTCAACATTATACTCTTATTTCTGTTAATAACTTTTTTTAATAGTATAGGGTTACTTTATAATTGACGAAAGTGTTACTTGATTTTTTCAAATTTTCTAACAAATTTCTTTAACTAATTTTTTGCATTTGTTTTACTCGATAATTTGAAATTGTTGAGGATATAATGCGTAGTACAAAAAAATGTAAATATATAAACAACATAACGGTTGCTTGAAGAATTTTTATTATTATTTATATGATATTGATATATATACATACTTCTATAATATCATGTTTATTTACATATCGTATATGTCACTAGTGAATGAATGATAAGAGTATATATGTATATTATATAGCGCCGTATTTACATACATATATATATTTTATTGTACTTATAAGAAATTATTCTGTCAATGGAATATTTAAATATAATATAATATAATATTTAAAATTATATTTACTATTTTGTACTAAGTAAATTTAATATACATTCACCGCTTAGTATTAAATGGTACTATAGAATATTTGACAAAGTTTTGGATTGATAATCGTTATGTGGAAGGTTAGAATCTGCTTTTGAAGAATGTACATATAAACATATAGTTTGAATATATGTACAACCCATAGTACTAGAAATTATAAAATTCACCCAAATTATTTTAAAATACTAAAATATTAAAAAAATAATATTGTAAGCAGAGTGACAGGCTGTGAACATACTAACGGTTCGTACGGGTATCTAAGAGTTGACAAAGTCAACTGTATTCTTCCTCGTTTTTATATAAAATTTCAATTTATTACTTGTTTTTAATATTACGGTGAAAAAGAAAAATCAGTGCGAGTTCACATACCCCCTGGAAGCACTTAACGTACTCCTCTCAGGGCCCTCAGATTGGGAACCATTGGTATATATAAAAAGAATGATAAAAACTATATTTTTAAAATGATTAAATTTTAAAATTTTGATTTTAAATTTACATTATATGTCCAATTTGTCAGGGCCGAAAAATTGGACATATAATGTTTTAGTTTAGTTTTTTAGTTTTAAAAAATGCAACTTACAGTCTATATATTGGTATAATCCAGAAAATAAGAATAATGATGATAATATAACCATAATTAGGATTTGTCCCAAAATCCACAAAAAACAAAATCCATAATGATTTTTGTCACAAATAAAAAATCCACAAAATGCACACAAAAAAATCCACAATCATTTTAAATACTTAGTTGTTGAAATATGTATGTATGTAAAAATAATAAGAGAGAACATTAAGTTTGGTTACAAAATCAGGGTTCAATAATTTGTTTAGCGAGGGTTTTGGGGTGCCTGCCTCCACTATTTTAAATTATTTGTTGTGCAAATATATATGTAAAAATGATAATTATGAAGGACGTTTGACTTGGTTACAAAATCAGGGTTCAATAATTTGTTGAGAGGGGACTTGGCAGCGTCAGCCCCTACAGCTTTGTATTTTTTGATATTCAAATATGTATGCAATAAAAATAATTAAGAAGAATTTTAAAATTTGTTACAAAATCAGAGTTTTTTGCTTTTTCCAGAGTATTTAGGCTTTTTATTTATGGATTTCAATTTGTAGATTTGATTATCAACTCTCATAATTATATACAATTAATACTCGTACATAGTGCATACATATCACATTATACTATACTTAAAGAGTTTTTTAGTTTTGTATTCATTAAAATTTAATTGTTTGTATTATAAAATCAAAAAAAAAAAAAAAATAATAAATAAAATAAATATTAAAAAAAAGGAGACAAAAAAAAATAAAATTAATTTAAAAACACTTTAGAAGAAATGACACAAGTAAATGTCAAGAAATAATGAAAAATTGATGAAAAATTTAAAGAAAATCCTATTTGTTGATAAATTACATGTATATATATATATATATATTTGTATATATACATATAATATTATTATATTTTATTCGAATATTTCTTAAAGTTATATTAAATAAAATAAAAAGAAATAACAAGATAAAAATAACAATTTCCAATCAAATGTTGTTATTTGTCTTTATCCTAAGGATTGAAATGCTTAGGAGTCCCTTGGGAATTTCTTTTCAACTTTTTATATTATTATTTTTTTTTGTTATAAGTTGTTGACAAGAATTGTTATATCTCTATTTCAAGGATTCTTACATTATATCCAATAAAAAAAATTTATTCATGTATGTATATATATTTATGTATAAAGTATAGTGTGTTCTTATTATATTGATTGGGTGGATAATAAGCGTACAAAATGTTTTTTTTTTCTATTTTTTCTATGTTTTCTTTTTTTGTCATTATTAGTTTAAGAGAAAAGTTAAAAAAAAAAAAAAAAAAAACAAGCAAATTAGCATTCATCTCTTTTATATCCTTTTTATAAAATAAAAGGATAATGATATAGACTTTATTTTATTTTTTTTGTTTTTCTCATCCTATGCTAATAGAATATGTACAAACACGTATATGTGTACCTTTTATGCGAACTTACCGTAATGATTCGTTATGAAGGTCGCAATTTCTTTAATTTTCGTTGAAAAAAAGGAAACCGTTAAAAATAAAAAAAAAAAAAAACAAAAAATCATTTATTGTTAAAGCGCCTATCAAACAAATTTTTTATTTTTTATTTTTTTTTGTGCTTGTTATTTAATATGAGTTATATGTTATACATATATGAGGGTAGCCATAGAAGTTATAATAATTTTATTTTTCTTAATTAATTTTTCAACAAAAAAAAAAAAAAAAAACAAAAACAAAAGAAAAATATAACACTTACTCTTATATATATACAGATGGGTCTTAAGAATAATACTATTGTATTTTGCATAAAGTTCAATATTAAATTTTGAATATATATGTGTATATACATTGTATTTATATGTAAATACTAATTAAATTTATTAATATAAAAAAAAGAAAAAAACAAAAACAATGTTTATATTTTATTTATATAAATAATGGTTTGGTTTTGTTCTAATTTTATTAGAGAAATGATAATAAAATCAGTAATAATAAATTTTAAATGAAATAATATTTGTCTAGACGAGGATTTTTTAAGGATTAGAAAAGTTTGTTATTTTTTTTTTCTATTTTATTTTATATTTTTATCACATTTTTTTCAATATTATTATTTTGTTTGATAATTTCATTATTATTTTTTTTTTTTTTTTTTTACTTCAATTAAGAAAATATTTATGTATTATGCATGTTTACATGTTTTTATAAAAAAAAAAAACAAAATATGGCCTGTGATTTATTTGCAGGATTTTTATTTTTATATATAATTTCATTTTAGAATAGAATAGTCCTTTAAAAAATAACAAAGCCTCTGCTTAAAAAAAAACACAAAACAAATCACAAATATTCATAATCCTTCAACATTTTTTTTTTTTGTTATTATTTTAACTATAATTATTCACCTAAAGTTATGTATGTGTGTGAATGTATTTATGAGACAGTAATTGTGTTAGGTTCGTTTTCATTTTATGATGTCTATAGAGGAAAGGGTAAATATTTAAAAGATTTTTGAAATATGAAAATTATGACGCCACTTGAACTTGTTCTATTTTCTTTGTCTCTTTGATTGTATTCTATATATTGTATTGTCGTCTCATTTATTTTTATACGATTCGTGAATAATTCTTCTTTTTGTTTTTATTTATTTATTTTTTTTTTTTTAGTACATTCCTTTATATGAACCAGAAGAAATTCAATATAGAAATTATTTATAATGCTTATAATCGATACAGTGATGGGAAAAAATAAATTTGCAGTAAAAGTTGACTTTTAAATATATTTTTGTAGATAGTTTATTTATGTATTATGTAATATTTTAATAATTATAGCATCAATTAATTAAAGTATATGTAATTCGAAATGGGGGGCCTCGGTGGCATATTGGGTGAGAGCGTATAAAATATGCTGTAAACACCGAGGGCATGTAGGTTCGAATACCACACACGTCGTAAGAATTCTTCCCCCTTACGACATTTATTGTCACGCCTGAAAAGGAAAGGCTGTGTAATTTCCTGTTCACATTTATGTGGCAGAGAAATGCACTAACAAAAAAAGAAAAGAAAAAAAAAATTCGAAATCAATTTTCTGTTCTTTTTTTTATATATTCAAAGTATTTGTAACCTCTGGAGTGCGTTTCGTTTCTTACTTTCACCGTGTTAAACTTACTTTATTAAGTAAGCAAAATGTTACTTTATGACAGACAAAGTCGTTTCGAAATTACCAGAGTATAGAGTTTAATTAACTTCAAGACGTTACAATTAGCGTTTCGAAATGCGCATTTGATTTGAAGAGTTAACTTTTTTAATCCTACTCAGAAGCAGAGTTCACAAGTGTTACAAATGTCAATGTCTTATGAACTGTCATTATTGTTTTTTTTTTTTTACATTTTAATATTATAAATTTACATACTATTAAAATAATTGATAAAGAAATCGCTCAATTGAGCTAATATAATACTTCTTAAAATTAAAATTTTTTTTTGGAATATTCCATAATTTGTTTTAAATAAATAAATGTTTTCATTTAATTTTGGACATTTTAAATTCATATTTAACTCTAGTCGTTTCGAAATGGCATATTTAACTGTACTCGTTTCAAAATGTCAGAGTGAATTAACTCTACATGTGAATGTGGTAGTTAATTCTGCAAACGCATAAACTTTACTCGGAGTAAAAATTGAAACGCGTTCTTACAGGATTTCAAAAAGCACTTGCCAATTGATATGCTTTGGATGAATGAATATCTTTTTAAAACATATAAATTAAAATGGAGTTATAAAGTAACTCTTTTAAAAAAGCGCTTTTAGAATATATAAAGATTCTTTCTGATTTTTTGCAAATTGTAAGAAGGAAGTATATCAGATGAAGAGAACACATTTGGTAGTATCAAGTTATAGCTATTTTTATAATTGATAAGAACATAATTATTTGTAATCAAATCACCCAGGACGATGAAAGAAAAGTTTTCAAAATTATTCAATTAAGGAAGCTCTTAAAGAAATCATGTTAAATTAAATCATTATTTCAGTTTTTTGATTGGAACTGTATATATTATTTTTAAATTTAAAATGTATGTATATATTTTTGTCAGTATGTATAGATATAGATATATAAATAAAAGTTTAGAAGTTTGGTATAAATGTACTTCATATTTTATATGCTATACATACATTATTGTATTATATTCTAAATAGACTTACGAAGTAAATCTTGTGGAAATCTTATCGTAACTCGTTTACGGCTAATATCATTCTTTTTATTTTTAATATTTTTTTTTTCTTAAGGAGGCACTTAGAAACTCTATTTCATGATCAGCGCCATACATTTATATTTTTTCTACAAAAGAAAAAACAAAAAAAAAAAAGAAAACATTTATATTTATGATAATATGAGTTTTAATGTATGTGTGTGAATATTTATAAGTGGTGTACGACATTATTATTACCTCTATTTCAATTTTTTTGTTTTTATTATTATTGTTGTTTTTTTTTGTTTTGGAGGAAAGATGTAAGAGTGAATTACTTACGTTCTATTGTTTTATTATTTTTTTACTCTGTTTTTTTTTTCCACATGCTAGAAAAAATAATAGATATAAAAAAAGGAATGATAAAGAAAGAAAGAAAGGAGTGAAAAAGCGCAATCTTTTTTTTTTTGTTCTTATAATTTTTTATTTTTTGTTTTTTTGCAAAAGCACCAGTAACTAAATTATGCTATTTATGTATCTTTTTATTTTTGCTTAGATAGCAATTTATTTGCTTCTATAATTTTGTAAATAATGGCAAAAAATCCTTTCTTCTACGAACACATATGTATCTGTACATCATTTAAATACATATTATATAGGTATTCATTTATTTTTTTAGTATATTTGAAGGATTTTATTCTTTATAACAGTAACAATTTTATTTTTTTTATTTTTTTTTTTGAAAATTTATTATTTTTATTGAGTAGAAATAAATTTGTTTTTTTTTTTTTCGTTTTTATTCGATTGTATTCCAATATTCTGAAATTTTTGAACTATTTGGTATCGGTATCATATGGTATGGTAGAAGTATTCAAAGGATATATATATTTTTTTTAAAATGAGCAAAAGATAGAAAGAGAGGCATGAATAAGAATGGATAAAATTGATTTGAATTTGGGATTTGAAAAATAAAACAACTTTCATTTTACTTAGATTGAAATCTTCTAATATTTGAAATGAGTGAAAAAGACAAAACAACAAAAGGAAAATATAAATATATACAAAGGAATAAGAGAAGAAGATAAAATAAAGAAAAAAATACAAACGTGGGTTTAAATTGAATATTGATTTTAAATTTTATTTAATATATGAAAATATATTATGTATATATAGGTACATAAGTATATAATATACGACAAGAATTCATTTATGCAAAAATTTCACTCGAACAAAAAAAATTTTTAAAGAAAGCTGAAAAACAAAAAAAAACATGAAAACCTTTTGATCACAAAACAAAAAAATATTAGTTGAAAAAAAAAAGGAAATATTGAAATCACTGAAATTCTATATTTATCTTCCAGAAAAAATCTGATCCCTCTTTTGATTACCAAATAAGTTTTGATGTGATAAACACGCATGATAAAAATAACACCTTTAGGGGTTTAAATCATGCATTTATCCAAAAAAAAAAAAATAAAATAAAAAAAAAATTCAAAACAAAAGAAAATAGAGGAAAATGAGTGGAAAATAGGAAAAATACATATTAGAATGAGAAAGTTCTGAAGTAAAATTGTAATTTTTTCCACTTGCTTACGTGTTTACTATTTATTATCCTTTTTTTTTAAGTATTTTTTTAAAGATATTTTTGTTCATATTTATATATAACATATTATAATGTAATATATGTCATAATATTATGTATATATATATGTATATATATATATATTGATATGTTTAAATTATATTAGGGGTATAAATGTTAGGGTTCACCCTTAAAACGCGACTATTAAATTCATTGATGTGTATATAAAGATTGTTAACTGATTGGTTGGTTGGTTTATTAGATGGTTGATTGTTAGGTATAGCGGAGGCAGCATAGAATGAGAATCATTAAATTCATTCCAATTGCAAACTAAGGAAAATAGAATAATTTTTTTTTCTTTACTTTTATTTTTCACCTATTACAGATTTAATAGATTTTTCATAAAATTTTCATTTAATTTTTGTTGTATTATTTAGTTTCGATTCGTTTCGTCCTTTTTATACCACTTATGAATATGAATAAGTTGGGATATAAAATACGATAAGTATATAGAAAAAAAAAAAATTTTTTTTTTCGTGATGTTTATACAAATAAAATTGAGAATAAAGAGGGTAAAACGAAAAAAAAAAAAAAATGAGGAAAAATTTATTTTCTAACATAAAGTTTTGTTGGACGTTTTGAGGGTTATTTTGTTCTGCTTCTAACTCAATATTTTTGCTGATTTGAAAGAATACTGATTTCATGGGATGGCAAAAACAAAATGAGAAAATGAGATGAGAAATGAAATCCTTTTTGTTACATACTATAAAAGTTTTCTATTTCATATAATATAATTCAATATAAATAAGTCATCAAGGTGTGAATATAGATTACCGATTTTGTGATAAATTACTTATATTGAATGGGCTTAAAAAAATGGTTTCTTTTTCTATTATGTATTTGTACCATTAAATGTGTACAGTATGTTTAATGTATATATATGTATTTTTATACATGGAGTAAACTTCAATTTCAGAATTTTCAATTTATGGAATTTGATTTTTGTCACCATCATCATCATCATCATAATCATCATTATCATAATATTACCAGCAGTTCAGATTTAATCAGTAATTTTGTTACATTTTGTTTTTATTTTTATTTTTGGGTTTTCGTTCATTTTTGTTAGTCTTAACTTGGTCTGGCTAGCTTGTGAATCTACTTCTGTATTGTTTTTTTTTTTTTTTGTTTTTTGCTTATTCAATTCAATTATTTTTACCGCCTGACTGGTTATTATTTTTTGGTTCATTGACAGGAATTTTAATAGATGGTATAACAAAATTATAAGTAAAAAAAATATAAGAATTGAGAGGATATTAAATTAAAGGTATGAAAGAACATGTTTGTTGTTTTATAAATGAATTTTTGAAAAATCTATTTTTTTGGTTTAAGGATTTTGTTTAAAGAAGACCAACGATTTTAAAATATTAATGAGGTAAACTAGAATAAAAAAGTTCTTGTTATTATTTTTGTTGATCTTTAACTTTTTTTTTGACACCAATTTTCAATATATTTCAGTTAGGTTTTATTTGGTTTTTTAGTTATTTTAAAATTGACATTTTAGACAAATGTCTTTCGATTGTCCTTTTAATGTTGATGTTTTTTTTTTTAGTTTTTAGAAAAAAGAGTTTATGAACATTTTCGACTTAATTTGGTAAGTTATAAATTATATATTTTTTGTGACCTCTTCAATTTAAGGATCTCCCTATTATATAAATTTTTAGTTTACGGATATTATATTTTAAATTATAGAGATTATTTTTAATTATGCAAATAAATAAAAAATTTAAAATCAAAATGTGAGAAAAATGAATTGAGTTACAGGGTCGAATGAATAAAATTATGAGCTTGAACTCAAATCTAATTTTTGTAAACAATAGTAGTTTTTGGTTTAAAAGTCAAATTTGAGTACAAGCTCAAATTTATGATTTGACAAGGGATTCAATATAAATTTTTACCAATTACTGCAAATTTATATTTTTTGCGTATACGTTTTAATCAAACGTATTTTTAACATAAACAGTGCAGTTTTCGATGTATAAAAACTTTTCAACGTTTTAGTTGAGACAGAACTAAACTAACTCTATCAACAAAAAATAACGGTCAAAAAGTAAAAATGCAAAGTGATGGTTAAAATCACATAGCCACTTAAAAAGATTAATAGAAAATAAATAACTAGAGTTAAAGCCCAGACGAAATAAACTATACAGACGAACAGTTTCATATAAAAATTTTAAGTCTTTTTTAGGAACCAACATGCAAATTTTTTTGGAGCCAGACTACGTATTTTAGAATATTTAAATAGCAAAAATTAAAAATTTATAGAATAGATATTTTTTTGTATTTTCAATTTTTGTAATTTAAATATTCTAAAATACTTAGTCCTAGTTCCATAAATTGCTTAGTCTGACTCCAAAAAAAAAATAAAAATTTTTATATGAAACTGATCGTCTGTATATTTTATTTAGTCTGGTGGTTAAAGTCAAATGTAAGATGGCGAAAGATGGCGTCGGTGTTTACAGAGTATTTTATACGCTCTTACCCACTAGACGGCCGAGTCCCCTTACGAAAATTTAAATCTATATTAACTGATACACATTTTATGAATTGAGCAAAGGATTGTTTTCTTTAGCATTAAAAAAATTTATATTTTTAAATAAAAATATATATTAATATATAAACAAAAATTTTAATTAATAAAATAATTTAAAAAAATTGTTTGTTGTACTTACCGTACGCAAGAATGATACATCATCCTGCTCGGAGCCACCCTCGGCTTCTGCCATATTTTAATTCAAAAAAAAAAAATATTTTGTTATTTTAATATAATTTAATTACTCCAGTGTAGAAAATTTTTTCGTTGCTTTTTTTGCTGATTTATTTAATTTTTAATAAAAAAATCCGTTATAATATTTGTGACGTCACAATGTACGTCACACGGATTATTGTTAAAATTTTCCGTAATTAAAATTAAATTTTTCCGTTACTATTATTTAATTATTATTCACTTAATAAAATTTTAAAATTATAAAAAAAAAAAAAAAAATAATAATTTAAAGTTTAAGCGTCGATAAAAAAAAATTAAAAATAATTTCTTTTTTATTTATTAATAATTTTAATTGAGTTTTGACTTTTCTTTTGTTATTATTATTATTATTTTATTTTTTAATTTCGTTTTACATTTTTATAATTAAAATAGATGCATATTTATTATTTTTTAAATACATTATAGTGGCTAAAAAAGCGCTATTGTTTTTTTTTAAACACTTTTTTTTTTCTCTTTTTGATATTATTTTATTTTGATTTAACCCACTGCCCTTGCTTTATTTACAGTTAATTAAATAAAAAATAAATAAAATATTTTATAATAGAAATTTTTAAAAAATTTCAATAATAAATAATTAAAAAAGTAAAAAAAAAAAAAACAATTTAAATTAAATATTTTATAAAATAAATTTTTTTTGTATGATTAAAATGATGCTCTTAAACCACTTTAGTATAGGTTTAGTATAGGAAATCAAATTAACCACAATTTCTGTTGAGTTATTGGTTTGGCCTTTGTATTTGATTTAAATCGATTAATTGTTAATATTTTTTATTTATTTATTTTTTTTGTAGAAATATCATAATTAAAAATTAGTCTAAAATTTTAATTGATTGCAAAAAAAAAAAAAAAAATGTTATGGTATTGAATAATTTCAATAAATACATCATTTATTATCATTGATGATGAAGTATTGTTCATGATTTATGATTAGTATATTTTTGTAAAGATAAAAAAAAAAAAATTTCGATGAAAAAAAATTAAGCGTAAAGAAAAAGAAGTTATCTGAATAAAAAATTTCATCTTTAAAATACAATTTTATATTATTGTCAAAAATACAAAATTTTGTTATACAGACACTTAAAAAATGAAATGTATTTGTAATGAACTTTCGTCCTTGATTTTGATTAAGAACAGTAAAAAAAAAAAAATTTTTTTTTCCAAGGACGATTATTTTATATTTTAATATGAATATTAGACGATAGCTATATTGTAATCTAATAGGCATTTTATTTTTTAAACACTTCCAGGTTTTCATTCTTGAATTTCATATTATTTTTATATAGGCATTTAAGGTACTGAACTTTATTTATTAAAAGGTAAGCATTTTTTTTTAAAAATCAGATAAGCATCATTTGAAAAATTATTTTTTGTATTTTTAAATAAATGTTTTGAACAATTATTTTTTTTTTGTTTTTTTTTTTTTTTTTTTTCTATATTTTTCAATTCAACAAACAAAAGTATAGGTATATTTTTCTAATAATGAGAAGTTTTTCAATTTTTTTTTTAGCACAGCAGCAATAATATTGAAAACAATAACAATAATCAACAAAACAATTGCAGTTTTTTATGAAAAATTTATTATTATTTTTTTATTTTATTTTTTATTTTCTAATAAAAGCAACAGTACCATTTTTTAAAATAATATGTCGGTGCAATAAAAACATCACTTGTATTTTTATAAAAGTTTCAAGGTTTCAATTCTAGTTTTACTGCACTAGAAATGAACAATTTATTGACATTGAAATTTTTTTTTTGTTTTTTTTTTTTTTTCAATATTGTTTTAACACTTTTAAATTTTATGATATATGTAAGTGTAAAAAAAAACCACTAAACTGTTTATTTTTTTTTCATTTTAAGATTCAGTATAATATTTTTTATTTAATATACAATGTATTAAATTTATCCACTATATGATATTAAATTATCATAATATAAAAAATTAAAAATTTTTAAAAAAGAAAAAATAAAAAAAAAATTTTTTTAATGTGTTTTAAAATTAAATTTAGCAGAAATTTTTAATTTCCTCATTGAATAATTAACATTTAAGACCCTACTAAAAAGCTTTTATTCATTCCTAACCATTCTGTTGTATATGAATAGAATAAGCTTTATATTGCTCTAATTTTCTTTATTTTCTTAATTTTTTTTTTTTTTTGCCAATCCATTCACAATTCTTTATTGTTTTTAAAAGAAGAAAAAAAAAACTTTTGCAAGGACTAACTAAACAAATTACTGTACAGACAATCAAATTAGCCAGCTACGACAAAAATAAAAATAAAAATACACAAATATAATCAAATATTCAAATAAATTAAAATAAAAAAAATTTTTTTTTTTTTTTAAATATCCTTTTGTCTAATTTGCCTTAGCAAATATTAAGATATATTTTGTTTATGTTATTCATTAAAGTAATTTTATTTTTTTGTTTTTCCTTTTTTTTTTTTGTTGGTTCAAATATCTGTGATAAAAAGCTTTTTTTTTTGTCTTTTTACTTGGAAAAGCTCTTCTTTAGCCTATCTTTCTCTTTATTTCTTTCATCTATAGTGAAAATATATATAGTGAAAAATCAACCCAACCAAACTAATAAATTTTCAGTAACCGCATGGATATTTTTTACAGTAAATTTTTGGGACTATGTCAAGTTAAACAGAACTGAATTCTCATTCTTATTTTCTGTACAAAAAAAAAAAAAAAAAAAACAAAACAAACACAGAAAATGTAAAAGAAAGTGGAAAAAGTGCCTCTGGTTGCTCATTAAATGGTTTCAAGTGATTTTTAGTTTTTTCTTTTTTTGCCATTTTTATTTCAAAACACAATATATTTTGAGTTGATTGCAGGACATGCGCATTTTATTATACCGGGTTCAGTGTATTTTTTGATTGTAAAAGAAATAATCATACAATTTTTCAACATTTATCTGTATAAATTACAAATATATATACATATATTATACAAATAATATACAGATGGAATATAATCAAAAATAAATATTATGATTCAATTTAAATGTACATGTACATACATACATACATACAAACAAACTATCGTTTTAATGGAAAATTGAAAACTCACGTGCTTTTTATTCGTATAAAACTATAAAGGAATAAAAATAATAAAAACAAAAAAAAAAAAAAACAAAATATTCCGATGCTGAGTAAATATACTAAAAGAAATTAGTTAGGTAATTTTGACAAAAAAAAAAAAAAGAACATAATCAAATTAATATTGAAAAATGAAAAATATTAAATTGAATGAAAATATTTTTGTTTTAAGAATATGAACTTTTTAAATTTTATTTTATATTTAAATATTTAAATTTTATTTTCAAAATATTTTCATATACCTATGTACATATGTATATATATAAAAATTGAAATGAATTTAAAACAGTTGTAGGTGTTAGAAAAAGTGTTTAATTCTTTTGTTTTGCCAAAATTGCCAAAAAAAAATTTTTTTCCTTTTGGAAAAAATATTTATAGAAAAAATTTTGTTACGAAATGAAAAAATTTTAGTATAGATATAGACAAAATTACATTAATTTGCCAAAATAATTAAATATATATTTTTTTAAAGTACCTATAAATAATATTTTTTCATTGATTAAAATATTATTAAAACAAAAAAAATTTTATATCGTGCCTGTTCATAATTACACCGAAAAAAAAAAAATTTGCATGCATTTAACAAATTAACAAATAAAAAAATGAAATAAAATTTATATATTATACAATTTTTTATATTATTTTTAACTTATAAAACCAAAATGAATAAAATGTCCTTGAATATTACTTGAACTAACTTGTTTTACGTAAGAGGCTTGATTTGTTTATTGAATGCCAATATTGCAGTATAAATTAGAAATGAATTTTGAATTATTATATCCTAAAGCTAATAATAGAATTGCAAAATTTTTTTAAACACGAATAAAATTAAAGAAAATAATAAAACTGTCATGAAAATAATAAATACATATATATTAGCTAAAAATATGTTTTTTTTTATTATTTTGACATTTTGTATTATGCAATAAGCTTTGAGTTAATAAATTTGACTTTTTCTATGATATAATGAACAGTTTCGGAAGATTAAAAAAAATTAAAAACAAATATATAAGTAATAATAAACCATTAGGTTAATCATAATTAGTTATCAGATATACCTGTTTTACTTTAACTGAAGACATTTTTACTTTAAATGAAGAAATTTTTACTTTGAGTGAACATTTTTTACTTAAAGTAAAGAAATTTTTACTTTAAATGAAAACATTTTCACTTTAAATGAAGACATTTATAATAACAATTAAAGTAATCAAAAAAATACATACATATATAATATATATATACATATACATACATAAATATTAGATACATAAATATTAGATACATAAATATTAGATACATAAATATTAGATACATAAATATTAGATACATAAATATTAGATACATAAATATTAGATACATAAATATTAGATGCAAATATATGTATTACATAAGTTAAATATATGTATATTAAATATTTATATAACATAAATTTTTCATTTAAAATAAAAATGTCTTCACTTAAAATAAAAAATATTCAAGTAAAATAAAAATAATTTCATTTAAAGTAAAAAACGTTCACTTAAAGTAAAAAAGTCCTCAGTTAAAGGAAAGAAGATATATATACATATATATATATCGAATGATGTTCAAGATAACCTAAATCTAAGATATTATAAAATAGATATTAAATAGATAACAATAAGATATAACCTATACTGTAAAAGGAAACAAAAAACTGATAATAATGATCGCGCTCAATAGCATCTAGCGCTACAAAAAAACTGCAGCCCTCGATAAAATTTTCTACTGAACGATTTTTTTTTATCTATAACGCTACAATTTAGCGCTACATGAATTTTGCAACAAGAAAATTTTACGCTAAATTATGTAGCGACTTTTTATTGACGTTTATGTGTTTTACATTTTAATGTCAAAAATTTTTGTTTACAAAATTTTGTAAGAATTTTTAGATGTCAAGCATTTTTTTAAAAATTGATAAATTGAGAGATAAAAAATATAAGTTTTAAAGGATTTAAATAAAATAAAAATATACAAAATGTTACACAAAATTAAATGTAATTTGCGGGGAAACTGCTAATAATAAAGAAGTAGAGTAACGAACAATTGTGAAACTTTGTTTGGGTATTAATTTAATAGCAATATAAAATCGTTTTTAAGCTGTTTTATTTTTAAAATTTATAACTGTCGAATGCTAAACGGATTGAATGCTAAAAAAGAAGAATTCACTCAAAAATTACATTTAACTAATTAAGATTTCAAAATAAATATTATTAGCAGTAAAACTACCTTTGTAATGCCATCGAAAATTTTAGTTTTTTTTTTTAAATAAAATAACAAATTTATGAATTCTTTATTGATTCAGTAATGTAATATAACGGATAATTAAGTTCATGAGTTATGATTTTTGTAATAGAATTATGACTTTGGCAAAAAAAAAATTGAATAAAACATGCAACTTTTTTATTTTTAATTTAATATAATATATAAAATAACATGGTAGAATGTAAACCAACGGTTTTTAAAAGCGCACATTTCCAAAACTCAATAAAAACTGTTTAGAAGTGTGACTTGCACAAAAATTTGAAAATTTCATGTAATAGAAAAAATGTGAAAATAGGACATTTTTAAAATTTTGAGGGGCCGTAACTCCGGAATCCTATATAACTAAGAAAAGCTGTTAAAACACATAAAAATATATTATAGAACCTTTAATTTTCATGTCTTGTCGAAAAAAAATTTTTACAGGTGCCTAAGTTACAGGTGTCTAAAAATAGCAAATTATCAATTTTTGAAGTGTAATAACTCCTAAAGAGGGGGTGCTACCAAAAAATTTTCTGAGGAAACTTATACTAATTCTAAAAGTTCTTTCTGGTCTAAAAATTTCAGGTTTCTATCTAAAGGCGTGCCGGAGTTATAAAAAAAGAAATTTCATGCAAAATGTGGTTTTCAAATAACGGTAAATTTAAATAGTAAATTACAAAATATTACAAAATTTTGATATTGTTTTATATAGATAATAAGATTTTCGATCTACTGGCGGTTTTAGATTGCAAAACTATTACGCAAAGCCTGAGATATATACATTTGAAAATGTGGCTTTTTCGAAATTTCGAAGAGCTGCAACTTTGGAACCCTCTACAACTAAAATAAACCTTTAACACACCTAAAAATATATTACTGTAGCTTAAATTTTTATATCTTGCAGAAGTAAAATGTGTACAGGTTCCTAAGTTACAGGTGTTTAAAAATAGCAAATTTTCAATTTTTAAGCCCTAATATCTCATAAACAGGGGGTGGTCCAAAAAAATTTTCTGAGCAAACTTATACTAATTTTAAAAGTTCTTTCTTGCCTCAAAATTTCAAGCCTCTATCTAGAATCGTGCCGGAGTTATGAAAGTAGAAAAATCATGCAAAATTTGGTTTTCACATAACGGTAAATTTAAATACTAAATTTAAAAATATTGTATAATTTTGATATTAATTTACAAAGTTAAAAAAAATACCTGTCGAATGGCGTTTTCAGATTGAACAAATCTTAAGCAGAACATAAGATATATGCATTTAAAAATAGGGCTTTTTCAAAGTTTGAGGGGCTGTAGCTCCGTAATGGGTGAGGATACATGAAAAAGTTGTTCCACAAAATTATTTTTTTATGAGACCTACCCATGGTCAAAATTTTTTTCCTCTATCTTTAGCGGTGTAGAAGTTTTGTAAACAGACGGACGGACGGACGGACGGACAGAGTGAAACTAATAAGCACATTTTTTCAAAATTTTTTTGGAAATGTGCTACAAAAGAAAAATGTGCAGAAGAAAAATATCGGGAGAAATATAAAAATACTCAAATTTACTGAGTAGTATTTAAAAAGAAATAAAAATTTTCTTTTTATTTACATATATTCAAATTTCATCTAGTTTATATTATCTTGAAGTTTTGTAATAATCATATATCAACCATATCATAAATACTTTTGTAATGAAAGTTTTTTTTTACAAATTCTACTGTATGATTTAAATGAGAGATGGTTTTAGTTGATTACAGTGCAATAAGATCAAATGTAAATTTTTGATAGATTATTGTGCTGCAATTGTTACTATACGTTTAGTGCATTTTGCTCCACTTATAATATACTTTTGTCAACCCTACTGCCTCTAATTAAGTAACGAAATTAATAGGTGTTATTACTGGCAGTTCGTCTAGGCTTCTTTATGTAATATGCTCTTTTATTCACATATTTCGCTCGGAATAAAACAACCTGGTTTTATATGTACATATGTTTGGCCGTCTCTTCTTTTCAAATTTTTTGTAAATAATAAATCTAAATGCTTAAACTAAACTGTGAACTACTTATATAAATATGTGCAATAAATCTACTAAAATGGATTTAAAATAAAATTATTTAAATAATTCATAACTATACAGTTATTTAAGGTAATAATTATAAATTTTTTTTTTTTTTATGTTTCCAATAAAATTAATCTAATATTTTTGTTTTATATAAGCATTTTTGTATTTTTAAATATGAAATATAAACATTAAATTGTTATATTGAATTGACATCTGTAACATCATATTATAATAAATTAAAAAGCACTCGAAAATTATATATTTTTTCAATAATTTTTCAAATAAAAATTTTCCTTTTTTCTTGTGATAGGCATAATATTGTACATACTTAATATGTATTTGTTTTTTTTTTACAAGTTTTACAAAATTTTAAAATTTTATAATTATTGTAAAGGACATAACAAAAGGACACTTAATTCGTCGTGTGGTATAATCAAATACAAAATATACGTGACAATTATCTGTGCTAATTTTTTATAATTTGACATGCTCTTCAAAATAATTTTGAAAACCTATACATATATACGTACATGTATATATATATATATATTACTAAAAAATATTTTCATGGGCTTTTGATGGTTATAATTTAATTATTTACAGTAGATGACCACGTACATTTTAATT
Source organism: Poecilobothrus nobilitatus (assembly GCA_947095535.1). Taxonomy (NCBI): domain Eukaryota; kingdom Metazoa; phylum Arthropoda; class Insecta; order Diptera; family Dolichopodidae; genus Poecilobothrus; species Poecilobothrus nobilitatus. The sequence continues at coordinate 28,885,279 of OX352773.1, read as the reverse complement.
ATATTTATCTGTTTGTATTTTTATTTTTATTTTTTTATTTTTTTTTAAACATATTTATTAATTATTTTATGAATATATTTATTTGTTTATAGCCTGTTATATTTGTATATATATATGCCTATATAAAGTAAATCAGTATTAATTGGTTTGAAAAAGTTTAATCATAAATTGTTTTCATTACGTGGTTTTTAAAAAAAAAAAAAAATGACAAAAAAAATAAAAATTGTTTTGCAATATTCGCTTGGTCCGGTGATTTGTTAACGGATATTGTAAATAAATGAACTGTTCATAATTTATTAAAGAGTGGAGAAGGGGGAAAGGGGGTTTTGTATTTTGTATAATTTTAATACTGATAAGATGCTACATAATTTTTTTTTTTTGTAAAAATAATCAAAAAAAAAAAAAAAAAATTCTGTCATATAGGTAATATATTTTTTTTTCATTTTAATAATTATTTTACATTTTTAATCTTTAATATGTTATTCAGTTTTATTAACACCCTGTTTTTAATTTTCTATAATTTATTTATAATTGAATAAAAAATTAAAATATATATATATATATATTTTATTTTTAAATTCCAACAATAATATTCATGTAATTAAATTTTTCTATATTTAAACACTGTAGCTAATAAATAAGGATTTTGGTCAGAAACCATACTGTAATACCACAATTCACTTCATTCCACTACAACGAGCATTGAACCATTTAGTAGTTGGATTTGTCAAATTTAATTATATATCGTATATATATATAGATTTTTTTTTTTTGCTCTAATAAAAGCCATTTTAATTGACTATAAAAACAAAACGTAAAAAAAAAAACAAAAAAAAAAAAACATGATAGTTATCTTTTTTCAATGACGGGCTATAATAAACCACATAAATTGTTATTTTTGAGGTAATTCAATTTTTTGTTTTTCTTTTTTTTTGTTATATTTTTGCAGACTCATTAAAAATTATTGAATTAGGAATATGATAATATTATTTTGATTTTTTTTTTTTCATTCCTAATTTTTATAGATTTTTTTAAAAAGTATTTTTGTAATGAATCCAGGATTAAAAAGTAACTAAATTATGAGCACAAAGGACATTGAATTAAAATTCACTTACAATGAATTTATTTGAAAGGAATTTTGTACTTATATTGAAATTTTGTTAGAAGGAAAAAAGAAAAAAAAAAAACTATTTAAAATTTTGCTGAATTTTATGAATTTTTTTAATTGAAAAAATACAATTTTAATTAAAACTGATTATTTTACTCCTTTTTTTTTTTTTGATGATTTTAAAACTGAATTATTTTTTCATTGTTAATCTTTTTTGTTCCTTGGTTTAAAAAATTTTCTAATGAAATTTCAAATCAATTAAAGCTAAATTGATTGTGATTTAAATTTGTTTTTTTTTTGTCTTTGTATATTTTTGTCCTGATATAAACTTTAAGTTATATTGAAAAAACAAAGAACAAAAAAAAAAAAACAAAGCAAATAAAAAAAAAATACAGAAAGTATAGAATAAATTTCCAACCAATAGAATAAATAAAAATTCTTGTCAAATCTTATATTATAGATTCATGATCCTATTGATGAGAATTCTTGATTAGTCATGCATAACTTGAAAATATCCTTCATTGTACTCAAATAAATAAATATACAGTTACGGTAATTTTTTTTGTTGTATGTATTATTTTTGTGTATAGTAAAACAAACGAATATATTTTTCTCTTATAAAATTTTAGTCTTTTAGAGGAAAAATATTTTTTATTTATATAAGTAAGGAGTTTTTTTTTTTGTTTTAGTTTTGAACTGACATTTTTTTTAGAATTATTTTTAATTTTATTTAAATATTTTTTTTATAAAAACTTGATTTTAATAGCAACTTTTAACTGAGAAACTAAAAAATTAAAAATTATAAAAATTTAAAAAAATTATATTTTAAATGGGGTAATTTGAAACCGATAATTTTAATTTTATAAATACAAGTTGAATACTATTAATGTATAACCTCTAAAAGATAACCAATAAAATGTGTCATAATCCTGATTACAACTAAATGAAATAGAGTTTAGCATTAAATAAAAGTCACTTGGTATATGTATAAGAGTAGTTAGAAAATTAAAGAGGAATCAGAATGAAAGAATCTACTTTTCTAAATTAATTAACAATAAAATCATAAAAACTAAAATTGAACGAATTATAATTCTACCCTAAATAGTTTTATTTTCATAAGTATCAAATTATATGTCAATTACTGTACATATTAATATTTATAATATTGATCGACCTTTAATATTAAAAACCTTCAACAAAATATTTATTCTCATACTTTAAAACAAAAGGGAAAACTTTATTTTTCTTTGTTATTTAATCATAAGGATGCTACAAGTCCTTGAAAATAATTTTTCCTTTACATTGAAAATATGAAAATATGTATAATAACAATTCAATATGTACCTACTGTAAACTATAGTAATATATTATCAAATAATGTTTTTATAATAAATAATAATAATATAAATTAAAATTTCTTTTTATAGTCCTTATTTGTTTAATTTTTTTAACAAATTTAAAAAGAATTTTTTTTTCATTTGACAGACAAGTATCTCTCACGAATAACAAAATTTGTTTTTTTTTTTGTGTGGTTTTCTCAAATGTTAAGATGGATACCTTATGTTTGATACAAAAAAAAAAATTTTTCATTTTGACACAGTTATAAGAAATTTATTATCTAATGTGATTCTCAAAGGATATTAAAAAAGATAATCCAAAAAAAAATTATTTTAAAGTGAAAACGTACAAAATATTTTTTTTTTTTAAGGACAATTTAGAATAAATGTTAAAAAAATCTGCTATAATAAGTGATGGTAGGATATTAAATTATTGTTGACAATAAATATGAAAATCCGATTTTGTTTTTATTTTATTTTTTTTCTTGTTGTTATATTTTTATGTCCTTACAGTGTTAATTTTTTTATTTATGTTTGTTTTTTTCTTTTATCCGCATTACACAGTTACTATCACATGTTTTTAATACATTTTTTTATTTTGATTTTTAGCTGTTTAGTTACTGTCATTATATTTGTTTTTGTTATTGTATTACTGTAAGTATTGCTGCTGCTGCTGCTGCTAACTTAATTACTCAGTTGCCGAAAGCTTTTTTAAATTTTTTACTTTGAAATTCAATGTGTTTCAAGGATTTCTCTTTTGTATGTATTTTATTGTATATAAATGTGAATGAAAAAAGGATATTTTTGACGTTGTTTTTGGATGAAATTATAGTAGAATGATAGTAAAATATTATAATATGTATATATGCCTGGAAGCTAACGTTGTTATTGTTTTACATGTTTTGACATTTGAGAAGAAAAAAGCTTCATATTATTATTATTTTTTTTATTTTATTTTGACACTTCGTCATGTATTTCTCAATGTTTATTATTATTTTGCAGCCTTGTTTTTATTTTCACTTTAAATTTTTTAGACACCATTAAAATTTATAAATATTTGTATTTTATTAATTTAACAAAAATAAAAACCAAAAAAAAAATGGAATTTTGTTTTAAAATATGGTATTTTAATTAAATATTATAAATAAAGACAAAAAAAAATGATGAAAAATCTAACATAACCTCAAATATAAAAATCGTAATCCAAGGTTCGATTCATATTGAGGTTAGAAAGTATTTTTCCTTTGTTTTTATAATTTTATTTAATTTTTAATTAAATTTTATCACATATTTTCATTATAATTCTATTTATTTTCATACTAAATTACAAAGTATTTTTTTGTGAAAAAAAAAAAAACTTAAATAAAATAACAAGAGAAATTTTTATTAAATTAATTTTTCTAGATTTTAAGAGTTTTTCTTTTCAAAAATAAAAATATTTTCGCAAAAATTCTTATAATCTAAATTTTTTTTTTTTGTTATTTTTAAATTGAAAACAAAACAAAAATAAAATAACAAAATTAAATTTTTAATGCGGTTGCTATACGCGATTCACATAACACCAGATATTAGCATATTCGTATATCGTTCCCGTCATCCCGCCATCATATTATATTTATTCTTATATTTTTTTGTACCGTACCGTATCATTCCCCGTTTCACATTCTATTATAATACGGTCGTTTTTATTTTAGGCAAAAAATATATATATATAAATATATATATATATATCACTAGATAGAAGATATGTTTAGTTCGTAAGTCAAAAACTAGAAAGAATTTTTTCATTTAAATTTTCTATTTTTTTATTTTTTTTGCATTTTTTATTTTTATTTTTTTTATTATTATTATAATTTTAACTAAAAATAAATCACATTGAATGCCTGGGAAATTTTTGATTTAAAACTAAAATAAAATTTTTTAAAAGAAAATTTTTCTCAATAACTATTTAAATCTAATTTTTTTTTTGCTTTAAAATTAACTCTTTTTGTTTTTTAAAATATTTTAAAATCACTATAAAGAAAATATTTATATTTTCCATAGATAATTCAATTATGGAAATGAAATTTTCAACTTTTATATATATTTTTTTTTTCATTAAAACTTTTATTAATTTTTAAATCAATAAATTATAAAAATAAATAAATAAATATCACAAATTATTATTAGAGTCTTAATATAATAATGATTTTCCTCTTAATATTCACAAAAAAAAAAAAAAATAAATAAATAAAATAATAAAAAGAAAAACAATTTTCTTAGTTACGACGCTGTGCAGACTTACTTTCGTGTCGATTTTTCTGTAGACTTAGCCGAACTAAAATTTTCTCTATAGAAAAAGGAACCTTTAAGCATTTTTCAATTGGGTGGTTGGGTTGGGTGGTTTTATATTTTATTTGTTAGAGAAAAAAAATATTTATATATCATTTTTTTTTTTTTTTCAATTTAAAAGAGTATATTGTACGGAATATTCTTGTATTATTGAGAAATATGTCACACTCAGAAAAATTTTTTTACAATTTTTTCTTTATTAATTCGAATAGAGAATTAATATTTTTTGTGTTATATAAAATTAAAATTAATTTTGGAATTTATTATATTGAAAGTTAAATTTAAAAATATTAATTACTATTAGAATTAAATGGAATTAAATGACTATTATTATAAAAGGAAAAATACATTTAGGTTTTTTTATAATCTTACTTTTTTAGCTATATCTTTATTCTTTATATTTAAATTTTTAAATGGGAAAAGAATTTAATGAAAATTAGTAAGAGATTACCTATTTTGGTCCTCTCTATCACAGAAGATGTGACAAATGTTCATTTAACTTAAGAAAAGGTATTAGAAAATGTTCCCTAGAGAACATTTCTTTAACAGACCTTTAAAAAAAAACTCTAGAAAAAAAGCTACATTTTTGTAGAGAACATTTTATAATACCTCTTTATACGTTAAAATGAACATTTTTCATATAAACATATTTTTAATATTTATCAAAAATTGAGGAACTTAATAATTAGTTGGTTTTTTTAAGACTAATAACAACGAAATTTGAAATATTATCTTTCTAATTAAAAATATTATCTTCTAACACAAGCATTGTTTTTACTTTCATAGAAGTAGGAATGAAAAATTTTAAAAATTTATATCTGGTCACCCAGCATATGGCGTATTAACAGAAATAATAGAGTTTGAAGACTCGTTCAGCTCGCAAAAAGACAATTACTGAAGATGTAATTTTTACGTAAAGTCAATACTCAAAATTAAAAGTTAAAACAAAATAAACCCAACAAATAAAGAAAAATCATCGAATCCTATTATTTTCATTACTGTATAGTGTAAAAGTTTGAATAGGTTTTAATAATTTATTTTGTAAATTTTAATTGATTTATTTTATTATTATTTTATTAAAAACTTTTAATTGAAACGTTTTTTCAATAATTTCACATCTTTTAAATCATTTTTTTTTTAGTGTTGATATTTTTTTTGTTTCCTTAAAGTTATTTTTAAATTTTCTCAAATATCTCAATTTGTGAAAAAATACAAATAGTTCGTACTATGAACTAGTTGTGAAAAAAAAAAACCAATTCATTTATAAAAATTTTTGTTCTTTGGAATCAAATATTTAAAACTTTTTTTTTTCTATACATCACAAGTTTCTAACTTTAATTTTTGTTAATATTTTCGCGATTAATCTGAAACTTAAATATCATTTTGTTCTGTAGTTTTATTAAATTCAATAGAGGGGCGTACTATTATACATTTTTGGCTCCAACCAATAGCCTCCAAAAAATATTGAAATAACCCCTCAAAAATTTGTTCGGGAAATAAACGCCCATATCAAAAAAAGGGCCTTTGTCTGGATGTAACGTTTTGCTTTCAGAAGTTTGCACGGTTCTAAAACATATAGAATTGTTAAAAATTCTGTGGCATATTCTAGAGAAGATCAATGTTAAAGGAAATAAAATCAAAGAAAAAAATTAAGTTTTGTATTAAAAAAAATTTTAATTAATTAATTTTCTTTAAAAATATGAACTATTTTTAATTTGGACTCGTATGATTGAAATAAACTATTTGAGCACACATTTCCTATGTTTGCGTTTTTAACCTATTTATTTTTAAATTTATACAAAAATTTTTTTAATATTTTATTATGAAATAGTTATTTAGTTTATAATACATGTAAATAAATTAAATCTCATTTCGTTCAATATATTTTTTTTCATTTTGATGAGTTTTTGTTTTTGTTTTCTATAAGCTTGTATTACTTTTTCAATGAATTCATGCCAAATTTACTAAAAAAAATTTTTGGTTAATCACATTGCAATAATAAGAAATATTTATGTTTGCTATACAATCGAGAAGAAAATCATTGTATCGAAATATGTAAGCTGTGACAAATTGTACACTTTTTTTTTTAAAATTAAAAAAAAAAATTATTTTATAATCGAAGAAATTTATTTAAAACCCTGCTTAACTAAGGATTTTAGAAAAATACTTAATTTATTTTAGAAAAATAGAAAAAGAAAATTTTGTTTTTTTAATTTCTTATAATTATCTGGTACAACTGAACTCTATATATTTTCCGGCCACATCTAATAATTTTTAAATATATTCCGTCAAAAAGTTTACATTTTGTGCTCTTAAATTTTCTAAAAATAGTTTTTTCAAATATTTTGGTTTGATTTTTCGTAGTTCCTATTGGCACCGAAAAAAAATCATACTAAAATCATTTTCTAAGAAAATTTTAAAAATTTCTATTGAATTTTATGCGTACAAAATTTTTTTTTTTTTCGAAAAAGAAAAATATTAATCTTTTATCTATAATTTTTATAATAATATTAATATTTTTTTTTTTATTTAGGATTAAGGTAAATGCATATCATAATAATTTCAATATTATAATGATAATATTTATAAATGTTCAAAAAATATTTAAATGTTTAATTTAGGTCAACGCGGTCATATTTTCTTTTAAAAATTTTAACTAATTTTTTAATTATTTTGTATTAAAAATAAAATTATTAAAAGTTTTTGTATTATTTTATACAATTGTGGAGGTTTTAAATTTATCACTTTACCAAATTAGTTACGAGCAGTGGTTTTTTTTTTTTGTTTTTTTTTTTGTGAATAATATTCCACGGGTTAAATAATTTTAATTAAATATAGTAAATTCGGAATATTTTCGCGATGCGTTTTGTTTTTTTTTTCGATTTTAAACGTTTACTTTCGGACTAAAAACTAAATTTAATTTAAATTTTTTAAAGAAATACCTTAAAAATTTTCAATAGACCATTTTGTTTTAAATATTAAATGATTGTTTTTTTGTTTTTTTTTTTTTTGATTTAAAATTAAAATCGCATTTTTAATTGCAAATTATCAGAATTATTTTTAAATAAAAATTTTAGGTTTAGTTTTGGAAGAATGTATACGATACAGTTGAATATTATTCTGATCATAAAAAAAAAAAAAAATACCTCTTCATTATATTGAGTTGCACAAAGTAAGCTTGAAATGTGTTTTATAATGGCCAATTGTAATGCTTTTGCACAATTTATTTTGCTAAAACAAATTTTATAAAAATCTATTGTTGACAATGCTGACAAGCTTTATTAAAAAAAGTGGTTCCTTGAAATGAATCCAAATGAAATAAAATTAATTGACTTTATTTCAGTTTCATATTTTTTTTTTTAATGTGCAAAAAATTGAATTGTTCATAAAGTAAAACATAAAAATTAAGAAAAATTTCGTTCATCAACAGTACTGGTACTCATCGGTAGGCATGTATTGTTGATTTGTCTAGACAACTCCTAAAATTTTAAGTTTTTCAACTATGTAGTTCTATATATAAAAATTTCAGTTCTATATAGAAAACTTCTGTCAATTAATAAAAGTTGAAAATTTTCGTAAAACCACATGCATTTTATATCTGTGAATTTTATTTTTGAATTAAAAAATTCAAAAATAAAAAAGTTTTTTAAAAATATTTTTTAAAAAAATTCTTTTAAATTCCACCTTTTTATGTCTTATTCTTTTCTTAAAATAAATAAATTCTACTTATTTATTCAAAAAAAATTTTATGATTTTGATTCTATTTCAAATGTGCAATTGAAATAAAGCGAAAAACGTGCATTTTGACTATATTTCAGGGAACCCAAAAAGTAATTCAAATATTTAATTATTAAAAAAAAAAATTAAAAATCGTATGCAAAACTTTTTAAACTGTTTAAAAGGCAGTCATCCATATTTTATCTTTTTTTTTTAAATGTTAGCCTAAGTTTTATAAGAATAAACTAAGTGGATAGACATTTGGTATAATTTAGTATTTAGTATTTTCCACAAAGAAAAAAAAATTTAAGTACTTTAAATTTCTCAAGAAAGTATATCAAAAATTGGCAAGACATTTATTCAACTAAATTATAAATATATATATTATATATATATTCATTTATATATATCAGGCCTGCCCAACCTTTTTGTACTAAAGTTCGACATTTTTTAATGGAACCACATCGAGATCTACCCATATACAAAAAAATTAGATTTTTAATTGGTATAACTTCAGTTTATTTCATTTTATTCAAAAATAAGAAAAAATTAATACAAAATAAATAAAATTGCTATAAAATAAAAATAATTATTAATTCAAAAAAAATATATATATAACTTCATTTGAAAATTGCAAAAAAATAACAAAAAAAGCAAGTAAAAGAATTAATTAAATAATTAATTATTATTTTCAAAAAAAATGTGAGGAAATAAACCCATATTAATGTGATCTTTGGCATTGGTTTGATTTAGCAATTTTTTCAAAATCGGGATTATATGACGACAAAGATAATCTTAAACATTGATCAAGGTGGATATCAGTTAAAGAATTTCTGATTTCCGATTTAATAAGATTCATGTCTGAAAAAGCGAATTCTGCCAAATATGTTGAACCGAAGCAAGACATCATTTTAAGCGCTGTCTCTGTCAAAATTGGGTATTTATCTTTTGTATACTTCCAAATATTTGTTTGTGGTTGTAAATATAAATCATGTTAGATTTTAATTATTTCCATCTCAATGTCCGCTTGGTTGGCATCAAACATGAGAGCGATTTGATTCGAGACATCTTGTATGTTAAAATTTTTCTGGAAAACATTAAGCAAAAAGCAAACTATGGTTTCAATCTTTTTAAAATCTTCAAATCTTGTTTTAATTTCCTGTTCAAGACTTTCAATTTCATTAATAAAATTTTTTGGATCGTAATTACTCATATCTTTGTTTACTTCTATAAATTTTTGTATGGTTGGAAAATGTCGATATTGGCGATCTTTCAAATTTGATTTTAATATAACTGAAAGCTGTTCAAAAGCTCTTATTGAGCTTATCATATCTGCTAAATTTCTATTTTTACCTTGTAGTTCAAGATTTAAGTCACTAAGTTTTGCAGAAAAATCTGCCAAAAAATATAAATTAATCAAGCACACTTTGTTGGTTAATTTTGGGTAGGATTCTTTTTTTTCAGCTAGAAACTTTCTAATTTCGTCCAATAAATCCACAAATCTCATTAAAAATTTACTTCTACTAAGCCACCGAACATTTGTATGTAAAAGAAGTTCTTTCTTTGGGTCTTCACTTTGTAATCTAAACAAACGCCTCTGGAGAGCACTGCCACGGATAGAGTTTACTATTTTAAAAGCAATATCCATAACATCGTGGGTGTTGAGTCTCTTGGAACATAGAACCTGCTGATAAATAATGCAGTGATATGCCATAAAATTTGATATTTATCGTTATTTCGACACAATGCGACAAAACCATTATTTCGACCGGCCATTGAGGAAGCACCATCAGTCGTAATGGAAACTAATTTTGAAACAGGAAAAGCAGTTTCTTTAACAAAATTGTCAAAAGCATCAAACATATCCTGCCCTCTTGTCCTTCCATGTAGTGGTATTATCTTAAGGAGTTCTTCTTTTGTTGTGCAGTCTTCAAATACCAATCGTATAAATATCATTAATTGTGCAGTGTCAATTGCATCTCTTGACTCATCAAATTGTAATGAAAATGCAACGCATTTAAATATGTCTTGTTGAAGCTGATCAGTAACATCAGCACTTAAATCTTCTATTCTTCTTGTTACAGTCATTCTCGAAAGCTGTAAATCCTTAATTGAATGAATAATCTCTGCTTTATTTTTGAAATCAGAAAACAGAGCTTCTGCCGCTGTCAAAAACGATTCCTTAATCAAATCGGCATCGCTGAATGCCTTTTTCTTTTTTGCTAATAAATGACACACTCTCAAAGATGCTATGGTTACTGTAACTGGTTGCCTCATAACTTTCACAAACATATTGTGCTGCATAGAAGTTTGCTTTTTCAAAGCTTGGATTTTTGCCTTGCGTATTTCAGTATTTTTTGGATATTCTGTATCATATTTTGCATGCATTGTTTGAAAATGTCTTTCCACATTTCCCTTTTTTGGAAGTGCGACAGATGAGGAACATATTAAACAGCAACATTTACTATTAGACATAACGAAAAAATAATCATGTTCCCATTCATCGTGATAATGGTAGATTTTAGTTTTCTTTGCAACGCTCATAATTAGGGCTAGGGAAAGTTAAATAAATCTATGTACAGAAACACTAAAATAAATAATTCCAATTTTAAATTACCAAAATAATAACAGTTCCTCCAGTGAATTCTAAATCGAAACTAAACTATTTAAACAAATTTTGAACATGAGTTAAATTCAAATAAACCGCGAGAATTTTCAAAGCCTACTTAAAATAGACAAGTAAAATAAAATTTAAAATAAGGTATCGAAGTAAAATAGACCACTTACTTTAACAGCAAAAAAAAACAAGAAAGCAAACAATTTGTGTTTAATTTTTGTTTTTACATTTTTTTTTTTTAACATTTTCAGTCTGTAGTAGAAGATCGACCCAAACTTGTGTCGCGATCGACTGGTGGATCGCGATCGCCTGGTTGGGCAGCACTGATATATATTATATACATGTACTGAAAATTCTGATTTTATTTTATTTATGAGTCAAGAAAATTTTGTCATTTTTAACAAAATTATTTTAATGATTAAATATTTGTATCAATAAAATGTGGAAAAAGGAAAATGTATTTTTAACTGCAGTTCCTATTCATCCCATATTCAATTCTAATAATATATAGGAATTTATTTTTAAATAATTATAATAAATTTCTATTAATTAATAATTCATTTTATAAAATATTATATGAATGGTAGAAAAAAAAAAAAATAAATGTCAAACATTTTCAATATTGGAAATTTCAGAAAATTAAAATATGTTGTAGTTCTGAGTCATTCTCATTAATAATATTTTAAGTAAAAGGTTATTATTTTTATATTCTTAGATTTTTTTTTTTTTAGAATCGTGAAGTTTTCTTTTGAATAAATCACATAAATTATTTTTGTAAAAGCCTAATATTAACCTGTAATTGATTATTTTATAGCCTTAATAGAATGGATTTTAGAAGACTTATTTATATAATTTTGATGTTTACTTTTTAGATACTTTATTAGCGCTTTAATTTAATAAAATATAGTTTAAAAGAAAGTTCTTGTTTTATAATATATTTTTGCACATTTACTATAAAAAGGCTATAAATTCATATTTTAGTCTGGTTGTTAAATTTTTCAATTAAATCTTAGTGTTAAAATAATTGTCTGAAAAAAAGAATTTTTTGTTCAGCTTAAAATCTAAATATTCCTTAATCAATATCTATAACTTATAATTTTACAGTTCTTTAATTTTTTATTACTTTTTTGAGTCCAATCAGTACCTGCCCGTAAAAATTAAGAAAGATGAAAAAAGATATACATATGTAGGTGCCCGGTAATAATACCCTAGGAAATAAAGCCGATTCGGCTTTCGACCTTCCCTTCCGATGCGGAAATAAAGCCGAAATCGCGAATTTTGAGAATTCGGCCTTATTACTATTTAGAAAAGGAAATAATTCCGAAATTAAAAAAGAAATAAAGTCGAATTTTTTAAATATTTTCTAACTATTAATAGCAAATTTTTTGAATATTTATAGCTACATATTCTGGAAAAAGCGGATAACATTGATTTTGTAATCGATTATAAAATCCGAATATTTTCAACAATTACTTTTATTTTCCATATTATGGCCAGACTTCGCGAACGCGGCCGCGAGGCGTGCGCAACCCGCACGCTGCATGCCGGTAACCGGCGGGCGAGACAGCTACATCAAGTAGCCGGTGGGCTGTTTAGAACTCCCAGGCGGGTGCTTCCCTACGCTGTTGGTATACACGTCCACTGATGCTAATATCAAAAAAATATTTAAGTTCCTAGAAATGACATTAGAAATAAATAAAATAACAAATAAAACAAAAATAAATAATATATTTTTAATATGGTACAGTGACAGAACGCCCGAGGAAATAAAGCCCGCCGGCCTTAATTCCTTTTTAAATTGGAATTAAAGTCCATAATTAAAAGGAATTAAATCCCGCGGGCTTCCTTTTCGGGCTTCCTTTTGAATTGGAATTAAGACCCACACTATTTTTTATTGTTAAAAGAAGAGTGTAATGGAATATGTAGAGCTAACGTATTAGCAGAGATTTTAGAGTTTTGGATAAAAATTGGATACCCCTTTTTTCAAAATATTTACTAATATCTATGTGTGCGAGATTCTAATTTGGGAGAGATTTTAGAGTTGGTTATGGAATCAAGGTTATATCCTTTTTCGAAAATATGTGTATAAGTAATACTCCGATTGTCAGGGATTTTGTGAGGAATTTTAGAATTGAATTCAAAATCAGGATTATATGCCTTTTACAAGAATATTTAAAAATATGCATATGCGAGTTTTGAATTAGGAGGATTATATACATATTCTGGAAAAAGCGAATAAACCTGATTTTGTAACCATCTCTAAAATCTATCCTAATTCAGAAACTAGCATATGCATATATCTAAATATTCTGTAAAAAGCGTATCCTTATTTATTTCCAGCGTGATCTATTTCCTCGGGTGTTCTGTCACTGCACCTTTTAATATAACTGAAAAAAAAATTAGAGGGTGTTTAGAGTTGGTTACAAAATCAAGTTTGCCCCCCTTCTCCAGAGTAAATTTGTTCTGGAACACTCTAAAATTGAACACTCTGATTTCATATTCAAGTCTAAAATCCCTATTAATTATTTTTTATGCATATTTCAACAGAAATTCCTCATGTATCACTGATGTCAAAATCAAAAGAAAAAATGAAATACATATTTAGAAAATGGAAATAAGGTCGATTCGAACTTAATAAAGCCGAATTTTTGAAATTTGCGATTTCGACATTATATCCGCATCAGAAGGGAAATAAAGCCGTATCGACTTTATTTCCTGGGGCATTATTTCCGGGCACCCATATGTACCTATACGTATAAAGATAAGATCAGACAAGTTTAATTTACATTGCTTTGACGACGAAGAAACTTAAAATAGAGCTACAAACTCAAAAAGTATTAAGGACAGACGAAGACGTACCCAAGAAGAAAATGAACAATCATAACATAATGTCATATAAGTACATATACATAATATATATATCATAATATTGTATATATTTTTATATTACTAACTATTAGAAATAATAATTACAGGGGAAATTTGCTGGCTTTTAAAAATAATTAATTAAATCATAAAATAATAATATTGTTGATTTAATAATGTACCAGATATGTTTGGTTTTATGAACGTAATAATGAAAAAAGTTTAAAATTTTTTTTTTTAAATACTGAAAAAAAAAAATATAATTATTTTAAGCAAAAAAAGTGTCTAGTCTGATAAAAATAAGAAAAAACAATAAGCTAAGAAATCGCGAAATGATTTTTTTTTTTTTAAGTATAATCACTAAATATACTAGAAAATTATTTATCTCGTTCTCTCTTCTATTAATATTATTTTTATATACTATGTTATACTATTGTTTCTCTTTTCTCTTTACAGGTTGAATTATTGAATTGTTTTTTTTTTTTTTCTAAAAAAAACATGATGGCATGACATAAATAAAAAGTAGAAGTTATGCAACATTGAATTCAAATAACTCGTATTTTTAGAATTGAAAAAAAATTTTTATTTTTTTTTTTTTTTATTTTATTTTTCTTGTTTTTGTACCACCAGCTGGTATCCTCGTGGTCATAGTGATCATCTTGTTTACAAACAATATTGTTATTAATTATCAATAGATATCTATTTCTTTCTTTTTAGTAAGAGACAATAACAGACTCATTAATTGTGTTATCTGTCATATATTCATGTCATCTTTGTCTTATAAGTGAAATTCATGCTATCTTTTTCTTTTAAGTTAAATAATAAAAAAAAATAATTTCGTAATACTTTTTTTTTTTGTATACATTTTGGTAGACTTTTTACATTCCTTTAAAAGAAACTCTACAAAACATTAAAAAATTTGTATTAGGTATTTATTTATTTATTTTTTTTTTTAATTAAACGTGTATTAGTTTTTTATTTGTATGGTAATTGGTATTTATATTAGTGAAAATGTTTTATATTTGTATGCGTGCAATTGGAATTTTAATTTTATGTTTTTTTTTTCTGTCTACTTAATGAGCCAATTTAATTTATGAATCAAATTAAAAAAAAAAAAAAAAACAACATGTTTGGCAATGATTCAAAAAAAAAAAAAAAAATAAATAAGAATAGAAAGAAAATGTTTAAAATGTTTCTTGAATTATTTAAATTTAGTGATCAATGTTGAAGAGTTTAACCTGTGATCATGTAAACAATGAAAAATAAATGCAAACAATAATAAAATAAAATTCATATATGTATTTTGGTAGTATAGTTATAATTAAAATACGGTAATGGTACCAAATATTGAACTATAATTGTTAAATTTTTATAAAAAAGTGAGAGAATTATTTTTGGCGGATTTTTATTATGTTATTTTTAGCAATTATATGTTTTTACTGAAGGAGAAAACTTAAAAAGGTGGTATATACACCTTTTTAGGAAAAGGGTAGGAACAAAGAATTTTTAAGAATGACATTTTCAAGGCGCACATTTTCAAGGATTTAAAAATTGCGACTATTTTTGCATCAAAATTTACAAACATTTTTAAGACTTGAAGAAAATTGTGAAAAATCAAAAGAGATTTTCTTCAATTTTAAGAAAATTGTTTATAATTAAAAAAAAAACATGAAAACATTATGGGAATGTAATGTTTGTACTTTAATTTATGATACCTTTAAAAAAATTGTATAATCGCCTCATTAATAATAGTAAATTTAAAATATTTCACTCCTCATAGCTGTTAAACGAGAAGAAATATTAAAACATTTTTTTTTGGAACTGAGTTAAATAAAAATAAATAACTTAATTTTGGACGTTAAAGAGATATAGTGGGCCTAGCATTTTGTAAAATTTTCGTAAAAGCAAATTTAAATATCGAATAATAAATAATAAACATATGATTTTATTATAAAAGTTATAATACTAAGAAAGATTCTTTATTAAAAGCATTATAAGGTGAAATAAATTGCATTAACTATTATTGATAAATAATTAATTTAATACATTAATTTCATATCGTCGTCTAAGTGCTAATGATATTTAACATTTGATGAATGATAACTTTCAAGTAAATCAACTTTAAACACTTCTAATATGTAATAAAATTGAAATTCATACTAAAACTAAATTAAAAAAATATAATATGACACTAAAAACTAAAGTCTATGTTCATTTTTTTTAATTAATTTGTTGGTCTTATGTGAAGTGGAACAATATGTAGAATAAACAAGCACTGATTTCAGTCATTAGATTTAGTTAATCTATCAGTTAATTTGATTATATTATATGTACGTGGTAGAAATTAATATTGAATATGACTCATTTTTTTTAATATAATAATTAAGGATCCTATCGAAAACCTGTTTATCACAATTTTGTTTTTTAAAATCTTGTTTTTTGATATCCTGGTTTTTGAAAATCCAGTTTTTTAATAATCCGCCTATCTATGTCTATGTCCGCCTATCTATAATCTATGTAAAAAAAATAATTGTGGTGGATTTTAGAATTTGGATCAAAATCAAGGTTTATACACTTTTTCCAGAATATTTTTTATATATGTATATGCAAGATTCTGAATTAGGAGGGATTTTAGAGTTAAATCAAAAGCAGGGTTATACGCTTCTTCCAGAATATTCATTATATAAAAGCCGTAAACGTTCGCAACAATAACATTTTTCATATCAAAAACTAATACTACATATAACAGAAAAAAAGAATTGAAAAACTTGAAAATTTATAGGGTTCGTTACGTGATCTCAAAAATTCCAAATTCAAAATTTCGAAAACAAAATCCCGAAAAATCAAAATCCCGAAAAATTAAAATCCGAAAATCAAAATCCCGAAATTTTCTCGCATAGACATACATATTATATAGATATTCCCAAAAAAGGGGAATACTCTGATTTTGAATCCAACTATTAATACTTAGAGTATGCCCACACATATATACTAATTTCATTAAAAAAAAAAATTAAATTTTCACATTTCCATATGAAAAATAATTATAATTTTGAAAATATACAAAAGTATTCAATTTTGATATTTCACTTAAAAAATAGTAAATTTTGTACGAATTTAGACATTTTTTATGAAAAAAAGATTATTTTTGAAGGAACAAACCCCCACTACAAAATTTTTCTTTAGTTTTCTTAGTGTTATCTACGTTTGTACGTTTATTTAAATTTATTTTTATTCTTATTGTAAAAAGTTAAGTATTCTTACTGATGAAGGGAACATAGTTCTCAAAAAACATTTTAAAGATAAATAAAACCTATATTAGAATAGAAAGATTATTCTTTTTATTTTATTAAAAAGTTAAGTGACAAAAAAACCAATATTATTTCTAGATTACCAGACTAGCGTATGCTACGCCGAATTTATCTAGTTTATTTATATGTATATGAGCGATTCTCAATTAGAAGATATTGTAGAATTGTGGTCGAAATCAGTGTTATACACTTTTTCCAGAATTTAAAAAAAAACAGGATTTAAAAAAAAACAGGATTTAAAAAAAAACAGGATTTAAAAAAAAACAGGATTTTAAAAAGCAGCATTTTGATAAACTAGGATTATGATAAACCCTATTAATTGATATACAATATTTTGTTATTTTAATTACTATTTAATTCAATTTTTGTTTTCTAACTTAAATTTAAAAACAAGATCATAGCTTTCATAGCATAATCGAAAATCAACTTTTTTACGTCAATGGGATTGAAATCTTGTGATTAAATAAAAAGTATTTCGTTGTAAATAGCTTATTTTGGTTTGTGAAAGAGAATATTGTTGTAATGGGTATCTATCAGCTATATAGTTTCGTTAAACAATAAACGGAATTTTAAAATGATTTTTACTGTCTAGTATATCTAGGAAAGGTATAGTCGGAAATTCTTTTGGGAATTAATTTCTAAATACATATATTGTATATAAGAGCAAAAAAAGTTGAAGAACTTGAAATAAATAAAATCTTAGTTTTGTAATATTTAAACAAAATGTCATATGTATGTTCTAATTTAAAAAATCTATTCTTAATATCTAAAATCATTATGAAAATCCTGTAATTTAATTTTCTTCTTACATAATCCTTCTTAAATTTAAATTGATATATTGTATTTTTTTAAATGAATTCTTAAGAATTAATTACATATGTGTACTTTGTAAATTTTTAAAATTAATTTAGAAGAATACAGGTAAGCACGCACACCTGCTTTCAATTTATTATCTTTAATAGGAAAAAACAAAAAAAAAAAAAATAAGAAAAAACAAAAACAGAAATATCATATAATAGAAATAATTTAAAAATTGTACATCATCTTTTCTATTAATTAACACTTTCAATTTCTTTTTTCAACATCCTTCTCTACTCTTTGTTCCTTTTTTTTCCCATCACTTTTTAGGTTAAAATTTTAATTTTCTTTTTTAAGACTTCTAAAATTCTATTTCTTTTATTTTTTTACTAATTTTCTAGCGATATTTCATTATAAAATGATGACATAATTTAATATTTTACGTGGTAAAAGATGAAAAAAAAAAGAAAAAAAAGTATAAAGGACCCCATAGTGTACTTTTAATTTTTTGTTGTTTTTTTTATTACGTAACATATAAAATATAAAAACTCATGATTTCAATTTGTTAAATTGCGATTTTTCATTTTTATTTTTCAATTTTTTAATTTTACATTTAATTTTTATTTTTTTTTCTTATTAAGAAAGAGAGAAAAAATGAAATATTTGGTTGTTATTATTGTACTCTTTTATATTTTTATTAAAACGATGGTATAAAACAAAGCTGTTATCATCTAATTGTAAACGTGTGTGTATGTGTGTTTGTTAATATATTTATGAGAATAAAAAAAAAAAAGGACGAATTAGATTGAATTATTATTATATGAATGAGAGGGTGGAAGTTTAAATGAAATTTTTTATTTTATTTTACTTTTTATTTTTTTTTTTTGTTTTTGTAACAGTACTTGAGAATTTACTTCACTTGCTTGCTTTTTGTATATTAAAAGACGAATTTTTGAGGATTATATTGTTATGGTATAAAAAACAAAAAAAAAAAAATTCATCCATTTTTTTTTTTATTTTTTTAAAATGAGATTAAAATATTAACTGTGATGCGGTTGAAAATTTTCTCAGTTACTATAGTTATTTTTCTCTATCTTTATATCTATCTAATTTTTTGTTTTTTTTTTTATATATTATTTTTACTTTTATTATTTTATTTTCACCATTTTTTTTTTTAATATTTTTGTTTTTTTTTTGTTCTAAAGTGTTTTTTGGAGATTTATTTTGGAAAAAAAAAATTAGCTTATTTTATTTTTCATTTTTAAATGGGATTTAAGCCCAAGAGATTAGTTTATTGGTCGAAATAACAGAGACATAATATTTTCGAAGGAAAGAAAAGAGAAAATAAACAGGAGAAGAAAAAAATAAAGAAGAAAAGAGAAAGAGAATGAAATAATTCGGTGTAAGACATAAAGTGAAGCTTAAATAAGATTAAATGTGTATTTTTTTTTTGTTTGTTTATTTGTGCTGTTGTTTTTTGGTATGATGTATTTTTATTCATTTTGTTGTAGTTTAGTGTTGTGAATTGCTCTATAAATTGTTCATTAAATGATTAAACTGTTTGAGATAAATAATTTTTTTTTTTTTTTTTAATTTTTACTTTTTCTCTTTTAAGAAAATTATTTTTAGAAAAAAAAAAATAATACAACCAATGTTTTTTAAATGCGTTACTTTAGGATGAAAAAAAAAAAAAAATTTCAATGCAAAGATACTATTTTTTTAATTTTTTTTTTTGTTTTTAATTGAAATATCCTTAGCAACAGTAAACAATACGTCACATAATGAGAATTTAAGAACTTCATTTTTGGATAATTTGATTTTAATAAAATATTTGTGGTAATATTTTAAGTTAATTATAGTATTATAATATTTTTTAGTTTATTATAAACTTTTATGTGCTTTTATGTTATAAAGTCTGTTAAGTCGTGCACAAAAAGATAATCTTTTATTAATTAAGAAATAAAAAGCAAATAAAATTAAATGTATATCTGATTAATCGCTTAGTAATTAATTCGATGGTATTCCAATGGAAAGGTCTCTGGTTTAAATCTCAATCAACTTATATCCAATATTACTATGTAATTTATATCGTAATATTTAATACCGACCAGTTAGTGAAAATGATTAGAGAAACTGAATCTTAGTCAAATATGAATAATAAATGACTTAATTGAACATATTATATAAAATCAAGCATTTTTAAATTAATCCATTTAGTTAATAAAAAAGTTTTTTTAATTTACACAAGACAAACAAAATGGTATTGTCTTGCTATGAAAATAAACGGTAGTAAAATTTTAATTAAGAATATTTCGAATAAAAATTTCACTTTTAATTCGAATTATTTCTTTGGAAAATTTAGAAAAGATTTTTTTTAAATTTAGCCAAACCTTGTTAATCAAACTACAAGTAAGTAAAAATTGTGAATTGTCAGTTTTAGTTCGAATTTTAGAAGAATTTAAAATCAGTTTTAGAAGAATTTAAAATGAGATAAAAACTTTGCTTAGACCAGAAATACGTAATTAAATAATTTAAGTTTTTATGAGTTACGAAAGTTCAAAACTTTGTTAAATTTTGGTTTACTTAAATACAAATACATAAATAATTTCTATATGTTTTTATGACGTTTTATAGTTTGAAAATAATTTTTTAACAAGATCTATTTGAATGGTTAAAATTTAATTTGTTTTTTCTAATGAATAGAATAAAACTAATAAGTAAATTTCAACACTTTTTAAATATATAAACTAAAAAAATGTAAGAAATATTTTATGAAGATAATTGTGGAAGAAAGAAATAAAAGTAATTAGAAAAGGATATGATGGAAATCCCTACGATTTAAGCACTTTACCATTGATCAGATATATTGTTTATAGTGAATATATTGTTGTAAAATAGAACAATCTGGAATAATCTAGAACATAGTAGGAATAATCTATAATTAAATAGAAATATAAGTGAAATAAATTATATTAGCTTTATGAATAATAATAACATTAACATAACATTAACATTAACATAACATTATATTTGTATTAATATTAGTAATAAGTTATTTAGAGAAATGTAGAGTGAAATGTAATGTTCTAGAATATAAGAAATTTTGTATAAATATGGCCAATTTCTGTAAATAAAGGAGAGTTGTAATTTGAATGTGATAAAGTTAAGATCGAATAAACCGAAAAGATAAAGTAAAGTGTTACTATTTATTGGAAAACAGATAAATAATTGCGAACCGACAAACACGCAACAATATATTTATTTATTTTTAACATTTCAAACCACATAGGATAATGCATTCTATCTAAGTCATCAGCTTAGTAGTTGGCATATTTTTTTTTTAACATTTATTGTATTATCAAGTATAATATAATAAATTGTCTTAGGTACTCTTACTCTTACTCCTAATTAAAATCAAAAGGAATGAATTATTTTTATATAACTTAACTTGATTATTATTAACTCTCAAATTAATATTTATAATAGTTGTTTAATTCATACAATGTTATTTAGACTATTGTTTTTATTAAAATATTAGGTTGCTATTAATATGCTTTCGATATTAATTAATTATTTTTGATTTTTTGGTCAAAAAAAGACTAAAGTATCTAATAAAAATCTAACTATTTTATTAATAAAGAAGAAAAAATGTAATATTAAAACTAAATTTAAGGAATTAAACTTAACTTAACCCTATACTCTAACTTAACCTCATTAAAACTTAATCTAAACTTTCCAAACAAAAATAAATTATATATTATATTTAAGTTTATTTTTATTTGAAATAAATTTGTTGTAACTACTTAAAATTTTGTACATTGTATGATTATAAATATACATATATTATTTAATAATATTTTTTTATCCGAGCGGCTACAAAGGTCATAATATGTTCAATTGTATTATTATTTATTTTGTTTATATTATATATTTAGACGATATTTAATAGTAAGGGAGATTTGTTTTCAATTAATAAAACTTTCTAGTTGTGTAACATTTAAATAATAATAAGCCTTAACCATCGGTCACCGAGACCCCCCAGTCTACTACATTTCAATAAATTATTTCTCATTTTTGATTGAATTTGCATAGTTATAGGAGATATTTTTGAAACACAGTAAGATTTACAAATTATTGTTAAAATGAAATCTGATTAATAAAATTGTCGAACAATTTTGGCTTTTTCTTCTTTTTTTTTTTGTTCTACGACTTTGTAATGTCATCCAACATCTTAATATTTAATATAAAGATAATGAGTTTGGCTGTACTTTGGGTATCCATACCTTTTTTATATTTTATTAGTATTTTATGGGACGGGCTTGTAAAATTAGTCAGATTATAAACTATGCTTTTAAATTAATGACATTTTATAATTGTGATTCAATATAATATCAAAATGAATAAAGTACAAAAAAAAAAAAAAAAAGGAATACATATATAATTTTCTTATTTCATTTTAAGGTAAGGATTATAAATACCCATTTATATTTTGCATTTCATTTATGATACTTTTTCTTTTTTTTTTCTTATTTTAATAAAATTTAATTTATTTATAATCCCAATATATTTATTTTATGAACTATTGTTGTCAGAGTACAAAATTTAATTTCTCAGTTATAATTTAAATTCTTATAGATTGTGCAATTATTGGATTTATGTTCTTTTTCTATATTAGTCTGTTATGCATTTTATATCCCCATTGTATTTTATTATTTTTCTTTTTTTTGTTGTCTTTTAATTCTCAGAAAAATTTATTTAACTTGTTTTCTTTTATACATCTGTAAAAATTTGCTATATTTCTATTTCCTTACTTGTTTTTTTTTTTTTTTTTTTTACTTAAATTTAAATTCTTGTGATCTCCCCGTTTTCCGTTTTAGTATTTTTTTTTTTTTTTTTGTTTTTATAACTGTACTTTTTATCCAGGAAGTTTAATAAAAGTTAAGGATTTTTATATTCTTTAGAATTAATTTTTATAACTCAATTCATATTCTTTTGGGTTGGAAATAAATTGCAAAATAATCCTTTTAGTAAATAACCGAGACAGCAGTAGCAGTTGTAACTGGTGTTGTTTGTCCGCTCTTCTTTTTATTTTCATTTTTTTTTTTCTTTTTGTTTTTGTAATTTTATAAGACGGGCGCGTGCAACTTGGATTTTTTTTAAGGAAACTTCATAAAACAACAAAAAAAAAAATAAAATAAAAAACTTAAAAAATAAGTAAATAAAAATATAAAAAGGATAAGCTTGCATTTAAAACAACTACACGTACACAAATATACAATGTGATTTGAGAGAGTCCCAATAGTATTTAAAGTATTTCGGAAAGAGATTGCAGTATTTAATAAATTTTAAATTCCTATAGGGATTGGTTGATGTTAAAAAGAATCAAATTAAAAATTTTAGTGTTAAAACGGTAAACTATTAATTTTATAGTTAATTTAACATTATGCCATTTCAATTTAATATATCATATCAAATTAATTAAATTATTATATGAATCAGTTCAATGTTGGCAATGATATTTAGTTAGACTTCATAAAATATTGTATATACATATATTCAAAAACTAACTGAATTATATTTGATTTTTAAATGAGTTAATAGAAAAGTTACTATAAATCATTTAATTGTTTAAGTAATGAAAGTTAGCTCTTAAAGATAATATCTTTAAGATAAAAAGGTTTCCTTTCAATTTAAAAATAGTCGCAACAATCAGATTTTGTTACGTGAAAGCGACTAGCCTTTTTCATTAATTGTTACGGTTGTTACAAAACATCACGGTCCATTTTCTAAGGGAGGTAGGAATTTTTCAGTGGGTGACATTAAACACCTACTTTGTAGTGTTAGATTATTCTCTCTCAATGAATATATCATTGGTAGTGTCAGATTTTTACCGAGTAAACCCACCAATACATATAAACGCATTATATTCTAATAAAATTGTTGAATAATAATGTAGTTGTAAAAAGTTTGAAAAAGTACTCTGTACTCTTAATGAATATAGTTTAAGTTAGTAGAAAATCTTGGAAAACTTATTTTATGAAAAATATATTTATTTTTCTTCATCTCATGCATTTCTCATTTTTTTTTTTTATTTATTTGTTGCTGTTTTTTGAAATAAAATATTTTGTGAGGTGGGAAGAAATGGGTTCATTTAAAAATTGTATTTTGCACTTAGTGTTTTTTTTTTTTTCTACATTAAAGTGTTTTTAAACTGATTTGAGGTTTGAAAAATAACTAAAAGAAGAAGCAAAAAATTATAATGAATTTAAAAAGCTTAAACTGAAAGAATTAAAAGTTTTAAATGAAAACTAAAATAAAAAAAAAAATGTGTGTATTCTTTAGGAATTTGAAGATTTAGATCATTGTTTTATTTTTCTTTTAGTTAAATTCGAGATTATGACAAAATTAGATGATTTAAAAAAATAAAAAATAAATTTTTTTCTTTGATATAATATTATATTATACATACTAGTATATAATATTTTAATTTCATATGATGGTTTTCTGTTTTGTATTATAATATTATAATGGTATTATATTAATTCAATATTTTTCAAATCTTTTTTAATCTTTTGAATACATTTTTAATTAGAGAATATTCTGATTTTCATTTATATTTGCATTTATTTTATTTTAAATTTATCTAAATATTAGCTATGATTTTTTATTGCGGCTTATGATTTCAATCGGTTCAAAAAATCGTTTTAATTAAATTTTCTCATCTTATCATATCTTATCATAAGATCATTAAAAACTTATCCTCTGGGCTCTATTGCACCAACAACTTATCACTAATTAAATAATCAAATAATAAAATTTTTTTTGATAAATGAGTATTTTTTCTAATAAGTTATTACGAAATATCGTTTTGCTACAACAAAAACTTATCAAAATTATGATTATTTGATTAGTGATGAGTTGTTGGTGCAATTTAGGACCCAAATGATAAGTTTTTAATGATAAGATTTATTACAGTTAGTTAGATATAGATGTAGATAAAGTTATAGATGATAAGTAATCTTATGATAAGATTTATTACAATTGTAGAGTCCTGGTCTAATATTTTTTATTGTGCCACACGAATTACTTAAAAACTTATTTCTTATTTATAAGCTTTAAAAAATTTTTAATATGTAAAAATTATTATGATTATAGATTAAGTTCGTTCCCAAAAAATATTTTAATTAGTTTTTAAATAATGAAGTTGTCTTTATTAATATTGTAAATTCTGAATCGGTTTACATTTAATGACAATTTTTTCTTATTTTATATGTGGGGAGCTAAAAAAAATACCCATTCATAAATTTTTTAGTAATGATATGATTTTTAAAGAAAATCTTGGAAACTTAAGTTTATTTTCAGTTTTTATTTTGGATTTTCTTTTTCGTTGTTTTTTTAAGTGAAAAATAAAAAAAAAAAAATGTAAGCAGCGGTTAAAGTCAACATATTTATGTAAATCTGAATTTTACAAAAGAATTCATTTAAAATTCAAGATGATGATGAGGAAAAAAAGGAATTCTTTTTGTCTGTTCCAAAACTCATAAGAACTACATATTGGTTGTTATTTTGTTTTCTTTAGAGAATTTGTACAAATTTAAGATAATTTTTTTTTGTAAATCGTATGAAACTTTTTAAAAATAACTTTCAGTATTGATTGTTTTATTTTTAAGGTTCAGGGGAATGTTGAATTGCACCAAAAAAAAATATATAAGGCGTATATTTTAGCACCAAAAAAAAATTTTTTTTAAGTTATTTCAAAACAAAAAGAATTTTTTAAAAAAAATATTTTTTAAAATATTTTATACCAAAAAAAATTAAAAAAAAAAAATTAAGGAGCAAAATAATTTAAATGTTCATTTTTTTTTTTTTTTTTTGATTTTTAAACAGAGAACTTTGAGTGTTTGCTAAATGTTTTCTTTGGCAAAAGTTAAACACTTTTTCAAGTTTTTTTGTAACATTTTTTTGCTTTTTTTTTTTAAACTTTTACAACTGTCTATATATATGCTCGTAGCAGTTTCTATTAAGAAGAAAAACTTTTACAAGAATTTTTCAAAAATTTTGAGAAATGAAACGTTACCAAAATTAAAACAAAAACGAAATTTTTACTCTGGGAATTTTTTTTTGTTGTATTAAAATTCATATTTTTTGAAAAATATTACAAAAAACAAACAGAAATAAGAAATCTAAACTAAAACCTAAAAATCTAACCTAACAAAAAACCTATTCTATAAATATATATTAGAGGAAATATAGTTTCTTTTGAAAATCTTAAATTATCGAAGAATTAGTAACTAAATCTTTAATTAACGAGGAAGAATACAGTTGCCTTTGTCAACTCTTAGATACCCGTACGACCCGTTAGTATGCCTATCACTCTGCTTATAATATTATTTTTTTAATTTTTTAGTATTTTAAAATAATTTGGGTGAAATTTTATAATTTCTAGAACTGTGGGTTGTGCATATATTCAAACTATATGTTTATACATTCTTCAAAAGCAGATTCTAACCTTCCGAATAACGATTATCTATCTAGCTTTTCCAAATATGCTATAGTACCATTTAATACTAAGCGGCAAATGTATAATGCCTAAGTTTAATAATTTATACTATACATATGTATAAATTATTTATCGTACGGTATAAAAAATGTGAAGAATTGACTTTTCTGGAATTTTGAGGGGCTGTAAGTCTGGAACCCTATATAATTAAAAAAACCCGTTAACATACGTAAAAATATATTATTGAACCTTTAATTTTCATGTCTTGCCGAGGAAAATTTTTTACAGGTGCCTAAGTTACAGGTGCCTAAAAATAGTAAATCTTCAATTTTTGAGGAGTAATAACTCTTAAAGAGTGGGCGCTACTAAAAAATTTTCTGAGGAAACTTATACTAATTCTAAATTCTTTCTCGTCTCAAAATTTCAGGTTCTCAAAACGTACCGGAGTTATGAAAAAAAAAATATCATGCAAAATTTGGTTTTAACATAACGGTAAATTTAAATAGTAAATTACAAACTATTGCATACTTTTGATATTGTCTTATGGAGATAACGAAAATTCCAATCTTCTAGTGTTTTTAGATTGTAAAACTACTACACAGAACCTGAGATATATACATCTGAAAATAGAAGTTTTTTGAAATTTTGGGGGGCTGTAACTTAGGAACCCTATATAATTAAAAGAAACCATTAACACACGTACAAATATATTACTGGACCTTTAATTTTTTTGTCTTGCCGAAGAAAAATGTGTATAGGTACCTAAGTTAAAGGTGTTTAAAAATAGCAAATTTTCAATTTTTGAGCCCTAATACCTCATAAACAGGTAAATTTAAATACTAAATTTAAAAAAATTGTACAATTTTGATACTAATTTATAAATTTAAAAAAAATACCTGTCGAATGACGTTTTCTGATTGAAAAAATCTTAAGTAGAACATGAGACATATGCATTTAAAAATAGGGCTTTTTAAAAGTTTGAGGAGCTGTAGCTCCGTAACGGATGGGGCTACAAAAAAAAGTTGTAAATTATAAAATTAATATTTTTATGTTATCTATCAGCAATTAAAATTTCATGTCTCTATTTCAACAAAAATGTGGGGATCTAAAAGTTAGGTGTTCGAGAGGTACCCGAAGTTGTGGTCGGATCTCAACCAAAAAAAATAGGGAACCTACAAATTGTTGTAAGAATATTTTGTGTTAATTTCAAGACTCTAGCTTTCTTAATTTTTGAGTTATTTTGCTGACGGAAAGACGGACGGACGGACGGACAAAGCTCAATCGTCTTAGAATTTTTTTCTGATCCGATCCATACCTTTGAAGGTATATCTAGCTAGCTTATTTCGAGGTGTTACAAACGGAGGAGCAATTTTAATATACCC
Organism: Poecilobothrus nobilitatus; assembly: GCA_947095535.1. Classification (NCBI taxonomy): domain Eukaryota; kingdom Metazoa; phylum Arthropoda; class Insecta; order Diptera; family Dolichopodidae; genus Poecilobothrus; species Poecilobothrus nobilitatus. The sequence continues at coordinate 28,857,313 of OX352773.1, read as the reverse complement.
GATCCTTATCGTACGGGTATAAAAATATGAATATAAAGAGTTGAAGTTCGTGCATGCTGGTTATATTGGATTTTTCAGCTTGAATACAATATTTAATTGATGTTTTTCTATAAGAAATTGTACTTAGGTTAATATTATAGAAAATTTTTTTTTTTTTAACCATTATGGGTAAAGCTAAACTATCTTATTTATTAACAGTGCAAAACAATATTAAAGATATTCAGTAATTTTGATTAGTTAAACGTTATTATAGCCACTAAAGTTATTTTTTCTTTAGATGTTTATATAGTTAAGTGAATTGGAAGTCAGACATGCTTGATAAATGTTGAGAAGAGTATGACGATTGATGATTAATTAAAAATCATATTGTTTAAAATTTTTTTTTTTCAATTTATTTGATCACTTTTTGAGTTTTGTTTTTTTGCTGAACATGACAATTATTTAAAAAAAGGAAAATTTTTAGATATTTTCTAATATTTACAAAATTTAATTTTAGAAAATAACGACTAAATAATCATTTGACGGAGTTTTTTAATTTGAATATCTCTAATATATTGATGTTTATCCAGCCAATGGTGTAGTTGTTAAGGCACCGGCTGGGTCATTTCAAACCCCGGCTGGTCATGTAGATTAATAAAAAATAATATAGATTTTTCTAAAGATATAGCTAAATTAAAAATAAGTCTATATATCCTATAAATTATAATAAAATATCATATTGTATTGTAATAGCTATATAATAAAATAATAATAAACCATAATTCTTGTATAAGATAATAGATGGCGTAGAAATAATAGAAACGTCTTAGTCTTGTACTATTATAGCTACAGCCGAGTAATCAACGGCTTAGTGAAATTAATGATTCACAAAACTGAAGCTTAGTCAAATATTGAATAAAAATGACTTAGTGGATACCCTATACTCCTCATTGGAGTAGCAAGGGAAAAACAAAAAAAAAAAATATATATATATATATACATATATATATATGTTTAAACTGGACATGGCAATGCCAATTATATTGTTAATTTAAGCCTTTATTGTGAGCTTATGTCAATTTATTTGCAGTTGCATATCACGTTAAATTGTTGTCTAATAATTGACAGTATAATAGGCAATATGGCACCTACCTACCTAAATTATATGTCTATATTTAACTGAATTATCTTAATTATCAATAAAACGTATATATATAAAGAGTTGTTAGTGATACTAACACTGCCCCGCCAATCAAAACCAAAAATGAAGTCATAAAAATAAGTTAAAATAGAAAATCAAATAATAGAAAATTCTAATTTTTTTTTGTTTTTACACATTAAAGTTTTAAATTTTTTACTATAGTTTTAAAAATGATTTGCGAATATCAATTTTTGGATAAGTTTAATGTTCTTGAAATACTGAAGTAATAGAATTTTCAAGAAATTTTTTTTATTTTTAAGTTTTGATGTTTTATTTTTTGCCATTTTTTTTTAATTTTTTTGTACTGTGAGTGTGTCCTTAAACTAAAGATAAAAATTTAAATTAAACTTGAATTTTTTCGTCTTAAACATATTTCTAAAATATAATTTTTCTTTTTTTTTAAAGTTATATGAAAGTTTTTCTTTTACCTTCAATTCAAAGATGAAAAAAAACAAGGTAGAATGTAAACCAACGGTTTTTAAAAGCGCACATTTCCAAAACTCAATACAAATTGTTTAGAAGTGTGACTTACACAAAAATTTGAAAATTTCATGTAATAAGAAAAAACGTGAAAATAGGACATTTTTGAAATTTTGAGGGGCTATAAGTCCGGAATCTTATATAACTAAGAAAAGCTGTTAACACACGTAAAAATATATTATTGAAGCTTTAATTTTTATGTCTTGCCGAAGAAAAGTTTTTACAGGTGCCTAAGTTACAGGTGTCTAAAAATAGCAAATTTTCAATTTTTGAGGCGTAATAACTCTTAAAGAGGGGGCGTTACCAAAAATTTTTCTGAGGAAACTTATACTAATTCTAAAAGTTCTTTCTTGTCTCAAAATTTCAGGTTCCTATCTAAAGGGGTGCCGGAGTTATGAAAAAAGAAATTTCATGCAAAATGTGGTTTTCACATAACGGTAAATTTAAATCGTAAATTACAAAATATTACATAATTTTGATATTGTTTTATATAGATAATAATATTTTCGATCTTCTACCGGTATTAGATTGCAAAACTATTACGCAAAGCCCGAGATATATACATCTGAAAATGGAGCTTCTTTACAATTTTGAAGAGCTGCAGCTTTGGAACCCTTTACAACTAAAATAAACCTTTCACACACGTAAAAATATATTATTGTAGCTTTCATTTTCATGTCTTGCCGAAGAAAAATTTTTACAGGTGCCTAAGTTACAGGTGTCTAAAAATAGCAAATTTTCAATTTTTGAGGCGTAATAACTCTTAAAGAGGGGGCGTTACCAAAAATTTTTCTGAGGAAACTTATACTAATTATAAAAGTTCTTTCTTGTCTCAAAATTTCAGGTTCCTATCTAAAGGGGTGCCGGAGTTATGAAAAAAGAAATTTCATGCAAAATGTGGTTTTCACATAACGGTAAATTTAAATCGTAAATTACAAAATATTACATAATTTTGATATTGTTTTATATAGATAATAAAATTTTCGATCTTCTGCCGGTTTTAGATTGCAAAACTATTACGCAGAGCCCGAGATATATACATCTGAAAATGGGGCTTTTTTACAATTTTGAAGAGCTCCAACTTTGGAACCCTTTACAATTAAAATAAAAATTTTCACACACGTAAAAATATATTATTGTAGCTTTAATTTTTACATCTTGTAGAAGTAAAATGTGTGCAGGTTCCTAAGTTACAGGTGTTTAAAAATAGCAAATTTTCAATTTTTAAGCCCTAATAGCTCATAAACAGGGGGTGGTCCGAAAAAATTTTCTGAGCAAACTTATACTAATTCTAAAAGTTCTTTCTTGCCTCAAAATTTCAAGCTTGTATCTAGAAGCGTGCCGGAGTTATGAAAGTAGAAAAATCATGCAAAATTTGGTTTTCACATAACGGTAAATTTAAATACTAAATTTAAAAATATTGTATAATTTTGATATTAATTTACAAAGATAAATGAAATACCTGTCGAATGACGTTTTCAGATTGAAAAAATCTTAAGCAGAACATAAGATATATGCATTTAAAAATAGGGATTTTTCAAAGTTTGAGGGGGTGTAGCTCCGTAATGGGGGGGGCTACATGAAAAAGTTGTTCCACAAAATTATTTTTTTTATGAGACCTATCTATGGTTAAAATTTTTTTTCTCTATCTTTAACGGTGTAGAAGTTTTGTAAACAGACGGACGGACGGACGGACAGAGTGAAACTAATAAGCACATTTTTTCAAAATTTTTTTGGAAATGTGCTAAAAACAAAACAAAAAACTAACTTGTCATATTGTCAAATTAAGGTCACCTTTGAATCAACAATCTAATATATTTATATACATATGTATATATAGATATAAATAAACATATACTTTTTACCTTTATTGCCTTTAAAATTTGACAGTAGAAAATTAACACTAAAACTAAGAAGAAGAATGAGACAAAAAACAGATCTGATCATTCTGTTAAAATTTTTTTTCTTTCACAGCAAATAAAAACATAAAGTTAATAGCCAAAAAACACTAATCAAGAAAGACGACAAAGAAAAACAGCTAAAACAGTAAATAAAAGAAAGAAAGAGAAAGCTAAAAAGAAAAATTCAACAACATCACAAATCTTTCAATTAGTAGAAAGAAAGAAAAAATATCGAAGATAAACTTACTTTTCACTCATTTTTACTCTTGTTGTTTTTGTTTTATAATACCTATTTCTCTTTCTAACACAAAACACCAACTAGAAAACAGCCAGAAATTGTTTTTTTTTTACTTTTGTTTTACAACTCAATGTTCACCTATACTTTCATTTAAAAACTGTTTTTTTTTTTTTTTTTTAATAATTTTTACCTCATCCTTTTGATTTTATTGTATCATCGTCATTTCCCATATTTTCCAACAATAAGCTTTTAACAACCATCTGTCGACTTGTTTTTAGATTCTGTTTTGTGTGGTCATTACAACTGTGTGTTGGTTTGACTTTCAAAAAGAAAGAAAAAAAAAAAACTTTAGTAATAACAATATCAAAAAAAAAAGCAACAAAAAAAGGAAACAAAGTTTAAAGTACACTTTTTGTTCTAGTTATTTTCAGTTATTGATATAAAAGGTGGGTAGATAAATAATAAACAGAAAATCTATGCTTACCATATTTGCATATTTTTGTTTATTAAATAAAGAGAAATTCAATTCCTATAAATGAATTTATTGTCGACTAAAATTGTTTTGTGTGTTCTTTTAACTGAGTGCTGATCCAATTCATTTTTTTATTTTTTTGTACTGGAACCACTTCATTTATCAAGTGGTATACGGTTTTAATAGGAGATCCTACTATTTTTAAGTTACGAAATCACTCATCACCATTTAAAATAATTTTATAAAACTTTCATTTTCTATCCTTTTAGTAAAAATCTTTGTTAAAATATTTAAGTTTATGGTTGTAGGACTGTCATTATGGTAGTTAATCGTCATTTTTTGGGGTTTCCATATTTTTCACGATCTATTTGAGTTTGTAGATTAGTTAGTCCAAATTATTGAGCCTCACGGTTTTTTTTTGACAATATGAATGAATTGCATAAAATAATCATATAAGTTCTAATGTTCCTTTGAATAACCGGTTTACTGTTTTGGTATAAAGCGCTCTATAAATTCTTTTCCCGTTTTAAACAAAAACCACAAGGATTTTTTTTAGTAATTTAAAAACCAATTAGTATTATATATAGATTGTAGTTTAGGTATATTGTAAACTTTATCTGTCTGTTACGAAAAAATTGCGGTATACTGAAAGTTCGAATAGTATTCTATTTTTAACAAATTTTTAAAACTGTGCTGATACTGACGGGAATTTCATAAATGATACCAAATAAATTTCAATTTGTGACGAATCATAAGCCCATTGAATATAAAATCTATCTATATTGATTTTTATTGAATTTAACTGATGCAATTGTATAAAGGAAGTGTCTGATACAACATATTATATCATCTTCAACCTAAAATTATAATTTCGTAGCGCTACTGAAGAAATTTACACTTTAATTTGAATTTATTCTTCTTTGGCACATTGTGTTTTAATGTATGTATCTGCTATTCATTCATTTTTATTTACCCAAATCTTTTTCATTTATATGTATATATGTATATAGGATATATTGTGTTTTATTTGGTGTACCTTGTGAATTGGGCTTTAAAATGACGTTCAACTGACATAGACTAGTTGGGTAAAAAAAAAAAAAAACAAACACATTTTTAAAAATTGCATAAAATACAAATAAGTTAAAAGAAAAACTTTGAAAAAATTAGGGAATGAAAAATGAGATGAGAAAAAATTAGGGGAAAAAAAATATGAAAATAACTGAAAAAACTTTTCCATTAAAAAAGTTTTTTTTTGATGATTTGCGTGTTTTTTTTTCGGTTTCTTACCTTTCTATATTTATTTTCATACTTTTTTTTTTCTTTTTTTTTTTGATTTAAAAAAAAATACCACATAACTTTTTATCTGCTGAAATATCTCAGTTATATAGCAAAAATAGAAATACAAGCAAGAAAAAAAGTAAAAAAGACCAAAACAAAAAAAAAAAAAAATAATAAATAGAAAGGAATCGTGAAGTAACGCAAACCACTTTCCTTTCGATTCGTAAATGATAAAAGTTTGAAAAATTTCAAGAGTTTCCATCATTTTCAAACGCATTTTAATCGAAAGAAAGTTCTTTTAGACTTTTACATCAGATCAAATTTTATCCTTGATTAAATAATGTTGTATTTTTCTGTTTAATATAAATTTCAAGGATTTTAAATATTTTAAAAAGAATTCATATTTAAAATGTGTGTAAAATCATTAAAATGAATCAAAATGTATCAAGAGGTATAAATGTCTTAATTTAAATTGATTGATAATAAAAGTTCAGTTATGTAATTTAATTAGTTGAAATCATTGTTCTCGTGAGACTAAAAATATCTTTAAAACTTGTGTTTTCTTTTTATTTATACAACTTATAATAGTTCTTGTTAATTTTTTTAACATGTCAAGATAGTTATCTACATGTCATTTAATATGTCAAAATAGTTATCTACTTTGGAAACATTATACATTTTATTTAGCCATTAATTTTCTAACTTTGTTTTTATATATATGTTGACTCATTTATATTAATAATGTATTTTCTTTTGAATGATAGCACTCTTCGGTTCGTATAATGTATCCCCATCTTTTTGCTTTTATCACCTAAATGAAAAGCCGCCTTAAAAAACCGAAGATCTCAATACAGAAAATAACTTTTGACACGTTCTATTCATTTTATATGGAGCTCAAAAATATGTTGTAGGTTTTGGTATTGAAATGTAGACTGTGAAAAGTTTTTTTCTTTCTTAGAATTTTACTTTAAACATCAAATTATTTAATTTTTTTTTTGTTGCTATATTATTACACCTTTTTTATTTAAGTACAGTTGATTTGTTTGAACTCCAATTTTTTGAAAGATTGCGAAGAAATATGTTGTTTCTACTAAAATTAATTTTATAGACGGATGACTAATGAAAAGTAAAGGTATGGGAAGATTTTTGGTTATATTTAAAATTTAATAAAAAAAAAAATTATCCCTCTAGAAATTAAAGTTACAAGGTAAAGAGAAATATATTATATTCGCCTAAATATATGCAATTTTCTATTTTCAAAATAATTTAATCCGAACCCTATTTTAGGCTATAGAGGCTCCTTGAATTTTATTTATTTAAATAAGAGGGTTCGGATTAAAATCCTAATAAACTATTACAATTTTTTGTTGGAATAAAAATTACTGAAAAAAAAGCCTAACTTAAAATAATTAGATAATTAATTTTTGATAAAACATCAATGACCTTCGTTCGTGATTAACTTTTTAAAGGAAGTAAGTTGTAAATATACCCAAAACTAAACTGTACATTTATATTAAAGCTTCCATCCTAAAGTTTGGTTTTAAAAGGGGGGTGGTTTTGGTTGGTTAAAGTCCAACACTACCCTGAGGAAGCATGTGCAGTTCCTCTTGGTGACTTTCGAGTTTTCCACCAACCCTCGTAAAAAAAACAAAAAAAAAAAAAATAGTAAATATGAGAATAATTTAAACTTTGGAGTATTTTTAATAAAAGAATTTATATGTAATAGTGGAAACAAATAAATGAATTAAAATATAAACAAACAAATGAATTGATGTTAAGGTTATATTAAAAATGGTAACAAAATTTTTATACTCCAAAATGAATTTTTATATTAAAATAAAAAAAAATTAATTTCATTTGTTATAGTTACTATTTACATACGTACTAATCATAAACAATTTATGATTTTTATCATTTAACAAAAAATGTCATCGTATTTTTATTCTTTACTTAAAATTTCAATCTTTTGATGATGCGTTATTGCGTTCCTTTCAGTTGTTTGTAGTCATTGATATATTGTTTAAAATATATATATTGCAATATATATATTGTAAATATATACGATTTACTAATTTTACTTTCTTGTTTTATTTATACTTTCATTTTCGTCTTTTTTAAGATAAGTCTTATGCAATATGCTTATATCGTCATTAATTTTTCATTACTGACGTCATTACCTTTTACTTTAATAATAAACTAAAAGTAATAGACATGATATTTATTAATTTTGGTCCAAATTATTTTTTTATTCTATTCTGTGTCATATCTCTTTTTTATTATTTTCCTATTCACTTTTGTTATTATTTTTGTTTAAGGCAGGGCAATAGCTTTATTTTGTAATGTGTTTTTTTTTTTTTTCTTAATGAGAGGAAAAGTTATATATAGCCTCTATTAATGATTTTTATGCCAGGAAAAATAAATTAAATTACTTGAAAGGACTTCTATAATCAACTTCATTTTTATTTTTATTACGATATTTTCTTTTTTTTTTTTTTTTGTTCAAACTTCAGAGCTATCCTATACAGTTTACCATTGAATAAGTTTGTTTCAAATTTTTTTTTTTTTTTTTTAATTTCATAATTTCCACGTGGAACCAAAAATTTTTTTTTTTTTTTTTTAAGGAATTCTATTTACTGCTACTGTATTCCCTGTTTATTTGTTTGTTTATTTTCCTGTTTTATATTATTTGACAAAAGGACATATAATATATTATTTTAGATGAGATTCGCTTCAGATATTTTGAATACCTGAGAATAAGGAAAAAAAAAAAAAAAAAAAAAATCTCATAGAAAAAAATAATACTAAAAGTATGAGGTTTTCTTTGTGTTTCCATTAAAATGAATTATTTATAGTTGTATTTTTTTTGTCTCTCTTTATATATTTTTCATTTAAAGATAGACATTAATAAGTTTCTAGTTGATTTGTCAAAACTCATTTAATTTTTCTTTTATAAAAATTTAATGAAATAAGTAAATTATTTGATTATAATTGAATTTGAAAAGATGTTTTTCTTTTTTTTTTTTGGTTTTTTGTTCATTTTTATTTTTTTATTTTGAATTGATTTTTCCCAAGGCTTTTTACGTAATTAAAAGAGTGACCACTAACTGACCACCGTTATACTTTTGAAGTATTTTTTATTATTATTTTGTTGTTGTTTGTACTTTTATAAATTTTATGGATAGGTTTGTTATTTCTTTTATGGAATATATTTGTTTTTTTTTTTTTTTTATGAAAAAGTAATTAAAAAAGTATCATTTTCATGGGTATTCGATTAATTTGGATAATATCAAAGTTACTTGGTTAAGACAACAAAAAAAAAAAAAAATTTCAATAATTTGGGTAAACGAAAAGTAAAATATTGAAATATTGAAATATTAAAATATTTCTTTTCAAATTTAATTAACTTAAATTTAAATTTTTTTTTGTATAATGCATTAACTCTGCCACATAAATGTGGACAGGAAATTACACAGTGTTTCCTGTTCAGACGTGGCTGTAAATATCGTAAGGATAAATAACTCTTGTTTTTTGTTGAGCAATAAATTCTACAGTAAAAATTGCGTAGGTTTAGGCGTTCTTAAATTTTCTAAGGATTATGATTCAAAAATTGTTAGTTTATTTCTAAAAAAATTTTGAAAAATTGTGCTTATTGGTTCAATTCTTCCGTCTGTTTACCCAACTTCTAGACCGTTAAAGATAGAGAAAAAAAATTTTAACCATAGGTAGGTCTCATAAAAAAATTAATATTGTGCAACAAGTTTTTATATAGCCCCTCAAACTTTGAAAAAGGCCTATTTTGAAATGCGTATATTTGATGTTCCGCTTAACAATTTTTCAATCTGAAAACGCCATTCGACAGCAATTTTTTTTACTTTTGTAATATAAAAATTATATATTTTTTTTATATTTAGTATTTAAATTTACCGTTATGTGAAAACCAAATTTTGCATGATATTTCTTTTTTCATAACTCCGGCACGCTTTGAGATAGGAACCTGAAATTTTGATACAAGAAAGAACTTTTAGTTACTTAGTGTAACATAAAAACTTAGGAAACTTAATTAGTATAAGTTTCCTCACAACATTTTTTTGTACCACCCCCTGTTTAAGACTTATTAGGGTTCAAAGATTGAAAATATCCTATTTTTAGACACCTGTAACTTAGGCACGTGTAAAATTTTTCTTCCAAAAAAAATATAAAAATTCGAAGTATATATTTACGTGTATTAAAAGCTCGAGTTATATATTTTTACATGTATTAACGGTTTTTCTTAGTTATATAGGGTTCCGGATTTACAGCCTCTCAAAATTCCAAAAAAGTCCTATTTTAACATTTTTTCTTATATGAAAGTTTTAAATTTTGGTGCAAGTCACATTTCTAAACAGTTTGTATTATCTTTTGGAAATGTGCGCTTTTAAAACCCGTTGGTTTACATTCTGCCTTGTTTTAATTTAGTATGATAAAATTAATATTTCTTAATACTTTTTCTAATTGGTTTTTAAAATTCTCTTGTCTTAGTTATTCAGAAAGAATTTGATGTGGTATTTGGCTATATTAATTTGCATATAAATGTTTGCTTTAGCTTGGAAAAAAATTTCGAAATTTTTCAACTGTAATTCTCGTTTTATATATTAGTACCATAAGATGAATTGATTTTTTATTACCTATAGACTTAACTGTAAAAATAATAATATAAAAAACTGTATTTAATAATCCTTTGAAATAAAAAGACGTTTCATTTTTTTTTTTTATAAATATTATTTTTGTCTTTTTTATTTAACAGATTTTTAGAAAAGAAAAAATCCTTTTTATACTTTTTTTCATATTTGTTTTTTTTTTTTTGTTTTCTTTTTTTATAATTTTTTTTTGTTTTTTTTTATAATCTAAATAATTAATAATAATGTTAAGTCTTATCAATATTGAGATTTCTTTTTTTTTTTGCATTTTAAATTTTTTTTTTTTATATTTTATTCTTTGTATTTTAATGAAAAATATCCTATTTTTTTTTATTTAATATTTTTTCTTCTTATTAATGATTTTTAAATGTTGTTTTTCTTTTAGATTTTAGTGATTTTAATTTTTAATAATAAATTGTAATAATAATTGTAATAATAATTAATAATAATAATAATAAAAAAAAAATAGAAATTTAACAATAAAAAAAATCATGTTATGTTATTTTTTACACTTTCTTTTGTTATTTTAATATTTATAAATTTACGATTTATTATATTTTTTTTCTATGCATTTTTTTTTTATTTTTATTTAAACACTATGATAAAAAAATTTAATTTTTTTTATTTTTTTTATATATTATTTTTATTTTTTTTTTTAATAACACATTTTTAAATACATTTGATCGATCATTTATCATTTTTGTTGTCATCTATTAAAAAATGTATGGAATTTAAAATTATCCTTAATTGTATGTTATGTGTGGTTGTGTATGTGTGTGTATATTATTTATGTATAAATATATAATATATAAAGAGTATAAAAAAAAAACATCTATATTAATAATATTTTATTAATAATGTAATAATAATAATAATAAAAAAACAATTATTTAAAATATCAATTAATAAAAATATTGTATTTTAATAAATTTAATAAAAAATATGTAAAAAATGTTAAAGTTTAAGTATTCATTTGTGAGAAGAAAAAGAAAACGATTATGGGGTTTTTCCCATAAAAAGTTGTTTAAAAAATGTATATATTACGAAAATTGGATAATTAAAAAATTAATCTATCAATACATTATCGCAATCTTTAATAGTTTTAAACGAAATCATTTATTTCAATACTAATTTGTGGAAGGTGGCCTCGGTGGTCAAATAAAACTGTATAACAAGCGCTTTAAATCCCAAAGGATCGAATCTCATACACGTCGTAAAAATAATTTCCTCTTACGACATTTTTACAGTCACACTTGGAAACGAAAGACTGTATAATTTCCTTGTCATATTTATGTGGCAGGGAAATAAACTAAAAAAAAAAAAAAAAATGATAGAATAAGCAAATTTTACATTCAAGTATGTGAAACGATTGGAAAAAGAAATCTAAGATACCGCATAAATAAAAGTCAGTTAATTGGATACCTCAAAAAAAAAAAAAATCTGACTAAATTTATATTTATTTTTGATTTATTTTGTGATATAAGACAACTGAATTTTGAACTAATGATAATACTTTTTTATTACACCTTTAGATAGTATTAAAAATATTATACTTGAATACAAGGTATTTTTAAACTTGTTTGATTAGCTACTACACGAATTTTTATTTAAAAAAGTTACATATTTCAATATTTCAGTAAATCTTTAATAATAATTTATTTCTTGTTCAAATTGTTATTATACTTATTTTATTAATTATATATATTTATAATGTTACCATCTTCATAAAAAAATTTCTTTTTTTTTTTTATTAAATTAATATACAAGTTTTTTTTTTTTGTTTGTTAATAAAATATGAATACTTTAACTTAAACATTCATATCTAAAATAAATTTGAGTAAAATTAATATTTAAATATTATTTAAAATTAATCAAAAATATGTTAAGTATATATACGATATTTATTATAATAATTAAAAAAAAAAAAAAAAGAATTAATAATTAATAATTAATAATACACATTAATATGTATTTAATATAAAATTTTATGAATTAAATTAAATAAATTAAATGTTTGTTTTTTTTTTTTTGATTTTTATTTTGTTTTTAATTTTTAATTTTTCTCTTCTGAAAAGATCTTCTTTGGCAATTAGAAGTAGTTCTATAATATAAGTATATAATGTATATGTATGTATTCAATAAAAAAAAAAAATGAGCATTTTATGTTTTTAAAAATTAAATTTAAAAAATTTTTAAAAATATTTTATTTTTTTATTTTTTCTATTTAAGATATGAAAAAAAAAGTAATATGTATAAGGAAGACTTTAAAATCTTACATAGGTTTACAAATATTTTGTAAATTTTTTTTTTTTCTTTAAAAAAAAAAAAAGTAAATAAAAGTTTAATATAAAAGAAAAAAGAAAATATTTATTATTAATATATCTTAATAATTTTAAAAATATTATCTTTTTTTTTTTTGTTTTAAAGTATAATTAATAATGAAATAAATTTTTTTAAAAACTCTTAATTAAAATTATTTAAAATTGTGTTGTTTTGAATATTTCTCTTTACAAGTTTTTGTTTCATTTTTGTTTACGTTTTTTTTTTTTTTTTTGGATTTTTCTTAATTTCTTACAAAACATTAATAGTTATATTATTATTAATTTATTAGACGTATAATATTATGATTTGAGAAATGAATTTTTGCAATTTTTAATTTTAAATATATGTAAATATATGTATATGCTTTGATTAATATTAGTTATTAAAGAGAAATGAAAAAGCAAAAATATTTAAAAAAAAACATATATGTAAATTAATATTTTATTATATTATTAATATTGTATTAATTATATATTATGGTATATTTATAATTCTTTTTATTAATTTTTTGAAAAGCAAAAGTAAAATTATATTAAAAAATTATTTATTATTTAAAAATATAAAAAAAAAAATTTTTTTTTTTCATTATTATACATATATAGTTTTTATTATACATAGATACGGAATTTAATTATTTCATTGTTTCATTTATCAAATCATTATTTTAAATACGTCAGATGATGCGATGTTTTGAAATGAAGATTTGAAAATTTCTATCAAGTTTTAGTTTTTTTTTATTTAATCATTGTGTCAATTTTTTATTATTATTTAATTATATTTTATTTTATTTTTTTTTTTTGATTTTTATTTTAAGGATAATTAATAATTTACCTTGATTTAATAATTATTTTATTCTTTTAAATTTTCTTTGTTTTGTATTTTTTGTTTTTTCTGTTTTTTTTTTTCTTTGAATTAATATTTATTATTTAATTTCTTAAATATATATATATATATATATATTTTTTAAATTTATTTATATATATTTTTTTTTCATTTTAAATTATTTTAATTTTAGATTGATAAAAAAATTTTAAAATTTTTTACTTTAATAATTTTCTAATATTTTTAAATATCTAAATTTTTTATTTACAAAATTTTTTATATATTCATTAGCTACTTTATTTATTTTTTTTTGTTTTTTTTTTATTTTTTTTTTAAATTAAATTAAATTTTTTTTTTTTTCTATTTTTTATTTATTTTTTTTTAATTAATTTAATATTAATTTAACTAATTTACAATTTTTTTTTCTTTAATTAATTTTAAATGCTATGATTTAATGTTTATTCGTTTTTTTTTTTTTTTGTTTTTGTTTTGTATTTTAATAATTCAATTTAGTATTTTTTTTATTAATTTAAGGTTTGAATTTTATGTTTTTTTTGTTTTTGTTTTTTGAAACATTTAAAAAAAATGTTATTCTTTAATTGGAGCTGTGGTTTTTTTTGGATTTAATTAAAAATTTATGACTGTTTTTTACATTATGGTTTTGTTATTAATTTAATTTCTATTCATTATTTGTCACATATAGGGTTTTTTTTTTTTTTTTTTTTTTATATATGTATTTATTAACCAGAATTCATTAAATGTAATTCAAAAAAAAAAAAAATAAATAAATAAAGGTATTGACTATGATGGTGAAGCGAATCTATGGATATTGTGTATAAGTAAAAGCAGTTACGATGTATTTAAAAATTTATGAAGAATTTAAGAAGAATATATTTAGTTGTTGACTTTTCATATTATCTTTGGTAACGGTATATTTAGAAAACTTGAAAAAAAAAAAAAAAAAAGAATAGATATAGATTTGTTTTATTTAAGGGTAGGATAATTTTTTATGAGTATTTGTGTTACCATTTAAAATGGCTATACAGTAACAAACAACTGTGTTTTGTAATAGAACTGTAAAATGTACTTTAGAATGAATGTGCATTTGATTGGGAAATTCTTCTCAACAAAAACAAGCGAATAATTTTTGTGGCTAATTCGTTTTTTTTTTTTTAATTCGTTTTATGTTATAGAAGCGCGGTATGTATTGAATTTTGATTTAATTTTTTAATTTTGAAAACTTTCAAAGTCTTCAAACTCTTTCAAAACTCTGTAGGCAAAAAAATTTTTTAAGTTTGGTATATTTTATAGATATTTTGTTAGAATAGGAAATTTTTTTTTAGGAGAAATAAAAATATTATTGTATCCTTTTAAAAATTTCAAATGAAATACAAGAAGGGCTGCGCACACAGTAATCTCTATACCTTGAAAATCTCCATATGGTGCAGTTCTGCTCATGAAAATTCATTTGTTATGCGTACAGTGCGAATATGAAATAGCTTCCCTTCGGAAGTGTTCCTTAAAATTGGCAACCACAATGTGTATGATATTGGTAAATTCAAGAAGAACATCAATATTTTTGTTCTAAACAGTGCAGTTAACATCCATTAACTTCCCATATTTCCCAATTTCTTTTATTCTTATTTTTCTATTAACCATAAATCAAACAGTACAATATACAATAGATTTTAACTTAATGTTTGGTTTAAAGGGAAGGTGTTGTTTCATTGATTAAAGCTCAACAGTATCAAAAAGAGAATGTGCGCGAAGATCTCATTAGTGTCTATCAAGATTCCCACATACCTTCGCAAAATAAACAGAAGTTGGTATAATATGGAAACTTTTTAGATATTATCATTGATAAAATCATTTCTTTTATTTCATTTCACAGAGACACACAATTTATTATAAATAAACCCCTATAAGTATACCAATTCCTTTTATTAATTTTTTTCTTTGAATTGCATTTTATAAATTCCTACAGTATAATTTATTATTTTTTATTATAAAGTTTATTAAACTAATTAATAAATTTTTTTTTTTGTTTTTTTTAGTATTTTTATTTTATAATTTACTCGCAAATAAGTAACAACCATCGATTTGCATTTTTAATTTTTAATATATATTTAATTTTTAATTTAATTTTTTTTTTTTATTAATTTTTTACTATTAAATTTTATGTTTTTTTTTTTAACTTTTTCTTTATTTATTAAATCACATATACATCTTCTTTAATATTATATTAATATTTTTATATATTATTTATACGAGTATATTTATTCTTTCTTGAGCTCCATTTTAAATTCTTATTTGTTTTTTTTTTTTTTTTTTTGTTTAAATTTTTATTAATTAATTTTAGAATTTATTTTGTCACATATATATATATATTTTTTTCTTGATTTTTTTTGTTTTTTTTTTATGTAAAATGTTTTAAAATAAGTTTTTTTTTTATTATTATTTAAAATGAAATTTTAATAGGTTTTTTAATTACTTCAATGCATATTTGTCGTGTTTATAAGAATGAATGTAATAATAATAATTTTTTTTTTTTAAATATTTGATTGGTTAAAATAAAAATAAAAATAAACAAAAAAATTTTTGAATATGAAAACAGTTATTTTTTAAATACATACATAAAAATTTTTGAACAGTTGCTTTTTTTTTTTTTTGCATGTTGGTGAAAATTAATCAAAACATATTATTTATATACATAGATTTTTTACTTTTTGTTATTAATGCGATATTTTTAATTATATTAATAAAATATTAAATGAAAAATCATGATAAAATGGAAAGATTTTGAAGAATATAATATTTTTGATAGATTTTTCATTTGTTTGACAAGTTTCTGGATTGATTGATTTAAATTATACGACTATATTAGATTTTA
The DNA here is from genome assembly GCA_947095535.1 of Poecilobothrus nobilitatus. Classification (NCBI taxonomy): domain Eukaryota; kingdom Metazoa; phylum Arthropoda; class Insecta; order Diptera; family Dolichopodidae; genus Poecilobothrus; species Poecilobothrus nobilitatus. Next base: position 28,841,054 of record OX352773.1, on the reverse strand, counting down.
CTTGGACAAAGGTACTTTTCTAAAACGTTGACAATTTGACACTTTTGCGTTGATGATAATTGTATTTGATTTAGCGTCATTGATTTTAACAATTATTTGCATTTGTCATTGATGTTTTAGAAATTTGAAATGATTGACGCTTAATTAATAATTTCAACTGGGCATTGCTCCATGCCTGATTCTCAGTAATTCTCAAAATTTAAAAAAAAAATTACTTTTCAATGTTCACTAAATAATATAAAAACAATATTTTTACCTTAATTCCATTTCAGCAATTTTAACTAAGGACGCTAATAATTAACAAACACGAATGGTGAAAATATTTGACATTTGCAGTAGCAGTAAAATAATTGCTTGATTGCGTTGATTTTTTTGCAAATATTGCCGATTAAAATAGTTTTAGAATTTTTGACGATGACGTGAAAAATGTTTATGAAAATGTTTTTTGATCGACGTCGTGTTTTTGACGTTTTAGAAAAGTACCAAAGTTTAAATGTTATAAAGAACTTTGTGTTTCTTTTGTATCCATTCAACTCCTATAAGGAGAATAAGGAGCATTTATTTATATATATAATTGTTTATTGACTCGAATGAATAAAACTGAGCTTCACCTGAAATCTCATTTTTCGAACAACAAAAACTAAAGTTGAACTCGTAGATTTGGTTTGAAAAATGAGATTTGAGTTCAAACTCAATTTAATCCATTTGTTTCATTATAGAATTGTATTATACTAAGTTTCAATGTATTAAATTATTATTTTCTGTGTTCATAACTCAACTGTTTAGCTATTGTACAAAATTATGAAACACAAATAATTATTAAGTAACTAGCATAAGGAAAAAATTTTGTTGATATCGCCAAATATTGATTCACCAAAATGAAATTTAAAAATATGATAATGTGTAAGTAAATTTCAAAAATTTGTTTTCGAACAGTCCCAATAATATATTTCGTAATGTGTTTTTGTATTTGGGCAGTTACAGGTTGTTGAAGGAAATGTGTTATATAAATAAAGTACTAAATAGAGTCTATATAATTAAACAAAATTTTAGGTGAATTTATTGTTCTTTTACGGTCCTATTCCCAACTCAATATTTCCGCATTCTTGTCCTATCCTCTTCTATATATATTTCCTAGCCAATATGCAGCGTTAGCACTTAGTGGTTTCATTCCATTATATTGGCTAAATGAGGAGGTGAATTTAGTCAGTAAGAAACTGGAAATACAAGGGTGAATTCTTGGTGTCATTAGAAGATTTCCAACTCCCTTAGGAAAAAAAAACGAAAAAAAAAAAAAATTAACTTTGTCTATATTTATGACATTATGAAACTGAGTATGATATGAATAATAAACAATTTAGTTGACGGTTAAAAATTTTTTTTTTTATATTAAACATAATATGGAACATAATAATGTATTTAATATAATTTTGATTAAATTTACATAAACTTGTATTTGATTAAAAAAAAAAAAAAAAATAGAATCAAAATAAAATTTCACATATTATGTTTTGGAAACAAAAACAAAATAATATATATATGTATATATATAAAACTTTTCACCACACTACTATTTACGCATTTATATTATGTATTAACTTATTTATTTGTTTAATAATAATTATTGTATTTATTTATTTACATTCGTTGTGACTTTTAAATTAAAAAAAAAAAAAAATATGTATGTCAGTTACAAAAAAACAAAAAAAAAAAAAATAAATGGGAATAATGATAATTTTTGCTACCAACCAAATTATAAATATTTATATTAAGAATTAAAATGTCTTTTTTTGTTTTTGTTTTTTTTTTTTTTTTTTATTATATTAAAATTATTATTTAAATTAAAATTCTTTCAACTGGGTAGGTACAATTAAATTTTTTTGATTGATACTTGAAAATGAGATCATACCATATATACTTTATTGTTTTTTAAATTTTATTATTTTTTTTTTTTTGCATTGAAATTAATAATTATATGATGAATTAATCACAAGTTTTTAAAATAAATATTTATAATTTAAATGTTTATAAAGAAAAAAAAAAAAAAAAAACAAAAATTTTAACTGTTAAAAAATTATTATGTACTTTTTAAAAAATTTTTTCAAATTTTTCAATTTTTATTAATATTAAACTTAACGAATTTAAATAATATTATATGCTGCATTAGTTTGTATAATATATGTATACTGCATGCATACTACTGCATGCATACTGCATACTTAACAATATTTTAATTTTTAATATATATTTTGATTATGATTTTTTTTTATTTTTCGTTTTCTTTTTTCTTTTTTCATTTTAGATTTTTATTTATTTTAGAAATAAATTTGAAAAAAAAAAAAATTTTAAAATTTTTTATTTTACATTTTAATTATTAAAACAAAAAACAAAAAATCGAATAATTTATGAGTTTACTTATCGGTTTTTATTTATTTTTTTTTTTTTTTTTTGTATTTGTGTATTATTTAAAAATAATTAATAAGAGCAATAAAATATAATTAATAAATTTTTATTTTATATTTTAAATATTTAATAGGTAATAATGATAAATAAATAAAAATAAAGATGAAAAAAAAATTTATAAATTTAATAAGTATTTAATTTAAATTTTATTTTACATTTTATACAATTTGTTGGTTGGTCTGTGAGTTGTTTTAGATCCATATGTGTATACCGAAATAATCACGATTTTTTACATTCTTTTCTTTTTTTTTTTTCTGTTTTTTGTTTAGTTCGAATCAATTTTTTTAGGGTTCAGATGTTTACAGAATGTTTTAATTGGGTAATTTCAATTTATTGTTATTAATTTTCTTAAGATATTTGTGTTTTGTATTTTGTATTTTGTTTTTATGAATGCCTTGAAAGGATTCGAACACAGTTATTTGTATTTTACTTATACAATTGTGTATTATCAAGGCAGTCATTTTGTATTTTTTTTAATTTAATTTTTTATTTTTAGTTTGTTTATCTTGATAAATTAATTTGCATTTTTTTTTATTAATTTCTTTTAATTTTTTGTAACTATTAAGGCTCATTTACAATGTTTTATTTATTTTATATTTAATATTTAATATTTTTTTTTTTTTATTTTTCATATCTTTTACTCTCTTTTTAATTTTTGTTTTTTTTTTTTTTCACATATATAATTTTTCACGAGTTATATAGATATATAATTAATTAATATATATGTATATGTATATATATATATAATTATTATTCTTTTTTATTAATTATATTATCTTTGTATATATATACATATCTGCATGTAAATATTTATGAAATCGAATTAACCAATATTTTATTTTTATTTTTGTTGTTTTTATTGGAAAATGTTTAAATGAAAAAAAAAAATAAAAACAATGATTTTAAGGATGATAAGGAAAACTAATAACTATATTTTCAAAATAAATGTAAAAAAAGAATTATTATCCTTCTTTTGTTTTTTTTTGTATTTTTTCTTTTTGTTTTGTTCTTGTTTAACGTAAAAGAAAGAATGTTACAGTTATTATTTAAATGCAACCAAAAAACAAAAAAAAAAATAAAAAACCAAACAAGAAAGATTTGTCCTTTGATTGTGCAGTAGTTTTTGAAGGATTATACTGATGCGGTTTCAAATAAAACAATCCGGTTTATTTACTTTTAAAGTATATTTTGTGATTCGTACAAAAAAAAAAAAAAAGAAACATAAAAAACAAAACAACAAAAAAACACAATAAAAAAAAAAGAAAAGTTTTGATCCCCAAATGATGAATTGTGAAATCTTTTGAAAGAATTTAAAAAATATTTTTTTTTAATAACTTTGTAATGCAGTTTTAATCCATGTTATTTAAAGTTTTTTTTTTTTTATATATTTTGTTTTAAGCTTGTTCAAAATAAAAAAAAAAAAAATAAAATAAAAGAATTCTCCTAAAAATTATAACATCCAGTAAATAACAAAAGAATGTTTTTAGTTTTTGTGGTTAAAATTGAGTTTTGAGCTTTTTTAAGAGGATTCTGAAATTCTGATTTATCGCTATAGAAATCACCTTATATTTTTATATATATGTATACAATATAGGATTATTGCAACACAAAAAAAAAAAAAAACAAAAACATAATTTTACTAGTCTTTTTCTACCTTCTAAAAATTGAAAATTTTTATTTGTAAAATTAATACATAGTTATAAAAGTTAAAAAGGATTTTAACAAAAAAAAAAAAAAAAAAAACAAAAAAAAAGAAAAAATTATCGATGAAAAATAAATTAAAGCATAATCTATATATAATTAAAACAAATTTGTTGACGTAAAACCAATGGATCTTATTTAAGTAAAAACCGCACAGTAGGGCATTTAAAGATCTTTTAATATACTATGGATGGGAATTCTTTATTTTAAAACAAAAAAGGATTTCATGTTACTCCTGAATACAACTTTAAAGCAAAAATTTTAATTATTTATATGTGTAACATATTATAAGGATTGAATACAGTCTACATATAAAGAAAATTGTTGAAATATAGTATATGTATTTTGTATTGAAATTTTATCCAGAATTTTATCCCAAAAAAATAAATTATGGAAATTTAAAAGTAGGACAAGACTACACAAAAAAAAAAAAAAAAAAAACTAAAATTATTTTTTTGTGTATAAAATATTTAACTTTCAAAAATAAATTTTAACAGAAGTTTTGTAAAGAATTTTTGAATTTTTGAAATTATATTTTTGATAAAATCATAGTTATTGTTCTTATATATTTTGTTATTCTGTTATTGTTCTTACATATTTTGTTATGTATATATTATATACAAATTATTTTATGTTAAAAATTTTAAAGAATTCTTATTTTGTATATTATGTCCTATATAATATGTAAATATGCTATCAATTAAAAAAGTTTGAAAAATATAAAAACAAAAAAAAAAAAACAAAAAAAAAAAACAACAAAAAGAAAATTTTATATTTTCCAAATATAAAATTAAATTTTTAATTGGTTTATTGAGAGTGCATGCATTCATTCATGTATAACGTAAATGTATACATATATATACATATCCATGGATGTACACAAATACATTCAACCATATTTGTGCAAATGTTAAATAAATAATTAATTTATATGTATACGTATGAATATATAGGTCAATTGTATAATATTAGATTTTATATTCCAATAACATATTTTTTACAGAGTTTTAGTGTATTTTTTTTTTTTTGTCTTTTATTCCACAGGGGTTTTTCTTTTAAATGCCATTTTGATATTTCATTTTTTTTTTTTTTTGTAATTTTAATTTTAATTTTTATATTTTATTTATTTATGTGGTAATACTGGAGTGGTAACATTTTTCATTTCTTGTCCGATTTTGATTTAAAATGAAAAAAAAATTATTATTTTTTCTTTTTCTTTATTATTTTTATTATTAAAATTCCATTGAGAATTTTTCCATTAAATTGAAGTAGTATTTACACTACACTTGAATAATTTTTCTTCTTTCTCTCATTTTGAAATTTTTTTTTAAGAAACAAAAAAAAAAAAAAAAAATGGAAGATGAGAAAAAAATAAATTAGCTTTGACCAAATAAGAAATAAAAAAAAAAAAAAGTAAAAATAAAAAAAAAAGAGAAAATAAGAAACCAATAAAAGAATCAACAGACGAAACTGAGAAACAAATAAAAACAAAAAAAAAAAAAATGATTTTTGAAAATACCTAAAAAAGAAAAATGAGTAAATTTTTAGAATTTTAATTTAAATATTTTCCATTTTTTTTTTTTTTTTTTTTTGTTTTTTTTTGATAAATGAATACTACTAATATCAATAAGTTTATTTAAAAAAACAAAAAAACAAAAAAAAAAAAAATACATAATATGAAAGTAATAATAATAATACTAGTAGAAAAAGGAAAGTTGAAGTGAATTTTGAATGGTAAAAATTAAAATTTATATTTGGTTGTTTTTTATTTTGAAATTAATTTTACCAATTTTCGATATCTATATATTAATATTAAATATGTAATTTAAATAGATATACCACCTTTCCGAAAATACAACTAGACAAGATTTTAAATAGTGAATTAAGTGAAACAGTAAAAAAATTTAAATGATGGGTACAAACATTTATGTTAGTACAGCTGTTATTCAATATAGTAAGTGAAATAATCAATCAAACTTTTTTTTTTGAAACAAATTTGATGAAAATAATGGCGGGAAATAAGAAAGAAATTTGATTTTCGTCAAATAGAAATCATATTAGATTAAAAGAAATTTAAATACATTTTTTAAATCTTAGGGTAAGTTTATATGAGATGCATGCATCCGGATGCAAATATTTGATTGATTGAAAATATATATCATATTCATGACATGCTCTCCTTTTCGCTCATTTTACATGAAAAATTTTTTGCATCCTCTATAAGAAGTATACAAGATGCAAATTTGTTTTAACGTCAAATACAGACGTAAAATTAAACGTCAAAAATTTTAAACGTTAAATATTTTGAAATATTTTGAAGATGGATGTAATAAAAGATATACTTTAGAAGCTATTAATTAATTTTATGTGTTATTAATCAATTATATTTAGTTTTTATTAATTAAAATTTTTTCTTACATAAAATAACAATTTTCTTTAGTTTACCATTTTGTATTTGTATTTTTAGTTACCATTTTGTATTTTGTGAATAAAAAATTTTTTCATCAAATACCCATTACACATACTAGCCTACTATAGTTACTTTCAGATAAAACTTTCAAAATAAAAATGTCGCCGTTTTGCATCTCGTGAATGAGTGGATACATAATGGATACAAAATATTCGTTAATGTTACCGAAGAGTACACGAAATTTAACCGAAATAAATTTTGCATCTGGATGCATGCATCCCATATCAACTTATCCTTAAAATAATAATAAAATTCGTATATTATATGAATTTCATGTGCTAAGAAGATATAAAAAGAGATTAACTGTCAAAAAAATAAAAAAATATAAAATAAAAAATGATGATGGAAAAAAATGTTTTGATTCTTCCAACATAAATGCAATTTTATTGAACAAATGACATATCCTCAATCATTTATTGCTTGAATAAATTACAAAAAAATTTCCCAAATCTTAACGAATGGTTATAAATTTTAATTTCATTTATTAATTGCTTTATATTTTTTTTTTGTGTTCTGAAAAAAAAAAAACTAGCATAAAATGAAAATAGGTACTGCCCTCAATAATGCTGCTTCATTGATTAAATAACTTACAAAAAAAAAAAAAGAACAAAGTTACTATATTCATGACTTTCATTTCAAATTTCTCATATCTTAACGAACTGATTATGAGGTTAAGAAACCTACATTTTTTAATTGCAATTAATACAATTGCCTTATATTGTTTCTTTTTTTATTTTTAGAATAAAAGGACCCGCGTCCAAAACAGCATCATAATAACATTTAATAATACTTCTTTTCAATTGTAATAACTGTGGTCACTTTAATTTTCCATTGAATTTTTAAAGTTTGTCGATTTAAAAAAGATTTTTTTTTTGTATAAATTTTCTCTTAAATTAAATTTCGAAAATAAAAAAAAAATTTTTTTTTTTTGAGAAAAAATACTGATTAAATTTTAAATGATTTTTGTTTTTTTTTTGTTTTTTTTTGCTTCCTTCATATTTGATACTAATTGAGAAGATAAAATTTTTGGTACTTATGCATGTATGTATATGTATAAATAATATATAAAGGTTCAAATAGGTTCGGTTCAAAGAACATTTTTAATTGTTATTATTACACATTTTAAAAACTTAACTGTGCTTTTTTTTTTTATTCATAAAAAAAAAAAAATACAAAAAAAAGAGGAGGATAAAAAAAATGTTTTTTTTTTTCTACATATAAAATTATTGGTAATTTGTTGTTATTTTTCTTTTTTTTTTATGTTGATGGTTAAAAAAAAAAATATTTACACATATTAATGTAGGTATATATAATTTCTATATATTTTTGTATATTATATATGTATGGTATTTTTAATTTATTGATTTTTTATTATTATGATTTTTTTTTTTTTTTTGTAATTTAATGTCTTGAAGTTTTTTAAAAAACATTTACACATTTACATATATTTATAATTAATTTAATAGATATAACAAATACACTTAAAAAACAGGGAAAAATTCTGAATAAATCCTTTTTTTTTTGTTTTGAGGATTTTTAATCTTTTTTTTTTTATTTTTTTTTTTTTTATTTTTGTATATATATATGTCTATATATTTTTTTTTTAATTTAATTATTATTATTTTTTAATTTTTAATTATTTAATTTAAAATTTTTTTTTTTTAAATCCTCTTTTTATTAAATTATTATTATTAATGTTAATTTTTTTGTATCATTATTTATTTATATATATATATATATATATATATATGACGTGTATTATTATAAATATACTTGTATATACCTATATATAAATGTTTTTTTTTTTATTTAATTTATTACATTTAATAATTAATTAAAAATTAAAAAAAAACTACAGCCTGATGCATCATTATTAATGGACTACACTAAATGTCCATCGGCATCTGTATAACCCATTGTTGCATTAAATGTACTTAAATTATGTGTATTTGGATCATAATTACCAATTAATAGACCAGTTGGTCCAACATTTTGTACATTTAAAATTTGCATATTAGCTAATTGTGATCCTTGTTGAGTTTGTTGTAATTGTTGTTGTAATTGCTGTTGTTGTTGTTGTTGTAAATTACGTTTTGGATCTTTTAATATACTTTGGGGTTGTTTAGGTGTTGATGTTTGTTGATGTGTTGCTGAAATCTGTGATAAACTACTTAAATTGCTGATTTGAGCTGTTGAACCATTACCAACTGTTTGAGTTGATGCTGTTGTACTATTTGGATGTAAATCATGATGTGATGGTAATGGTGTTGTATGATGTGTTACATCTGGTGGTGGTACAACATTACGTATAATACCTGCTCCACGTCTTAATGTACCACCACCTGTTGGTATTAAACTTGTTTGATTTGGTTGAATATGTGCTAGTGGTAATGGTGGTGTACTAAATTCCATTGGCGGATAATCCTGAAATTATTGAAAAAAAAAAAAAAACATGAAATAAAACATATAATAAGTAATGAGAAAAAATAATTTTTATAATAAATTATTGTATAAAAAAATATATAATATAAAAAAAAGAAGAAGAAAAAAAAAATTATAATTATTATAGATGAATTATTTACTTTTTAATTTTTTGGATTTTAACATAGGATTATATTAATATTATTTTTCAATAAAAATAATTTTTAATTTTTTGATTTTTCGATTTTTGTTCTGTTTTTTTTTTTTCAATTTGATTCAATTAAAGAGGATTTTACAAGAATTAAAAGTTTCATACCAAACATTGTAATAATTAATAATAAAAAACAGTTTTTTTTTTTTTTTTATATTATATTAAATTTATTTTGAATAATATTTTTTGTAATTTAATTATATTGAAAAATTATTTTAAATTTAATGAATGGTATTGCTTTAATTTTTATGAAAACTGACTAAAATTTAAAACATGTACGAGTTTTATGCTAGTTCATAGTAGTAGAAAAGAAAAAAAAAAAAATGTTTTCGTTTTTTAGCACATTTTTCCAAAATTTTTGAAAATTTCCGTATTAGTTTCACTCTGCCTGACCATCCGTCTGTCCATTCGTCCATCCATCTCTTTACAAAACTTCTACACCGTTAGAACAATGAAATTTTAACAATGGCTAGGTCTCATAAAGGAATTAATTTTGTACAAAAACTTTTTTATGTAGCCCCACAATCAATCTAAATCTAATCACAATCACAATCATTTCAATCTAAAAACGCCATACAACATGTTTTTTTCTTTAACCTTATTATTCAATACCAAAATTATACATTTTTTAAATTTAGTATTTCAATTTTTTTTACCGTTAGGTGAAAATAAAATTTTGCAAAAATATTCTTCCTTTATAACTTCGGTATACGCTTTTAAATAGAGATTTGATATTTGGAGAATATAATTTTAGAATTAGTATTGGTTTTTCTTAATTATATGTAGGGTTCGCTTAAAATTAAAGGAAGTGTCGTTTTATTTTTCACATTTATGATATCCAAACATTTTTCCACATTTTTCACATTTATGATATCCTAAATTACAAATTTTGGTGTAAATCACAATAATTCTAAACAGTTTGTATTGCTTTTTGGAAAATGTGTGTCTTTAAAACAGTTGGTTTACATTCTACCTTTTTTTTTTTTCAATTTTGTAGTTCAGGACTTTTTTTTATTTCTGGAAGAAAAAAAAAAATTTATACATACATTTTATATGTTACCATATGTTTCCTGACAAAACGTAATATTTTTTTTTTTTTTTTGTTTTACTTTTCAATTATTTTATTTTATCGTATGGAACCCAACATTTTATTCTTTTGTATATTTAAAGTTCATAGATTTTAATTGAATATTTAATTGAGGCTTTTATTTGAAAAATTCAATTATAAGTATTCCATACATACCTATACACATATATATTGATAGATATATACATATATTGTATTTTAAGTACAAATGTATAATTAAAATGTTGGTTATTGGAAATTAAAGTTTAGTATTATATATATTAAATACTAATTGTGTATTATATGTTTTACTCTATTTACTTTAAATTTGACTATAGTATTAAAAAAAAAAAAAATTTTTTTTTCGCAATTTTCAATTTCATCGCCTTATTCTATATATATTAATACATATATATAAATTGTACATATTATATATCCGTAGTGGTAAATTTATTTGCAGTATAACTGTTGTATAAAATTCTAAATAATTATTCAAATATAAAACTTTCAAAAATTTTATTACAATGCTTTTCCTTTTTTTTTTTTTTTTTAATGTTTTTGTGAATAATATAAAGTAATTGAGAATAATTTAAAAAACATTTTATATAAATTTTTCTTATTTTTTATTATTTTTCTTTCTCTTATTTGTTTTTTAATTTAAACTTTATTTAAACTTTTTAAAATTTTTTCTATTTTTTGTTTTGTTTAATATTTTATATTACAAAATTTTATTTCTTTTTACTGTCATATATTTTTTTCTTTGTACAAAAAAAAAAAATAAATAAAAAAAAAATAAGACAAAAAATAGCAACTAAAATTTCACTTTGCATACAGTTGTTGCGCTCTTTTACTCCTAACGATATGCAAATTAAAACATACGTAGATTTAATGCAATTTATTTCATATAAATAGGGATGTTGTACCATTACATGTCCCAAAAAAAAAAAAAAAGAAAAAAAAAAGATACGTATAACCCATATAAATAATATAAATATATACATATATATACATATACATAACATATATTCAAGAATAAGTTAAACTTTAAAAGCCAAAAATTTCATTACATAACTTTATAAATATACGGGATAAAATAAATATAGTAATAATAATAAAAAAAAAGAAAAGTAAAATATATACGAGTCATTCGAAATCAGAATACCGAATACTAACATTTTATATTCTCTTACATCTCTCTCATATGTCTTGTTATTTATTATGTTGTGTCATTGATTGCATATTATAAATTGAAAGTACTAAAAAAAAGGAACGCAACAAAGAACGTAAAGATTCGTTCAAAAATTATGTTAACTTCTTCCCCAAAAGTTTCTAAGAGAAACTAAGTCTTCTATTTCCGATAACTTATAAAGATGCTTCAATTAACCGGATAAAAATAACTGTAATTTATGATAAAAAAAAACTAAAACTGTTACTTTTTGATAAAAAAATTGTAGTATGCTAAGAAAAATGGGATAATAGAAAACGGTCGTAAATAAAAAAAAATTTTATTTATTAGCCGAAAATTTCAAATTATTTATCTCAAAAACAAAAAAAAAAAAATTAAGATAGACTAAGATAAGGCAGCTAGACTAAGATTTAAAAATAATATAATATTCAATTTTAAATTTCATTTATATACTTGATAAATTATAGTGTGTATATGATTTTTTAAAATGGGGTCACCATTTTGAAGGGAGGAGGTTTGTTTTTGCAGATTCATAAATACTCTTTTTAATTTTTTTGTTTTTTTTTTTTTCTTCTTCCTTTTAATAAATTTTACTATATATGCACAAAGTTAACATATGACTGAGTATACATTTATGCAAAATGTAAAAAAAAAAAAAAAAAAAAAATTCAAAAATAAGAGTAAACAGATACTTTATAACCGTATGATATTAAATCAACATAAATAATGTTTAAAATAAAATAAATAGCAACAAAAAAGAGAAAAACTAAAAGAAAACTAATAGAAAAGAAAAGAAAATGTTGGAAATTATTTCGCTATATGATTATTGCGAAAACTAGCGTTGTACAATATACAAAAAAAACTGAGTTCATAAGTTTATAAAATTATGAAAAATTAGAAATAAAAAAATATGTTAAATATAATATTTAATATATAAAATATAAACTATACTTATATTCATACATAAATATCTATATATTCATATTAAATGTACGAATGTTATAATATATACGTATAACATTATGTATGGTTTTTTTTGGTAGATATGAATTAAAATAAAAAAAAATATTTAATAACATTTGAAAAATAATTTTTGTTTTAATTTTAATTTTGATTTTTTTTTTTTTTTTTGATTTTTTATAAATCTTTTTGTATATGTTTGTTAATTTGTGTTTGTTTATTTATAAAAGCAAAGAGTAGAAAAAAAAAAGGGCATACGAATGATGAAGTTTGTTAAATGCGGATTTAATTTCACTTTACAATTTTGAACATTTAAAATAAGAACAAAATAAAAAAAAAAAAAAAAAATATTAAATATTAAATAAATTTTAAAACAAAAAATAGTAACAATAGCACAAGTGCAATTTTAACAGGCAAAAAAAAAAAAGAGGGAAAATCATATGACCTTAAAAATGAGAAAAGTTATAAAAAGAAAAAAGTAAAATTTATTAAAAAAAAAAAAAAAACAGATTTATAAACAAGTCCCAGAAAAATAATATTGATATTTTTAAACTTTAAGAGATAAAAAAAAAAAATGTCAATATAGGTAAAATTGCTGGTAATTTTTATTAAAAAGTTAACACAAATAATTTAATTTAATTTAATTTTTTTTTTTTTATATATTTATTTATATTTATTTGTATATAAAACAGATTACTTGTCTATTATAACAGATATATAAGTATTATTTATATGGTAAATAAATGCATTGGGATCGAAAATTTTAGAGTATTGTTTTTTTTAAGGTATTGGGTTACAACAGTGAATATTTAGTATGCCCAATAACTTAAAACACTGCTCATATGGATATGATAGGATGGATCATATGGATGGATATGATGGATATGATGACTTAAAACATTGGTTATAGGAGTATGGATATGATAGGTTTGATTTTAGTTTCATTTTCTTAATTTTGTTTTAGAGTAGATATTAGAGATATCATAATAAAATCAAAAATTTAGAAAAGAATATAAGAACAGCTAAGCTTTTTCTTGTATAAAATAATAGATGGCACATAAATAGTTAAAAAAGTATTTCTGTTTTATTATCATGTACTGAATAATCATAATGGCTTACAGAAAATAATAATTAAAAATCTGAAGCTTCACTTAATATGAAAACATAAGCGATTTTGGGGATTGTATTTCATTTATAGAAATAAAAAAAAAAACGCAAAAGGAAAAATTATATAAATATTTCAGTATATCTGTAACAAGGAAGGTTTATACTCTAAAAAAAATTTTTAAAGAGTTCTTCATTTTTAACAATAATCTTGTTTTAAAATTAAATTGATGGTGCATCAAAATTTTTCCTAAAATTAATAATACAAAATTTTCTTTTCATTTTTTTTTTTTTTTATTCTATTCTTCTTTTGAATTATTGTGACTGATGTGAATGCTCTTAATTAATTCTCTATTATTTCTATTGACAAAAAAAAAAAATAAAAAAAAAAAGCAATATTTCAATTCATTTGGTTCAATAATCTGAGTTTTTATCACACAATAATGACTATTATTCTATATACTTTTATATTATACACTTATATATGACTTTTATTTAAAACCATAATATAAAATATGTGTATCTTTAGAATTTTATCTACTTATATAGTATGTATAGACAAAAGATAATATTTTGTTTGAACATATGCTAATGCTTTTAAAATTTCTATAATGATTTTGTTCGAATGATGAAAATTTTATTTTGAGATCTTTTTGATATTCATTTAGAATTCATAATCATTCAAATCCAATATATGGAAAGTCATTCATATATCCGGTATTCATCTATTAACATTATAATTAAAATGTGTCCTCTTTTTTTTTTTTTCCTTGTTTTTATGCTTTTCATTTCTATTTTTTCCCTAAAGAGTTTTTATACTAAGATAAAAAGTATATATGTATAAGTGTACCTATATATGTATACTATAAATAAAGTTATGATGAAAATATTCAAATAAATCCTTTTTTTGTCGACAGTATTGAACAAAAAAAAAAAAATTAAATGTTTTACGTATTATTTAAAATGTCATATTAAAGTGTAAAACATCTGAATAAAGAAATCATTGAGTATAGACTACTAATTTATAGATAATTCACAATTAAGACTCGTATCTCAAATTCGGTACAATTTCATCCTGAGAAATAATTGATTTATATATTTAATATTACAAAAGATGCTATTGAATTCTATATACAAGTTACAATAATTCATAATCTATAACAACAAATAATCCGAAAAAAGAACGACTCTTTTAAAATATGTTCTTTATATACATGCTATATGAAACTGATAATCCTTGAAAAGAAATTCTCGTACTTAATGAAAAAAAATACCCGAGGCAAGAAAAATAATTGCATTGTATGGCGAAATTTCAAAGAGAAACTTTTTTTTAATATTTCAAATTAAATTTCATTGAAAATCTTTTATGCTTTACTGTATTTTTGTTTGTGTTTGAATATTTGTAAACTTATTTTCAATCGAATATTAGCATTTTGACTTCACATATTTTTATTTCTATTTACATTATAATATGTGGAAACACAGTCAAGCAAATTAAAAAAAAAAAAAAATCAGATGTCTCCAGCACAGGACCGACCGCCACTACACGAAAAGTACAATGCCAAAATTTATTGATTTTTTACATAATAATTTATATCAAAGCAAAATAATTTCTAATAATTTAACAACATTTTGTTTTATTCAATAACAATAATAAGCAATGAAATCGTAAAAATATACATATGTACATTCATTCATACATCCATTTACATTATTATGTAATGTACATTATTTTTTTTTCATTCAAAAATATTAGAAGTAAAAATAATAAAAACTGTAAACAAATACAAAACAAACATAAGATTAATATTGAATCTGCTAACAAAAATTTTACCGTTCTAATTTTATGTCATCAACAAAAGAATAATATGCATAGGTATAAATATCTACATAATATGGCATATAAATTTTTAGAGATATAAAAAAAAACAAAAAAAAATTGTTCATATAAATTCATATGGAGTTCATATAAATTCATTCGTATGAAATTTGGACTATCAATTAAAAAATCAATCAATCAAAAAATTAAATAAAAGTTAAAGTTAGTTGGATCAAAAAATATTCTATGGCAAAGTTGTTGCTCTTTACTTGTGTGTGTAACAACTTTTTCTTAATAATTTTTCTCATAAAATTTTTCTGTTACGAAATATTCTACCACTTGCTCCCAAAAGCTTATCAATCCGAGATAATTACGTCAAAACCTTAAATTGAAATTGCAAAAAATTCCGCTCAGTCGTTTAAGCTGTACACGTGCCCACAGACATACGCACACAAACACGCACCCACACAAAACACACACACACACATACGGACATCATGGTAAAAATTTTTTTACAGCCTTCTTCACATCGGAGTAGTGCATATTTGTCAAAATCTCGTGTACAAATTTTTAGTATGAAAACAATACCTACCTTATACATAATTGTATGCGGTCGGAAAAAGTAAAAGAAAAAAGAAAAAGGAAAATAAAAAAACCATAAATTAAAATACAAAAAAAAATTTCCGACCACAAATTATATTTACAGATTTTTTTATGTTTTTTTTTTTTGTTCTTTTTGTTACAGTATATTCGATATCTAATTTTCCTTTGCAGAACTTTATTTATTTCTTTTTTTTTTTTCTTCTATTTCAAACACACTTTCCAACTACTCGTTATACTACAGAATGAGACCCCAATAATATAAAAAGAAAATGAAAGAAAATAAACAAATTTCCTTTACACAAAACACATTAAAATGCATCCTATATTGCGTCCAACAGGATAATGCATATTACATTGAATACATTAAATAAGTGTATTGAAACTAATTTTTTCCTGGTTATGAACATTTATGTATAATTTATTACATTTATAAATACATATATATATATATATACCTATTTATATATAAATAAATAATCATGTACATACAATATATATATATATATATATATATACATAAGTTTGTTCAGTTATAAGTAAATCAGTAGCTAGAATTTATTAGGATTCAGATATACATTTTTTTTTTTTTTTAATATAATTTTTATTCTAAGGAAAAGAAAAAAATATGCAATAGGAGGGTGACAATATTATAAAAGTGTATAATAATATTATATATGTATATTATAATATGTATATTTATAAGAGTGATTTTGAGGTCAATAAAATGATGTTGACATTTAAGCTCTTAGATTTTTTTACATTCTAATTTTTATATATATTTAAAATATGAAAATAGGAATATTAAAGAAGTAAGAAAGAGAAAGTATCGTGTTGTTTAAAAAAGAAAATAAAATATTAAAAAAAAAAAAGAAATTTGTAAAAAAAAACTTTAAGGAAATATTTTGAAAAAAAAAAAAATAAAAACAAATAAATAAAATAATTCTTTTTTAAGTCCATTTACAATAACAATTTGAAAAGATGTCCTTATTCATTTCACTTTATTCGTCCGTCTATTTGTTGTCTGCAAAACTTACAGCTATTAAATTTTACGTTATTTTACAAAATTTTAGTTATTTTGTATCGGAAAACTTTTAGTCAGAACTTTGAAATTTTTTGAGACACTTGCATAAGTTATATCATATAGAACATTTTATTATATTTCCTGCTATTTAAGTTGGTGGTATTATATTATATTAGGGATAAGTATTTAAAAATTGACAATTTTTAGATATCTGCGTAAATTGAACATCTGGTCAAATTTCTTTAAAGTAAAAGTCTAAAATTATGTAATATGTTAACGGTTTTACTTAATAATATGTAGAGTTTCCTTAAAACAGAAGAAAATTTCTCTTGATTTCTTTTTCATAAATTTATGTAAGCAAAATTTTATGAAGGGGCGCCGGGCCTTCTTATAAAATTCTTTAAAATTTTTTTTTTTTTTTGAAAAAAGAGCGCCTTTTTCAAAAATTTTTAATTTTAAATATCTATTGCCTTGTTTTTAATAAAAATTTATTCAAAATCTTATCAGTTTTTTTTCTAGAAAAATATAAAAACAAAAAAAAAACATAAAAAAAAAAATTAAAAATTAAACAAATAAACTTTTAAGTAGCCCATAGTTATTAAAAAAATCTTTATCTGTATATTTATGGGCATATTTATATATAATATGTATCTATATATAGAATTTTATAAAAATTTTTACCGACAATCTTCAGTTAACATATTGTTGTGTATGAATTCAATGAATACATATAAGTATGTGTATATATATATTATGTATGCTGAATCCTTATATGAATTCAAATATGCATTACATGATATATCCGTGTATAAATTATATTATTTGTATGGAAATACCTATAGGTATTTTGTCCTTTTTTCATATTTTTTGTAAAATTAAAATTTTTATATGAAATATACATACATATATGTATATAATATGTATATATTATGTGTAAACGTGTTTAAATAAAAAAAAAAAAAGAATAAAAAAAAAAAGAATAAAATAAAAAAATAAAAACAAAATTATAAAGAATGTACTCATATTGCTTTCGCTTGTTTAGAGTTTACAGATGTTTAAAATCTAATACTTGAAGTACAGTTTTATTTTTAAAGATTTTTCTTGTTTTAAGTTTCTTAATTTTTTTAGTTTTATGTTGTTCATGTCCATGTCCATTGATATTGATTTTTTGTGTTTTCTATAAATTTTATAAAATATATTTTTATATGTATTTATGGAACTCTTGTGTAACAATATTAAAAATAAGCGATAAAAAGAAAAGTTTTAAAAAAAAAAAAAAAAAAAAAAACAATTAAACTAATATGGAAACAAGTGAAGAAAATTGAAAATGTAACATTAAAATTAGTTTTACTAAGTTTTATGATTTTCATAAACTAAAATATTTGTCATATTGTGACACAGTGTACACATACAATTTGCCATTAGTGTAAATAAAATTTGTACAGTTCTGTTTTACAGGAAGGATATAAAAAAAGGAATATTATTATAATGTACTCATATTTATAAAAAAAAAAAACTATAAAAACAAAAAAAAAAAAAAAAAATTATATAAAATAGTTATTCATATACTAATGTCTGAATTAGATACCTAAAAATGAATTCTTTTGCAACTAATGTGGGTAGATTTTCCATCCATTTACTTTTCATTTTTTTTTTATTTAAATCTTCAAGTTATTAAGAAGAAAAAAAAAATAATGAAAAACAAGATTGAAATACTCATAATATATGAAAAAATTTATTTGCATTCTGTGTAAATATTTGTACATTGCATATTTTCAGAGTATCTCAATTTAAAAATAAAAAAAAAGAAAATAAAAAAAAAAAAGGAAAATATAAAATTCATATTATAACAGTTGTGAAAAGTGACAGCTTTAATCCTTCGGTAGTTTGTTTGTTTTTTTTAAAAAGAATTTCCCTTTATCTTTATAAAAATACACATTAGATCCTTTGGATACTTTTACTTATATATTTATGTTTTAGTTTTTTTTTTTTTTTTTGTCTCGTTCTTAGTTGTTTTCTTAACTGTTATTTTGTTGTTTTTTTATATTTTTAGTTTTACATTTTTTTTTTTTGGAAAATTCAAAATGTCAACGAACGTTTCCTTTCCAATTCATTTATTCAATAGATAGATGAATCTTTATAGAGAATATGAATACAATAATCTTTGGTATTGTGAAGTAAATAGTGATTGAAGAGAATTGATGTTATTATATATATACAACAAAAAAAATAAAATGAAATTTTTAAATTTAAAAAAAAAAAAAAAAAAATTTTTTTATTTTATATGAAAAAAAAAATAAACAAAAAAGAATGGAAAATTTTTTTATAATTTTTTAAGCACGATTTAGTATTAAAAGACTAAAATTTTCAACGTGATTAGATTTTGAAAAAAAAAAAAAAGAAGAAAAAGTAAGAAGTTAATATAAATATAAAATACAAAAAAAAAAAAAAAATAATATATAAATGTTACTGCAATATTTTCCATTTTGTTTCAACTTTCAACATATTATTTATTATGTGACTGGAATTATGACAAACTTTTTACCAAAAAAATTTTATTTTTTATTATTTATTTAAAATGCATATGAATTTGGTTTATTTGTATATTTTTATTTATTTTATTTTTGTGGAAATTTTTTTTTAATTTTTAAAATAAGTTATGGAAATTTCCGAAAAAAATAAATATGTTTTTATTTTATTTTTTTGCTGTTTAAATTTATTCCCAGTTCCAGTTAAAAAATAGAACATGTGGAGTATAGATATTTTAACTTTATCTTTGAATACCAGAAAAATTTAATCAATATAGATAAAATATATGTATATATATATTATATCAGGTTGTAGAATATGTCTTGGCAAGGTGATAAGGTAATACATGTCCCAATTAAGTATATAAATATTTCGAAATAACTATGGTCCCAGTATAGAATTAGAACTTGTAACATTAATAGAAATTTTTTAATATATAAATTTTTTATAATAAAAAATTTTTTTTTGAACAAAATTTACTTTAACATGTAGGACTGATATAATAATAAAAGATTATATATACATATATTTTAGACTGTAATATTATAAAGTAAAGAGTTTGGCTTTTTATCTGTTTGTTTTTTTGCTCATAAGAACCACTGACACGAGGGTTATGTTATAGGTCTGTTGCATTAAACCATTGGAGCTAAATAATAATTTATAGTTTTATGATTGTTGAGGCTAAACAGATTGACGGATTAACTTCAAACTTTCCACAAAAATTGCCTGATAACAAAGGAAGAAAGAAACTAATTTGTTTTTCCCAATTTATTAACCTTTTCCCGTATGAGAGCTAATTAACGGTTTTCTTTTTTTTTAGTTTTCAGGCTACACGCACAAACGCATTGGCTTAAAACCTTACAATTTGACAGATTCAGTTTAAAATTTGCACAAGTGTTACTTCTTGGAAAAAGAGTTCAATAAATTTATTTGGTTAAAATGCATTAATCTATTTCAGCGAACCGATTTAACTTCAATTATTGCAGCTGCTTTGTTCTCGTAAGGTGGTTACATATTCATTTTGATTACAATCTATTGACTCGTTTTGACACGTAAGTTTGTTAAAAGTTTTTAGTTTTTTCGTTGTTTTGCCTTCACAGTTATTCGATTGAGTTGATGTTTTGTCAAAATATTGTTTCTTGCAAAAGCACTTTTGGGCATAAATTTATAGTTATGATAGAAACCGTAATTTTTGGTATTCGCTTTGTTTGGCTAAAAAAGATAGAGAGGGTTTTATTCGGGGTGGACTCCACACTATTCCAAAGATTTTTCTGATATTTTTTGTCTTAATTTTTAAATTTCCCACCGACTCCATCAGAAACAGAAAAATATATAAAATAAATAATAATAAAAATAAAATATCAAAAATATTTTTGTATTAAATCTTATCCATACAGTTTTTGAAAAAAATTTTGATTAGCACGGCGTCATGATTAACAGAGAATATCCAATTCATATATAATTGGTTAATTGATCATAATCAAAATAGTACAGTTACCCCCTTATAGTTAAATTTTATTTAGGTTTTCTTCAAAAATTAAACTTATAAATTTTTCTTTTGCTAAAACTCAAAAAACAATAGCAAAAATGCCAGGTAACGTCAGTTTAGTAAAATATAATAAAAATTTTCAATAACATTAAAAATAGATCTAAAAGAACTCAGGCTTTAACCAGATCATATGGAAATAAATAATTCGATTATAATATAAAATTCGATTATATATATATATAGTGAATGCGAGTAAAACGACATCCTAAAAGCGATAGACAATACTACCTTAATCATTACAGTCATAATAATTATTAAGTTTTATGCAAGGGAAATTTATTTGACAATCTATTTTTTAATGAAGGTTAGAATTTACACTGAAATGTAACGTCAATTTTTGTTGATAAGGACAGTTTGAATTTTATAACTAAATTAAAAATTCAATGAATAAAATTTAAATTAAATTTTGTGTTTCACCCACAATAAGTTTATTTTCTCCACAATAATTTCAATTAAATTTATTTATAAAATTTCATTTAAAAATTGTTTCATTTTGTTTTCGGTTTTAGAAAACAGCAAAAATAAAGGGTAATTAAAGTAAAGTTTTTTTTGGGTCAATGGTTAGATAGCATTATTTAAAATTTTCACATATAAAATTAAATACTAAAATGTATATAATAAAACTTGAGATATAAAAATTTGAAGAAAGAACTTTTCCAAACTATGAGCGACTATATATTTTTGTAGGGTAAATTTGAAAATTGGTTCCAAAAAATAGGATTGTCAGTAGTAGATACAAATTCCATTGCATTATTCTAAACTATATAAAAGTTTTGTAAACAGACAGATATAGGCAGATGAACGAATAGTATAATACTAAAAAACTAATTTTTCAAACATTTTTTTAGAATTTGTGTTAAAAAAAGAAATAATTTCAATATAAACTAAATTTACTGTATGAATATAATAAAAACTATATACGCACACATACAAACAATTTCTACTTTCGTACAAATAAACATTGTATGTATTATAAATAAGGTGAATTAAAATGATCCCCAACAGATTTTCAATTTTACTTTTTCATTCCGGTATTATAAACGTGAAATAAAAATTACTGAAAACCGTGTAACTCTTAAACTTATATTTATAAATAGCGTATTTTTTTTTTAATTTAGAATTAACTTCCTTATGAAGCGAAATGAAATTTCAATATTTTAATTTATGATTTGAGAGAATTTTTCAAAATAAACCAAAATATATTCTTAACAATAAATCATATATATATATATATATATATATATATTTGCCGTTTTTACATCATTTGTTAGAAGTATATTTTATAACCGAGCCAATAGAGCTCAGGAATAAATCTAGGGTGCAATTTAACTTTTGGCTTATGTCTCTGAAATGATATGAAATCATCAGATTTTTGTTAGTTAGTTGTGAATATTCTCATAGAAAGTGATAGAGAGTCGTTTCTTTCAATTTATTAAGTACTTTTATAAATTTTTAATTAAAAATGTAATTTCAAAATTACTAAATTGATAATAAAAATACTTCAAATTTTTATAACAATATAGGTAGAATTATATTTAAAAAAGTATTTCATACTTCATTTTATTTCTAGTTCTAGGCTAATTCTATAATAGAATATAATTTATTTATTTTTTGAAGCATAAAATAATGTAAAATTATTTTAATTTAAATGCGTTTTTGCACATTTTCAAATTAGGTACCTACCATACCATACCATAAACCATACTAAAAATAAAAATCAATTCCACTATTTTAAGCATAATTCTAATTCAAAAAAATGAGAACAAAAAATTTATGAATTATGTTTATATGTTCCTCCTCTTATTTCTACAAATACATACATACATACATTTTTTTTTTTTACTCTCTCGTTTTTAATCATTTTTTATTGCCAAATGCCAACCTTAATTCGCATTATAATAGAGTAAGATAGACAAAAATAAAATCCGCTATTAGATATATAAGAAACGGCTAATAAGAAAAAAAAAATAAAAAAGAAAAGAAAAAAGAAAAATAATTAAACAATAGAAAAAAAAAAAAATTATGAAAAATTTGAACGAATAAAACGATTTTTACAGGCAACACAAAATATCCTGAATTGTTCCAATTTTTCTGTTTTTTTTTATTTATTTATTTTATCTTTTTTTCTTTCATTTTATTTATTTGTCGTCTTTCTTTAGGATTTTTTTTTTTTTTTTTTTTGCATTTTCAATTTTCAAAAATAAAAGAAAAATCCCTATTGAATAATAACAATAAAATAAAAAAAAAAGGAACATTTTTTTTTTTTTGAGCATTGAAAAAAAAGTACACAATTCAATTGCAGATATCCGGTGGATGGCGGTAGTATGCATGAGTAATTTATATTGCATTCTCTTTTCAATGAGAGCAAGAAAAAAAAAAAAAAAAACAAAAGAAAATTAAAAGAAAAAAAGATAAAAAATGAGACAAAAATAAAATATGAACGGATATCGTGTAAAAACGTTTCTAGTTTTCATTCTAAAGAATATTTTTTAAAAATTGAAGAACTCAAAAATAAAAATAATAATTTTTTTATATCAAAAATTCAAAAGGTATTCTTATAAAGAAAGAAAAGGATTGTGATTTTTTTTTTTTTTTTGCTTTATTATCATCCTTAATTTTTCATTTCATGCTATTCACTTTTTTATAAAAAAAAAAAAAAAAAAAAAAGAATTGAACGAAAACAATAATATTTTTTTGTTTCAATAATGCATGGGTGGATGGATAGATGGCGGTAATATAAAAAGAAAAAAAAATTTTTTTTTCTATTAAGATCGTAACTTTTAATTTCTTTTTTATTTTCTTTTATGTCTTTTTCGATTTATTTTATTTTATTTGGAAGTAGATATGCATGTTAAAGGTTAGTACACAAGGTGTGCAATTTTTTTTTTTATCTTGAAGGTCATAAGATAAAGTTATTTTGTAATCTGATTTGATTATAGTTTTAATTTAATGCGTTCTAAATTCAATCAACATCAATTAAAATTCAATCAAGATCAATATATAGTTAAAAGTATATTTGATTTACATTTGTTTAAGCTTCTGAATAGTAAGCAACAGTTATTTGAAGCTTATCATCGTTAATATAGAAATTTTTATAATGATAGAACTGAATATATTTTACAGTTTTAAGTTTTTTTTTTTCTTATCACCCCTATGAGGACTATTATAGGGCATCCACTAAGTCATTTATTATTCATATTTGACTAAGCTTCCGTTTCGTGAATCATTAATTTCACTAAGCCGTTGATTATTCGGCTGTAGCTATTGTACAAGACTAAGACGTTTCTTTTTTATTTCTACGCCATTTATTATTTTATACAAGAATTATGGTTTATTATTATTTTATTATATAGCTATTATTCTAAATATAATTTAATAATTTATAGGACATACTTATTTTTAATTTAATTATATTCTACTAATTATATGTTATGAGAAAAAGCTATACTATTTTTTATTAATCTATATGACCGAGCCGGGGTTTGAACCCGAGATATTTCGTATAAAAGGGCGGTATCTTAACTACTACATCATTAGCGGGATCTTATACCTAAACGATCAAAGAAAATTATTGTAACGAAAAACTATTAAAGGTCAGGTCAAGGTCATAAGTTTCTTTTTTTTTTTTTATTATCAATCTCGCAGTAATATGTTGTAACATTATAGTATAGTTTTTTCTTCATATTAAATGTTTGAAATTCTAATCTAATCAAAAACAAAATCTTGTAGATTCTATTTAGTGCTGAAAATGACTGTCGGTTTATTATATTACTTTTAAAGAGATCTAAACCAATTTATGAAAAATAATTGGTTTAAACTTCAGTTGCAGGTTATAATAAACTTTTAATATTTGGGAAAAGAATTTTAAAAATTATTTGGATACGTGTAAATGAAGATGTATAATAAATATTAATGGAACGATTAAATCATATATTATTAAATTCAATATGAAACAATAACCAGTTATAAAATATGAAGATTTAGCATAATCATCAAATAAGTTTATGTTTTGCTGTTTTTTTTTGTCACTGTAGAATTCACCTAAAACAAAATCGTAAATTTAAAAAGCCAAAGTTAAAAATAAATTTGAAAAAAAAAATAGAACATTGTAAGATTTCTATTATAAGAAAAAAAAAGGACAAAAATATTATAATAAAAAAAATATCGGATATAATTTCCTTTCAGTATTAGAAAATGATAATATAAATTAAAAAAAAATTTATTATATTCTCCTATTTATTCCCATTTTAATGGAAAAACTGGTAGAATAATAGTTAAAAGATAAATTTAATTGCTTAAGTTGAAGGTACTTTTATTTATATTATGGTATTTGAATCAATTATATGCTCAAAAATAAATCGATAAAATAAATTGTAGTACTCAATTTTTCTAGTTTTCCAGTTACTTTAGTAAATTATAAAAAATTATAACGGACATAAACTTTTTCTTTATTGTGTATTTTAAATTTTTAAAATTTTTTTTCTTATTAAAAATTATTCTGAAAAGATCGGTACATTTTCAATGATTTTTCGTATATATAGTTGTATACGTACAAGGATAGTTTTTTTTTTTCATCTGAATAATAAAACAACCACTAACCATAGAAAATTTGTCTAAATTTCAAGATTATGTAAAAAATTCAACAAAATAATGAACATTTTTATTAAGCATTTTGCCATATTTCATTTCTCTGATAAAAAACAGTTTTCATTCATTAACTCTTAAGCCATTATTCTTCATAAGCGTCATATAAATCCATTATTTTAATTAAGGCGAGAGGTGGTGAACAAAAACACTTAGAATTTCTTAATATCTGTTAGGATATGTTGATATCTTACTTGTAAGGATGAAAGTAAAAGAGTTCATTCATGAAACCCCTGAAAAAGAACAGTTAAATATCATCCCTACATATTTTGTATGTTCCTGTAGAAGATCTAGTTATTAAATACAAAATAAAAATTAAAGTAAAGAATTTAAAAAATTGAGTTAAGAAACAAAAACGAAAAAAAAAAATATTTTATTTAAAAAACAATTTATAAAAATTTCTGTCATATAATGTTCATAAAATGATCCTTTTTTTCTTTGTTCAATAATTTTTTTTTTTTTTTGCCTCGGTTTTAGTATAAAAATATTTGTATATATTAGAATTTGGATAAGATCACAAATCCTTTAATTTTTCTTTCAGTTCTCTTTCGTTTTTGTTTACTTGTTTTTGTCTTATTTCCTCTTTATTTTATTTCTTACTTTTACTCATTCCTTATTTAATTTTTCATTTTTCATGCATGAATTCGAAATTTATGAATGCTTAAGCTATCGATAACCATCGAAAGTTATTCGTTTTACTTGTAGTCAAAACATATTGGATACAAGTGATTTTTTTTTTTTTTTTTTTTGATTTTATTGAACATACACTGGACATACTTATCAAATCTATATAAATACATGTAGACATATAATAGAACGAAAATGTACAAAAGTGTAAAAGACTTAAAAATTGAAGAGCTGTAGAAGAAAAAACTATCCCTTTTTCCAAAATCACAGAAAATATTGAACATAAGTATTGTAACATACATATATGTATGTAATATGTATGCAAAAAAAAAAAAAATAGGGAAACTGGACATACATAATAAGAAAGAAAAAGAAAAAGTTAAAATTGGGTTAAAAAGCTAAAGGCAAAATAATAGAGTTTTGGATGAATGGTAATAAATTCTTCTTTAACGGTTTTTTTTCTTTTTCTGTATCTATAGATACAATGTTTTTACTATACATATATTTAAAAGTATAGCAATCATATAAATATTCATAGATATTTTTATGTATTTGTATGTATAGTTGTAAATAAGTAAATATTGGGATAGTTAAACTAATAGCAACAACATTTTTATAACATGGATTAAAGCTATTGACCTATGAACGTAAGGTAAAGTACACATATTTGTTAAATTATAAATTGATCGGTTGTTCGATGGGTCAGTCGTATACTACTTACGTACGAATAAAGATCAAATAATATTTATAAAAAAAAAAAAAGTAATGGTTTTAAATAGATTATATACAGGGTATTCCGAAAGTAATAAATCATAAATTTAAATATGAGATAGGAAAATAAAATAAAAAAACTTTATTCAATTCTAATTTCTATACTGATCTGAGTGTAATAATTTAATTGTTATAATATAGCTGTATAGTTGCAGTATGACTATATGGTGGCTTAATTAATTTATTATAATCCTATAAGAATAAGGCAAAATATTTATTGAATACAAGTGGGAAAAAAAAATTGAAAAAGGCTAAAACATTTTTTGATATTGAAAAATGTTTTCTGGTAAATTTAATTTAAAAAAAAAAGTGTTAACAGATAAATTGAACTATAAATAAAATTTTCAAAGTAAAATTTGAAGATTGAAAAAGAAAGAACTTTAAATATATGCTCTTTAATGAGATAATTAATGATTTGTTCTAGATTGTGAAGATTTAATTGTGAAATATTCAATAAAGAATTTTTGTACTATTAGTATTTTATTTATTCCCTTATACTGTACTTCAAAATAAAACAAAAGGACACCTTATTTGTAAACCAATTTTTTTTTTTATATAATATGTATTTGTTTATGGTAAGGTATTCATTACAGGGCAAAGAACATAAAAGAAAAGCTTAAAAGTGTATGAAAAGTTACAATTTTCAATAAATCAATCAATATACATAAAAAATGTAGATACTAGAATGGACAGTAAAAAAAAAAAGTTCTAAATTTGACAGCATTTTGTACACATATTCTTGTTCAATTTCTGTTTTTTATTTTATTTTTTTATTTTCCAAACAAAACAATACAAAAAAAAAAAAACAAGAAAATTAACAATAAACGCAACAAAGAGTAAAAGAGAAAAATAAAAGATATTTTCGAACAGTAAAAACGGTCTTAGGTATTGAAGATGAAAAAAAATAAAAATATTATATAAAAGGATTCGTCGTCGAAATAATAAAAATAAAAAATTAAATTATTTTATTATTTTTAAACTCCTCACACATAAATAAAGCAAAATATAAAGAGATAGGGACAAAAGAAAATGTAGAGAAAGAACAGAAAAAAAAAGGATTAAAAGGTCCTAAGGATCAATGTTAAGTTTAAATAAAATTGAAGTTTTTTTACAAAAAAAAAAACAAAAAATTTTTTTTTTTCGTAGAAAGTTTAATGAATCTTGATTTACAGCTTCCAGGGTATCTTTTAATGTTTTTTTTTTTTTTTTTGAAAAAGTTGATATCCTTAAATATAATACAATATAAATATAGTATACCTATAATAATTTTTAATAATATATAGTATATGTGAATTTATTTGATATAAATGAATAAAAATAAGAAATTTGTATTATTATTATTATTTTTTTTTTTTTTGCTTGGATGGTATTCATGGTATGCCATGATGAAACTTTGATACAGGATTATTTATTATATTCGAAGATATTTTCTTTAGATACGAACATAATTTTGTTTTTTTTGGTTTTTTTTTTTTTTTTTTTGTATTTATTTAATTTTATTGTACTTTATTTTTCGTTGTACTTTTTCAAAGCGGTTTTATTTTTATGTTATCCTTTCTTCAATCCATTTTAATAAATATATATAAATATATATGTACTTATATCTCTTTTTAAATGTTGAAAAAAATATAAATAAATAAATAAATATAAGAATAAAAAATGTCTACGATAGATATGAAAAAAGAATAGGAGAAAGAAAACGTAAAAAAAAAAAAATAACAAAAAGATGAAGGCAACAAAAAAAGGATACATGGTCATTAGTTAAAAGTTTAAAAAAAAAAAAAATAACATTAAAAAATAGGAAAACAAGAAAAAAAAGAAAGCAGAAACAAACGAAAACTTTGAATATTATTAATTATTTAAAAAAGGATGTCTAGTATTTTCTAAACTAACAAAAAAACAAACATACACCTTTGGGTTTAAATATAATTCATTTTAAATAAATAAAAAAAACATATAAAAATAAAATGAGATAAAAAGAAAGTTTAACTTTAAAAAAAGTGTATGGTCACTTTTTTTTTTTTTAATTTGTATGTTTAAATATTTTTAACCTTTAAGTTAGGAAGAGAAAATGACAAAAATACCGTAAATTCTCAATAGTAATATTGGATTCTAAAATTTATTTTAAACCTTTAGTATATTTATAAACTAGAATCAATTATTAGAACGTTTTTATTACTTAAATTCTTTTTGATAACTTATACGGCAAAGTACGTAAAACTTTAGAAGCTAAGATTCAAAAGGAACAGTAAGAGTTATTACATTTACAGCCACGCCTGAACAGGAAAGGCTGTGTAATTTCCAGTCCACATTTATGTGGCAGAGAAATGCATTAAAAAAAAAAAAAATTATGTAATAAAACTAAACTCATTGACTACTAATTATTTTTATTTATATTAGAACATATCATAGTGAATTATGATAATATCAATAAAACTCTTGGTTTGTGGGATTGTTATAATTTACCAATAATTCTTTATAATATAAGGTTAAATTTAAACATTGTATTTTCTTTCTACTTATGTTGTTATATTAAATTACATATACGTTTTACATACGTTTTTTATATATATATATAATATGTATATATATGTTTAGAAAATAAAATCTAGTTTTATTATGTTTATTTTAGTATGTTCTTATGTTTAGTATGTTCTAGTTTAGTACTAATATTATCATGAAATTAGATTTAAAAAATGAATTTAGGATTTAAAGCTTATTAAGTCATAAGAATGTATCTTTTTTTTTAAGTGTATTCCTCTGCTATATAAATGTGATAAGGAAATTACACAGCCTTTTCTCTGCAGGCGTGGCTGTAAATGTTGTAAGGGGGAATTATTCTTACGACTTGTGTCGGATTTAGACCCACAGATCTTCGGTGTTTACAACGTATTTCATACGCTCTTACCCACTAGGCCACAGAGGCCCCTTTAAAAAGGATTAATAAATAACAAAATTATTTTAAAGTAAAAAAACTAAAGGTTTTCTCAGTTTTAAATATTTTACATATTTCACACATTATGTACACATTTTCTATTGTTGACAAAATAGAACTATTTATTTATTTATTTAATACTGATACTAATATTAATAAAATTATTTTAATAGTATTAGTATAACTCTCTGCTTCTTAGGTCAATACGGACACAATAGGAATTGTTTTTAAATGTTTTTTTATTTATTTATTTATATTAATATTACATACATAAATGTAATGCAATATTATTGAACCATTGGCTACTAAGGCCATTATAGGTTTTTTATACTGTTATTAAATTATATACTAATATTATTTATTTTGTTTATATTATATAGTATATATTTACAATATATTTGGTCGTAAGGGGGGTATGTAAAGAAAAAAAATACTTGCGATCTGTGCAGGGATCGAACCCACACTCCTTCGGTTAATACGCCACACTAGGCTACCGAAGCCCCTGTTTTTAAATGCTTTCAAGCAAATACAATAATATAGTAAAAATGTATTGCATACTTTTAGGCAGAAAATATTTGTAAATAAAAAATCAAATAAAAAATTAATCGCAACAATAAAAAACTCACGTTTAATTTTATTTTAATGTATCCTAACACAAATAAATTTATTATTTAAAAATTTTGATTATGCCGAAATTTAATTATAACTATAATTAAATTAAAAATGTAACATTGTTTTAAACAGATTTTATTTTTTTTAAATTTGCGATTTTAATTTTTCATATATACCTACTAAAAATCCTCTGATCTTTGACAATCTCATTCTTTTAACTTACAAAATAGTACACCAGAACATTTCATATCAAAGTAATTAATTTTTTAATATTTTCAAATAGAAAAGATTAATTCTTTTATTTTTATCATGTATATCTTGCCTGTTCATTTAAGGGTTAAGTATACTGTTCATTTAAGGGTTAAGTAAAATTTTAATTAATGTTATTTTTGTTACAATATTCTAACTATGTTATTATTATTGTTATAGTTTTGGTTTTTTTTTTTTTCCACTAATAATGAAGTTTTATATTTTATTTATTATTTGTTACAACATTAGTTTTTTGTGCTTTTTTTTTTTATTGTTTTAAATATAGATATATGAAAAAGTTCAAATATTAATTAAACAACTCAATTTCATGTCGAAAAATAAAACCTAACCCTACCTTTCCATATAATTTTGTCTATATAAAAATATATAAACAAAACATATATATATATATATTATGTATATATATATATATATATATGCATACCTATAAGTAATATATTAAATTAAAGTTAGAAAATGTAATATTTTTGTTTTATAGTTTAAGAGTATTTAACAGAAAATTACGATATATGTGAAGGATAAATGTCCTTAAAAAAAAAAAAAAAAGAAACAACAATGCTAATAATAAAAAATAGACAAAGAAAAAAAAAAAAACTAAAAAAAAAAGATAACAATACAATTAAAATTTTTGAATATGTTCTTTTTTTGAATATTGTGTGTTATTTAGTTATAAAAAAAATACTTTTTGTTTTTGTTGTTTTTCTTTTTTGGGATTCTTGTTTTTTTTTTTTTTTTGTTTTTGACATTAAAAAGAATTATAGTGACATTAGAACTGTCATAAATTAAAGTGTTTGTGTAATAAAAGAAAAACATTAAAAACATATATACAACAATAATAATAAAAGAAAAATAAATATAAAATAAATAAATGTTGAAGGAAAAATTGTGTAATTTTCAAAATAATATTGTAATTAAATAGGAAAAAGAAAAAGTTTATTTCTCTATTTTATTTTCTTTGTTGTTTTGTTGTTATCCTTTGTTTATTTATTTTAGTTTTTTGTTGTTGTTGTTGTAAGGTATAAGGGAACATCAAAAGGGCATGTAATTAAGAAAATTAAATTTTGTTATTATATACATATATGTATATATACATATATATATTTTTTATTTATAATACCTAATGAAAAATAACTATTTTTAAAATTAATTTTATAGCTATTTTCAACAGTTTAAAAACAAAAATTAATTTTGAATTATGACCAATGAAAAAAAAAAAAAAATGAAAACAAAAATAAGGATTATAGAAAGAGACAAAACAAATAAAAAAACTAAATAAATAAAACAGAAAGTTTAGAAGGTTTTAAACAAAATTTTTGTTTGACTTAAAAGTAATGGAATTTTTTAATGAAAATTATAATATTTATATTAAAAAAAAAAATACGATCTTTTTTTTTTTTGTTTTTTATTTATAAATTAATTCCTTTGTTCTGTGCCAAGTTATTGAACTATATGTATATAGAACTTATATATATATATATTATAAAATAAATAGTAAAACTTACATAGCAAATAATAAAACAACTGGGTTGAAAATTATATTAAAATATATGGGTTGGGTGCTACGAAGAAACAAATTAGAATAAAACAAAGAGGTATTATTTTTTAATGGAAATTGTAATTTTAGATAATTGAAATCGAATGAATTGTTGGAAAAAAAACGCTTTTAAAGGTATATTTGAAAGTTAATATAGATATTATACATCACATTATTAAGATTTTTTATGAATATTAATTTAATAAAAGAAGCCGATGAGAGTGTGTCAATTAAAGGAAATTCATTTGAATATAACTAAATTTCATGTTAATTTATCAAGTTTATCAAAAAATTTAATTGATATGTGAATTCTGAAATGAGGTTTTTTTTTATTTTTATAATAAAATATAAAATGAAATATATTTTACACCTTTTCTTAAACAATTTATTAAATTTATTTTTATATATTTTATATGTAATAGCTCTACAATTAATTTAAACAGAAACTTATCAATGATACTTAAAATAATTTATCTATAAAGATATAACTCAGTTGATTATTTATTAGTATACAGTATACGTATATCTAAATGAAATTTTCAATTATATTATTTCTGTTTTTTTTTTTTTAAGTTTTTCTTCATTAAAATTTTATATTCACTTGAATTTATTTTATTTAATTAATGAAATGTTTATATTATTTTGTAAAGTAGTGATACCTTTAATTTTCATTCTGTAGAAATTCATGTGACTAAATTAAAATTCCTTTTAAAAAAATATATTAATAAAAAAAAGTTTTTTTTTTTTTAAGTTAACCTTCAATCAAATTTATGTAATATTAAATTTTATTACAGCCATTTCTAAATAATAAAGTATGCGTTTATTTATATAAATAAATAAATATTCAAATTAAATAAGTACTTGTTATAAATTGATTTTAATAAATAAATACCAAGTAAAAAATTGAAGAAAAAAAAAAATAAGTAAAATTTCAGCAAAAAAGGGATAAATGAATATAGTTAAATAAAGTAAGAAAAAAAATGAATAATTTTTAAAGGCTATTAAATTCAATTTGTTTATTTTTTTTTTTTTTTTTTGTTAATATCTATATATAATTTGTATTTTTTATTATATATATACGTACATATAAAATAAATAATTACTTTATAGTTTAAAATGAAATTCAAAAAAAGATGAACGTTTCCAAAAAAAAAAAAAAAAAAACTTTTAATAAATATTTTAATTTTTTTTTTATTAAAAAATTTTAAAGTTAAAATCTGTAAATATCGAAAGGATATAATTCCTAAAAGTATAAAAAAAAAAAATAAATTGAAAAATTTCTTTTTATGTATTTTAACTTTTCTATGTATTTTACGGTGAGCTCTCATCATGATTATGACGACAGGATTATGTGAATATTGCAATAATAAATTTATAAATCACGAAGTTTAGCCAACTATTATAGAGTCATATAAAACTACGATCTAAGGTAAAAATTTTAAAGATACTTTGAATTTATTACGAAAGTTGAAAATCAATCGAATTAATAACTTAACATTATTATAATATGGGATCATGTTATAAAAGAAAATTTTTAATCTTTCAGAGATTTTTCAACATTTCATTTAACTTAAGTTTAGTTATTTGGTGATAAAAATGATTTTAAATTAAGAAAATATAAAATTGTTTTATTTGAAGAAGAAATTGTGTAAGTTTAAGAGAATTGTAATCAAATGAAACAATATAGACAGATAAAATGCGAATATAAAGTTTATTATATATTAAAAAAAAAAAAATTAACTATATTTATTTTTTTCTTGTAAATATTTAAAATCAATAAAAAAAAAAAAAAATGGACAAAAAAAATTCGTTAAATTATAATAGAATAAAATAATCAAACGTTTACCATTGCGCAATTCAATTTTAAAATTTGTATATTTACTTTTTTTTTTTACTGTTTTTTTTTTTTATTTTTCTTTTGCTAAATAAAAGTAAAATTTGAAATTTATTTTATTTTTCTTTTTGTTTTTTTTTGTATATATTCATGTTGAACCAACCTTCAAAAAAGTGAAAAACGCCGCGAGCAATTTTTTTTTGTTTTTTTTTTTACTTCTGTTCGTTTTTTATTTTTTATTTTGCTATTTTATTTTCTAAAAGTTTTTTAATATTTGTTCTTTTACAAATATAACGGTAACATTTATTCCCAAACAACAACAACAAGAAAAACAACAAAATAAATAAAAGTAAAAATAAATAGTAAAATAAAAACAATTTTCAATGTTTATAAAATCTCTATGAAAATTAATTTTTTGAAAAATATTATTTCAATATTTTCGAAGGACAATCTAATAAGTAGGTATAATCTATCTGTTAATTTACGTTGTATTACATTATTTTTTTTTTGTGTAACATGTATAAATGTTTAATGTATTATAAGTTTTACAATTAATTAATTAATTATGGGTCAAATTTAATTTAAAATGGCTTCTAAATATGTATGAAAGAAAGTTTGTATGTTCGAAAGTTCGAAATTTTGGTTTGAAATTTTTTTTTGAAAACAGTTAGTTGATATTGTTTGTGTTATTTAAAATACTTATAGTTTATTTTTATTCATTACTAGATCACACTCCATAAATTTATTTCTGAGTCGGTATTTACTTGAATTATTTCGTCAAAAGGAAAACCCTAAGTGTTTACACTTATATTGTAGTAATGCTTAAATTGCTTAAGGTTGGAGTTTGAAATTTATTTGTCTTCTAGTACCATTTAAGCGTTTCTAAAAATGTTATAACTAAAACATACTATTATATGTAGCTTTAAAGAAATGGAAATTTTGTGTTTTAATATTTCGCGATTTTCGCGAGTTTTCCTTCATTAAAATTTCGTATCCCAAAGTTTCGTGTCTTAATATCTCGCATTTTACGATGCTTTTCATATTTGTCATTGTGCGGTGCACCATTATTTTAAATTCTTTGATATTAAAATGTATATGTACAAAAAAAAATAATTAAGAAGAACTTTAGAGTTGGTTACAAAATCAGGGTTTCAATAGTTTGCTTAGAAGACATTTGAAGGAAGGAAGCAATTTTCACTCTGTCTATATGTCACACTAATTATTACGTCAGAGTTTCGAAATAAGTTAAGTTAAAAAAAAAAAGGATTTCAATCAAATGTTTTTCAAATATTGAATTATACCACTATTTCTTTGTCAATGTTATTATCAAAATATTGTCATAATGCAATTTATATTGAACAAATTATAAATTTATAACATAATGCAGTATTCCCTCCACTTTTTTGAAAATATTTGCGAGATGAATAACACGAGATTTTTGGAGCACGAAATTTTGACACTGAAGATGTTAAAACCCGAAATTTGAAGACACACGATTATAAACTGCAAGCTTTCGCAACCGACCCATTATTATATGTTTTAAAATTCTAATAAATATTATAACTAATTTACTGTACTAAAAGTAGCCAGTTCTTTTCTAATTTTTAAATATACAGTTTTAATATATAGTAATATATACATGATCGCCCATTTTTGTTTTTATAGAAAAATTGGAAGGGAAAAAAATTTATCTATATTTGATTTTCATGTTATATTTTATTTTTCTTCTTTTCAATAATTTATTTTTTAAAACTTTCCCTCATTTTTTTTTTTTCTAAAATTTTTCTGTGTGAAAACATTCAAAATATTGAAGTTATAAATTTATCAATATAAATGTTCTTTTTTTTGTTCCAGTCCTCTCTTTCCTTTTTTTTTTTTTATTTTATTTTTTTTTAAAGAAATTTGATAAATTTTTATGATTTTAATAATTTGATGGAAAAATGTCCAATAAAAAAAAACATTACTAATAAATATTTTTCAAAAATTGATAGTTTAAGTTATAAAGGTTATTGGTTTTCATTTGAACAAGGACACAAGTGTAACAGAAAAAAAAATATTAATATTAATTTTATATAGTTAGGATTAATAATTTATTGAAAGTAATTGAAAATTTCAACTAAATCAATTACAAATAAAGTAAATATTGATTTTTATATTAAATATCTATTTGAAATTTTATCCAGAAATAGTAGGTATATTATTTTATTTATTTTTTTTTTATTTTTAGAAATTAAATATAAATTTTTCTAATGGGATTTTTAAAATAAATGAAAATAAAAATAAAAATATCAATAAAATTTTATTTTACTTACCATTGGTGGATATGACAAATAACGATCACTATTCATATTATAATAGGAACCATCCATTGGTGGTGCTGGTGATGGGGACGGAATATATGTTCCTTTTGTAACCAACATTTGATCATCTCTAGTTCGATGATCATTGAACATATGTGATGCGTTATTATTATGACGTGGATGAGGCAGTGTTCGAGAATTGGCTAAAATAAAATGAAATATAGAAAATTATTAGAGAATTAAAATATTTATTATTATATTAGAATAGGATTAATATATTTTATAGAAATTTATACTTCAAGGATTATAATTTCAATCGAAAAATGTGTCTCCTTTTAACAGTAAATATATTAAGAATATTGATGGTAACAGATAAATATTTTAGATTATGCTCTTAGGAGGTTTAAAAAAAAAATTAAAATAAAATTAATGTATAAACTGTTAGTTCTCTATTCGAATACTAATATATATATATATATATAGGTGTTGAATCATGTTTCTCAATAAAAGTTCTTTAATTACCATTTATTTTGATGACATTTTTTCAAACAATTTTATTACATAGATTTGTCATATTTCTAGGATATATTAGCTGTATTCTTTTGCTTCGGTTCAAGGTCTAGATCAGTCGTTTAATATGAAAATAATATGACATTTCAAAACCCACATAATTATCTGGATTTTATCTAGGTTTTCAAAATTTTAGTAATGCCATTCATTACAAGTGGTGCTTTCATAGTTTTTTGATTTTTTTTTTTTAAATGTTGGTAGTTACTAGTTATTGCTTTCAGATGGAATAAATGACATTCAAAAATTAAAAAAGTAAATAAATAAATTTAAAAAAATCTTTTAATTTTTTTAATTGTATTTTTGTTTATACAATTCAAGTTTTTTTAAAAGCAAATTTTATTAAAAACTACAAAACTCAAATTTGTATAAACTCCTTATATTTATTATTTATTTTTAAATTGGAATTGAAATGTCAGAAATCAGAACGACATTTTTTATATGTCAATATAGAGTTTGCCAATTTAAAAAATTTATCCAGATCATTAAACCGAAACGTTCTTTTGAATTTTATAAAATCCTGACCTTGAACCGAACCAAAAAAAAAAATACATCTATTAATAATTGATCAAGTTTAATGCACACTCTTGTTATATGAATGTATTTTAATTGAATAGGATTCCTATAAAATATATTTTTTTATTAATATTAATGAAAACCTTTAAATGAAAGGATACAACATTTCTATATATAATATGTTAAACACCAAATATTTTTTATACAAGTTGTTTTGTTCATGTTCAGTTCTATTGTACTCCGCAGTTGATTATTTAATATAAAACTGAACCTTACTTAGACAATTTCCAAAAATCTCTTCAATTCACAAACCGTTATATAAAAAATGAATAAAAAAAGCCTGTGAGTTGAAAAAATTTATTTTTTAATAACCATATATCTATAACCATATAATATTATATGCAACAAATTAATGTCATTTTTATTTATCCATAAAATTTTTTATTATAATATTTCCATATCTGTAGATACATTAACTGCGTTGTATTTATAGAAAATTAAAAAATAAGAAAAAAAAATAAATTCATAATAGAAGTCAAAAAAAAAAAAAAAAACCATTATTTTCACTATTCTCATTTTTTTTTTTTTTGTTGTACTTTAAATATTGTTTTATTTATGTCAGATGAGTGAAAATAATTTGTGTTATTTATTCTTCTTTTTATTCTCTATTATTTTCTCACTCATTTCTGTTTTTGTTTCGTTTCGTTTTTTGTTTTTTTTTTTTAATAAAAAGAAAACAAAAAATATTAAAGTAAAAACAGAAACAGAAAATAAACGAAAAATGAAAAGTTTTTACCTGTGATTAATACGAAAACAGGTAATTCAATTACAAAAGTTTAACTCTTGAAAGTTTTCTGAAATAATTAATTTAATACAAAACTTTTTTTTTCTACTTTTTTCTACTTTTTTTTTTT
Source organism: Poecilobothrus nobilitatus (assembly GCA_947095535.1). NCBI lineage: Eukaryota > Metazoa > Arthropoda > Insecta > Diptera > Dolichopodidae > Poecilobothrus > Poecilobothrus nobilitatus. The sequence goes on along the minus strand of OX352773.1, from coordinate 28,802,427 downwards.
TTTTGCCTATTATTTTAGCTTTCTAATTTATATTCCTCCTGCTTCATTTGGAGTGTTGTTTTGTTTTTTTTTTTACAACAAATTTATTTTACATTCATTTCGTTTTTATTTTTGTTTTTAATTTTTTCTTCTTTTTTGAAGTTTTTGTTATTATTATTATTATTGTTTTTCATCTCCATTTTGTAGAATTTGCAAAAAAAAAAAAAAAAAATAGAAATATTATATTTTTTGTTTGAATGAATTTGAATATTATAATATTTACGAAATATGAGGAAAAAAAAAACAGTAGTTCACAAAATGTCATAATTATACCATGTAATTAACTTTTGAAATATTATGTCCTAATGTCCCGTAAGTTTAAAAAATATGTTGGTATGAGGACGTGTATAGGTAAGGATTTTCCCAGGAACAGGTAACGAATTTAATTGATAAATAAATTCAAAATTTATATTATAAAAATGTTAGTAAGTGTTAAGTATCTTTATGAATATAGGTAACAATGTAATGTAAATGTAAATGTAATATACAAATATTACAGTATTTTATATTTAGAAAGGAATTGAAAGTTCATTAACAAAGTACCTTAATTACAAACTTTTAAAAATAAATTAAATTCAATTTATCATTTCTTTTTTACTAATTAATCTGAATTTAATCAAGTATTTTTTTTTGATTTTAAATTTAATAATTTGTCTTCTCCTTAGTATCTTTTAAGACTTGCCAAAAAAATTTCAAAAAGAAAGGCTTGTTGTATAAAAAAAATTACTATTATGAATTAAAAAAACAGTTTAAATATCTTTGTTTTGTTAAAAACAAAAAAAAAAAAACTGACTCGCCTGCCAATTTGTTTATTTTTTACCGACCGCATACATTAATGTATAAGGTAGGTATTGTTTTCATACTAAAAATTTGTACCAGAGATTTTCGCAAAAATGCACTACTCCGGTGTGGAGGAGGCTGTAAAAAAATTTTCAACATGATGTCCGTCTGTGTGTGTGTGTGTGTGTGGGTGCGTGTGTGGGTATGTCTGTGGGCACGTGTACAGCTTAAACGACTGAGCGGAATTTTTTGAAATTTCATATTTAAGGTTTTGACGTAAATATCTCGGATTGATAAGCTTTTGGAGTAAATCGGACAATCGCAAGAGGTAGTTCACTAGTGTACTTTTTAAGTTTTTTACGAATATTTCGTAACAGAAAAATTTTATGAGCAAAATTATTAAGAAAAAGTTGTTACACAAGTAAAGAGGAACAACTTTGCCATAGAATATTTTTTGATACGACTAACTTCAACTTTTAAGTCCAAATTTCATACGTAACACTCCATATGAATTTATATGAACAATTTTTTTTTGTTTTTTTTTTATATCTCTAAAAAATTTTATACATACATATGTATGTACATACATATATCTATGTCAATGCATATTATTCATTTGTTGATGATAAAATTAAAACGGTAAAATTTTTGTTAGCAGATTTAATATTAATCTTATGTTTGTTTTGTATTTGTTTACAGTTTTTATTATTTTTTACTTTTAATATTATTTTTTGAATGAAAAAAAAATCATGTATCTACATTACAATAATAATAATAATAAATGGATGTATGAATGAATGTACATATATTTTTACGATTTCATTGCATATAATTATTTTTATTGAATAAAACAAAATGTTATTAAATTATTTTGGCAATGTACTTTTTGTGTAGTGGTGGTCGGTCCTGTGGTGGAGATAGCTGATGTTTTTTTTTTCGTTGGAAAATGTAGTAATGGTGGAATAAAGTAGAATGAAATGAATGAGTGAGGCGGGCGTATGAAAAAAAAAAAAAAAACAAAACTTTTATTTTGTTTTAAAACTGCCAAACAACCTTTAAAAATACAAAATTTTCTGTTGTTTTATTATTTTTTGTACGGCACAGTTAAAACAACAAGGCAAAAACAAAAAAAAAAAAAAAAAATTTCTATTTTTCGAAAAGTATGGTTTTAAAAACTTTTTCTCGGGTTGTCTAATGATATATGTGTGTAGAAATCTGCAAAAATAAAAAAAAAAAAACAAAAATCCACAAAATCACCGGTTTTTGTTTTTTTTTATATTTTTTTTTGAATTTTTCCTATATATTTTTTTTTTTTTTTTAAATTTTTGTTTTTTATGTCATATAATCCTCCTTTTTTTTCTATTTTTTTTTTTCTTTTTTTTTTTTGTTGAAGAATTACGACACATTTTAAATTGAACAAGACAACGAAATGTTATGGGTTTGTCTGAATGTTTACTATGGTAAATATGCAAATGCCTAACTTTACCATTTGCCATTATAAGCGATTTTTTAACCGTTTTTTTTTTTTTTTTTTATTTCTATTTCCATTTCCGTTTTTTGTGATTTTTTTTTTTTTTTTTCAAATTATGCTTCAACTTTACACTAAAATTCATTTTATATAAAGACAAATGTCTGTTTAGATTTGTTGGAAAGTGTGTGCCTGTTTGTGTTTATGGTGGAAAATATATAGAGAAAAATTAATGGAAAATTTGTTAAAAAAAAAAAAATTTTTTTTTTTTAAAATTCTGATAAGGCAAGAAATAGTAAGTTAAACCCATTACCATCATTGTAACCACAATTCTGTCATTCATTTTAGAACTATATACATATTATACTAACAACAATGTAATATTCATTTCATTGAATAAATTATCTTAAAATGGATTTTATATTGTTTTATATTATTTTATATTTTCGTTTTTAGGCTTTTTTTTTTGGTTAACAGAAATCTATCTGTACATCTACAAAATAGCAATTTAACAAAAAAAAATTTTTTTTTAACAAATTTATTAAAATTGTGAAATGATGATGAAAATGTAACAACTTCCAACTTTCATTGATTTTCTTCTTTATGACACCAAAAATTCATCCAACCCAGATATTTTTTTTAGAAAGACACATATATATATATATATATTGTGGTTATTTGACGAAGGAAGGGATCAAAAACGTCTGTGTAAATTTAAATTTTTTGTTTCTTTCTGTAATTTAATGTGCTATTAGAGAATTTTTTCTATTTTCATTATTTTGTATTTGAACTATTATACTAGAAGTCTGTTTTAAATGGCATGTATTAACTCAAAATGCCACTTTACTACTATACCATTTTTAATATACTAATAAGATTTGTTAATTTTATTTTTATGATATTTTAAAAATTCTATTAAAATATATTATATAATTTGTTTTTTCTTTTCGGATAGACAAGGATAGATGATACTCTAAGATTCTAATGAAGGTTTTTTTCTAATATAATTTTTTGAAAATTACCTGTGTGAATGTTCAATTTTTTTTTATATCAAAATATTGTAAGGATTTTAAAAAGGACAATCTTTTGATAAATTCAGAATTGGTTTGATGAGAAACATTATTACGGATTTTCGAAATTTTTGATGAAAATTACTTAATTACATATTATTTTTTTGAACTTTGTATTGTGTTATACTGGGATATCCAATGTTAGCAATTAATATGTGAACTTTTGACTAGAAAAAAAAAAATGTTATTATATTTCTGCATGTTCGTAAAATATAATTTTTTTTTTTTATCAAGATTCCTTCTTTTTTTCTATATGGTACGAAAATGTGCTGAATTGTATTAAATTTTTCTAAATATGTATAAGATTAATAGAAGAAATAATTTTTTTTTATTTATTAGCGAAATTTAAGAAATTGTATTTTGTATAAAAGGCAAACTGAATAGAATGTAAATTTAATAGATCAATTTTGAGCTATATTTTGTTCTTCTTCTTTTTAGAGCTCTACTTTTGTCGTATTTCTTAGAGCATTTGTAATAAAATTAAGAAACTTTAGTGAATCGTTGATTATTTTATAATTTTCGGTATGTTCTTACTATTTAATCGACCCGTTGTTTTTCATTTACAACATAAGTTTTTCACTTAATTTTTTTTTTTTTTAGATATTGAGATCAATCGGGAAACGAAACAGTTGTCAGTTGTATGAGTGTATTTCCTTTTCAATTTTCATCATTACAATTAAAAAAGTATTTTTTTTGCTTGGCAATAGAAAATTTATTAAGGCAATAGATATTTTTTAGTTTGGCTTCTTGGCAACAGAAAAAATTTTCCACTTACGGTATTTTAAAATAAATAAAATGATTACCCTAATTGGAATTCATCTATGTTCTCACTTACCATTAACAAAAAAAAAAAAACATTAATTGAAATTACATCATTATTTTCAAACTTGCACCTTTTATAATTTAATTACAGTGTTGTTAAAGAAATTAGACAAAGAAACTGGCAATGAAAGAACGAAAAAGAAAATAAAAGTAATAACCGTGTAAAATAGTAAAAGAACTAAACTCAAAAGAATATTTACCAAGGACATGTGCAGTATATATATATATATATATATATATAAAATAAAATAATAAAATAACAAAAAAGCACATTAAAGAAAAAAAATAAAATATATAGTAAACCTTGTGCAATAGGTTTCATTTTTTTCATTTTTTTTTTTCGTTTTTTAATTAGAGTGTAAAGGAAAGAGAGAAAGACAGAAAGTTAACAAGAAAAGGTTTTTTTTTTTAAATAAATTTTGCTTGTATGTTGTCATGATGATGATGATGAAGGAATTCAATTTTTAATGAGCAAGGGTATGTTCAGCATTTAGTTTCTTTGTTGCTGTCCTTTTAATGTAATTTTTTAATATGTGGTATGAAATTTGATTATTATTAAAATTTTGTTTGGTTTGTGTGAAATAAATAATTTTTTTTTTTCGTGGAATATGAATTTAATTTGTCTGTGTTAGACACGAACTTAACAACGTCATTCCACTGTCATATTTTAAAATTTCAAGGATAAAACAAGAAATCGTATTCGAAAGGACTAATGGTATAAATAAATAAAAAGATGGGGGAAAAAAATTAAATTAAGAGATAAATTACACTTTTCTACATGATGTTTTTTTTGTTTTTTTATTTGCGTTAAAATTACTTAATTTTGAAATGGAATAATTCCAAGAAAATAAAAAAAAAAAATTAAATTTAAAATACAATTGCTTTTGTCTGATAAGGATTTTCATGGAGATTTAAATCAAATTTTCAATAACAGTAACAACCAACCTAGCCTAATTTTCGTTAGAAATCGGTTGAAAAGTTGCTGTTTAACTTTAAACCAAAAAAAAAAAAAACAAAAAAAATATAATCAAAAAAGGCAAAATCTTGTATTTTTTTTTGTTGCAAATTTAATATTTAGATCATTTTTCTTAGAATAAAATTTCATATTTTTCTTAAAAATTATTTCACATGAACAGATTTTCTCATTTCCTTATAAAACAGAAAAATGGCAAAAAAAAAACCAGACAAAACCAGAAAAATATTAAATAAATTTTAAAATAAATAAAGAAAATACACATTTTAATCTAAATTTTCAATGATACCCAAAAATGTAAAACGATATTAAAAATATAAATTGACCGTAAGCGGCAAAAATATTTTAAAATTGTTGAGGTAAGTATGATTTTAATATTTCTGAACTAAATCTGAAGTTTAATATTTTTAATGGTAGAAATAAAAATTGTAAACAATAGCATTTAGGATTTAGAGCTTATACTAAGAGTTTTATTGTAAGGTTAAAAGAACCCAACTATAACGACAAAGAGGAATACACTAAGTGCAAAGATTTTCCAGCATTATCATTATTGGAGCAATGGAAATTTAATCAACAGTAGCTATTGAGATAATGCTAGAACTCACACTACTGTATATTATGGAAGTAGAAAAAGATGAAAAGTCAGCCTATTTACGAATGAGCCAAGAACGATTTGGTAAACCAAAATGCATAAATTATAGAGACTACACCAACATCATCAAATTTATATCCTTCATTGAACTTCGCCAAGATGTAATGTGATGATTAGGAAATACAGTTATATAAAAAAATTATCGATAAAACTAAATAACAAGAGGGAGAAAAGTAACGGCTTTGTGGGTTTATCTTCTTGAAAAACATATTGTATTAAAATTTTGTGCTGATGGTTCAAAAACATGAAAAGAAACCGTCTTCAGAGTACAAGAGTCAGGAAGAAAATACTCAGAATGATTGGTGTATATGTTATCAAAATATAAGTAGAATCTCGACAAAGGATATATTATAATTAAAACATTAAAGAAATAGCAATTCCATTAGACTTTTACAAGCAATTGAAGTCAAAACATACTAGAAGAACTTAATGAAACTAAGCTATTTAACAAAAAAATGAAGTGATCTTTTACTTAAGGCCCCGAACATTTTTGTGGCATAGGAAATCACAAAATAAGAAAAGCCACTCAAAATCAAAACAAAAACTGTAGGGGCGAAGTATGGAGTTAAAAATTCAAATTACAATAAACTAAAAAGTTTCTCGTGAACTATAATCGGCAAAGATATGAAAAAATCATTGAATCCAGTAAAAAGAAATTGAGCGATTTAACAGGCTTTCTGTCAGTTAAAGAGGTACTAAAGAAAATTAGAATACAAAATGACGTACATGCTCCATCAAGAGGAAGAATCTCCAGAATACATACTAAAAATTTACGGAGCTTCAATATGAGGAAGATATGTGCCCCTAGGAGTTTACTGCTTTACCGAAAATGAAGTGTCATTAATAAATTCTCTATAGATCTTCACGAAGGCAATATAGCACGGATAAGTAATTAAGTAATAAGTAATTTAGTAATTTAAGTGGAGGAAAAGCCCATAACACGGAATTGGAGAAGCACACTAGATCTGTATTAAAGGATAGCAGTATTATTGCATCACTTTTAAATAATCTATCTTTCTACCTATTATTTTAAATATAGTTAAGTACTGAAAAATATGGTAGGTATATAGTAGACGAAATTTAAATCACTTGTTCAATTAGAAATAAATTTATATTTAATAATTTATTTTTAATAAAGGAAATCTGGCTACTCTAATTATTTAGAAGGATGACTTAGAAATAATTTTCAACTTTAATTTTAAAAATGTTTGCAGAAACAACTCTATATAAAATAGAATTTTTTTTATTTAATAAATTAAATATAAAATATTTTTTTGAAACCTGATGTAGCAAAATATACATTTGGACAAGTACACAAATTATAAGACGTCCTCCGACGAACTAAAAAAAAGAGAATAAAAAGGCAAAAATAATGAAGAAAATTAAACAGTGTAATACCTATAAAAAAAAGACCCACAAGACTCTTCCAAGGTGTTTTTCCTTCATTTTCATTATAAAAGTAAAGCTAAATAAAACATCATTAAATTTATATGAAAAAGAAGGAGCAATATCTGCAAAAATGGTCCAGAACCATAAAACAGATGGCCTCCATCATCATATTTATCGTTCCTTAGCTCCTGTCTAACAATTTTGATTCTTTTAATTTATTTATTTTTTTTTTTTTTGTTGCTTTTTATTTTATATTCGTTTTTTATTGTTTTCCTTTTCTCTTAAGAGCCTTTCAGTCTTTACTTTTAAATGTTTTAGAAAGTAGGACAAAACAAAAATAAAGTAACAGGATAACTAAAAGACAAGAAAAAAAAAACATAAAAGATAGGTCATTGGGAAGGATGAATTTGTTTTTGTACTGTGTGCTGTTGTTTAGTTATTTGGTTGGACACATATACAGAGTTAAATATTAAAAGTCAAGTTATTTTTTGGTAATTTCCAGGTTCTTATGTCCTTCTTCTGTTTTTTTAAGAATTTTTTTTTTATTGTGTCATTATCCAATTCAGTCCATTATTTTCCTTCAACGATTTCTTTATTATTTTGTTATTTTTGTTGTTATTGTAGTTGAAGAATCGTCCTTTTTTATTTATATACAGTTTTAGGTATGCCTCAATTCTTTCAATATGAAACTATGGAAAGATTTCGTGATCTGTTTATATGACTTTTGTTAATGTTGATATTGTTTTTTTTTTTATTCTATGTTTTTGTCCTGTGACACCATTATTTTTTTTTTTCGCATTTATGTTATTTTTATAGGACAATATATTTAATAATAAAAAATCTATTTAAGAACGTATTTTGTTTTTTTTTTTTTTACCTTTAAGGCTATTTTTATATGATGTCCCTTTCTAAATTCTATATTTCTTTTCTTTTTTTGTTATCTTTTTGTCAGTATTGAGCAAAACAAAAAAACAAATGTCTTAAAGGAAATAAATTTTATTATCCTTAAACTGTTTACCTTTGCTACATATATTCTATTGTTTTCTGTGTTTTTTTTTTTTTTGCCATTTTTTATATACTTATTATTATTATTTTTTTTGTATTTATTTTTTTTTTTTTACTTAAGGGCTGTTTAGTTTCTGTAAATCAAAGGATATTTGAATTAAATTTCCCAAGACAGATATAACAGTTATATACGACATAAGTACGAACGTACATATATTCAAAGTATAAATTGAAAAATTGATTTTTTTTTTAAATATCTTAATAAAATAAATATTGGTTTTGAATTGTCCTTATTGTTCAGTGATTACGAACACTTTACATATTAAATCTGAAAGATTACAGTTGAAGAACAAAAAAAAAAAACAAAAAACAGAATTAGCTAAAGGGGGAATTTTAAAATAAAGTGATAAAAATTGTAACAATTCCGAATGATTATTTTATAATAATACAATATATTTTATACTGAAAAATAAAATACAATATATTTTATATATATATTGTATTAATTTAATCTAATATAATCTAATATATATATATTAGAATATCTATCTGTAGTGTTTATTATTCTAAGAAGGGCAACATTCATAAACAATATAGAAAACATTTTTTTTACTTTATATTTTCTTTATAACAAAATGGAACATTAAATATAACTACATTCTTTTAAATCAAGGTGATACGAATTTATTACTATTACTTAAGTAATAACAAAATAAAATATAACAAAAAAAAAAAAGAAAATCATTCCAAAGGGATTTTCTAAAACAAAAGTCATCCCCTTTTAAATCACTTAAAATTACAATAGGTAATAATAAAAAAAAAAAACAGTAGAAGAACAATGAAATACACAATTTCATTATCATTCATTTTCCATATTTATATTCTAAATAATAATACTAAACAACAAAAATAAAAGTCCTCTTAAAAGAATGCAATTTTTTATAACTTAATTATAATAAAATGAAAATAGCGTAAAACAACAAAAAACAAAAGAATTTTGCAAAATATAAATGAATTTTACGAGTTTAATCTAAATATAGTTATATACAACAGAGTAATAAAATTAAAATACCGTAAAAATAATTTTTCATTTTCATTTTTTTTAGTTGACTTTTACCGACAAAAATTCTTGTCCTTGAACAGACATCATAAAAATTATTTTACCTTAAATAAATAAATTATAGAAAACCCTCTCGATTTATTTTTTTCTTAACCAAAAAACATGTTAAAATTTTTCTAGTCTTTTCAACAAAAAAAAAAAAAAAACAAAAATTGAAAAAACAAACAGTTGTTTTTATATCCTTATTTTATTATTTTCAAAATAAGTTTACGAAAAAAAAAAAAAAATTCCTATCATTACTTTTTTTTTTTTTTTTTAAATGTCTTTGATGTTTGACTTACCAGCATAAAAAATATAAAGTAATTCTTAAGAAAGGAAAAATGAAAAAGAATAACAATTCCTACAAGTTATCTTTACAAAAAAAAATATCCTTAAAAGTTTAACTTTTGTTCTATCTATAAAGATATTTTCATCTTTTTTGTTTTTGTTGTATTCGGACAATTCCTAATTGAAACAACAACCATATTACATTTAATATAAATATTAAAAAATAAAAATATGTATAACAAAAAAAAAAAAAATTATAAATAAATGAAGCGAGAAAAAAAGAGAGAAAACATAAAAATTATTGTAAGATGTGGGATAGCAAAAAAAAAAAAAGAAAAACAAAACCGAAAATACTGTCTAAATTGTTACAATATCTCTTAAATAACTGTATATTTTGTGATGATCAAAATCTTGTAATTTTTTTTTAACTAATATTATACAAATAATCACACTTACCTATATTGTTAGGATACATATTTGGTAATGTACCATCCTTTTGATATCTTGGCGGTGGTATATCTGAATTTTCGACCAGGTATGTTGAAGCAGCTTTCTTGCGTGTTTCATCCTATTAGAAAAAAAAAAACAAAAAAATAAAGTATATTTTTAGATGAAAAATATAATCAGAAAATATTATATAAAAAACAAAAACAAAAAAAAAAAAAACAAAACACAAATAAAAATATCCAATAGAAAAAAAAAAAGGACAAACAGTAAGATAATGGAGAATGTCAGGACGTAAACAGAAAATATACAAACAATATTGAATAACAAAGAAAGAAATAAGTCCGGAAATGTCTTAACAAGAAAAGATGAAAAACATTAAGTCGTATAGAAGAGGAAAAAACCAAAAAACAAAAAAAAAAGATACAAAAACAATGAAAAAACGAAAATACTAGAGAAAATATTGCCAAAATTATTATTACAAAATATAATAATGGGACGAGCAAAAAAAAAAAAACAAAACTTACACTAAGAAAAAATGTTATTACTGACTAATAAAGGATATAAAAATTTTTATTTAAAAAATCTGTTATTTTTCATTAATTAGATGCATATTGACTTTCATTTTCGGAAATTTTCAAATAACATTTTCAATCAATCTTTTTAAGGCATATTTTAAAATTCGATATTTCTCAATCGTATAATATACGAGTACCTGCTTTCATATTTTTGACAAGGGGATTACACAGCCTTTTCTTTCAAGACGTGGTTGTTAAATGTCATAAGGAGGAATTATTTTTATAACGTGTGTGAGATTCGAACCCACACTGCCTCGGTATTTTCAGCATATTTAATTCGCTCTTACCTATTAGGCTACCAAAGCACCATTGATTGACAAAACTGATTTATGTTATGACTATTTTATTTCCATAAGGAAAAAATCAATTTACTGAAAAATAATCCACAACTGAAAATAAACCCGGTACGTGAATTAATAATGACATTAAATTTCAATAAGTTAAATCAGACTTATTATATGAAAAAAAAAATTTCCAGAAATGAATTAAAAAATTGATGTCTTTGTAGTATAATTTAGTAATTTATTTTAAACTCTTTTATATAATTTTTAAATTTATGTAAAGATTAAAAACCTAAACATCTTCGGTCCATATTTAAATTAATTTTCATTAGAATAAAATATTTTAATTGAATGTATTATAAATATTATAATATAAGTGTATAATAAATTTTTTTTTTTTTTGTGTTCCTTATAATTTAGATTGATGTTTTTCATCACTATATACTAGGGAATAAAACTAAGAAAATTCTAATGTAGGGACAAGAAATGAAATGAAAGTATAGGAATTGGAAGAATTTGGTTCGTTTTGTGTTTTTAATTTTTTTTCTTTTATTCCTCGAACAACACGATAACAACAACCAAAAACAATAAACGAAAAACAAACAAATATTACAGAAAATTAAGACAACAACGAACAAGGATATTATTACATTTATCCTTGAGCCTTCGGAGAATTAATCTATAAAAAAAGGAGGAAGAGAGAGATAGATAGAGATTTGAAAGATGAAAAAAAAGAAAAAATCTTCTTAGATGAAGAACAAAAAAAAAAAAACTATATTTTTTTTTTCTGTAGCTTATGTGTTTTTTTTTCTTTTCGTTTAAGAGGTTAATGGAGTTTTTTGTATTATTGTTGAAATTAAAAAAAAAAAATAAAGAAAAGAAAAGGAAAAAATAATTTTATTATGGTTTTTGAATCCTTTGGGATTAAAATAGCGTTTTTCTTTTTCTTTTCTTTTTATAAATATTCTTAACAAATCGTTTCATTTACTACTTGTATTCCTTAAACACACAAACACAAATATTATCGAAAATAATAGAAAAAGTATATAAAATATATTAACTATACTTAAAATACATCATCTCCAAAACTATAATAAATTTTAATGAAAATTTTACATTCAAACAACTTCATCTTTATCATCTCTTTCCTTTATTTGTTTCTTTTTTTTTGTCGGTTTTTTGTTTGTTTTTTTTTTGTTTTTTTATTAAAGCTTAACATTTTTTTATGATTATTAGTAAGGAGTACTTCTTAACAAACAGCTAATTGTTGAAAATAATGCTCGAAGGATTTTTCTGACTGATATTGAATATATAAAGAAAAACCAGCATAAAAAAGGAATACGAATAATAATAATAATAATAATAACAATAATATAATATGAAATTGGGACTGTTTTTTTTTTTTTTTTTTTTAATATGGAAATATTTTCTGTTTTTATTTGATTCTACGAAACAAAAGCAAAAAAAAAAAAAATGAATAATAAAAAAAAAATTCATTGAACTTTAAAAAAAGATGTAAAAAAAAACAGAAAATAGTTAAAAAAATAAATGATGAAAAAATGACTTTGTTGAATTTCTCTTTTTTTTTTTTTTTGCGATTTCGTCCTTGAGGAAATGAATTTTAATAACGTATTAAATGAAAAATAGAAGGGAAACAAAAAAAAAAAAAAAATGTAAATCAGAAATTAAAGGTATGTCAGTAAAATTAGTTTTTATAGATTTCTTGTTTTTCATTAGTTTTTTCTTATTTTTTTTTTTACTTTTTAGATTTCATTTGTTAAACTATCCTTAAGGAATCAAAAATTCATAAAAAAAAATTAAATATACATTTTTGTTTTTTTAATAAATTTTTTTTTTTTTCCTTTCAAAGGATTATTATGAGTGAAATACTATACAAATTTGGGTAGTGAATCAATTCCTTGTTAATAATATCTAAGTATGTATCAAAAATTTGGTCAGATTATTATAGAAATCTGGTACAATATTTTTTTTTTGGATGAATCTGTCACATGTATATTGTTTGTTGGCAATGTCTTGAAAATCATTTTGACATGTTTTTGGAATTTTTTAATTTCTAGAAATAATCATTTTTGGAATTGAATTTTGTTTTTTTTTTCGAAGGATTTCAAAAGTAAAAAAAAAAAAAAATGAAAAACAATGGATGCAAATAATTTCTTATTTAGATCATTTTTTTAACATTTATTAAAATTATGTTGCAATGTTTCAATTCTTTTAAAAAGATTTGCAAACGAGAAAACAAAAAAAGATGAAAAAATGTTGAAAAAAAAAAAATAAACAGAAAAATATGACAGTTCTGATTCTATTTAATTATAGTTTTTTTTTTTATGACAGTTCAAGTTTTAGATTTTTTTCAATATTATTTTTTCCAATTTTAATGAGCAAAAAAAAAAAGTATGATCAAAACAAAATGAAATTTTTTTCTTATTTTCTACTTGTACCAAAGATTAGCTGAATACTTTGACAAATGAAATGATATCAGTTTCTAGTGTCCACTGTCCACAATTTTTTTTTTTTTTTGTTGTTAGGAATTAGTATTGGTTCTAATATGAATTCAATGATTTGTGTTTTTTTTTATTTTTTCGTTTTTTATTAAGGGGGCGATGCAAAAGAAAGAATTATTGTAATCGCGAAAAAATTTTATTTTTAACTGAAAATCTCGGTGTTTTTAAGTACTGTTTCTAGTTTAATCAAATTATTTTTCAAAAGATTTCTGTTAGAAGTGTATCTTCTGTTAGAAGTGTTAGTTAGTTAGTTAGGTAAGTGTTAGTTAGTTCACACTTCTGTTAGAAGTGTTAGTTAGTGTATTTTCTCTATGTAGTAAGTTAAATTGAGTAATTCACTTTTCTATTAAAATTTAAAGTTATTTGAGACAATTGAATGTAAAATTTTCAATATAAAAGTATTAATTATTTTCGTTTTAAGTAGATTAAGATGTGAAATTTTAAAGTAGATCAATTGATCAATGAAATATACCCATTACAAGAAGTGGAATTAGTGATTTTAAATTTACTACACTGCAGGTATTTAGCTTCAAATAATATCATATCCATACTATTGTTATTTTTAAATAATATGTAACTTGTTACTATAACTAATTTAATCATACATTTAAGAATACGTGAAAGTCAAAGGAAGAACACTCGTGATTTTTTTGTTTTGTTTTAATTTTCTATTTTTGGAATAACTAATTTTAGTCATTTTTTATTTTTGTTTTTTGATTTTTATTCAGAATAAAGCAAAAAATCAAAAAAAAAAAAAATGAAATGAGAATTCAAAAAATCTTGTGTTGTCAAATTATAAGGATAAGAAAAACAATAAAATGTAAAATTAAAAAAAAAATATCTTTTCAAATAATGTCAGTCGTTTCTGTTCATTCTTAGTTTACGTTTCCGTATTATAACTGCAGAGATAGAATTATAAAAAAAAAAAAAAGAAAAAATTAAATGGAAAATATGAGTTTATTTTCATTAAATTATAATTATTTTTCGATTCTTTCATTTCATTTTTAAATATTTGATTTTCGATTTTTTTTTCTTTCGTTTTTATTTTTGACATTCTTCCTTTGATTTTTTAACATTTTATATGCATTATTACAAAGTTCTATACATGCTTGAAAATTATAATTAGAACTCTTTTTTTTTTTTTTATCATAACTCTTTTTTATTATTTGTTTTGTTAATTTTTCTTTTTCTTTTTTTTTGTCTCCAGTACATTTACATTTTTTCATAAAGTTAATTTTTTCACTTTATGCTCAATAGTTTTTTTATACAAGTTACATATATATGTATATATTACATCTGCATACACCATTATACCAGATAACCCTAGAATATCTATCATTGTAGTACGATTGTGTCAAAGAACAGTTAATTACAAGAGGATATCCAGGGAAAAAAAAAACCATTTAAAGGAAATTACAGACAAAAACAAAAAGAAATAAAATACAAAATTAAATTAAAGAAAATTTTAGGAAAACAAAATTAAATGAAAATACTAATAAAAAAATAAATAACAGTAAAAAAAAAAAAAAATTTGATTTGATTTTTAATTTGTTTTTTTTTTTTTGTTTTTTATATAATTTTTATTTTACTCACCATATAATCCGGTTGACTGCCTTCATTTGAATATGAATCACTTTTTTCTGAAACACTTGATAATGTTTCACCTGTAACGGTATCATTATATGAGCTTGGTGCATACATTTCAATTGTGGCTGTTTTACTATTTTGTGTTGAAGTATCTGCAGTAGTAAATTTGTATGATGTTTTGTTTTTTTTTTTTTTTTTGTTTTATCCCCATTTAATTTATGTTTTTTTTTTATTTTTTATCCACCATTACACACAGTTATAAACAACAAAATAGTTTAACAAAAAAAAAAACATTGGAATAATGTGCAATATGTATAACGGTAAAATAAAATATGAAACAAAAAAACAGCGAGTGGCGTTATAAATATCCGTCATTTAAAATCCAAGTACAAAAAAAAAAAAAGAAACACACACATACACAAAAATATAAAGTTATCCAGTATACCCGGTAAATTTAATTTAAAGTTTTCGTTTTATTTTTTTCATTTTATTTTTAACACATTTAAGAAATTTATATTGAAAAATTATTGCAATCCCCGTATGCAAGTGTAAAACAAATTGTTGTTATATTGTGTTGTTTTGGTTTTTTTTTTTTTTTTTGTTTTTATGTTCATTGGAACCGTTCATAAAATATAAAATAGAAAAAAGCCAAATTCGACCGTTATGTTGAAGTTTTTTTTGTTTTTTTATTTTTTTTTTATTGTTTTTTGTTTATAAATGTTAAACAATTTATTGAAGAGAGGATTAAAGAGAATTGAACGTGGAATAAAATACCAAAAGAACAGAGTAACATTATAAGTCAAGTCCAATTTAGGAATGGAGAGCGAGGGGGAGGGGAAACAAAAATTGGAAGTTGAGACATTATTGTTAACGTTAAAAAACAAAATGATAAAATTGGAAAAAAAAAAAAAAAAAAAAGGAAATTCCATTGAATCGCCATCAAGTGTATTAACGGTATGAATTGGTACAAAATGCAGTATTCAATGAATCAAAATAAGTAAAAAAACAAAAAAAATACGATTGAAATCCCGATATTTACGTTTATGGTATAATATACACAGATATACATATATATATAATATGTATATAAATATAAGTATTATTTGGGATATGCAATATGTGCAGTAGTTTTAAATAAACAGGGCAATAAAAATTTGTCAATCATTGAACCGAATGAGTACCCATCAAAAAATTTTTTTTTTTTGTAAGATTAAAAGTTTTGTATTTTTTTTCATTTTTGTTAAAAAAAAAAAAAAATTAAATAAAATACCGTAAATACGATAAAAGTTTTTTTTTTTTTTATTTGTGTTTTTGACAACAATAAATGTGTTGTAACAAAAATTGTGAACATTTTTCAATTGCAACACAAACGAATTTCCAAAAAATGACAGGCAGTTTATGTATTTAATTTTAAATTTTTTCCAATTTTTTTTTTGTTATTGTTGTTGTTATTTTTGGCCATTTTTTTTTTTTTTTTAGTTTTTATATTATTATTACATTAAGACAATCATTCAAAATGTAAAAACAAAAAAAAAAGGATGAGAATTACAAACATTTTATAAAGAAGGACATTGGTATGATAAAAAAAAATGTTTATTGGGTGTTTTTTGTTTTTTTTTTTTTATATTTTCGCATAGTAAAAATGATGGGAAACATGGAAAATTGTTATTTTATATATGATATTTTGATGTATATAGAAGCGTAAGTGTATGCGTGTATATATGTTGAATAGTATTTTTATTTTATTTTATTTTATTTTTAATAATTTGTTTCATATATTTACAATGTGTTCATATTGTATTTATTTAACATTTATTTATATACATTTATATATTATATGTGTGTTAAACCAATTTTTCGTTATTTTATGAAAGTCATTTGTTTGGTTTTTTTATTTATAATATATATTTTTTTTTGTTTTTAGTTGTTTTATATCGTTTTACAAAAAGAAAAGCCAAGAGATTATGGTAATTTTTCATTTCATTTTGCAATTTAATTTTAAATTGTTTCATTTCCATTAATTTATTTAAATTTTTTTTTTTGTTTTGTTTTGTTGTTTTAAATTTATAGTTGATAGTTTTTTTGTTTTTTTATTTTCATTTAATTTACATGTTCATTTAAAGTTAAAAAATTTTAATCCATTAAAATACAATTTATGTTGAACAAAATACGGAAGGAGCGGGAAAAAAACAAAAAAAAAAAAAAAATTATTAAATTTAGCCAATAGAACATTCAGAAAAATTGTAAAGTTCCCAAATAAAAATTTCATTATTTTGATTCCCAGGTTTATTTTATTTTTATTTTATTTTTAATTTTCGTGAATAATTTCGTTGCATTTTTTTGATGATTTATTGATTGAAAATATCGTTGAATCCATATACAAAAAAAAAAAAAACGGATGAAAAGAAAAAAAAGAGAAAAATTTAAAAATTAGAAAATATATTTTAAATATTATTTATTAATTAAAATATTTTAAATATTATTTTACTTTTAAAATAATATTTAAAATTGTTCATAAAACTATAATAAATATAATAAAGTTAAAAAAAAAAAAAAATGTTGTTGTTGAATTGTTGTAGAAAAAATGCGGTTTAAACATTAAAATGCTATTAAATGATACATAGGTCAAAAAAAAAAAAAAAATATTTATGTACATATTTAAAATACAGTAAAACCTTGATTATATATAAGTCAATTTCAAAAGAAAATTTTGAAAATCTTGGAAATATACTATATTGATATTTTAAGATAGTTGCATAGCTTCGAAGAACTTTGAGATTAGTTTAACTTACCTTGTCGTTGTAGATACTTTTAAATAATAATGACTAAACAAGAAATTATTTGTCAACTAATATAGTATATAAATCTCTTAATATAAAAACCTCTTGAGAAATCGCATGAATTTCTGTATATATGCACATATTTTTAAATTTGAAATTTAATAACATTTTCAAAAATACCTATTTGAACTAAAAATGCTTTTTCAAGTATAGACTTAAGAATAGCTTACGTTACGCAACAAAGCTGTCTATTTTTCTGTAATATTATTGAATACGTTTACGTTTATTTTACTCGTACTTCTGCAAAACTCTCCATTTTTTTTGTGAATAATTGGTCCTAAAAATTATGTCAATTAATGCATATTGGCGCTAATAGTTATGATCTGGCGTACATTTTTCGCATATGAACGTGTTTTATTTTTGGAAAAGTGAAGTAAATTTGAATAAGGATGGAATTGACGATGTAGAATCTGAGGAAGGAAAACGACACAAAAGAACAGAAAATAAATTAAAGAGAAAAGTTAAAGACTTTAACGTAAGGAAAAAAAAACGTTTTTTGTTTAGTTGTTTAACTATTGGTTATATTTATACGATTTTTATGGTATTGAATATATTCTTAGCCTTTAAATGGAAATTGGTATTAATTATTGTTTCATATACAATGAATTGCTAAACCATGAAAAGGACAGAAAATACGAAAAAATTACATATTTTAACATAGGTATTGCCTAAGAATCCTTTTATATTCCAACTTTAAATATGATATTCGGGGCAATGAAAATTATACCATATTTGGCTTACTTAAGATACAGTTCAAATTAATGTGAATTTACTGTAACCATTATTTTAAAATATACAAATATCTGTTTTTTGTTTTGTTTTTTTTTTTTTTTTTTTTATTAAATTTAATTTTAAATAACTTTTAATAAAATGTACCACTAAATTTTTATGAACTTAAAAAACGACATCTATTTGTCATTATTATTTTAGGTAGGAATTTTTTTTTTTGTTGTTTAATTGCCGGGAAAATATTAAAAATAAATATTTATAAATAATTTTTAAAATTTTTTTATTTTTGAAAATTATAGCTATCATTAAAAAATAGTTTCAATTTTTTTTTTTTGTTATTTAAAATATTTTTTTAATTATGTTATTTTATTTATTATGGTTTCGTTAGACATTTTGTCACCTTTAAATAATTCAAATTGATTAACATTTAAATAAATTTGTTGTGACGTTGTATAGATTACCTTCTTGTAAACTAAATGAAATAGATAAAAAATGAATTAAATTAAATAGAAAATTTCCAATTGATGGTTTATTCGAAATTACATTGTCTAGTACATAGTTTAAGGTAATAATTAAAGACGAAGAGAAATTAATTATTAAATAAACTGAGGTATGGTCTAATTAACAAATAAAATAAACTATATAAATGGATTAAAAATCTTTAGTGAAATAAAAGAGAAAAAACGAGTAAGAGTATAGAAATAAATATGCCAAGGATACACACATCATCATAATATAATATACTATTTCCACAAAATATATAAATCATCTTTTAGAAAATATAAGATATTTAATTTAATTAAGTGCAGAGATATATATATATACATTTATTAAATTTCGAACTAGACGGTCAAATTACAAATACTCGGTCTAATAATGCCAAACTAATCAAATTTTACTGAAATTCATGTCATAAAATTATTTTTCGCACTTAGCCGAACCCGTTTTGTTAGTCTAATTAAAATTCTGCAAAGGTTGTGGCATAAAACTTAACTTTTTTTTGACAAAACTTCAAATATCTAGCCTAATTAGAACGAATGACAATTACTATCTCATAAGAAAAGAAGTTGTATGGTAGCTATTTGAACACATTGGTCGACCCACCCACTTATTGAATTTCATTATCGAAACTGGTATTTATATAAAAATGGAAAATTTTTCATTTGCTAATTTAAGAATCTTAACTCCATTATTTTTTGAATTATGGTGCAGAGCAAAGGGCAGACGGCTAAATCGACTCTGAATCCAACCCTGTGAAAGAATATTTATGTACTTTTCCATATCTATTTCGTCTTCTTTATGTGTTACAAATATAATTGCAATTTTATTATATTCTTAAACTATGCTTGTATGAATATATATAGTACTAGTTAATCTATTTATAAATTGAACTTGAGTTAAAAATTCCAAAAGAAACATTAATAAAAACCTTATTTATTCATTTTTAAAATTGAAATTTTGTGAAATATACTTATAAGTATATGGTACGAATTGGCTTAAATTTATATAGCATTTTTTCTTCTACCAAAATTTCTTTAAACCAAATACTAAAATCCTAATATAATAAATAAAATATAAACACATGGCAATATTATTCATAAACTCTTTTAATTAAAATCAATCATTTCAAATTCGTCGTAAAAATAAATTCCTTGAAAAATATCCTTTAAAATGTATTTTTTTTTACTTCTATACAATTGCATATATTATTGAAATAAAGTAAAAAAAAGAAATATTTTACTGACTAATAAATCCAATCAAATTTGAAAGAAAAATGAAATAAAAATAGAAAAAGATGTACGATACTTTACGCGTGAATTGATACTTTACAAATTTTTTTTATGATCATCAAAATTTTAAATTTATAATAAAATTAAAGGCCATTTTTTTCTGGTTCTGAAGAATTATAAACAAAAAAAAAAAAAAAAATTTGTTTTATTTTTTGATAGGTACCTTTTTTTACTTGGTATGTGCTCCATAATAAAAAATAAATAAATAATAAAATTTAACACAAAAGAAACAGAAAAAAGAGCATCCTTATTTCAATATTTCAAAAAATATATGCATACATTTTTTAATATACCTATACATAATATACAATAAATAAATAAATAAATATTGTATATTTTAACTGTATTTTATAAATAAAAGGATGTGGATATATTTATAGATTTAAAGATAATATTATAAGTGTGTCCTTTTGATAATTTTCAATAGTTTTTCTCTCTTATTGTCACAATTTATTACTTTGTCAATTGGTATGAATATCTCTTTTTTTTAAAATTTTTTGATAAGGATCTTACAGGAATCAGAAATATAACAAAAGGGCATCTATTTAAATTTTATATTGTGTATAAAATATATATGTATATGAAAAAAAGTTGAAAAAGGAAGTAAATTTCATCTATTCGTCTATATACAAATATACATATATACATAATAATATACAAATATACATAATAATATACATATTGTTACAGTTATTTACAGTTATCTGGATAATAAGTTCATAGTTTTCCGTTTCAGTCTTTTATTTATTTTTGTTTCAATTTTTTTTTCGCTTTTTATTTTGGATAGATTTTTGCTTTGTTCCACTATCATTTAGCATCCTTTTTTGTTTTTTTTTTTTTTTTTGTATTTTACATTTGTATGTTTTCATATTATTATTATTTTGTTTTTGTTTTTTTTTTTTTTGGAAGTATAACAATAAAATAAGATGCGACACAATCCAATACAATAAAAATTCATTTATAATAGCAGCAGTAGAGAAATTGTTGTTGTTGTAGCAGTAGCAGTGATAGTTAGTTTTGTAAGGATTCAGATTGAATATGTCATTGTCTTATAGCATACATCCGATGCGGAAAATACACATCCTTTTACTGATATGAAATATAAAATATTTATTACATATATACACACTTATGTTGTTATATATAAAACGTATGGATAATTGTAAAAACAATAATAATAATAATAATAAAAATATAATAATAAATAAGAAAATCATTAGTAAAAAAATAAAGAATTTTTTTTTTCATTTCGTATTCAGTTTGGATTTTGTCGTAGATGATTCCTTCTGTTGTTCAAAATTCGAATTGAATAGAGAAGACTTTAACAAAAAAAAAAAAAACAAAAAAAACGAGTGGGTTTTTTTTTTTTTATCAGCATCAATATGTACATTGGCGTTATTTATTTGCAGAATTTTTAAAAGATTTGTGATCAGAATAAAATTTTGTTTTTTGATTTGGTTTTTTTTTTTTGTTTTGTTTTTCTGATATTTTAATCATAAATTCCATATTTTTTTCAAGATATTACATATATATTTTGATCTATATTAGAGTTATATATATATGTTTGTATATTTATACTCGTATTTATCAAAATAAGCATCACAAATACATTAAATCGATATCAAATTTTTATTAAAAGTAAATTTATCCGCAAAATATTATGTATATATTTTGCGATATACATTATGTATATATATATGTATATATATAATATTATCATACATAAAAATGCGACTTTTAAAAATTTGATTTTTTATAAAAAAAAAAAAAATGAAGTTAAATATGAAAATGAAAAATATTTATATTCAACCGTTACATTTTTAATATATTTCTTTCTTTAGCATTAGTGTTAAGGATGTTATGTTGCTTTTGTAGGATGGACATATTATACTTTCAAATATTGACTTTCGTTATTGATAAAATATTTTTTCATATTATAATGAAAATAAGGAATTATGTATGTAATGTGTCTTTAAAAGCTGAAAATTCACTCATCAGAACAAAATCCTACAAAGAACTTACTTTTTGGCAACCTTATTAAGTGAACCAAAAAAAAAAAAAAAACACAATTTTATCAATTGGTAGGAGAAACTTTATATAACGGAGAAAACAATATTTATGATGGTTATTATATTCCAAAAAAAAAATGTTAACAAAAAATTTCTTTTTATCCATTCTTCAAAATTTTTAAAGCGACATTATTCCTTTTCCATAAAAAAAACCTAAGAATATATTTTAGTTTGACAAGAAAAATTTTTGCAGTAATTAACCTAAAATTCGGAAGTTCTTCCTCATCAATAATAATATAGTGTTTTTTTTTTTAATAATAGTACATAATTATTATATTATTGTCAAAAATAATATTTTTTATGATATTTATTAGGTATAGGTATGTAAAAGAGAATAAAATATCCTATTTTTATTATTAGACTGTTAAATACGTTTTTTTTTATTCGGTGCATATTATTTCATTGAACATTTGGTGCAATTTTCTTTAAAATTTTATTGGAAATAGCACTAAAGAATTTCCTTTCTACTATAAATGTTATAAATGTTATAAATATATCTACCCTAAGTTTTGGTCCAAACTCAACCAAAAAAAATAGGGAACCTACAAATTACTCCCAGAATATTTTGTGTAAATTTCAAGATTCTAGCTTTCTTAGTTTTTGAGTTAGCGTGCTGACGGGCGGACGGACGGACGGACATGGCTCAAAAGTCTTAGAATTTTTTTCTGATCCTATCCATACCTTTGAAGGTATATCTAGCTCGCTTATTTCGAGGTGTTACAAACGGAGGAGTAATTTTATTATACCCGATCCTATCGTACGGGTATAAATATAAGTGAAAAAAAAATAATATAAGTGATTTCTATTTTTTTTTTTTTTTCAATTTAAAAGGAAAGTTTTTTCGATTTTTAAATATTTTCTTGAAAAATAACGCATATCCTTTTTATTTTTTTACTACTTTTCTTCTATTGTTATATTTGTTATTATTATTGTTCATCCATTTTATCTTGACCAAAAAGTTTTTAAAGAAAGATAATATAAATGTATCTATAGAACTATAAAAAATATAACGGAAAATTTGGAAGGAAAAAAAAAAAGAAGAAAAGTCCATAGTAAAAATTGAATTTTTGAATGACCAAGTTTTTGATTTTTCAATTTACTTCTTATTTTTTTTTCTTATTTTTTTTTGTAGTAATTTAATTGGACATTTAATTGTACACATGTATGTACTTGTGTCATTTGTAGGTCATTAAAAGAAAAAAAAAAAACTTTCCAAAAAAAAATTAAATTATATAATTCGTATAACATCTACTTTTGGTCGAATATTACAAGTTTATAATAATATAACTTCTGTTTGAACTTTTTACTATTAATTGTTTGGTCTTTGATCTATTCAATGCCAGTTAGTAGACTGAAAAATGGCAGTAAAAGTTTTTTTTTTATTTTTTTCTCTTTAAAAAAGTTAATATTTGAATATTTTAAAAACTTCAATAGAAACTTTTCTTTTGTCAATATTTTATATAAATAAATAAAAAAGGGTATTTTATATATTATAAGAAAATGAGAAAAAGATAAAATGATTTTATTTTTTAAGTAAATTAAATTTTAATTAAAATTAATTGAAAAAAAAAAAAAAAAATTTACATTATAATTGTCAGAATTTGATCATTTTCTATACATATATAATATCTGTATAAAATAATAAATTAAAGTTGAAAGTTTTTTATTCAAATATTAAATAGTTTGGCAAACAAAAAAAATTTTTTTTTTTTTCAATATTATTCTTATTATATTGTAATTTAGTTTAAAATGTTTTTTTAAAGGTTTTTTTTTAAAGGATTAATAAAAATTTAATTCAGATGTTAAAACAAAAGAATGCGAATTCGTAGCAGGTTTATGGATCGATGGGAATAAAAGTATTTTAGAAAGATTTAAGTGACTGGAAAATTAAAAATAACTCTGAAAATGTGTAAAAGAGAGTAAAAATCTTTTCTAGATATTAGAATTGAATATTACCACACAAAGTTTTTTTTAATATAGAGTATTTTTTTAGAGAGGGATAACTTTAAATTAGCAATACTGTTTTCTGTGACAACTGATTTTACATTTTTGTTTGTTTTTGTTAGATTAGTTTGGTTTGGCAATTCATTATCAATAGACTCACGTCGATGCAACGTTTGCAAATTGTACAAATTTATTTCATGGCTTCATGGTTCATTTCGAAAATTTCATTTGAAAATTTTGTTCAGTGATGAAACACACTTTTGGTTAAATGGCCAGGTCAATAAATAGAATTGCCGCATTTTGAGCAATGATAATCCACAAGCCATTAACGAAAGACCATTACTTTTAGAAAAATTCACCCTTTGTTGTGCTCTATGAGTCGGTGGAATCATTTGTTCATATGTCTTCAAAAATGATGATGGTTAAAGCGTTACAGTCAACGGTGAGATGCACAGAGATATGATTATTAACTTTTTCGTGCCTCAGTTGGAAGACATTAAAGTTGTAGACATATCGTTTCAGTACGATGGCGTCACATGCCACACAGCGCAAAAGACAATTAATTTATTGAAAGAAACATTTGACGAACGATTAATTTCATGAAATAGCCACCCATTAATGGTTAACTGACCACCTCATTCGTGTTATTTGACGCCATTAGATTATTTTCTCTGGGGATATGTAAAGTCGCATGTCTATTCCGATAAACCAGAAACAATTGATCACATGAAGTACCAATATTCGAAGCGTTATTGTCGAAATACAGTTTGATTTACTGAGAAGAGTGTGTGCAAATTGGACTTACAGATTACGCCATGTACGCTCCAGCTGGGTTGGCCACATGCCACAAATTACATTCAAAAATTTATATTATAAAATTATCTGTCAAATTAAGGCAATTTAATGGATAATAAAAACATTTTTCTGAAAAATGTTCAAAAACTGTTCAAAAAATTTCGAAAAATGAATAATCATTCATATTAGGTATATTAAAAAAAAAAAAAAAATCTTCAATTAAATAATAAAATTAACGATTTATTTGTAGATTAACACAGATCGAGAAACTTATATACAAAGTTGATTTTGTCTCAAGCAATAAATGTTGAAATTATTATAAGTTTCAATTCACGATTCTCTTCACCATTGTTAATGTATAACTTTTTAATAAAGTCTTATTTAAAATATATTTTCAGACGTCTTTCTACTGTTATTAAATGTTTATCTTACAAAAAGGTTACAAATATGGCATTTTTCTATAAAACATATAGCAGAATTATTCTTTGCCCAAACAGTACAATATAATATTAAATATCCACTAACCTATTGTTTGGTAAAAAAAAGAGGTTATATGTTTAATGCGTTAAAATCTCACATATTGATGAAGAATCCCGTTCGCACCGCTCTTTTTTGATATAAAAAATAAAATACGAAGAAGAAGATGTATGTCCTAATTTTATAGGTATTGTTATTTCATTATAATTTTAAAAATTAACAATACCATAAATATCACACCAAATTGTATAATTATATAACGTTAAATAACTAAATAAAAATTAACTTAGCTTAGAAATAAGCAAAATCTGGCTATAAATCATAACTTAAATTTAATTTAATCTGCCAAAAAAAGAAAAAAAAATCACTACCTACCTATGCTTCTTAAATATTTTACAAAGTTTTAAAATATTTCAATAATAGATTTAATTTTCAATTTTTTTTTTTCAATATACCTAACTATTACGGTATATGAAAAGAATTGAAAAATTTAATTTCAAGATAATAGTAATGCAAAAAAAAAAAAAAAATTTTTTTTGTCTTATTTAATCTCTTTTTTTGTTTTTTTTTTATTTTACTTTATTTTAAATTTTGATTATGCCAGCGGCCTGAATATTTTTCTTCAAATAAAAAACAAAAAAAAAAAACAAAATAACAAAAACAGTAACGGAAAATTTGAAGGAGGAAATTTTCTACAAAAAAAAAAAAAATAAAATAAATGAATTCTTTTACTATTTTTCAGTTTTTATTTTTTTTTTATGGAATTATATATGTATTTTCATACAAAAAAAAAAAAAAACCGAATTTATTTTTACTTTCAATTGGCTTCAAACTTCAAAGAAATAATTTTGATGTAAAGTAATAATACATACATATATACATATACGTATTTATGAAGTAATATTATATTTCTTATATATGTATATATATAATGTACCTATATATTTTTATAAAGATTAAAACACATTTTTTTATAGACTAGAAATAGATTTTCTTATCTTCGCGAAGATTCTAAGGATAATTTGAAATAAAAAAAAAAGTTTTTTTTTTTTTTCCTTCTGATTGGATTTTTCTTTTCTGTTTTTTTTTTTTTTTTTGTTAGCTCTCAACAAAGCAATTTACAAAATCCCTTTTTAAATATGAATCAAGTTTTTTTTTTATAAAAAAAAAAAAAACAAAAATAGAAAAATATGATAAAATGTAATTTTCTTACTAAAAAAAAAAAAACAAGAATATTTTTCAATGATAATGGGTGAAAATTTTCACTATAAAAAATTTTAAATATTTTTTTTTTATTTTTTATTAATTTGATTTAAAAAATGAATTTATTTGAAAGAAAATTTAAAAAAAAAAAAACAAAAAAAATATAATTCACTTACATACTAAACTATTTAATAAAGAAAAAAAAAAATTGAAAAAAATATAACAGTGGTCTATAAACTTTTTTAAAATATCAAAATTTTTTTAATGAATTTTAATTTTTTATTAGCAGGTTTTTCTTTTTTTTTTTTGTGGACAATTCTTATGATAAAAATAAAATAATTTAATTTGTTCCTGTTCTTCCTATTTTTTATTTCTTTGTAAGACTATATAAGACTTTGTGAGACATTTTTTTCAATATTATTTCAACTTTTCTTTTTATATTGAAAATACTAGCAGATTTAAATTTAAGAGTCAGTTAACTTGATAAAAATTTCTGTTTTTAGAATTTTCAAGGATTAGTTTTAAAGGATTACAAAGAATCAGAGATTTTAATAAAATAATATTTAATAAAAATTTGCTCTCCTGTTATAAAAAAAACTCAAGCTATATGTTTAAATTTGCTTATAGAACATAAAACTTTAAGAACTATTGGAATGGAAAGAAAAACATTTTTTAATATCCTTTTTTTTTTATTTTTTTTTAATATTTCATCTATCAAATTATTTTTAAAGTTTTTTTTTTTTTTTAATACAAATGTTGAAATGTTAAATTCCCATTTTAATATTGTACTAGAAAATCCCCTGTGCAATTGCACAATTTCTATAGATTCAAAAACATTTACGGTATCATACTGACTCCCTTAATAAACTACCTAAAAATTTCATTTTTACATCAACACCATTAAAAAAACTTTGGAATCACTTACTTACTTGATGTAATAGAAAAAAAACATAAAACAAATCTAAACACATAAAATTAAAAATGTTAGGTAGCAGTTTATTAATTTTTTCTCGCCGTTTTTTCGTGGAGGTAATTTTTGACAGTTTTTTAATCATTGAGAAAAAATGGTCCAAGCTAAAAACACATTCAGGATAAAAGTTCGTGCCGATATCTCAAAAATTGTTTGAAACACATGTATAAAGTGCACAATAAAAAACGACGAAAAACCAACCAACACCAACCGCTACGACATTTTTTTTTTTTTGTTACATTTAAAACAATACCAATAATCGAAATAATTTTAATATTTGTTAAAATTTTACTCTCTATTTTTGTTTAGTTTTAAAAAAAAAATTTTATGTCGATGAAAAACAGTTGTTTTCGCCGCGAAATTACTTTAATGACCAAAACTACTTTAAAGTCTTTTACGTCTTTTTAGAAGATTAATAATTTATTTTTAATTTACCGCTGCGACCAGTTCGTAATGGATGTGGCGGTCAAATTTAAAAATTAAAAATTTGCTGAATTTATTTTTATTGAAAATGTGTTTTTTAAGTAAGTATGTACTTTTCCTTTTTTGACTGTACTCACTTTTATTGAACGGTTAATGTCTCTGACAATACTTCTAGTGGAAAATTTGGTCTCTGGTAATAATATTTACTAAATTTATTTATATTTTTAATGAACGTTTGTGTCTCTTGATAATATTTTGAGTTAAAGATTCGTGTCTCTGGTAATAAAATTTTAAATTATTAAATAAATGTACAGAAACATCATCATTGCCAGTTTAGTTTATATTCAGTGTGAGTGTTTTATTATAGATATAAAATATTTCTTTTTACATGTTGGCAAGGTCTCGCCAACATCTTGTGTATTATATTATAGATTGGTAGTTACATAAACTTTTCACTTTCATAGTATCTATTTTTCTTTTTATTTTTGAATTTTTCTTATATAAATTTTTAAAATTTTTAGATTAAATTTAAATGAAAAATAATAGAAAATAAAATAAAATAAAATAAGAATGGATATAACATGAATAAAGATTTATAAGAATTCTAATGAAACTTTAATATGTAAATTACAAAACAAAAAAAAAAAAAAATTTTTTATTAAATTTAAATTTTTTTAGAGTTTAATTTTTTTTTTAATTAATTTTTAAATTTTAAAATTTGTATTAAATTTTTTGTTGAATTTACAATGCAATAAACACCCATATATCGCATAAAATTATTCTAATGTCTGTGAA
Organism: Poecilobothrus nobilitatus; assembly: GCA_947095535.1. NCBI lineage: Eukaryota > Metazoa > Arthropoda > Insecta > Diptera > Dolichopodidae > Poecilobothrus > Poecilobothrus nobilitatus. The sequence goes on along the minus strand of OX352773.1, from coordinate 28,773,395 downwards.
TCATATATTTCTAGAATGTCTAGAATAGTTCGATACATTCAACTGTTACTATAAGAAAAGTTTATGTAAAAATGAATACATATTCGTGTTTTATGTTTAAATAAGTTTTGATGACAAAAATCAACAATTTTTGGGGACTAAAATTAGGTGATTCTCAAATCACTTCAATTCTTTTTAAATTTATTTTCTTCTTTTTTTAAAAACTCAAGTTAATTGAAACTTAAATAATAATAAAAGGAAGAAAGAATTAAATCTTGTTGCTTTTCAATTGAAATCATATTAATTTCTTTTTTTTTTTTTTTTGGGGTTTTGTATTTTTTATTTTTTTTTTGAAAAATTAGGAAACAAAACAAAAATGAAAACTTTGGCAAATAAACATAGAAACGATTAAAACAAAAAAAAAAAACTAAAAACTTAAAACAAACAGACGATCTTTTTTTGTTCTTAGAAATTACAGAAAAAACTAAAAAAACAAAAAATATTTAGAAAATCTATGGAATTTTCTTCAAAGAAACCTTTGAGTAAAAAAACATCTGATGCAGTGGCCAAAGGAAATACAATTCTAAAGCCTTAAAACAAAAAGAAAAAAAAAATAATTTAAAAATCCAGTTAACTTTTAATTATTTCTTTTTCTATTTCTATTTCTTGTTCTTTCATTTTTGCTTTTCATTTTTATTTTTAATTCAGTTTTATTTTTCTGAAATTTCTCTTTTGAGTATTTCAACCAATTCCCTTCCCGTCCTCCCCATATTTTAGCTGTAGGCTGAATTTTATTTGAACTTCACAGAAAAACAAGGAAAAAAAAAAACAGAAAATAAAATAAAATCATCAACAGCCAAAAGGGACAAAAGAACAAACAAAAAAAATGAAAACGAAAGAATTAATAATGATAAAAAGAGAAAGAAAAAGAAAAAAGAAAGAAAGAGTAAAAAAGAGAATTAAATGAAAATGTTCCTATACAACCAGTATTATATACCTTTTATGCCTCAAATTATTGAGAATTACTTTGGAATTAAATTCATTTCTAAAAAACACAAAAAAAAATACAAAACAAAAAATAGAAACAACTCTTTCATTAAAGGTCATCGTAAGATTCAAATGGCAGTAATTAGAACTTATAGAATGAGGAGTGAACATGTGTGAAATCAAGAGAAACATTTTATAGATAGATTACATTTCATAATTACTATGAATAATAAGTATGTAGTTTTTTTTTCAAAATTTAAATTTTTCAATATTTTAGGGTTTGTGTTTTTTTTTATTATGTCCTTTAAATGACCTTTCTAACATATAAAAGTATATTTTCTAACATATAGTAAGTATATTTATATATGAAAGGAACAAAAGAATATTTTCAGAGTTAAAATTAAGAAAAATTAAAATATGTTTTGAAAGAATAGAATAAAATCATGCTAAGGATATGTTACAACTAAGAATATGTTATAATTAAGGATATGTTATATTATGAAATCCATTGATTAGAATTACATTTAATGTATAAATGTTACTAATGTTATTTCTGATGAAAGTATTATATTCTTTTAATATTAAAAAATTCAAATACATCAATTTAGTTAAATATAACGTTTTTTAAAAGAAAATTTTATATTTTATTTTAAACTGCCAATTGCCATATACGTGTACCTAAAATGGTTTTTAAATTAGAAGTGGGTAACAGACCTAAATAATAAATGTGCAAAGTTTTTTTCCATTTTGTATTTTGACTGTCTAACAAGTCATTTAATTAAAGATTTTGAAAACATTTCAAAGTTTATTTTAAAACAGTTTTTGTTTCTTTTTTTTTTTAATTTCTTCTTGTTTCTTAATTTTTTCATTTCCTAACAATTGCCCTAATACATCATGATGTTGAACATATTATCCAAAGCATCCATAGTAAAGCAATAAAGGTAGGTACAAAACTTTTTACTTTAAATAAGAGAACAAAAAAAAAAAAAATGAAAAAAAAAAAATTAATTGGGGTTAAAAAAAATAAGCTTGGAAAATTTTTATTTTGTTTAAGTATCGCAAAACAAAAGCAGAAATATTACTCAAGTATTGTTTTACATAAAAAAAAAACAAACAAACAAGGAAATTTTCCAGGTTTTCTCAAGATTTTTTTTTCTTTCTCATTTCAAAATTAAAGTTTTGTTTCAGTTAACCTTTTTTGTTTTTGTTATATTTTAAAACTTTTAGCTGTTTTTTTTTTTTTAATTTTATTTAATTTTTTTTAAGGATTTTGATGGGGTGATATAAAATAACACGCGAAATTGAGTTAAGCAAACAAGCAAGTAATAAACGAATGAATGACTTCTGTTGACTTCTAGACAGAAAAAGAACAGAAGTAAAAAAAAAAAAAAAATAACAAAACACAAAATTAAAGGTATGAGTTTATGAAAAAAATAAAATAAATGAAAAGTCAAAAAAAAAAAAAAAAGAAAATAAAACAGAAAAATAAAACATAAACAAAAACATAGAAAGAAGACTTTAAATAACATTGAAGAGTTGATCAATTTTATAATTTAAACAAAAAATTTATCTGCACACAAGTTATAAGTAAATAAAATATGTATATATTAAGTCAAAAAAAAAAAAAAAAGAAAAACAAAATTAGTGAAGCAAAACTTAAAATAAACAGGGTATATTTCTTCTGAAAGTTCTTTGTATTTTGAAAAACGTAAAACATCCAGAACAAACCTCAAACATTCAATCTGTTTTATGCCTCAGATTATTTTTGAAATAAAAAAAAAAACATAAACATTGCATACATTTTAAAAATCGTATTTTTTTTTGTGTAATTTTTAACTTCAATCGGCAACCATTCAACCATAAATACCCATATTTTAAATTAATGTCAAAAATAAAAGACAATAAATAAATTTGGTGTTCCTTCACCGGGAAAATAAATTTAAAAAAAGTCAACAAAAAAAAAAAACCGCAAAATTGTCAAAACTGTCACAAAACTTGTAAAAGTTATTATTCCAATGTAAATTTAGTATTAATGTATATATACATTTTTATTTATACTTATGAATATATATATAAAACAAAAAAACTTGACGATTGACTCATTAAAAGAAATCGAATTTTGAAAATTTTGGCTTTACTACTATTAAGTCGAATCGACCTAATTTCCGTTTTCCGAATGTTTCGTTTTTTTTTGTTCGATATTGACATCAGCGGTTTATATTGCAATTCTGTTAAAGTCTAGATAAATATGGAAAAACAAACTATTAAGGATTTTAGAGTTGCAAAATCAGGATTTCAATTATTGCTTTAACAGGGTTTTGAGGGAGGCAGCCTTTACTATTTAAAATGTTTTGTTATTTAAATATGTGTGTATAAAAAATTATTAGGAAGCATTTTTGAATTTAAAATAAAATATGGGTTCAATAATTTATTTAACGGCATTTTATTTTGGCGGAATTTTGAAAAAGCTCAATTAAAAATGTCGGCCTTTTGACCCGATCTATTTTAAATTTTTTAACATACCTACCTACTTAAATTAAAATTTCGAAACAGAATATTTTTTATTATATTCGTTATTATTATAAAAGACTTTATTTCCTTTTTAATTTCGATTTTATTTCTTTTTCAAAAATGCAATAAGACTAGATTTACGATTTTGGCATTATTTCCGCATCATAAATGATCGTAAAGTTCGATTCCTGTTTATTATCTGGTGTATTATTTCCAGTCACCGCAAAAAAAGGGATAACATAATGTCAATGCATAAATTAACTTAAGTTTAATAAATGTAACGTCCATTTGATTAATTAGGTAAAAAAATTAAAATTAATTCTTTTTCAAAAGAAATCAGGTGCCCTACTGCTTACTGCTACTTTCGTTAAACGAAAATCGCATTCGAAAATTTGGAACTTTTAAAATTGAAAATCGCAGCATTACGAGTGCAAAATTAAATTTTTTATACTATATAATGCTTACACAATTAGACACCAGTATCAAAACTTTAATTTCAGATTTGCAATCCTACGATTTTCAATTTTCAAAGTTCCAAATTTTCGAACGCGATTTTCGTTTAGCGAAAGTAGCACTACACGGTAAGGCACCTGACCTTTAAAGTTGAATGTTTACAACTTTATGTAATAAAATTCAAACAGATTACAATTCAAATTCAAACTAAAAAGAAAAAATAAAAATATGTTAATAAAACTGAACATAATATAGAAACTATATGAATCACAAAGTAGATAATATATTAAACCTATTGCCTGTTAAAATACTAAACGTAAGAGCCTATATTAAAATTCAAAATTTTTCAAATATATTTTACAATATTTTCGAATATGTCCATATAGTTGAAGTATGCCTCTGCCAGTACACATATGCATCGCATTAATACTGCGGTGCTTAGAAAGAAAGGCGCAATTTGAGATAAGGACGTATTTCGCACTAAAAAGTAATAATTTATTTTAATACTTAAAAAAAAAACGGTCTTTGAGGCAGAAATGACTTAAATTCAATAATTAATAAGACACATTTGCCAAATATAATAGATTTCCCAAGTAAAAAAGTCTCATTTACCATTTCCTACGATAAAAAGGCGTACATGCCAAATAAATTTGGTATTTCAATTCCACTAAAATAATAATTGTATTATTGGCAATAGTTGAAAAATTCCCAGCCCTTCTTGTAAAATTAAATCAAAAAGAATATCCGAAACAAGGAAAAAAGATGTAATACAAAAGCTTCAGCAAATTTTATTCCCTAATCGAATAAAATGTTGGCATGACATTCCAACAGCTGATTTGTTAGAAAAATCTTCAAAAAACGGAAATGAAATACTTAAAAAACTCAGTTTTACAAATTATTTATATTTAAATAGCTCAAATTAACTATTTATATAGATCAGAGTTATTCAATCTGTGTTCCTTGTGTTCCGCGGAAAACATTAGGGGTTCCGCGAAAACATTTTATGTGTTCAATTATTTATTAAATTTTATATGCTCTTTAATGTCGTTATTTTCCTCTTCTGAAGACATTTTATTAAAGTAAAAGTTTGTTTATTTGATTTTATTGAGTGCGAGTACCTACCTAATTAAAAACCTTTAAATTTGAATTTACTTTATTTTATATCTATTTGAGGGTATGATTTTACTATATTTTATTAAAAGTTTGTAAAACAAGCTATTGAACATCTGATGCCATTTGTTACGACATATTATGAGAGATCTTTTTCTTTGTATATTACCGCAAAAACTAAATACAGAAACATATTGGACGCAGAAGATGATATGAGATTACAAATTACAAAAATTATACTAGATTTTGATATAATTTGTAATAATAAACAAGCTGACCGTAGTCATTGAGAATTCTTTGTTTACTCTGTTTTAAAACTTTTATTATTTGTTTTTTGGTGAATTATTTATATAAATAAAATATAATTTAAAAAAAAATTTTTTGTGTTTTTAAATGTTCCAGAATTTTTAAACTTAGGGTTATAAATAATACCTAATTATAATTAATAACTAATACCTTTTTATGTTTTGATTGTTTTATTTATAATAAATTACGCTTAACGTAATTTATAGTACTCTTAAAAATATTGAATTTTTTTATTTACGTCAACTGTTTTTCAAAAATATTTAAAAAACAAACCATTAACTAAACACTAAAAGCTTAATTACTCGAAACTATCAAAATGGAGAAGCGCCTTTCTTTCTTACCACGGCAGAATAGTCCGTAATAAATTAAAATATTAAAAAATAATTATTTAGTAAAGATTTAAAATATTTAGTATAACCTTAATTTCGTTTTTTCTGCTTTAAAATTATAATCAATTTCAAAAAATATAAATGTTATTATGATAGATAAAATATTCAAGTATATTGACAATGAAAGCAACGAATTAATTTTCATAATTATTATTTTATATTTTCTTTTTACTTTTTCTTTTTTACTGCAATATTATTCGATTATTATCAGTTGTATTTTTAACACAAAAAATGTTTCTGAAATGTTTATTTAATTTAATAATATTTGATGTTCAAACCATTTAGAGTATATTCTCTATATAGTATTCAAAACATGGTAGGTAAGAATATATAGAGTAAAAATCGTTTAAAAGGTCATCAAAATTGAGTGGTTATCCTAAGCGGTCCACGTTATAAAAGATTTCTTTTTTTTTTCATAGTATAAAATATCACCTGTGTCCATCACAGAACCGATTGCAGGAACATGAAAACTTAATATGTATTTTTTTAATAGGGTTATTTACAGTATAAAGAGCTATATGTCTTTTTTTTGTATATAGCTATATTATCTGTATGTTTGTGCGTTTTATATATTATCTATATAATATATAATATGTACCATGCACAAAAATATAAAATTAAAAATAAAAAAAAAAAAAGTTTTCACACAAAATAAACTTCGTATTAGTAAAAATGAATTGGGAAAAAAAATCGTGTAAAAATGATGGTGACGAATCTAAAAGTTTGTCTGATCAAAACGTGTTCCATAAAATAGTTGTTGCTCTTTACTTGTGCAACAATTTCTCTTAATAACTATTTTCATAATATTTTTCTGTTTCTTCAATACTTCAAACATCAAAAAACATTATATAATTTTTTCCTTTTGACCGATATGACGATAATGTCTTATACGGTTTCATTTTAAACGACTTCTACTGTATTTGTTTAAATTGAACTGCATGTGAAATTTAGTATGGTGTGTTGTTGTGAGTGAATAAAACGATAATATATTATGTTAAATGAGCCTTCGATTGTATTGTGGTCCGGATATTCAGATAATTGTATAACAATTATTTCTGAAATAGCTAAAGATGTATACATCTATTATTTTAATACTATGTTGGTTATATAGAAAGGAAATTTTCATTTAATAAAATTGTTATTTTTAAATAAAAAAAAAAAAAAAAATTTTATTTTTTGTTTTTGTACAGTTAGTTTTTAATTCCGGATTTAACACTAACAGGGAATTTGAATTTTTAAACAGTTTCTATAATAATATTTATTTATTTTTTTTTTTTTCTGGATCAATACATATATCTTTTGAAAATAATAATAATTGCATTGGTATATATATTATGATTATTTTATATGAATATAATTATGGATTCATTCAAATGAATTTTATTATTTTTTCTTTGTTTTTATCTTTTTTTTTTTTTTTTTTTAATTCTAGTTCCCAATTTCAGTATTAAAATGTTATGTTTCCATGTCTGAATGTATGTATATATGAATGATTATCATATTATATTTTGAAATTTTTCGTTAATATTTTTCCATTTATTTATCCAGTTAATTTTTTAATGAAGTTTTTATTTTTTGTTTTTAATCTCAACTCTCAACTTTTTAATTTCAACTTGAATTGTTAAAAAAAAAAAAAAATTAAAAGTAAAATAAAGATAAACAAAGATGAAGTATAGACAGTATAACAAAACAGCATGAAGTGAAATAAAATAAAATATGAAAAATAAAAATGTTCAGCAACATTAAACTTTGCCGTTATAAAAAAAAACTGTTTGACATAACTTATTTTCAAAAAAAAAAAGAAGGGAGTTAGTTAATGTCATACAACTTAAGTTAAATTGGATTGTCAACTATGTAATAAAGAAATGCAAAAAATGACATTATTTAAAAAATAAAAAATAAATAAAAATATTTAATGACAAAATAGAAAATAAAATGTAGTTCTGCAATAAATAGTTTTGAATAATATGTTATAGTTACGTCGAAATTGTTTTAAACAGTATAAAATATTAAACTTGACATTTAAATCGGTCCTCAAACTGTTTGAAATGACATTATGGCATTATTAAATTTTGTTCTAGTTTTATTTTTGTAAAATATTGAATATTTTTTATTGAAAAAAATTGATTTATAGAAACATTACATATACCTATCTTTCACGTTTATTTAAGTTGGGTATGACATCATAAGTTTACTTTAAAATATACCTTATTATTAATTGAATATTCATTATTTATTCTAACAAAGTTTTAAATCTGATGCAACATCAAAGGCATGAAAAAGCAATATTTAAAAAAATAAAATTGGGAATCAGGATCAGATTTAAAATCTTTAATAGCTTTCAATAAATGTAAATGAATAGGCGCAAAATTTATGAAAATAAAACAATTATTACTTCAATTAAATCCGAACAATACATATAATAACCACACACTGATTCATAGAAAACGAATTGCAAAAAAAAAAAAAAATATTAAATGAAAAATCATCATCATCAAACATTAGAAGTAAATTGAAAGAAAAAGAGACGTATATACAATTTAAAAAAAAAACAAGGCAGAATGTAAACCAACGGTTTTTAAAAGCGCACATTTCCAAAAGATAATACAAACTGTTTAGAAATGTGACTTGCACCAAAATTTAAAACTTTCATATAAGAAAAAATGTTAAAATAGGAGTATTTTTCAATTTTGAGGGGTTGTATGTCCGGTTGTATGTCCCTATATAACTAAGAAAAACTGTATATATTATTGAACCTTTAATTTGTATGTTTTGCCGAAGAAAAATTTGTACAGGTGCCTAAGTTACACGAAATATTATAAAATAATTTTGATATTGATTTATAAAGGTAAAAACAGTTCTAGTCGAATGATGTTTTCAGATTGGAAAATGTTATGTAGAACATGAGATATACGAATTTAAAATTGGGCTTTTTCAAAGTTTGAGGGGCTGTACTGGAGGGGCGGCTACATTGTTCTACAACATTATTTTTTTATAAGACCTACCCATGGTTAAAATGTTTTTTCTCTTTTCAAAATTTTTTTGGAAATGTGCTAAAAATTCACTTCCTCAATGACATAAAATGGGGGGGGTGAAGAAAAACATTTTGTTATTTGTTTTTTTGCTTTTTTTTTGACATAAAGTTGAAATATGAACCTTAAAACCATGCAATAAAAAATTTTTTTTATTGTTTTTTAGTATCTAAAATCTGATCATTTCCCCGCCTTCACGTTTTTTTTTTTTTTTTTATGTTTTAGAATTGTCTACAAAATTGTTTTTTGTTACTGTTTTTAGTGAAACTTTTTAGAAAGATTGTTCGATATCAATGTGTATTATTTTGCAATTTTTTTTTTATTTCTGAAGTATCGTTTGTACCTTATTTTGTTTTGATTTACTGTATTTTTTTTTTAGCTTCTGTTCCTTGTCAAATATTTCATGAACTTCACACTTCGAATTGTAGTTTTGATTTTTGTTTTTTTTTGTTGTTATTTTAAAAAACACTTTATCGTCTATTTTTATTTTCGCAAAATAAAAAAATAGTTGAAATAGATTTTTGTATTTTTCAATGTATTTTAAAACTATTTTTAAAATTTCTTTTTTTTATATTAAAAAACGAAAAAAAAAAAAACATTTGAGAAGGACAATAAGGTTTTGAATCTTTTCTATTTTGTTCCTTTCTTTTAGTGAAAATTCATTTTGATTTGTTGTTTTTTTTTTGTTTGTAAATTTCCTTTTGAAATGATATATGTGAAAATATTTTTAAAAAACACTCAACTGTTTTTTTTTTTTTGGATTGTAGATTGTTTGTAAATTTAATACTATCAGATACAAATTTTTTACTATTTTTTTTTTTTTTATTTCAGATATGAAGTATTAGTGTTAGTTTTACCATCATTCGGATAAATATCGTTAGGGTTATGCAAATTGTATAATACGAGAAAGTGAGATACAATATCAGAAAAATAAAAATGGCGTTAATATAACATTTACAGTTAGAAATACTATTCATATATAAGTAGGTATTTCATTTCTCGTTTTTTTTTATTATTTAGAATTAGTTGATATAAACAAAAAAAAAAAAAAACAAATCTGTTAGCGTTGAAAAAATGGTAATAAAATTCCCAAGGGTAAACATAATAATAACAATAATAAGAAAAATAGAATGATAAATAATATAAACAAATCCTCCAAAAAACTAACAAAAAAAAAAAAAAAATGGAATAGTAAACCCAAAACAAAAAAAAAAAAATAAAAACTAGTGAATATTTATTGAAAAAACAAAAACAAACGAAAAAAAAGTGAAAAAAAAAAACTCTACAAGTATTGTTACAAAAGTTTTCAGCGGTTATAATATATTAAAACACAAGAACATAAAAGTTATATATGATCGCGGATGAAAAACTGGTTACTAAATAATATATACATATTATGTACCTATATAAAATAAAAGAAAAACAGTTAAATATGAAAAAAAAAAAAATAAATAAATGAAATGAATGCTAGAATGGTAGTCAATTTAAATTCGATTTTTAAAATCACAGATAAATAAAAACAAAAAAAAAAAATAAAAAAAAAAAAAAAATTATTTAACTGTGATAAGCAAAAGTTGATCTGGTTAGCCTCAGGATATTATAGTAAAACAACGGGTTTTCATGTATATTAAAATAGAAAATTTATTCACCAAATCATATAATCGTTTAACTGGAAATGTGCAAAAAAAAAAAAATTATATTTTTAAAAACATTTCAAAAAAATATATTATTATGTATATAACTATTTAACTGTTCTTGAAGGACTACGATTTAGGATTAAAATAATTAGGTTAGAATTTGAAAATATCCGATTTATGAATTTTTTTTTTTTAAAATAGATTTTAAATTTAAATTTTAAAATGTATTTTCTTAAATATTAGTACAATTCGGTATTTTTATAGATGACCAACTTTAAAGAGAAGAGATATCAGAATGATACAAACAAAAGAGAAGTTAAAATAAAATTGATTCTGATAAAAAATTTTTATAAAATCATCATGTATTTAATCAGTTATTATTTTTTACACAGTCTGGTTACTTTAAAACTGAATCGAATTGTATGAATCGATTTAAATTTATACATTTACAATATATTATACAATTTTTATTTATTTTTTTTTTTGTTTTTGTATAGGAAAAAAAAAATATATTAATAGGTTAAAATTTAGAAACTATATTTAATTAAAAAATTTCGAATATTCAAATAAAAATTTTTATTTTTATTTTTAGGAAAAAAAAAATTGTTTATTCCTCATAGCGTTAAGTAAAAAAAAGAAAATTTTTTTAAACGAACATATTGTATTTTTTTTTTTTGCAAATATTCTAAATATATATTGAATGCTTTGACATGAGATGAGATTATCAACTTGTACATTTATTATTATATGCTGCTTATGAAATTTCATTTCATTTTAATCAATATCTAGAAAAAAGTATGGAGGTTTTTGGGAATTTCTTTTTTTGTTTCTGGATATAATTGGTTAACAAAGTAAATTTTATAATATTTGAATAAAATATGTTTATGATGACCTTAGCAAAAAACTGTCTGGTCTTATAATTTCAACATATTCACAGATGTAAGAAAAAAAAAATTTTTCAATTTATTATTCTACTTTAATATAGACTAAAGTAGAGTACATTTTTTTTTATGAAATTAAATTACATTCGGAATTGTTTAAGAATAAACAAACTGAAATCAAAGCTAAAGTTTTTCTTTTAATTGTTTGGAGTGAGAAGATTCCATTATCCTATTAAAAAATTTTGTTTAATTTTATTTCACATTTCCGTTTTTTAAATATACCTAAACATTTACTGATAACTGCATAAAAACAAAAAATGAAATGAATAATTTTAAAATAGTAGATAATACTAATTTTAATAGATAAGATTTGTAAGAACAATTTTTATTTTTCTATTCTTTCTTTTTACCCTCAAAACAAAAAATAACAAAAACTTTGACTTTTAAATAAAACCAAATAGATAAACAAACAGTTAGTGAATCTGGAAAAATTTGTTGGTCAAAAAAAATTGTAATCCAAAACTTAAAAATTAATTGAAAGTTCAAAAGAAAAGTTTAAATTTTAAAAAGAAACAAAAACAAAAAAAAAATACTTCTTATCTATTCCATCTGGTGTTTAACCAAAAATAATATACAGAAAACTTAAAGAAAAAAAAGTATTCTTTATCTTCAAAGTGTCCACAGTAAGTTCTTTTTTTTTTCATTTTTTTTTTTATATATTTTCTAAAGCAAAAGAAAGTTTCATTTTTTGATAAGGACCATCATTGAAATGAATTACAAACAAAAAACAAAAAAAAAACAAATAAAAACCGTTCTGTATATACATACGCTATATATAATTGTATAACGGTTAAATAATCACGCGATGTGATTATTATCTATTCTTACAACAAAAAAAAAAAAAAAACGAAACACACACAAAACATAAGAGTGATAAAAATTATTTCGCAAATTTTTCACTAAATCTTAACAAAAAAAAAACAAGAAAAATCTACATAAACACAACACATACACATGTAGTTAAAAACACATGATATATAATATAAAATATATATATCAATTTTCCATGATAAGTTTTTTTTTTCTTTTTCTTTTTTTAAATTAGAATAAAAAATAACCAAATTTACATCAGAAAATTACAAGAAAATTATAGAAAAGTTAAAAGAGAAAAAAAACAAAAAAAACAAAAAAGAAATATATAACTTTTCCTTTCAAACAAGGGAAACATTGTAATATATATATACCAGAGTACCAGTATATATTCTCATCATCATCTCTTCGCCGCCGCATATAAATAGATTAAATGAGGCCAACACAAGGCAGAACAGGAATTTCGCGCTAGTGAGAATTAAGTTAAAACAGTTATAAAAGGCAAAAATACAAAAAAAAAAAAAAGAAAATTAAACCAAAAATTAAAAACAAAAAAGTTTTACTGTATTCGCAGTTTTCTATACTTTTTCGGTCTCTTTCTATCTCACACTTTTTTTTGTTAAAATAAGATAAAACAGTAAAATGTATCACTATAAAAAAGTTAAAAGTTTTTCTTTGTGGTTACAATTTTTCTAAAAGATAAGAAAAAAACTTTGCAAAAGACATTTTATATACAGTATAAAATACAATGATAAAATGATAATGTTGTAAAAACTTATATCCTTACGTCATTTTATGTTAAATAAATAGATTGAGTCACATTTTTGCTTATTTTATTTTTATTTTCTCTTTCTCTTTCCATTTCAGATATATTTAGTTTTTTACTTTGAAATATAGAAATTAAAAAAAAAAAAAAGTACTTCAATATTAAATGTAAATAATATCAGTGTTAAAATAAATTATTAAAAAATAGAAAACAAAATGAAGAAAAAAAAAAAATAAAGAATAATTACAATGAAATAAATACAGTTTACTTTGTTAGAGTTACGAAATGAAAATTTTTAATGGAATACATTGGTGGTTTTCACTAAACTTTATTTTTTTAATATTAATAAAAAATAATTTTATATTAATTTTAAAATCTTTATTTTAACCATTTTTATGAATGTTGTTAGCCTAAAAGTATGCAATGACTATGCTAATAATAAAATTAAAAGTTAAAATCGTTTTACGTGGCATGTGGTTTATTAACTGAGAGATTTCGAGTTCAAATTCTGCACATATAGCAAGTTTTCAATTGAAAGAAAATCTACTAAACAAAATAAATAATATTAGTATATATAATATATATTAATTAATATGAGTATTCAATCTATAATGGTTTTAGTGGATGATTTTGTAACATTGCATTATTGTACGTAATATTAATATAATAAAGAAATAAATAAATAAAATCGTTTCATTTTTGTTCTTACATACTTAACAGCAGTTAAAGTTGAAAATAATTAAAGTTTTTAATTCTTGTACTTTGGTTGCGAAAATTTTTTTTGTAAGTAAAAGAAATTATTTCATTAATTCCGCCAAGTTCTTCTAAGTATTAGTTCGTTATATTAAACTATTAATAATACTATTAAACTATTTGTAATACTATATAATGCTTATCTTAATCTTAAAGTGGAAGCTATTTTTATTTTTTAATTACATATATCAATTTTTTTTCAATATAATCATAACGTTTTTTTCCGCATTTTTTCTTCAATAGATGATTTTAAAAGTTAATAATTCAGTAATATTTAATTAAAAATATAAAAATTTAAATAAAAAAATAAAAATATAAAGTAAAAAATTACTGACCTTTATTATTATTTCGTTTTTTAACAACAAACCATGCAACGAGAGCAGCATTTACTAATAAAAGACCCAATGCAGCTAATGCAATACCAATAATAACTAAATGTGGCATTTCAGATTTTTCTAATTTTTCTAATTCAGCTTGCATCGGTTCGTGTCCTTTATTTCGTATAAAAAAAAAATCAATAAATTTAAAATTATATAAAACAAAAATATAAAATAAAATATGAAATAAAAGAAAAATAATTAAATTAAACAGTCTTAAAATTGAATTGAAATGCTGCCTCTTAAAAAAAAAAAAAAAAACAAAAAACAAAGATGAAAAATATACGAACAATAAAATAAAATTCTTAAAAAAAAAAAGGAATTAAATTTGAAGACTGATTTGATGATCATACCTCGCTTGATGATTCGTTTTTGATTTCTTTTATGTAAGCAACAACCAATTATGAAAATATTTACAAGAACAATAAATGTACCGGATGCTATTCCGACAAGAACAAGCATACCGGATGTACCACCTAATGGTGTACTACCAGTTGCTGGTGGTCCACCACCTAATGATGATGCAGGCTGTTGTCTTGGTGGAATTTCAGCAACTTTTTTGAATAAGTTTTTTTTTTTTTTGATTTTTATTTATAATTTTAAAGTTTTATGAAATCCAGTAAAAATTTTTTTATTTTTATGGTAAAAGGAAGGCAGCATTATTTGAAAGAAAATTTAAAATTTTTAAATATTCAATTTAATTTTTATTTTTCTTTTCTTTAAATAAAATATTTAATTCAACTTAAAATACTCTAATTACTGCTTACCTTTTGTATGTGCTCTTGTCAAATCTGGTAAATAATTACTACTTCCCAATTCATTTGATGCCATCACTGAAAACAAATATAATGTATTCATACGTAATCCTTGTATGGTTAATTTATGACTATTTGGAAGACCATCAATATAACGATATTGATCATTATTCGCTTCACGATATCGTATCCTGTATGATGCTTTCATACCACCATCAAATCCTGGAGTCCATCCAACTGTAACGCTATCATGCGTTACATTTAAAACATTTAAACTTAATGGTGGATCTGGTGGACTCGTTATATCTAATCTGACAGTTTCTTTTGTTTTACCAAGTTCATTTTTTGCAATACATTCATATGTACCATAATCAGCTGGTGCAACTTTTTCAACAATTAAAATTGATTCATATGTCAATGGATCAATTTGTTTTTCTTCAGTACTGTATTTTGATGATTTATTTACAGGTATATCTTTACCTTGTTGACGCCAAATAAAGATAGGTTTTGGTGCTGATTGGGCACGACATGGTAAACGTGCACGTTCTCCAGTACCACTTGCTGCTCTTAAAAGTGGTGGTGATTTATCGATTTCTGGAGAAACTTTAAAGAGAAAAAATAAATCAGAAAATAAATAAATATATGTTGTAAATAACATTTAATCATCAAAAAAAAAAAAAAAAACTTAATCATTATATTTTGAAATAACTATATACTGCTTATTAGTATGAAAAAATCAAAAAATTCTATTTAAAATCTTTAGTTGAAGGTTTTTCATAATATTATTAGAAATAAAACAGAAAAAAATTGGAAAAATGGAACAAGGACATGAATTAAACTAAATTCTAGATTTCAATTTTATCAAATACTTTGACAAACAAAATTTTAAGCATTCAAAGGATTCCTATCATCTTTTCATATGTTCATGGGTATTAATTAAATGCTTGCATAATTATTTTTTATAATATATTTAAATATTAATTAAAGTATTTTTGTTTTTACTTTTTTTTTTGTAAGGTGAAGTTAATCTGAAAAGTAAAAATTTTTTAATGCTTATGTATGCTAAGAAAAAAAATAAAAAATGAGTAACAAAATATCTGAAATTAATTAAAAATTTTTATTTATTTTTGTATGAATGAATACAGAAACTGCTCACTTTTTAAATCCTGCTGAGCGATTTTGTTATTTTTGTTTAATTTTTTGCTAATAGCGAGTTATTCTTTTGATTTAATAAATCAAGATTCTTTTCAAGTTTTAATTTTTTTTTTGTCATTAAACATAAAAACTTTTTCAATAGAAATTTTTATTATAAGTAAAATGGTAAGGTTGATGACTACATTGCTATTAATGCCCTCCAGGAAAGAATGGCTTTTTTTTTTTTTAAATATGAAAAAATTTATATTATGCCTTCAAATGGTAGTTTTTATTGTTCTTTTTTTTGAGGAAATGTTTATAAATAGTATGAATAAAACATGAATTTGGTAGATGTGAATAAAGAACATATGAATAAGTTTAGAAAACGATATAATTTACATTTCAGTCAAAAGATATTCATTTTTATTAAAAAAAAATGAAATGTTTGTAGATAAATATGAAATAATTGAATTGTAATTAGCACTGATTTCAAAAATTAAGAAGAAAAAAAAATAAAAACTTACATTTAACAATTAACAGGACATCACGATTTGTTGGATTTGCAACTCTATTGTCAGCTACACATCTAAAATTACCAACATCTTCACGTTGTGCACCTTTTATATGTAAAAATGATGTTCCATTAGCGAATGTTTTTGATGTTTTTATTGTCATATCATAGCCCAATCTTTCCCATTTAATATGATCTTCTCGTAATGGATTACCTTCAACAGTACAAGATAACATTGCATCTTCACCAGGATTAACAATAACATTTTCTGATACTGATTTGATTGTTGTACCATCTAGAATTTGAAAACAAATAAAACGAAAGTAAATTAAAATTTAAAAATATTATCACATATAAAAAACAAAAAAGAAAATTTCTGCTTTCTTTTTACAACTAAAATAATAGCAAAATTACTCTCCCGTCCTCTTTTCCCGGTTCATTTAATTTCATTCAAATTAAATTAGAACAAATGAATTTATTTTTTTTTTTATTAATTTGGAAATGTATAGTGTATGGTTATTACGAAATATAAAATGGAGATTTATAAAGTATTGCGGATTGAGTAAATTTTCTGGTATGGCGAATTTCTTATTAAAAATGCAAAAAACGTTTTATTTTTCATTTTGTATGCTTTAAAAATTTGCAATTTATTTGTATTTATTTATTTTTTTTCGTTTCTTTTCAACTTATGTTGAAATACACACGGGAAGGTAAAAAAAAACAATAAGAAAGGCGAAAACAGAAGACAAGAAAAGTTGACAGGTCTGTTTAATGGGCCAATTTATTGTACCGAAGTTTTTAAGTTTATTTTTTGTCTTTTATTTAAAAATTGCATTAACAAAATATTAAGTAAAAAATAAAAAAAGGATAAAAACGTTAGAGTGTGAGACAAAAAAGAGAAAAACTGAGACAATAATTTTGTACAATTATTCGTATTAAATGAGGTGATTGTTATAATGTCAAGTAACTGAGGACATTCACATCAGATTCTATTCTGTGTCCAAAACTTTTATGTATTGGAAAGAAATGGAAATGGAAATTTTTTACTCTTGTTGTTTTATTTTTTAATGTTATTTTCATAGCACAAAGTATAGCAAACAGTAACTTGACAAATAAGATAAAATTGGACAGAAGACATAAATGAATGGTTTATAAAAAAATTTCCCAGGGGTATTATTTGTCTCTAAAAATTCCAAATTTTCTGTTCTTTTTTGTTTGTTTTTTTTTCTTTGCCCGTTCGTTTTTTTTACCTTAAAAAAGTTTTATTTAAAGTGAAACTGAATCAAATTAAAATCATTTCTTTTTTATTATGTTGGAAACTTGATGAATTTTCGGCACTAATGAACAAAATAAAAAAAAAAAACAAAGCGAACAATTAAAATTTAATTAGAAAGTTTAAAAGTCCATATTTTTACTGTTGTGTCCCGGATATAAAAGTCTAATCCTGTAATTTTCATTAGAAAAAGGACTCATTCTAAATTTTACATAAAATTTGTTGCTATTGTTTTTAAAAAAAAAATCTTACGCGTGACTTAATGCCTGTCTTGCATAAGCTTTCAATTAATTTTTTTCCAAAAGCAAAAAAAAAAAAGTGAAAATATAATAAAACACTTTACAGATGTCATTTTGAATCCAAATTTGACTTAAAAAGCTTTTCAAAATAAATTTCTTTCATTAAAATCGGCATAAAATAAGAAAAAAAAATGTGTAAAAGAGAGAGAAAAAGATGATAAAAAAATTCCATTTATAAAAAATCCCTCTACATTTTTTTTTTCGCTTTGTTCTATATTTTTTATAGTTTATTTTTTTTTTTAACTGAATTTTATCTACTTACATTCAACCACTACGGTTATATTAATAGTTGCTTTGCCTTGTGAATTTGATGCTTCACATGTATATATTCCAGCATCGTTTCTATGCAATTTAGTAAAATTTAAAACTGGACCATCTGCTGTTATCCTTTGTTCAGCTGTTACTGTTGGACTTAAACTATTTGCGGATGTTGATGATCCTGATGATCCTGATGATGATGACGATGATGATGATGAAGAAGATGTTGATGAAGATGATGATAATGATGATGATGGTGATGAAGTCGATGATAATATTGGTAAACCATCTTTGGTCCACAAATACTGAATTGACATTGGATTTGCATTAGCTGTTAGTGTGACCTGCAATGATTCACCTTCAACACCAACTGATGGTAGTCCTGATGGTAGTGGTTGGAATTTTGGTGGATCTAAATTATTATATATAAAAAAACAATTGCATATTATATATTTGTTTATAACTTGAATTATATATGCATAAAAAACCAAAAAAAGAAAAATAAAATACTATTTATAAAAATTTATTTTTGGATATCATTTGAGAATAAAGAGGCAAATAGGTGCTTCTCTTTAGCCCTCTTAATAAAAATATTGCACTAAAACACAAAAAATAAAAACTAGAAAAGGATATACGAAATTTTATTTTAGTAATATTGAATTTGAAGTGAAATAAAAATAAATTCTATGATATGGAAATAACTGTTAAAAAAAATATATATATCATGTAAAAAATAACATAGTGGGTTGAACTAAACAATGAACAGGATTTATAGGCATATACGATATATACATTAATATAAAAAAAATGGGGATATTAATTCAAATAGAAATTATTATTTAAAAGAGAAGACAAAATAGAAGAGTAGTATAGGAAAAATTGCTGACATTGGGATTTAAAAGTAATATATAAGCTTTCGAGTACATAATATTATAATATACAGTAAAATTACCTTATATAAACTTTATTGCATATAAATATATAGAAATAAACATTGAATATATGAAATGCTGGATGAATAGCACTTCTAGGGATTAAATGTCAACAAAAATTAATTTCAGAATATTTTTTTTGTCCTCTTTATATTTTTGCCTTTATTCTACAATTTAATCTCATGGCCTTTTGGTTTTAAACTTTTTTTTAATTGGCCTTAAGTCCGCATATTTTATAAAATTGATTCCAGTGATTTTCATTTTGTATATTGAATTATATTTTTATTTTTTTTAGTGTGAATATTATCTTTTTTGTTTGTTAGAGTTTATTGCATATTTTTAGGATGTTTTTTTTTTTGATTAATTTTATGTGGATTTGGATTAGTTCGTTGATTTTATGTTACTTTGCATAATGAATTGAAGATTTTTATAAGGTTGATACTAACATAATTGTTTAATCTTAAGAGGTTTGATAATAAACTCTTTTAAGATTGACTTTTAAATAATAAAGATGATTTTATTATTGTTGATTCGAAATAAAAGTAAATACTTAATTTTTCAAAAATTTGTTCTAATTTTTTTAAGATAAAAACTTTAATTTTTTTTCTTTTAATTAAAATAAATAGTGATATTTAATAGAAAGTTTTGATAATAGATTGAAAATATCTTGCCTGTCTCTTAAATCTAATATTCCTCTAAAAATTTAGTTTAAATATTTAGTTAGTCTATAGGAAAAAGTAAAACTAAATAAAAACTTTAAACAAATGTGATGAAATGAAAAAATATATATCTAATTGTTGTTAAAAGAAAAAAATTATATATGTATAGAATTTTTATAATATATATCTCCAGTTCTCTGTGTAATGTTGTAGAGCGTATAAATTACTTATTTATGAAATTATGGTGAAGTATCGACTGAGGACACAAATTACATTGGTTTCGATATTTGCAAATTACACTGTATATTATTGTGAGTTTTTTTTTTCAAATTTACGACTTCACCACTAAAATAAAATTTTAGAAGAACTATATGTTCATTTAATTTTAACCAGAGTGTAAGTCGGTATTTTAACAGTTTGGTAAAATACGTACTATATATATTTTATATCCTAATAGAAAATTAAATGTTAGGTATCTTTTAATAGTTATCATATGATCACAGAATTAACATTTTTCTTATAATCAGATTAGAAACTTCAATAAAAGAAAAAAAATTACTAAAATGTTTTTCACTTCCGTTATTTTTCAAGAGTTATGGAGCTATAGTTATCTAATTCTTTAAATAAAATGCAAAAAAAAATATCTCTTTTTATATAATTTTTTATGCAACGAATAATCAAAATATTATTAAGAAAACAAAAAAAAAAAATTAAATTGCTTTTTTTTTTCCTTAAAAAAAATTATGTAAACTACACGCAGACTTATTCAAATTCATTATTCAGGAACCATAAAGGCAGGATAAAAAAAAATGGTAAATAGAAATTTACAATACTTAGAAACATATAGTAAATAGAATAGTAAAAATCAAATATGGTGAAAAAAATGCTTATTGGATTTATTAAAAAAAAAAAAAAAAAATCAAAATAAAAAAATGTATAACATTTTTTTTTCCAAATCTGAAAATGTAAAAAAAAAAAAACAATTGCAAAAAAAAACAAAAATTTAATAAAACTTACATAAAACTTGCAGGCTAACAGCTTCATGAACACTTCTATCGAGAGCTTCATTAGTACTTTGACACGTGTATACAATACCATTCATCTCTTGTGTCACATTCACTTTTAGTTGTAAAGTTGACACAGTGCCACCCCAAAGACCTGGTTTTGATGAATTGTTAATTCCTATGGGGGAAATAAAGAAAGAAAAAAATTAATGTATGAGAATAAAACAAAAAAACAAAAAAAATATTTATAAAAAAAAAAAAAATGAGTTTTTTGTAGTTCTTTTTTTTTTTTTTTTTAATTGTTTGCTTGATTGTATTTTGCTCTTTATGTTCTAGGTTGTGTTTTTGTATCGTTATCTATTTTTTTTTTTTTTTTGACGATTTTTTAGTTATTAAATTTTTAAATGTATTTGTATTATTTTATATTTATAAAATAAAATAAAAGGTAACCATATGATCACTATACTTATTAAGTTCAAGAAGTTCTAAAGTGTATCTTTTTTTTTAACCACTAAACTATTTCAAATATAAACTGTTAATAGAGTATAAACCTAGCAAATTTTAAGTTATGTGTATAAGAACTGTAAAATTACTTTCGAATATAATTATCTGGCAACTCTTAGTAAAGCCATGTACATACATTTACAGAAATTTCACTATAGGGAAATCAACGTTTTAAAATGCCAACTTTATATATTTTCTTTTGTTGTTGTTTTGTTTGTTAGAGGCCAGTGAACTCAGTAACCATCCAACCAAAATATGAATCATTGAAGAATGAATATTAAAAAAAAAAAAAAAAATTATAAAAAAAAGAAAAGGATTCATATTAGGTATAAATAATAGGTATAAATTATTAAAATCTCAATATTTAAAAACAAGATTTTTATTTTGGAATGTTCTGAAATTTAAATCTATATAATATTATGATCATTTATTGGAGTGCTTTTATAGTTATTTCAATTTTTTTTTTTTTCTTGTCAAATCAGTGAATATGTGTTTTGTTGAATTTTATCTATATGCATCTGATACTTACAACCAAATCTGACAGGTATCTCATGACCATTTTTACGAGTTACAAGTATTAAAAAAAATATATACGAGTACGAGTACATTTTTCTTTTTTTTTTCTGCTGAAAAGTACTACAGATTTAATGGATATTTTCACCGAAATGAAAATTGACAGATTTCCAAAAAAAAAAAAAGAAAAGAAAAGGATAAAAATGAAAATGGAAAATCAAAATCTGTGTATCAGAATGAGACAGAATGATATTTTTTTTTTTTTCGATTTTAATAGGTAAGTGAAACTAGAATGAGTATATTTTTTAGAGGATAATTTTAATTAAAAAAAAAAAATTAGTTTTTAAAAAAAAAATTTTTTTTTTTTTTTATGTATTTTTCATAAATTTTGATGAAGAATTTTTGTTACAGTTTCTAAAGAGTTCTGTTAGTAATGGTAATTTTCTTTTTTCTTTTTTTTTGCTAAAAATGATTTTCTGACTTTATTTATTTGCAAGGACAAAAATATGTTTTTTAAGTTTAAATGTGATTTTTAGAGCTTGTATTTTCTCAACATTTAGGTTATTATCAGGTGAAAATAATGTATAATTAACATTCACAATATTAGAGATATAATGATGATTTTAATGCTCTTTAATTTATTAGTGATATTCAGTTTTGTTAGCAACATTTTAGTATAATTGAATTGTATATTAATATGTATAATGTGATATAACGATATTAATGAATTTAAGTTTAAATTTAGGTTGAATATAATGTATTTTTAGAAAAAAATAGTTAGTCAAGATTTTAAGACAAAGTTATAAAAATTAATTTGTTTTATAATTTTCTGTATATTATATGAACATAACAAAAAAATGCAAAATAATTTAAAAATATCCTAAAATAAGAATTCTTAAGAGACTAAACTTTTTTTCAGAAAGTTTAGAGGAATACGTATAAAAAGGAAAACAAAGTATAAAAAATATTTTATTTAATATTAGTTTTAACTAAAGAAATAAATTTCAAAATAAATTTTAGTTTTTCTATTTTTAATTATTAATAAAATTTTATATTTAAAATGTATTGCATTGCTTCCTTTTATTTTTATTGAAAAAGAAAACTTGTTTTTAGTGTTGAATTTCCTTCGTTTTTTAGTTTTGTTTATGTATATATTTAAGAGTTAGTATATAATCTTATTTTAGCACTCTTTAAAACACTTTTTTATTTTGAAGAAATTTCATTTGAAAGAAAAAAAAAAACTTAATAGCATTATGTATACATAATATAATACTACACACTCGTATTATATAAAATGCATATATCTACATATGTGTGTATAATTCTTTAACTCATTTTCAATTGAAACGATAATTTAAGAAATAAAATCAAGAACAAAAAAAAAACTTTTTCAAAAACTTTTTTTTTTTGGAAGATAGTTTGTGAGAAAATTTCTTAAATTGGTCTTTGTTTCACATTATGTGTAAATTTTATTTAAGTCCGAACAATTTTTTTTTTTCTTTTTTCAAGTATTCTTTTTGATTAGTTTTTCGTATTTTATTGTTATTATTATTTTGTTTATATTTTTACTCTTTTTTCTGAAGCTTTTCTACTTCTGTATATTTTCCTACTTTATAGCACATTTTCAAAAAAAAATATTGAAAAAATGTGCCTTATTAGTTACATTTTATCTTTCCGTACGTTTGTCTGTTTACAAAACTTCTACACCGTTTAAGATAAAGCAATGAAATTTTATCAACCCCTATTTTAGGGAGTTACAGATCCTATTTTTAAATATATATATCTCGGGTTGAGCCTGATTTATATATTTTGATTATAAAAACCGCAAATGGCAGGATTTTTTTTATCCTTTTAAATCAATATCACAAATATACAATTTTTTTAAATATAGTATTTAAATTTACAGTTATATGAAAAGAAAATTTTACAAGATTTTGATTCCTTCATATCTCTGAAATACTTTTATCTAGAATTTTGAAATATTGAGAGAAGAAAGGTCTTCTGGATTTAATACAAGTTATCTTAGAAAATTTTGTACCACACCTTGTTTAAGAGCTATTAAATTTAAATTTTTAACAAGTGCAACTTAGGCATCTGCAGAAATTTTTGCAAATTAATACAGAAAAATTAAAGTTTTAGATTATATTCTTACATGTATTAGTAGTTTTTCTAGATTATTTAGGGCTACTTTAAAATTAAAGAAAGTGTTTCTTGATTTTTAACAGTTTTTATCTTATATACATATGTATTGAATTCTACGAAAAATATTAAAATTTGGTGTAACTCTGGTACCCTTTCATTTAGATCCTTGAAAATTGAGAGAGAAAAGATCTTTTAGAATTAGTATTAGTTACCTCAGAAATTTTTTTTGTACCTTCTCCTAATTAAAAGGTATAAGGATAAAATATTAAAAATTTAATATTTTTAAGCACCCTGTAACTTAACCATCTGTACCAAGTTTTTCAAAGTAAAACGTGAATATTAAAACTTAAACATTATGTTTTATATGTATTAAAAGTTGTTCGTAATTAAAAAGAGTTTTCTTAAAACTGAAAAAAGAATCTTCTTCCAGAATTTTCTTTACATATAGAAGAATTCGAAAACGAATTCATACATATAAAATTCGAGGAAAATTTAGAAACTTTAGTGCAAATCACAAATCCAAACTTTTTTTATTGTCTTTTGGAAAATGTGCACCTTTAAAAGCCTTGCTTTATATTCTGCCTTACATTTTTTGTAGTTTTCAATATTTAAGAAACTGTTACATCTGGTATTCGAATTGAGCTTAAATTCATCATATTTATTAATTTTAATTTTTTTTATAATATATTTTAGTCACTAGTAAAATGGAATTCATTAATGACGAAAAACAGAATTTGGAACATTATAATTTCCAATCTTTAGCAGTATTTTTCAGTTTTTTAGCAGTATACTTTTATTGCACCAAGATGTAAAATTGAGAAATAAAATCTGGTATAATTTAAAAATAAATAGATGATCCAATATTGTAAGGTTTCTCTAAGCTTTAATAAAGAGTATTTGAATTATTTAAATTAATTTCTTTGCATGTTTTGAACCATGTTTAAGTGGTTCCTTGTCGACCTATTTTAGAATTATATAAACACAAAGTAATTTAATTCATCTGTATAAAAAGTTTATTATATTAAAAATTGAACTATGAATATTTTTAGAATTGAGTTGATTCAAATTTTAATAAATTGATCGTGAAATATAAAATAATGTCCTTTCTGAATGTAAACTTACTAAAATATATTCAGTTTCTAATAAACAAAAAAAAAAACAAAATTTCAAAGTATTCAGGCCAGGAAAAAAAAATACACCATTCGAAAGGATATAAATAAAACAAATTTCGAAAGAAAAAACTTTCAAAATTATTTTTATTGAAGTAGACGAAAAAAAAAATATACAAATAAAATTAGAAGAAATCACATTTTCTGTTGAAAAAAGAAAAAAAAAAAACAAAAGAAATAAAAATAGGGAAAAAAAGTTTATTTTATTTCGATTTCTGTTGAACTCTTATTAGATTTCAGTGAATTTGATCATTTCTTATTAAAAAAAAAAAAAAAAACAACTAGCTACAATATAATAGTAAATATAACTTCGTTTTTTTTTTTTTTTTCTAAAATATATAACACATCCGAAATAATAGAAAAGATAAAAAACGATTGCTTCTTAAAAAAAATAGAAAAAGAAACATGTATAATAAAAAAAAATATTATATATATATTATCTATATATAATATATATAGAACCACATAGAAATCCTCATCAAAATAAAAAAAAAATCTAACAACAATAAAAAAATTAAATCTACAAGAAGGGTTTGAAAGGCGTCTAAATCTTATAAAAAATAATGTTTTTCGTTTTTTTTTAACTGAATGTTCACAAGAACTTTTGTGCATAATGTACCGTATTGCATAAAATTGGAGATATGAAGTTTTAATATAATGATGTATAGTTAGCTTTAATTGTAAGACTTTAAATAAATAATTTAGATCCATTATTTGCTTGAAGTACTGTGAATGCTATCGATCGATATAGTTTGATGTATTATAATTAAGTAGTTAAGTAGGGAAAAATAACTACATATAATCTACTAGCTATTAAGAAACTTCCGTCTAAACTGACTGTTTAAATTAAATATTCAAATACAGAATTATGATTCTAATCTCTAATCTCGAATCACTTTCTCTAATCACTATAATTCAATCCTCTAAGAACATAAAATAAGAACATAAAGGTTGCTAGTATATAACGATTTAGAATCTTTCCTACAAACTAACCACATTTAAATCAAATATTCTAATCTGGAATTTTAACTTTGAATGTGCAACTATCTGATCTGCATCTAATCCTATATTTTTTTTTGTTAAACTTAATTTAATTACCACTTTAATTTGAAAAAATTCAATTAATGGAAGATTTGACTTTTTCGATGTTTTATTCATTGAATTTTAAATGAAATAAAAGAAAAAAAAAATATCTTCAATTTTAGAAACATTTTAAAAGGTTGAAACCCTTTTTAATTTTTTTTTTTTTTAAACTTCTTTTTGTCCATCACTGTATAATATGCACTTTTGTATCTGTAGACTTTATATATTCAATTTTGTTAATACTACCAGACTTACAAACAACTACTACTACATCATCAAATAATAACAGTCAGTCAGCATATAGTACAGTTAAATTACAGTTGATAGACCAAAAAAAAAAAAAAAACAAAAATTAAAACCAAAACTAAAAAGGAAATAAAAAGAAAATAAAAAAACATTTTTGAAAATTAGCTTTTTAATGTCTTGGTTCTGTGCAATTTCTAGTTTCTTATTGCACAGCAGAGAAATTTCATAGATTTTTATGGCTTTTAAGATATTTTTATGTACATCTATGTATAACCACATATTTAACTGTTTTTTATATTAATGCATTCATTATATATATTATATATATGTATGTGTGTATTTTATAAAAAACAAAATAATACAAAAAATTGAAAACACACAAAATATTTTCTTCCTTATTTGATTTAAATTATAGTGGTAACTCAGTATATAAGAAAACAAAAAAAAAACAAAAAAAAAACAAAAAAAAAAAAGTGAAAATTGTCTAAGAAAATATTTGATGGAATTTTTTTTTTTTTCCATTCTTGAATCGGGAAAGTCCAGATATCCAGAAATCCTTGAATTGAATAGATAAAAATACAAAACCAATAGGAATGAATAAAAAAGAAAAAAAAATTATAGTTGGGTACTGGTTTTGTGATTAATAAAACTAACATTTACTTGTTAGCAAAACACACAATATGTATATTTATATATAATTACATATCGTAAAACATATACATATATGTATAATGTATATAATATATATATATAATTATATCCAAACATGCATCTATATTTTGGTTGTTAAGAAAAGCAATTTATATTTAAAGAATAATAATATAACAAGTAAAGAACAGTAGAGATGGGATTTGAATGAAATTATAAAAATTGAATTTTAGTTTGTTTTGTTTTTTTTTTTTGTTTGTTTTTTTTATATGTATTTGTTTTTGTATTCTGATTTCCTTATCCTGTGTACATCCTTTAGATAACAATTCCTAGTTAGTCGTTGTTTTGTTTTTTTTGTTTTATACATATATATTTTTATATGTATATTTTATATTTTTTTTAATGGCTAATTTTATTATAACGTTGGGGATTTAAAAAAAAAAAAAAAAAAGTGTTTCTTTTTTGTTTTTTTTATGGTTGGAAATTGGCAATGCAATCATTTTTGATTTTTTTTTTTATTTTAAAAATTTTGTTTAATTTTTGTATGTTATTTTGATTGTGTCAAAAGGAGCAAAAAAAAAAAAAAATATATGTATATAATTACAGGATTTGGGAAATTATAAGTTTTTGATTTTTTTTTTCGTGATCTGATAGTTGAAGAGAAATTGACTGTTCTGTTTGCCATTTTATGTTATATATTTAATTTTCCTTTTTTTTTTTTGGTAACAGAATGCTCGTTATAAGCACTTTTTTTTTTTAAAGTTAATATTCGGGTAAAGATAGAAAAAAAAAAATATTTGAATTATTTAGTGGCAACTATTTTATAATTTGCACACATACTGAAAAAAAAAAAGAGAAATTTTAAATTGTTTAAATTTAATTTGTTTTGTTTTTTTTTTTTTTTTTTTTACTATTATGCAATCTTTTATAATAAAAAAAAATTTAAAAAAAAGTAATAAAATTATTTCCAGATTTTATTTTAAATTTAATTTTATGAAGGTACTTTATGAAAAAGAAAAAAAAAATTGATTTTTAAAATTCATAATAGAAAAATTCCCATTCATTTAATTTTCAATACAAAATAAATTGATTTGAAATGAAAAACTATAAGATAAAAAAAAAAAAAAGAAAAGAGAAAAGTATAATAGTTCTAGAAAAAACCAAGAAAAAAAAAAATTACCATTATTGTTTTATTGTTATCCTTTTTTTGGAATGAAAAATACACACATTTACTGCTGCAATAATTTCAAATAAAAATATCAACTTGCTAGCAAAAAAATTTAATGAGCATAAAAGAAAAACAGGTACAAAAAAAAGGTAAGAGTTTTTCCATTTGCTTAGCTTTTTAAAACCTGAATAAGAAGTTCTTTTTAGTATATTTTCTTGTTTTTTTTTTTTTTTTTTTTTCGTTTTTCTTTTTATAAAAGGAATACACTTTGGGAAAAATGTATATAACATTGTATTGTGCATCAGAAAAAACAAAACAACAGAAAAAATTCAAAATAATGATGGAAAAAAAAGCTAAAAGAAAATCTTGCAATAATTTGTTGTAAAAGTTACTAAAAGAAAGACGTAACAGAAGGCAACAAAAAAAAAAAAAAAGAAAATGGAAAAAAAAGAAGAAAATACGTGGTAAGAAATAAAAAGAAAAAAAAATCTAAACTTTTCTTTTCTTTTTGTAACAAAATGAGTTCGAAAGATTGAAATGTCATCTATTTATGTCTGTATATATACAAGTATATACAGTATAAAGTATAATACTGTTATTAATATATAAATCACTTATATAACATTCAATGTTATATATAATATCAGTTTTTTTTTTTTTCAAATACAGTCTTTAATAAGAAAAATCTACTTAATAGAAGGAAAGAAAAGTAGGTACTTGCTTATTTGTAATTTAACAAAAAAATATTTTTGTCAGAGCAAAAAAAAA
The DNA here is from genome assembly GCA_947095535.1 of Poecilobothrus nobilitatus. NCBI lineage: Eukaryota > Metazoa > Arthropoda > Insecta > Diptera > Dolichopodidae > Poecilobothrus > Poecilobothrus nobilitatus. The sequence goes on along the minus strand of OX352773.1, from coordinate 28,744,278 downwards.
AAAAAAAATACAAACTTTAAAAATTCTTTAATATAAAAATATTACAAAAAAACAATAAAACAAAAAAAAAAAAACAACTTACCTGTTACAGGTATTCCATTTTGCCACCAAGATACTTTTGAAGGTGGATTACTTGAACTGGAATCACAAATCAATGTTGCTTCGGTACCAGGTTTCAATTCTTCAGGCTCAATACGGATTTTAACGGTTTCTGGTGGAACTATATACATAATTGAAAATCGAACAAAAAATAAATATAATACATTAAAGTATGATGTTATTTTGTTGTTATTTATAGATTATTTTATACTATAGGTAGTAAGAATAGTGTTGTCGTTGTTGTGAAAGTGTTGAAATAGAAATAACAAAAGAGAGCAATAAAAAAAAAGAAAACAGAATATTTTCTTTTTAAAAAAAAATTTGTTTTAAAATGTCAAAAAGCCAGAAACAAAAACAATAACATTTTTGGAAAAAGGAAAAAAAAAAATGTAAAGAATGACTAAACAAAAAAAAAAAAAAAAATACTGTTATTCCATTTTATTCCTTGTTTTTTACTCCAATAAAGTAAAAGTACACGTAAAGGTGTCTTGAATATTAAGGCACATCAAAATATAAAATACAAAAAAAAAAAAACAAAACAAAAACTGAAAAACAATTTCAAGAATTATTGCACTTTATTGTTATACACTTTTAAGTCCCCTCTTTTCATTGAGTTTTAAATCACTGAATTCTTAAAAGTACTTTTGGATGCATTAGGGACAATAATAGCACAACAAAGGCATAATAACATGATATAGCATACTGTAGCATGATGTTGATAATAAGATTTTTATTATTTTTGTTTTCTTTTTTTTTTAAAGGATTTAGGTGCAATCATTCTTTGTTTTGTCGTTGTTTCAAAGGATAATGGGTAGAAAAAAAAGGTAAAAAAAAAAAAAAATATAAGAAGATATTTAAAATGGCAATGTCTCACAAAATTTGATACTGTTTTTGTTTTTTGTTTTTTATTGTTTTTCAATTTGCAGTATTCATGAAATGAATTTCAATTGGACCATTAAATTTTGAAGAGTTTTAAAAGCGAAAGTTTTTCTCCTATTTTGATAAAAGAATCCTGTATTATAATTTTGCTTTTAACATTTTTCTCTTTTTTGATTATAATAAAAAAAAAACATGAAATTTGAATGAAAGTTGTTAAATTCTTAAAATTGAAATAAATGTAATTATTGACTAAAAATCGAGAATAGAAAATGCTATATGAAACAAAATGAAATGAAACGAAACAAATTGAAAATTTTTATTTTAAAAATTGTTCAAGCGTATTGAACGAAAATCAGGATTTTTTAATTTATTTTTTTTTTTTTTTGTTTTTTACTGCAGTGGGTAAATTGAGTCTGAAAAATTTTACAAAATTTTTAATTTTATTTTTTACTTCAATATAATAATGGAATTTTTGACTTTTTAAGAAAAGAAAACTTTTTAATTATATAATAAAAAGAAAAACTAAATTGATAAGTTGACATTTTAATATTTTTATTTTATTTTTTTTTTTTTTTGTTATACTTACAGTGTACATTTAATGTTCTTGATTCAAAAAGTGGAATTTCAGTTGCTGCATTATGTGCTTCACAACGATATCTAGCTTGATTATCAGTAACATTTGCATATATTGTTATTTCACCAGATACTGACGATTTATCAGTATTTTGTTTAACAGCCGAATTGATCTGAAAAAAAATATACAAAAATATTAATAGTGATAAATATAGTGATATTTTTTTTTTCCAAAAACTTAAATATTTTAAATACCTAAAAGTTATTTTAAATACGGTAAATATTTATTTTCCAAGTTAATATATTATATGAATAAAAACAGTAAGGATAAAAATCCACAAAAAAACAAAATCCATAATAATTTTTTTGAGTTAAGCGGGGGCTCGGGGATGACAACCCCCACTATTTTATATACTTTGATGTTGAAATGTGTTTGCAACAAAATTAATTCGAAAGAACTTTAAAATTGGTTTTATAAAATCAGAGTTTTTTACTTTTTTCATTTTTGGGAGATTTCGAATTTGTGGATTTTGGCTTTTGGACTTTTATTTATGGATTTTTGCTTGTGGATTTCGTCAACAACCTGAATAGAAAGCAAAGATTTTATTTGTAAATTAATGAAAACAAAAAACGATAATTTATTTCAAATTCTATACAAATGATACGTATTCATATACAAATTTGTATAGATTTGGACAGAACAAAATTAAATTTTATAAAAATAGTATATATACAAAATGACTTTAATTATAGAGGAGAAGATAAAATACAATTTTTCTGTTTTAATATTTTTATTATGGTGGCTGATAAATTTTTAAAATTAATACATCAAATAAAAAGACTACTCAGTTGTTGCTTTTATCTTTACATATCATACATATTAAATTTCATTTCTTAGCTTCTTGACCCATCCATTTAAATGCTGTAACTTTTCATTTTAAGGCGTGAATATCTAATTAATTAATTGATTTCTGGTTTATCTAAAAATATTTTTTTCTTATATTTTACGAAACGATTAAACAACGATTCAACCAACGCAGTTATTATGATTTTATTGATTCAATTTATTGTTTTCCCTTATTTCGATCATCTAGTGTATAGTTAATTGTTATACTTACATATGTATAACATTTTGGCAATTGAAATTGTTTTACGATTTCTTAATAAACCAGTGATTTCAATCTAAAATTTTCGACTGTTAAATTTTAAATTGTTTATTGTAAAATTCTGGCTGAAAATTTTTTTGAGAAGATATTTTTTGTTCTCATTTTTTAAATCTGCTCTCTTTCGGAATACTTTTAAGTAATATAACCTTTTTGTGGTGGAGTATACTGAATATAAAAGATTTATTTTCAACGTGGTATAAATCAAACCTAACAATCATTCGATTTTGAGAATACATAACTGGGGTATCTCACATTGAGTCTAGATGAGCATTATAAAGTTCTCCAAAATCGTAAAATATTCAAAATACACAACTTGATTTAATATTATTTTGAAAGTCTCCTCTTATTGATAAAATAATATAATCAGCTTTCCATAACTATTTTGCCAAAATATGAATCAAATAAATCAAATACATACATACTTTTACTCCTAATATTAGTAGCAAATGCTAAACAATTTATGAATAAAAAGAAATTTGTGCATCATATTTAGAAATTTTATTTTAAATTAAAGCAATATATCGTTTACTGAATGTAGCATAAAATGCTTTGTTTCATATGACTAAAATTAAGGTGATTCTTTAAACTTTAAACCAAAACCGTCAAAAAAATTGATAATTATTAGACTTCCACTTTAGTTTATATTTGAATTTTAGAGTGTGTAATTTGTGTTGTAGCAAATTTGTAATAATCGAGCAAACTGAATTTTTTTTAAAAATTTATATTTAAGATTTATAATCTGGTAGAAAAGAGAAAAAATGCTTCAAATTTAAGTAAAAAAGGGTAAGGAAATGCTTTAAGCTGTCATAAGGATTTGCTTTAGTCATAGGAATTGAAGTATTTTCTATATACTTCCATAAATTACAACAGATGCTCCTACTACCCTACACTTGTTACTTCAAAGCAAAACTCTATTTTTTTTTATTTAAATCAATATGTTTAAAGTAATTTACATTAAAGATTAAAATATTCAAAAATCCAAAATTTTAATTTTTAAAAACAATTTTTTTAAATGATTTTTACTTAAAATCTCTTAAACAAATATATAAAACTTCTCTTAACATACGAAATATCGTAAATTTAATATAATCTGTTCAAATACAAAATTAGTTAAACGGATAAATAATTTCAAAAAAAAAAAAAAAAAAAAATCAACTTTTTAAAAATAAATAAAAAACTTATTTTTTTTTTACTTCTTTCTCTCTCTTTTCTTTTTTCCCTTTTTTTATCATTTTTAATCGTTAAATAATTATAGTTTTCACTGACTTGTAAACTTCTAATGGTGAAAATTTATGCACTTTGATAAGCTGCATTATTAAATTTATGAAGCTTGTCCTTTTACAGTTCAAATATTCCATATTCTATATAGCTATATATTATTAATATTTTCAAATGGATATATACATACATATGTACATATAATATACAATTAAAACTAAAACAAAACAGTGAAAAAAATAGAGATAGAGAAATAAATTGAAAGAAATAAATAAAAAATTCTTATATATGTATATAGCGAAAAATAAAAAAAAAAACAAAAACTAAAAACATAAACAAAAATATAAAATAGAAAATTATCATTTTCTTTTTTTTGCTTATGACAATGAAATTTATATGAATTGTTTTATTTATTATAACTATTTAACAACAAAAATTTTGTATAGCAATTCATTAAACTTTCAAACAAAAAACAAACAAACTCCTTTTTTAACAGGATATTTATATTTTTATTTTTTTTTTTTCGTTTCTTTTTGAAATTAATAAAACAATGCATACATTTTTTACATTTACATTAAAAAAAAAGGAGCTAAATTTTAATTCTCTATAAAAACTTAACTTTCGTAACTGAACTATAAAAAGTTATAAGAAAACTATGTATGATTTACTTGAGAAATGTGATAATTCTGTTCAAATAAAATAAATAAATAAAATACAAAAAAAAAAAGGCCTAAAATAAAACAAAAGTACATAAAGAACGATAAAAATAGAAATTATATATAAAAAAAAGCTATAATGCAATCACTAACACTGTAAACTTAAAACAAAAACATAAAATAAACTCCAAAAAAAAAAAGAAAAAAAAAAAATACATTGTTATCAAATTTGAATTTGAGATTTGCGTTTTGTTTTTGGTTTTTTTTTAAAACATTCTTTCTTTAAATTGCACTGACTTTTTCTAGTATGTACATTTTATAAATAATATATGTATCTACGTTTGTTTGTATATATACGTTATGTACAATGAATATTGTTAAAAGAAAACAAGTTAATGGCGTAAACGTTAAGAATTAATATATGCAACAAAAAAAAAAAAAACAAAAACAACAAGAATAACAAAAAAAAAAAAATATAATGTAAATAAAATAAAATATCCTGTAACAAGGACAATGTTTCTATAAAAACAACACACACTTAAATATCATTTTAATTTAAATAAACACTATAAATATACATTTGTATATAATATTATAACAATATATCATTTATAATTGTATCTAATATTTTCTTTTTTTTTTTTAGTTAGTTTTATTTTATAGCTAATAATATGCTGCTCATACTAATATATTTGTGATTGTATTGTGTCTTTTTACTAAATATTATATTATTTTCTATTGAAAGTAAAAACAAAAAAAAATAAAAACAAAACAAAAAATGAAAATGAAAATAAAAATGATGCTAAACATTAAAGTTGGCATCAATTTTCTATTTTAAAATTGTGAGTACAGTGAAACATTGTTGTTGTTAATAATAGTTTTCAAACCCCAATAATTTTTTATATGCTTTCAAAATAATCTTTATATTTATATATGTATAGGTAGGTAACTAAAAGCTATACTTATACAAATTTATACAGTCAACGTTCGATAATATTAACAAAAAAAAAATTAATTTGTTTTTAACATAGATATATACTGTATATTAACTAATAAATAGGCAGTGAAGAAAATATTTTCAGCCAATTTTCAGAAACAGCTGAAACCTTAAAATAGGAAAACACATAGGACGAAAAGAAAAGACTATACGTAACTTCCCATCTATTAGTTAATATATCTATGGTTTTTAACACAAGAAAAATTTTATTTAAAAATAATAATTTTGAATTATAGTGTATAGTGTTTAATTACAAAAAGACATTTTATCCATACTCAAAAGTCATTGTACTCAAAATCTTATTCATGACAATAAAACTTTGAGTAATATTTACATGTTCATTTTCATTTTTTCTCGAACATTCATATTCGAACACTTTTTTTTTTTGTTAATCACAAGTAATAAGTATAACTCTTCTCTCTAATCTCTTAAATGAAATTCGTTATGAGAAACAGCTTTATATTATTTTAAAACTGATCACAGAGGCTATAATATCAAAACATTTTATAAATATTTTAATTGATATAACTAATTAAAATTTTAATGCTGGATTCGGCACTTCGGATATTTTAGCCGTACTAACATGCGCATGCTTATGAAAATTTGATTTTTCTCATTTTTCAAATTTAGTTCGGAAGTTTCGGAAAAAAAGTTGATTTAACTTTTTACGCGGAACTCTTTTTCATCTGTCATTTTTTGAAAATTTTTTTATTCGATTCATCAAATGAACAAAAGTTTTAAATAATTTAAATGTCATTTTCAAATTTCAGCTATCTACATTTTTTTCTTTTGCAATAAAATTGTTCTGAAGCGGTGAATAGTTGTTGCGAAAATTCTCCTTTTTTTTTAAATTAATTGGTTAATTTGTTTAAGAAATATGCGATGAACAAAACATTGAGGAATTTTTTAAAAATTAAAAATTGTTCATATAATCATGATTCGACTGTTTATTTACTAAAAATATAAGTTTATATTAATGAATATCTATTGTATATATTTTTAAAATGTATGTATTTGCAGAATGATTTATTCTAGGAAATGCAAAATACAAACATGTTTACTGAGTGTTTGTTTGGCTTAATGAAGCATATTATCTAAAATTAGATAAAGTTGTTTAAAATTATCTATAGTATAATTTTCTAAAATATTTAAATGGATTTTTAGGATGCAGTAAATACTTTAATATAGTTTAAAGTCAATTAAACGGATTTCAAGAAAATTATTATTAATTTCAATCAACAATCAATTTGATATAAGTGTATATATATAAATGTTTTAAATATTTTCAATCTATACAAAATTTTTAAATTTATTATGTGGTTATTTTGAAAGCACCCTGTATATTACCAAATAAGTAATCGTTGAATGCAAAAAACAAAAATAGTAAAAAATGCGCAAAATAAACCGAAAAAGGATATACGAAACGGAAAACGCAATATAAAAACAACAGTAAAATGATAACAAAAAATAAACCAAAAAAGAAAAAATAAAAACAATACAACCGAAAATTGCAAAAAAATTTAAACTGAAAGACACAAAAAGAAAAAAATTATAATTTGATGCTGTAAATTTGGTGTTTAAAACACGAAAATACATGAAAAACAAATATAAAAAAAAACAACAACAAAATAAAACATAAACTAAAAAATATAACAAACATTAATTGGAATAATAACAGAATGATAACAGAAACAAGGGCAATGTTGAGAGCAAAATAAAACAAACACAAAAAAAAAACAAAAATAATGGAAAAACTGTAAGAAAAAACAAAATTAAAGAATAACGGTTCTGTGAAAATATACAAGAAAAATTGAAAAAAAAAGAAAGCATTAAAAATAGATATACACAAACATACAGAAATTATCTGTGTTTGTAAAAGTGTTTACATTGTTTGAAAAATTATTTTAATGCAAGGACATCAATTCTGTTACCAAAAAGTAACGGAATATTGAAAAATAAGAACGTTTAACAAAAAAAAAAATTTTTTTTTTAATGTTTCCAAGGGCAACTTAAGTTTGTGGCATTTTTCGCGCATCTACAAATATATACATTTTTTTTTTAAAATAAATTAAAAAAAAAAAAGGAAATTATATGCTATTATTAAGTCGTTCTCTATTATAGTTTTGTTCTTTTTACCGACAGCATACATTAAAGTATAAGATAGGTATTGTTTTCATACTAAAAATTTGTTCCCGAGATTTTGGCAAATATGCACTACTCCGGTGTGGAGAAGGCTGTAAAAATTTTTTTAGCATGATGTCCGTCTATGTGTGTGTGTGGGTATGTCTGTGGGTACGTGTACAGCTTAAACGACTGAACGGAATTTTTTGCAATTTCATATTTAAGCTTTTGACGTAAATATCTAAAATTGATAAGCTTTTGGAGCAAATCGGACAACCGCAAATGGTAGTTTACTAGTGTACTTTTTAAGTTTTTTACGAATATTTCGTAACAGAAAAATTTTATGAGAAAAATTATTAGGAAAGAGTTATTACACAAGTAAAGGGCAACCACTTTGCCATAGAACATTTTTTGATCCAACTAACTTTAACTTTTATTTAATTTTTTTTCTAAGTCCAAATTTCATACATAACACTCCATATGAATATGAATGAACACTCCATATGAATATGAATGAATAATATGAATGAAAAATTTTGAAAAAATGTGCTTATTAGTTTCATTCTGTCCGTCGTCTGTTTACAAAACTTCTACACCGTTAAAGATAGAGAAAAAAAATTTTAACCATGGGTAGATCTCATTAAAAAAATAATTTTGTGGAACAACTTTTTCATTTAGCCCCACCCATTACGGAAGTACAGCCCCTCAAACTTTGAAAAAGCCCTATTTTTAAATGCATATATCTTATGTTCTGCTTAAGATTTTTTCAATCTGAAAACGCCATTCGACACGTATTTTTTTTATCTTTGTAAATTAATATCAAAATTATACAATTTTTTAAATTTAGTATTTAAATTTACCGTTATGTGAAAACCAAATTTTGCATGATTTTTCTGCTTTCATAACTCCGGCACGCTTCTAGATAGAGACTTGAAATTTTGAGGCAAGAAAGAACTTTTAGAATTAGTATAAGTTATATAATTATATAATTATATATAATTTTTTGGTAAAAATATATTTTGGTAGGTAGTTATTACGCCTCAAAAATTGAAAATTTGCTATTTTTAGACACCTATAACTTAGGCACCTGTAAAAATTTTTCTTCGGCAAGACATGAAAATTAAAGGTTCAATAATATATTTTTATGTGTGGTAACGGCTTTTCTTAGTTATATAGGATTCCGGACTTACGGCCCCTCAAACTTTCAAAAATGTTCTATTTTCACATTTTTTCTTATTACATGAAATTTTCAAATTTTTGTGTAAGTCACACTTCTAAACAGTTTGTATTGAGTTTTGGAAATGTGCGCTTTTAAAAACCGTTGGTTTACATTCTACCTTGTTTTTTTTTTTTTTATATTTCTAAAAATTTATGTACATATGTACTTATATCTATGCATATTATTCTTTTGTTGATGACAAAAAATTAAAATGGTAAAATTTTTGTTAGCAGATTCAATATTAATCTTATGTTTGTTTTGTATTTGTTTACATTTTTTATTATTTTTTACTTCTAATATTTTTGAATGAAAAAAAAAATAATCTACATTACATAATAATGTAAATGGATGTATGAATGAATGTACATATGTATTTATTTACGATTTCATTGCTTATTATTGTTATTGAATAAAACAAAATGTTGTTAAATTATTAGAAGTTATTTTTTTTTTATATAAATTATTATGTAAAAAATCTATAAATTTTGGCATTGTACTTTTTGTGTAGTAGCGGTCGGTCCTGTGGTGGAGACAGCTGATTTTTTTTTTATTCCTCATGCGATAAAAATTAAATGTTAATGTGTTTGTATGTAAGCGGCAAAATTTTTATTTTATCTTTAAGTTTTACTTTTTATTTTTTTTTTGTTCTTTGTTTTGTTCTACAAAATATTAAATATGAAACATGTGAATGGAAGGATTTATCATCATCAAACAAATAATTTTTTTTTTTAAATTTTTATTTTTAATTTTGTTGCTTTAAATTTAATGTCACAGAAATGAACAACGAGAGCATAGAATAAGAATAATAACAATAAATATCAACAATATAAAAATATTTAAGAGGTCATGGTTGTGTTAAATTCATAAAAAAAAAAAAAAAAAAAAACAAAAACAAAAAAAATTTAAAATAAAATATAATATTAAATTTACTTCAATGTACTTTTATATACACATGCGATAGAATTTTTCATTGGCAATGTTATAAAAATGTTTATTAAGAAAATTATAATAAAAATTGACACATTGTTACACTTAAATGATCACGAGTAATAACTGTAACTAGGAGAGTTGTAGGTGACAATTCAACTCTAGCCTACTTACACTTACACGAATATAATATATTTTCTTATAAAATTAAATCATCTTTTAGTACATTTTGGGTATCTTTCTTAATTGAGTAGCGCAAGATATGTTTATGATAATTTTGAAATTGTATCACAGCTTCTAAAACCCACTACGCTAAACCTATCAAATTTTACAGAAGTTATTGTCATAAAATTTTATTATTTTTTACAAAATTTCACATGTCCAGTTTAATTAAGTACCAAGATTTGGAAAATTTAAATTTGACAATTGTATGAAAGTTACTCGAACCTGTTGCGTTAAACCAACCAAATTATAGATAAGTGTTTGGACTAAAACTTTGACAAAATGTTATGTATACAACAATTAATTATAAATTAAGCTTATGCAAAAAAATTTTTTGGAATTACTGAAATCTGCCAGTGAATTTGATTGAGTTCAATAACAACGGTGGAATTTATATAAAATAAAATGATGTGGTAAACATTTTAGAATTCTCGCTTCATAAGTTTTTGCGTTTTTTTGCGGTCAGACTGACTTCCATAGCTAAATCAACTTAGAATTCAGTCTTAGGTATATAATATAATAATAATATAACAACATACATATTATATCCTTTTGCATATCTGAATATCTGGTATCATAAAAGTATTATAAATGTATTGTTATTACAATTTTGTTATTGGTACCGTTTAAATTATATTTGTGTATACAGGTATTAAAAAGTAAGAATACAATAATAACGGAATTAATTTTAAAATAATATATAAAAAAAACTCAAAACTCTTATATGAAATTATAAAAGATAGGTTTAAATATAATTAAAATTTAACCCTGTGGGATCCAATATTATAATATATTCCATATAGCATATTCAAAATAAATTTTATATGACAATGTAAAGTTGACAATTTTATATGAATTAAATTGTTTCATTTCATATAAAAAGTGTAATTATTTTTCAAATGATTAATCATTATTTATTATCTATCATAAAACACGAGAGCCTTTTTTAAAAATTAAGTTACAATTCACATAAACGCAATATAAATTTTAAATTCATTTGAAAACCCCATATTGGTATGCTTTAAATTTTTTTTTTGTTTATTTATAATTTTTGTCATAATTTTATTTTGAGAATAGCATGTATGTCTTACTCTTTGCTAAATCTTACATTCTTTTTTAACGAATATTGTTAAATGAGTGCTTTTATACGCTACACTAGATCCTGTTTTTTAATGGTAAAAAGAGGACATTATGCTATTCATTAATCATTTTATCATGGTATCAAGTGCTCAAATTTAATATCTCAGATTGAAATACATTGACAAAGCAATATAAAAACGTATTTTCTTCTTCATTACAATAAAGTTTTTTTTTGTACTAGGTCTTCAAACTAATAAAATAAAATTAAAATGTGAATCCTTTTGTAAGCACTAGTTGAATTAGTGCTAGATATACAAAGTATGAAATTTATTTTAAAGATGTATGTTTTTTTTTACTTTTTCAACTTTGTAAACAATTTAACAAAATAATAATTTAATATATTATTATATCAAACAAAAAAAATAAATTATATTTTTTTTTTTTTTTGTCCTAATTATATTCATATTCCATGTTCTATTAAAATGAAGTGAAGTTTAAATTACCATTTAATATTTAATTTTTTCTTGCATTCTTTTTTAAAAAGTCAGCATTCCAGAAAACCCTATTTGTGCCAGTTATTTTTCATTTTATTTTATTTTTTTTTAAGTATGTATCTCTATTTTTTCCTCAACTCAACTTGACTTTTTTCTTTTTTTTTTATAAAATATTCAATTTTCGTTAGTCTCATTATAAGTTAATCATATGTATTTACATAAACATATATTTTATATACATATATGAAAGCTAAAAAAAGAAAAAAATTAATATTTTTTTTTTTTTGAAAAAAAAAAAACGGAAAATGTATACAATTTTTGCTGATTTTATGAACCTAATTTTATTTTCCGCGCATAAAATTTTACATAATCGTGCATAAAACGTGTGCTAACAATAATCAGAATTATACATTGGAACAACAGAAACAACAATAATAATAATATTTACCACTAACCGCTAACAGAAGTACAAAAAAAAAAACAACAACAAACAAAAATTCAAAAGATAACATGTATAGGAATAGCGAAAAGTTTCCTTGATTCTCATCTAGCACAAGTCAAGCAAACACAAATTACGTAAAGAGAGAAAAAAAAAATTAAAATTGGATGGAGAATAAAGGCTAAACCTCTTTAGTATAAGAATAACAATCTTCCCTATATCATTCCATTCTTTTTTTTATGTTATCTCATTTTGCATGTATTATAAATCCAACCAGAAAAACAAAATGGAAGAAACAGTTGTCCTTAAAAACCAACCATATAGACTGACTGTCGTTTTTAACCACTCATGATATAGTCAAATTAGCTTATAGATATAAAACTTATTATACATCATATCCTATATTTTAATACAAAAATATTTTTGTAAGACAGAGTACATAGAAAACCAAAAAAAAAACACAAAAAATATGACGATGAATTCACGTATGCTTACAGAATGATAAGAACCATTTTTTTTTTTTGTTTACCATGGATATCCCCAGCTTTTGAGTAACAAAATACATCTATACGTACATATCTCTTTAGATAACTAAAAATTCAATATACAGGTAAAATGTAAGTCGCTTGACAAAGGTATCGCTTTAGTACAGTATAGGTACTGGTCTTTTTCCTTCTCTGATCCATAAACATTACAAAAAAAAAAAAAACAGTGCAAGTGGAGCACGATATGTGACAAGCAAAAAAAAAAAAAAAAACTTAAGGGTAAAAAAAAAAATCTGGGAAAAGAATTTGAAATACAAAAAAAAAATCAGGATATTTTTGTTTATTTTTCTGATTTTTCATAATCTGTAATCCAAGGACCAGAAGGTAAATCTAGAATTATCCCCAAATGATTCGAAAAGCAAATATTACATACAGATTTTGATATGTAGATACTTATAAAATATTTATATATGTAAATGAGCAGCAAGTGCAATTTTTTTTTTTTTGTTAAACCGTTATATATGTGCTCCCAACTGAATAATATTGTGCCCTTAAAATTTTCATATATACATATTTATTTAATTTTTTTTTTTTGTGTATAGGGTCCTGCTTTAAATAGTGTTGAGGAAAAGAGTTCATATACACCTACTATTTTATTCGTTTATCAGTTCTTATTTTACTGCTTATTTTGCAAATTTTTTTTTTAATTTGCTGTTATATAAAGATACATAATAATATACAAATCATATGAAAGATCGACCTTTCACTATGTTTATTTAATATTAATTTAAGTAAATATTAAAAAAAAAAATCTTTAATTTCACCTTTTTCCGCAACCTATTCAATGCTATTTCAATTTTTAAAAAATAGAAGAAAACAAACGATAAAAAAAAGTGACAATAAAATACAACATCTAGCAAGAACAGCATACACCATAATATTATAAGAGAATGGTATAAAAAAAAGAATTAATAGCGGAATACGATGCAACAACAAGAATTACATTAACAATTATGAACTATATAGCAGGATAGTTTCTGATATATTAAAATTCATTGTATCCGATTCCAGTTATAATAATAATAATAATCTAGAATTTCTGAAATTCAGGATAAGAAGAAAATTTATATACTATATCGTTTTTGTTCGTTTAGTTGTAGAAACAATTTTTACATATAATAATTTAAAAAAAAAAAGTTTTTCACTTTGAAATATTACAGGTGCACTCAAAAAAGAAAATAAAAAAAAAAAAACAAAACAAGAATCATTATTTTCCTTTGCATTAAAAAAATAAGTATACCGTATGTAAATGTGTATAGCTTGTATATAACATAAAATCCTTTTTAAAGGATAAATCTTGGTATCTAACGATCAAGGCAAAAAGAAAAAAAAAACACACCTGTAAATATCAGTTCAAATTATGAAAGAGACAAAAACAGTGTACAAGAATTATTTGGTTTTATTAGTACTCTCAAGATTTGATAATAAAGTTGTACGATATTTGATATGACTAAAAAAGTACAAAGAATAAGTTCAAAAATGTTTTTTTGAAAGATTATTTTTTCGCTACACGTACACATTGTATTCTGTTTAAGATGGATTCAGATTGCTATAAATTTAGAATTAAACAAAATATAGAACAAGGAATACTGTAAATCCGCAAGTGATGATCTGATTTTGTGAACAAAGTATTTTTGCTTTCTCCAATGAAATTGGAAACTGGACATACCCATCACATCTTCGGATTTCAACGAAAAATATTTCATCAACAATTTTTCAAATTTATTTCATTAGAATAAATTTTCGTTTAATTTCAACTTTAATAATAAATAAATATTTAATGTGCATTTCTTTTAACATTTTATAGAATACACTAGAGTACAATTTGATTTCCGTTAAGTGTAACCGGAAATTGTAAACATTAACTGTAAAACATTGTTATACCTGATGTATTTTAATTAAATAAATTTTTTAAAGCACAATAAATAAAATATTTATGATGATGATGATGACGATGAAAATGATAATGCTGTTGATATTGCACACTATCACCACAAAATTATGACATTGATTTTCTTTATAATTTTATTTTTTGACTAGTGAACCAAAAGTGAAAAAAAATAACAACAAAAAAAAAAAAAATAAAAATAACAAACAAAAAATAATTAGATTTTCTTTAAATTTGTCAATATTTCAAGAAATTTATTATGTACACGTACACATACGTTATAGATATTATTGTTTTTTTAACTAATGACAACCTAATTAACTGAGATCTGTCAGTTTTATGTTGTTTTGGTTTTTCTTACATAAAACGTTTTTTTAAATAAAATGTCATAGTTTATAATATAACATAATATTATGTATGTAAATTGATGAAGAAAAAAAAAAATAAATTAAAGTATACTTGTAGATGATGAAAATTTTCTTACCTTTTTGTCATTTTTGTACCATGTTAAAGTTGCTAACGGATTTCCACCAGATGAAACACATAATAATTTTTGAACAGTTCCGGCTGGTATTATTGAACCTTCAATATAACCGGATATAATTGGTGGAGATGGTGGTACTGAAATATAAAAAATAAATATATAATTTAATAAATTAATAGGTATATAAATATTGAAATTAATAATTCTTATTGAAATTAACATTTAATTAAATTGAAGAAAAACATTTTTTTCTTTTTATTTTATAAATTGTAGATTTGTTTTAAAAAAAAAAAAAGTATATTTTTTAATAATAAAATTGAATAGATATAATAATAATATTTTAATAATATGTATAAAATTATTTTATATATATTTTTGATTTCCTTCAAGAAATTGGTATTTAATTTATTTATTGTTTTCTGTGAGAATATTATTATAGCTTTAAGTAAAATAATTCTAATTATTTTCCTTAAATGAAAATACTACAAAAAAAAAAAAAATTTATTTTTATCTATTTATGTAAATATTAAATTTGATATAATATAATTTTAAGTAATTATTTTATATATTTTCTACAAATAAAAATATTTTTTTTTTTTATTTTTATAAGAAAAAAAAAAAAAATATATTAAAAATTAATATGGAATAAAATAAAATCAAATAAAATAAGAATTTTTTTTAATTAAGTTAATTTTATAAAATATTTGCAATACTCTTATATTAACTGTAATTTGTGATAATTATTATTTAAAATACATATTAATATGCATGAGAATATATACATATGTGTATACGTTAAGAAAAATATATTAATTTTTATTTTTTTTGTTTTTGTTCTTGTTTTTATAAAAAGATCTAAAGTGGATTTAAAAGAATAAAAAATTATTAATTTATATTGTTTCTTTATTAAAAATATTAATTTATATTTATATTTATTTGGGGCAATCTTGTTCTTTATAGAACAGTTTTTTAACAGAACGCAAAAACAAATAGGTATAGTGCAAAAAAAAAAGATGTACATTGAATTTTGAAAAAGAAAAAAATAAAAGACTCGTTAGAAACATTTAAAAACCACTATAGTTAAAATATTTTGAATTCTTTTTAAATGTATTTAAATTTATGAGACTACTATGTTCTCATTCAGCCGACACGGTGCAGTAGATAAAATCTACTGCTTTTTGTGCAAAAGATTTTCGGATCAAACTTTGATTGGATTATATAGATTTTCTAGATAAAAAAAAAATTAAAAATAATTACATAAAAATAAATAAGTATATATATACATATGTATTTAATATCATATAGTAATATATAATAAAAATAAAAATAAAATAATTCTTGTATAAGATAACAGATGGCGTAGATATATCTAAATGTATTTACATTTCATAGTGTTATACAATTATAGCAACAGTTGAGCAATCAACGGCTTAGTGAAACTAATGGTTCCAGAAACTAAAGCTTACTCAAATGTGTGAATAATAAATAACTTAGTGGATGGTCTATCCTTTTTATATGATTGGAAAGAAAAAAACGATTACTTCGGAAACTATAAAAATTCATTATTTTTACTTTCAATGATCTAATTCAATCACATTTTTCAACATATTTAAAAAAAAAAAAAACCAAAACATGTATAACAAAGATACTTAATCAATATCTAAGCTATTTCAAATTTTTCTTTACATAATTTTAAAATCTTCCAAATCATGTTAATAAATTTTTTTCTATATTCAATTTTTTTTTTTATTTTTTATGTTTTATATGTTAAAAACATAAGGCATCAAATATATTATCAAACAAATATATACATAATAATATGTTATTGTGTTTATATATTTAATAATAAGTCCTTTTATAAGAAGATTTTAATTGGATCCTATTGTTCAACTAATATTCATTGTATACTTAAATATATAATAATTAAATGAAAAAGAAAGAAAGAGAAGAAAAACAAAAAAAAAAAAAAAAACAAAACAATAAGAAAGAAAATATTGAAAAATTATAAAAAATTATTTTATAAGACCATTGGATTTTCTTCTTGTACATTTTTTAATCTCTATTAATATATTTGCATATATATTTTTCCATATATTAAGTACTGTTGGTAGCAAAATAATGGAATTACTTTTTAATTTTAATTATTTTTATAATGAAAACTTTCCAATTGTTTTAAATTTTTTTTTAAAAATTTAAAAAAAAAAATTTTAGCATTTAAAAAAAAATTTTAGGTGTAAAGAATATTCTAAAAGAATTTTGTTTTTATTAAACATACCTCAAAATTTAAAAAAAAAAAAAAAGAAGAATTTATTTATCTCAAATTTTTATTATATACTTTTACTTTTGCATTCGGAGCCTCGATGGCCTAGTGGGTAAGAGTGTATAAAATACACTGTAAGCACCGAGGGAGTGTGGGTTCGAATCTCACACACGTCGTAAGAGTTATTCCCCCTTACGACATTAACAGTCACGCCTGAATTGGAAAGACTGTGTAATTTCCGGTCCACATTCATGTGGCAGAGAAATGCATTAAAAAAAAAAAAAAAAAAAACTTTTGCATTCAACTGTTTTAATGAATAGAAAAAAAAAACAACAATTAATACTAAGATTTTAAAAAGAAATTTTTTTTTTATATATACAAAAATTCTAACAAATAGAATAGTATATATAAAATATTTAAGAACATTAAAATAATATAATTTAGGTAAACTCAACATTCAGATTAATATAATATAAAACATAACACAGTTTATTTTAATATACTCTTTTATTATCCTTATATAATTTTCATATATTTATTTATCTAATAATTTATCTTTTTATCTATCTATATATCAATTAATTTATATCTATTTTATTATATTTAACATCTTAAATTGATAGATATACATCTGTCTTTCTTGCAGAATTTTTTTTTATATGTTTATTTTTATTTTTATATGTATTTCTGTTTTTTTTGTTGTTGTTATTTTTAATGAAAAGCCTAACTAGTTTCTAGTTTATAAAAAAAAAAAAATATACATATATAAAAATTATTTCAAAATATTTTTCTAATGCAACAATCTTATATAATTATATTGTCATATATTATTATTATTATGTATATAAGTATATCCTATATTATATTATTATTACATTTAGATCAAAAAATTTTATTTCTTAATTTTCTTGCACATATATTATTTATATATAACATTTATGTACATAATTATATTTTATAGATAAATAAACAAACTATTGTAATATCTATAAAAAAAAAAAACAGTATTTTAAATTGCAAAACAATAACTTATATATACACAAGAGTATTGCATTAATTTTATTTTTGTGTTTTATACAGATACGATATGGTTTTAAGAATTACTGATTTTCTGTCTCATTCTTTCTTTTATTTTATTTTATTTTATTTTTTTTTTGTGTTTTTTTTTTTTGGAAAATTCAAATGAAGAAAAATAACAACAATAAGAAAAAAACAAAATAAAATAGAGAAAAAAAAATAAAATAAATGTAAAAAATACAATATAAAGCAACAACTACAAGTGACATCTAGTAGTGTGTTAGAGTACTAGGTAAGTAAATTAATGTTTTCTTAACACTTTCTGACAATTCAAACATTATCAAAAGTGAACATGAATTACATTTAAAAGAAATACAAAAAAAAAAAAAATTATTCATATGAGAATCTGTTGTTTTTATGTTCTAGTTGTTTTTATTATTTATAACATATGTACTTTGACATATATATTGATAAAATATATATATATCTACGTGTATATCAATATATGAAAAGCTGATCCTTAAGAAAGTGCAAATTGCTTTGTTATCGTAAAACAAAAACTTGATACCTTTCTTCCTTCCTTGTATTTATTACTTTGTATTGTTGTTGTTTGTATTTTGGTATACATATTCTGATCCTTTAAAAAGTGTATATATGCTTTCAGATATATATGTATATAAATATATACGTATAAATTTATAAATAGATAGGTTCCTTTATTAATATGTATATATATATTTTATATTGATTATGTATACATAATATATATATGTATATATTTATTCAAAAATCTATAAGAACTAGACCTTTAAATTTAATATATGTTTCTATATGTATATATATATGTATAAACATTTGTTTGTGTGGTTTAAGATTTTATTGAAACTTAAATTCTTATGTTTATTTAAATGTGTATATATATATTATATACATATATTATGTTGTAGAATTATATTTATAATATATTTTTGTATATTGTATAGTATGTATATATACATACTTATTTTGATTTTGACAATTTATTTAAAATACAACGATTTTATATACCCTAGAAGCATAATCGTATTCACCGGAATTCCTTTTTGTTCGTTGAGAGATTTAATTTTTTTACAATAACAAAAATTTTATAAGCACTCACACATATATTATATATTTATATAATATTTATATTATATATATTTATATATAAATATATATATATATATATATATATATATATATATATATATATATATATTGCAGATAAGCGCCAAAACTGAGCCTTTTTCAACTTATTTTATATTTATATTAAATAATAGATTTTATATACAATACATACGGATACAGATATATATATATTTAAATTTAAGTTTATAGATAGTGAGATATCCTTGTAACGAGATAATATCGGTAAAGACTTCGTTTCCTTCGTTTTTATCGTAAAACGAGATTTTCTAGAAAAATATATATATATTTTTAGTAGAAGGATATATTTTCCTTAATTTAATCTTTATAAACACTTCTATTTTACATACAGTTTTTTTTTATACAGGGTATATGTGGCAATAAATAGAAATTATCGTAGGCAAAACGAAACAAAAAGTTTTATAAAAATTGAAGGTTTCTGTTTTTATAATGATTCTCGAAATTCGAGTTTATTTGGGCGCAAAGATTTTATAGATAAAAACAAAAAAAAAATAAATTTCACTCTTGTCCTGCTTTATTCAATATTAACAAAATTTGAAAAGATTTCTAAACATTGTAAAACTAAAATAACACAAATTATACTTATAGATACAGAAAATTTTAAAAATTTATTAAAAATTATAATCTTTATAAAAATTTTTGCAATTAAATGTTAATATTTATAAAATTACAATGGCTAAAGAAAAATTAAAAATAATATAGTAACTTTTATCTCGCTAATATTTAACAAACTTTTTTAACGTTTAGCTTTTTTTCCTTTTTTTTTTAACCAAAACTCGAAAAGTTCTTTGGAACTATTAGTTTGGTTGGAGTTAATAATTTTTGGCTATTGAGAAAATTATTACGAGAAGGGAAACATTGCTTATAACTTGGGATTTAAAGGAGAAAATTATATAAAAACGTATTAAAGATCTTTTTGAACTCTTCTAGATAAAACATGTACTACGTCGACTGTTCGAACATACAAAATTAGTTAAAAATTATTTGAGATGTCTGCTTTCGATACATAATAATCATAATAGCTCATAATAGACTATTAGGTTTATAGTTGGCCACCTTGATACATTTTCGAAAATTTTCAATCAATTGAAAAACACCCCGTATACATATATTTACATATATGTATATAATCATTTATTTGTATAGACAAACAATTTATATAACCAATTCATTTGCATCGTTATTGTATTAAAATAAATAAATATATATATATATATATATATATATATATAATAAATAAATGTTTATATATAAATCTATATATATATATATATATAACCATTATTCTTTGTTTGGAATTATTTGTAGAAAAACAAGTTCTTAAATTGGTGTATAAAATTAAAATAGAATTGGTTTTGATATTTATTTAATACATAACAAAAACAAAATAAAAAAAAAAAAAAAAAGATTCTAAAAAATTTCTTAAAGAATTTATCGTCGAATTATTAAGAAAGGTAGATATATAATATATACATATATAATGTATATATAAAAATACCCAAACATTTATATTTAATAGTAAAGTTAAAAAAAAAAAAACAAAAAAAAAGGATTTTAAAAGTTATTGTAAGTTAATTGCAGCAATAAAATAGTTTAAATGAATGAAATAATGACTAGAAATTTTCAAAATTAAATTTTCTTTTTAGAATAACAATAACAACAACAATAACAATTTCTCTTGTATATGTATTTGGTTTTTCCATTTTATACAAAATTAAAAAAAAAAATTTTATTGATAGAAGAGCAATGAAGTAGAAAAACGAGTGTTGAAGAAGAGGAAAAATGAACATTTTCATTAAGAGAAAGAAAAATATTATATTTCGGGGAAAAAAAAAACTTAAGGATTTAAATTAAAGTAAAAATTTATAAAACGTAATTATTTTAAAAACTTTTTTTTTTTTTTTTTTTTAAATTTTCAAAAAGGAAAAGGAATAAACTAAATAGTGTTAGAAAATAATATTAAAACTTTATTTTAATTATAAAATTACGAAGAGATTTTCATGCTTACAAAAGATGATTTTCTGAGAAATTTATTTTATAAATTTTTGGAAATTATTATAATAGAAATATATGTTTTTCTTTTTTTCTTTTTTTTTAATTAAATAATTTAATTTTTATTTATATATCATTAAATGATATATTTGTATAATATATTATATTTGGGATTTTGTAATTTGGAATTTTAGTAATTGGGATTTTAAGAAATGAAAATTAAGGTGTTTAAGGACAGAATTTCAATGACCTTTTCGTATTCCTGCTATCGAGCGATTGTGCAAGATTTTTTGTAACTTTTTATATGAAACTATAATTTAAAATTTGATTTTGTTTTGATTTTAAAAAAAGAAAAAATTTATTTTTTCATTTTTATTTAATATTTTTTAATTTTTCATTTAATTTTTTTTAATTTTAAGATTTAATTTCAATTCAATATTATTTCATTCATAATTAGATCTTATTTCACCAAAAAATGTTTAGATTTTTTTTCATTGGGAATAGTTTTATAATTTATTGGTTATGATGACCTAAAAAACAGCAAAATTTTAAATGTTTTATTTCATTGTTTATACCCGTACGATAGGATCGGGTATAATAAAATTACTCCTCCTTTTGTAACACCTCGAAATAAGCGAGCTAGATATATCTTCAAAGGTATGGATCGGATCAGAAAAAAATTCTAAGACTTTTGAGCCATGTCCGTCCGTCCGTCCGTCCGTCAGCACGCTAACTCAAAAACTAAGAAAGCTAGAATCTTGAAATTTAAATTGTTATAGCACAAGTTGTATAAGGTATATCTTCATTTTGAAAACGCCAAACGATTACTACTTTTATTAGCTTTAAAAGTATATATATACAATAAATATATATTTATGGCATACGGTGTCTTAATTTACCGTTATGTGAAACTCAAATTTTGCAAAGTCCTTCAACCCTTCTATCTTCTAAACCGTTTAAGTTGGAAACTTGAAATTTTGACAGAAGTTAGATCTTTGAAAATAAGTCATTTCAGAAAATTTCAGAAATTTTTTTTGTATCACCCCCCGTTTAGGAGCTGTAAGGTGTCAAAAACTGAAAATTTCCTATTTTTAAACACCTGTAACTTGAACACCTGTTAAAATTTTTTTGAAGTAATACACAAAAATTAAAGCTTCAACATTATACTCTTATTTCTGTTAATAACTTTTTTTAATAATGTAGGGTTACTTTATAATTGACGAAAGTGTTACTTGATTTTTTCAAATTTTCTAACAAATTTCTTCAACAAATTTTTTGCATTTGTTTTACTCGATAATTTGAAATTGTTGAGGATATAATGCGTAGTACATAAAAATGTAAATAAATAAACAACATAACGGTTGCTTGAAGAATTTTTATTTATATGATATTAATATATATACATACTTATATAATATCATGTTTATTTACATATCGTATATGTCACTAGTGAATGAATGATAAGAGTATATATGTATATTATATAGCGCCGTATTTACTTACATATATGTATTTTATTGTACTTATAAGAAATTATTCTGTTAATGGAATATTTAAATATAATATAATATAATATTTATAATTATATTTACTATTTTGTACTAAGTAAATTTAATATACATTTACCGCTTAGTATTAAATGGTACTATAGAATATTTGAAAAAGTTTTTGATTGATAATCGTTATGTGAAAGGTTAGAATCTGCTTTTGAAGAATGTACATATAAACATATAGTTTGAATGTATGTACAACCCATAGTTCTAGAAATTATAAAATTCACCCAAATTATTTTAAAATACTAAAATATTAAAAAAATAATATTGTGAGCAGAGTGACAGGCTGTGAACATACTAACGGTTCGTACGGGTATCTAAGAGTTGACAAAGGCAACTGTATTCTTCCTCGTTTTTTATATGTATTTAGACGCTATTTCGCAGTGCCTTTGAGGAAAAGGATAAAATTAATTATTTAATTAGATCAGTTATTATGACGTTTTAATTATATTATTTGATCTAATTATGTTCAATAATTGTATAGCTGAGATGAAATACTATAATTAAATATAAATTCGAATACCTGTTTATTATATACTAATCTAATTGCATATATCATTAGATATTTTCATTAGAATTTTTTTTTTTTTTTTTGTCCCAAAAACCAAAATATATTTATGTAAAATTAAATTGAAATTTTTTTTTTATGTAATTTTCGATATAATTTCTAGTTTTCTACAAAAATTTTTTTATATCTTTGGTTGTTTGTATTTTTCATTTTATTTCCATAAATAAACATTTAAAAAATCATCTCACTTAAATTAAATGTAAATATTTATTTTATTTATTTTTTTTTTCTGGTATGTAGGTGTTAATAAAATAATAAAATAATCATTAAAAGAAATAATTTTTCATTTGAAGCTTCTAAAAAAAATATGTATAGGTACTCATATAAAACTTATTTTTAGCTTTTAGTTTTTTTTTTTATATGTTTTTATATTTTTTTTTTACGTATACCTTATAGTACATACGAGTATTTAAGAAACGAAAAAAATGTATATATACCAATATGTGCCTATGTATTTAATAAAATTTTCAATAGCCTTGAAAAGTAAGATTTTTGGCGACGTGTCATAATCCCCGAAGTCATAAGCCCTCAAAAAAATTTGGGGCTTTTAACTCACTAAAAGTGGGACATAATCACCGAAAACGTTTGGGCATTATGTTTCACAAGCAGTGAGATACAATCCCCAAAAAAAATTAGGGTCTTATGACACACCAAATTTTGAAGTTTTTTTCAAAATAATAGCGACGTGTTATAATCCCCGAAGGCATAATCACCAAAAAAAATGAGGGCCTTTTGACATCATTAGAAGTGGGACATAATCCCCTAAAACTGTTAGGGCTTTATGTCTCACCAACAGTGAATCATAAGTCCTCAAAATGAATGCGTCATAATCCCCAAATTAATTAAGAAGGAATAAAACTAAAGAAAAAAGATATATTAAAAAATAAAATTTTTTTTAATTAAACAATTTCAATTTATTAATAATTATGTATTATTATTTACATTTTACATATACATTTACATTTTTATATAATCAAAATCAAAAAAAAAATATTAAAGAAACAATTTTCAATATTAATTATTTTTTTGTATTTTATTTACATATAATACATTACAATATATTAAATTTTTATAAAAAATTAAACAAAAACATTTTTAGCATCTGTAACAAAAATCCTACAAAACGGACATAATAATTCGGAACGATTAATATTGATTTTGAGAAGGAATATGATTTAAAACGCTATTCGATCTAAAGCCAGTAAACGAAAGGTAAACAGAGATTTCAGTGAAAAGTTGCTTATGTATAGATTTCAGATTTTGAAAATATGTCATTGTTCCCTTCTTATGTTCTTAAAAGGAGAAATATCGTTCCCAATCTGTGTAAAACCTTCAAACCCTGTGCATAATATGGATGCAATTCCCGCATATACTATATAATTATACATATTATATAAACATATTCTGGAAAACGGCAACTTCAAAATTGCCCCTCCTAAGATATTCACTAGTCTTGTGCGTTTATTGCATGATATCAAATTTTTATTTTTAAAAAGATGTTTTAATTTAGACAATTTAAAATTTTTAAATTTTAGGGTGTTTTGACTCATTTAAATTAAGTCATAATAATGCCGTTATAATTTAAGAAGTAGTTAGTATTAATTAATTTAAACGAAGGGTCATAATCTCCCAAAGAAAATTGGGCTTTTTGACTCACTAGAAGTAGGACATAACCCCCTAATACAATTAGGACCTTATGTCTCACATACCGTGGGTTACAAAGCCCAAATACAATTAGGGTATTATTAGGGCATTAATTAATTATTTGATTATGACATACCGATTTTAGGGCTTTATGTCTCAATAAGGCCGAAAGAATTTTAGGGGATTATGTCCCATTTCAAGTGAGCCAAAAGACACAGATTTTTCTAGGGGATTATGACTTCGGGGATTATGACACGTCGCCAAGGTTTTTATTTGCTTGTTTTTTTTGTTTTGATTTTATTTAGATACAGATTCGATTTCTAAGAATGAAATTTAAAAATTTTTAAAATAAACTTTAAATAAAAAGGAAAAATTATTTAGTAAAAAAAATGCCTTTTTTTCATCAAAAGTTTTTTATAAAGTAAAAAAAAAAAAAAAAACAAAAACAATTTTCAGTACCTTATTTATTAGCCTTAAGGTAAAGTTCTTTCTGCATCTGACTGTTATTATTTTTTAGTTTAAATTTTATTCAAAATTTTTACATTGTGTCCTAATTAACAAAAAATATACTGAACACATATTGTAGATGAAATATCATTTTTATATAATTATCCTTTACACTTCAATTAAAAAAAAAAATTATTCGTCCTTTACTAAATAAAAGAGATACAATTTTGAGTTTATACAATTTCGATAACCAAATTTAAAGGAAAACATTCGGAATAAAAATTGAAATTTTCAAAATGAAATAGAAATTATCCATCAAGGATTCATATTAAGTCATTAATTTTATACAAGGCTGCAAAAATTCTTTTAAAATTCTCAAAAGTTACAAAAAAATTTAAGAAAAAAAAAAAATAATAAGCATAATAAATAAAATTTTAAGTTTTTGTTTTTTTTTTTTTTTTGTTGTTTTAATAGGATATTTTGAACTTTTGCATAAAAATTTTTTTGCGGCAAAAAAACAAATATTATTTTTTTCTGCTTTTCTTTTTGCTTTTTCGATATACATGTAATTAAAAATATTTTATTTTATTTTTTCACCTAAGAAAAACTCAACACAATCTTACAGATACAATGTTTTTTTTTGTTTTATTTGTTTATTATATATTCTAATTTCAAAACATTCCTTTTATTAAATATACAGATGTAGATACCGTACATAGCAACAGTTAAAAAATAAGAACTTTTGTAGAAAAAAATTATTAAAAAAGAATAGAAAAATACTCAAATTTACAATACATACAAAAATCTAAATACATTCATAAATACACGCACATATATAATAAATTCAGTTGTTAAAATGAGAAAATAATTGTTATCATAAAATTTTCTTAAAAAATATTTAATACAACTTCGAAGGACGAATTTCTTTTCTACATTAATAAAATAAAAAATATATATTTATATATAATATGTGTATATACATATGTATATAAATTAAATGTTATAATATAACAATATTAATATAACTGTAATGAGAACATTTGGTTTTTGTGTTTTTAAATTCTTTGAAAATTTACCTCCCAAAAATCATCCACGTGTATTGAGAGATTTATCCTTGAAATTGATATTGTTATTTGTTGATTTTTCATATAAAAATAACAATGAAAATAATAATAAAATCTTAAAATCAAAAAAAAAAAAAAAAAAATAAAGACATAATAATAAAAAACAAATATTATTTTTTTTTTTTTTTGAATGAAATCTGCATAACTTTATAGAAGAATTTTGTTAGGTTTTGTTGTTCAAGTTTTATATAATATAATATTAAATATAAATATATATATACAGGTATGTGTGTGTGTGTGTGTGTGTGTGGTAGTGTATACAGTGAATATAGTTGAAAAGTATATAAAGAAATATTTCAACTTTTCTTTACAATTTATTATATAAAGCCAAAGAATTTAAAATAAACTCAAATCAGTTTTAAGTTTAATGATCTACTTCAATATACTAATAAGTCAGTTCATAATATAAAGTAAAGTAATTTCATTTTCAATTTATATACATAATAAAATATTTTAAGATATTCAAAATATAGGATAAGATTGAATATAGTTATTTAAAGTTTAAAACATATTATTACTAAAGTAATAAGTAAAATTATTTTAATTATTTTAATTCTTTTTCACAAAATTATGTCCTTTTATACAAAAGCTTTTAAAAAATATCCTTCAAAATATCCTTCAAAATTTTTTGTTAAACTTTATATATAAAATAATTGCTTATTTAATTAAAACATTTAGATTTTATCTATATCTATATTACGAAATTCCCGAATATCGTATAATTTCGTCTTTTTAATTCAGCCTAAAAATGAAAATCTTCAAAATTGTGTTTTTTTTTTCAGTGACAACTGCATGTATATGTACATATGGTACATATTTAATTTTATATTGAAAATAATATTATTTGTATATATGATATGACAGAGAATTAAAATTAGTACGGATTAGATTGACAAGGACAAGGAATGAATTAAAAAATGGAATGGGATGAATTAAATTTTATTTTTTTTAATTTTTTTTAATACTATGTACATAGAAAATTTTGTACGTCATTTTGTATGTCAAAAGTCAAATCAAGTAAGATCATGAGCTTTATATTATTAAAATAGGATGTTTTTGTTTTTTTTTTTTTTTTTTTGTAATTTTTGAGTATATATAAAAATGTACCAACACATATAATAATTCTAAAATACAAAGTTACATATTATATGAATTCATTTTGTACATTATATTGGTGGAATTGTTAGAAATTTTAGATAATAGTATTATGATATGAGATTTATTATAATTTATATGAAAATAAAGAAAAAAAAACTTTCAAAGTAGGTAAATATGGCGCCGTGATAAAGCCATATGGTTTTATTTCCTTTTAAAAAATTCTCTTCAAATAGAAATAATTTAAATATTAAAAACAATTTATAATTATCAGTTTTTAGCACATTTACAAAAAAACTTTTGAAAAAATGTGCCTATTAGTGTTACTCTGTTCGTCCGCCGGTCCGTCTGTCCATCTTTTTACAAAACTTTTACACCGTTAAAGATAGAGAACAAAAATTGTTAACCATGGGTACGTCTCATAAAAAATTAATTTTGTGGAACATTTTTTTCATCTAGCCCCATCCATCAGCGAACTACAGCCTTATTCAAACTTTGAAAAAGCCCTATTTTTAAATGCGTATATTTCATGTTCCGCTGAACATTTTTTCAATCTAAAAACGCCATTCGGCAGAATTTTTTTTTACCTTTATAAATCATTATCAAAATAATATATAATTTTTAAATTTAGTATTTAAATTTACCGATATGTGAAAACCAAATTTTACATGATTTTTCTACCGTCATAATTCCGGAACGCTTTTAGATAGAGGATTGACATTTTGAAGCAAGAAAGAACTTTTCGAATTAGTGTAAGTTTTCTCAGAAATTTTATTTGAATCATTCCCTGTTTATTAGCTATTAGAGCTCAATAATAGAAAATTTGCTATTTTTAAACACCTGTAACTTATGCACCTGCGTACACATTTTTCTTCGGTCTGACAAAAAAAAATTAAAGCTCAAGTAATGTTTTTTATGTGTGTTAATGGTTTCTTTTATTTGTATAGGGTTCCAAAGTTACAGCTTCCCAAAATTGCAAAAAAAGCCCTTTTTTCAGATGTATATATCTCTGGCTCTGCATAGTAGTTTTACAATCTAAAAACACTGGAAGACCGGAAAATTTCTTACCTCTATAAAACAATATTAAAAATTATGCAATATTATGTAATGTACTATTTAAATTTACCGTTATATGAAAACCAAATTTTGCGTGATGTTTCTTTTTTCATAACTCCGGCACGCTTTGAGATAGGAACTTGGAGTTTTGAGACAAGAAAGAACTTATAGAATTAGAATTTTCAGAATTTTTTTTGTTCCATCGCTTGTTTAATACATATTAAGGCTCAAAAATAGAAAATATGCTATTTTTAGGCACCTGTTCAAATTTGCTTCGGCAAGGTATAAAAATTAAAGGTCCAGTAATATAATGTTACGTGTATTAACGGTTTTACTTAGTTATATAGGATTCTGGATTTACAGCCCCTCAAAATTGCAAAAAAGTTCTATTTTCACATTTTCTCTTATATGAAATTTTCGAAATGAATGATCGAAAAAAGATTTAAATAATTCGAATAAGGAATACGAAGTAATGAATTATTTTTAGTTTTCATGGTTTTTTTATTTGTTTTAATTTTTATAAATAAAAATTGTTAAATAATTTTTAAGTCAACTTTAAATTTAATTAGAGTGTAAATTTTGAAGGTTAAATTCTATTATTTCTATTATTGTAAAAATAATTTTAATTTTTAAAAATATTTTTTAAATATACGAATTACATTTGAAAAATTTTTTTAATCCAAAATTTATATAATATATATTTGTAGTTATATCTAATTAGAATATCAACTATTAGGCTTTTTATGCAATTCATATATTAAAAAAAAAATTCCAAAACAAAATCATTTTCTCAAAAAAGGACTAAACTTTATTTATTACTTTATTTTAAAAATACATAAATACTTTTTTCTTTTATTTAATTTAATTTAAATGACATGATGTCCTTTCAATTTAATTAGCATAGAATATAATCTAAAGTATTTATATTAGAATGTGAAGAAGAGAAAAGACATATAATAATTAAATGTAATTTAAAACAAAAAAAAAGGGAGCAACCTAATTTGTATTTAAAACTTAACTAAAAAATATGTCATTTTTTTATATACGCTTAAAAAAAGACACATAAAAAATTTAACAAGGCGATGCAACATTTATTCCTTTTAATGTTTTTTTTCTTTTTTTTACACTTAAGTGAAAAAGCAATGCATCTCTTTCTTTAATGTTTGCAAAACAAAACAAAAAAAAAAAACAGTCTTTTAATTAGATTTTCTTTTAAAAAGTCGTTTTTTCAGTTAGTTTGTTTTGTACTTGTAAAACGTTTTTGTTTTTTTTTTTTTGCAAAAATAAAAAAAAAACAACAAATTACTTTTATTTAGAAAATTAAAGAAATGCCTCTCTAAAACTATTTTTCAACTTTTAATTTTTTTATTTAATATTGTTATAAGTGCTTTACTTTTTGTATGTTTTGATGTTTTTGGTAAGCAACTGGCCAGTCAAACCAGTCCAATATTATTCTCTCTCTCTTTTTAGTACTTGACATTTATAAAACCTGCAATTAATATTTTCTTTTTTGTACTTTCATACAGCCTCATTACTTTTTACTCGTATTTGAATGAAGTCAGAATTTAACCAAAAAATATTTTTTTTTTTTGAAATAACCTTGTATAAAACTTTTCTTTATGATCATTCATTTCACACAAAAAAAAAAAAAAAAAATGGTAAAACGTTTTTCCTCTCCCTTTGATTTATGCAAAAAAAAAAAATACCTCTAAACAAAAAGGATAAGAAGGGCTTTTGGGCTCTTAACAAAAAGTCGCACATAAATTAAATTTTCATTTTATACTCTTCCCTAGTTTTCTTTACAATGATGGTATTTATCATCTTGTGTTCTATTTAACTTGCAACACAAAAAAAAAAAAAATAAAGAGAAATGTGCCACAAGTACATTAAAAAAATTGAAAAAACAAATAAAAAGAACAAAAAACAAAAGAAAAAAATGAGAGAGAAAGCAAATTTCCTTGGAAACAGATTTTAAGGGTCCGAATAATACAAAATGAGAATAATTTTTAAATTTTTTTTTGTTTTTTTAGACCCTCTTTTTTTAATTAGGAAATAATTTTTACATCTTTTTTCTCTTCCTTTTTTATTGTCCCATTCGAAATTTGTATGAAAATACTGTTAGTTGAGTGCGTAAAAGAAACCAATTTTTAATGTTACCAAAGTGACAATTTTTCTTATTATTTTGGTTTTTAGCATATTTTATAAAAAATATGTGAAAAATTTGCTCATTAATTTCACTTTGTTCGTTTGTCCGTCTCACCGTCTTTTTTTTTATAAAACTTCAACACTGTTCAAGATAGAGCAATAAAATTTTAACATTTGAAATTGCATAAATAAATTAATGTTGCCGTATAACTTTTTTATGTAGTGTCACTTATTACACAGCCATAGCATCTCAAAGTTGAAAAAGTTCTACTTTGAAATGTTTATATCTTAAGTTCTGTTTTTAAATTTTTAAAACTTAAAAACAATAAGAAATAAAGATAAGACAATTTAAGCTTTTTAAGTAAACGATAAGAAATTTTAAGCTTTTTAAATCAATATAAAAATTATATAAGTTTTTCAATTTGGTATTTAAAATTTACCTTTTTTATACAAAACCATCATCATTTTGTAAAATTTTGTCTCTTTCATATCTGCGGAATGCTTTTAACCAGAACCTTACAATTTCGAATGGAAGAAGATCATTTAGAATTATCATAAGTTATCTTAAAAAACATATAACTTGCACCAATAGGCTGAAAAATTTTGCCGTAAGTAAAACGTAAAAGTTAAAGCTTCAACATTATGTTTTATATATAATTGTGTTGACAACTTTTCTAACTTATTCGTTATATATAAGGTTTCTTTAAAATTAAAGAAAATTACTTTCGATTCTCTATAAAACATTCTATGAAAAATTATAAGTTTTGATATAAAAATAGAATTCCACAAGGTTTTTTATTATCTTTTTGAAAATGTGCTCCTTCAAAAACCGTCTAATTTTTCATACTGTTTTGTTTAATTTTTTGTCACAATATATCGCGCGTTGGTTTTTTTAAATTTATAAATTTTTTTTTGTGGTAACTTAAACAAAAATAAAAGTACGCTTCTATATAGCACTAAAATAAATAAATTAAATTTGTTTGACAAAATACTTTTTGTGGCAAAAAACATTTTTCATTTTGATTAGGGAGAGTCTATTGAAAAATTTAATAAAATACATTTTTAAAAATTTAAAAAGAAATAAAATTAAATTATAAAAACATAATAATGTAGTTTAAAATATGTTTTCTGAAAATAACTATGTGTTTTGTAATATTTTTAATTTATTATAGAAAATTTTGTTACAAGTTTAATATAATAAAATATTATCCTATAAGTATGCAATTATTAGTAAATTTTTTATTGTTTAAGTTTGTAAATATTAATTACAAATAATAAATTATTGTAAAGTGTAGTTGTTAAAAATAAATTATGAAAAGTGTTAAACAATTTTATTTAGAAATACATATAGTCACTTAAACCAAAATATTAAAGATAATTGGAAAAACTTTGAAATTAAAGATCCTAATAATACAGTATTATTAAACAGTGATACGGTTAAATATCTAGGTATTTACTTACAACGCAACCTTAAGTACATAGAGCACGTAAAAAAAGCAATACAGAAAGGCAACAAAGGATTCTATGCTTGCAAAAAACTCTTTTACAATAAAATAATAAGTAACATAATAAAAGTAATAGCTTATCAGTCATTAATAAGACCAACCATGACATATGGTGTGCCTGTTTGGTACAATATAAGCGCAAGCTTGATAGAAAAATTCAGAAAGTTTAAAAGAAAGTGTATAAGAGTATGCATTAACAAAAACAGAAAACCCGAATCTGAGTATAAATATTTCTATTCCAATAAATATTTGTACAAAGAAGCAAACATAAATAAAATCAACAGTTTTATGATAAAACTAATTCGAAATCATTATGAGAGAGCATTAAACACTCCTGAAAATGATTTAATATCACATATATTCTACCACAATTAGTAGTACATTAGAAAGACTTTGCTCACGGGATTCATTGCTCCTGAGCATTTTATCTTTCTTGACAAAATTGGTTTTATACTAACAGAAAATCATATCCCTCTACTATATCATTATAGTAGACGGGCTATATGTAAAAAAATTGAATATAATCCGGCTAATATAAATGAAGATATATTAAAATTTGATACAAACATGCAATTTAGAGATACACGTCTTAGAAAAAACTATTGGTGGTTAGATAGGTCATAAATAAGGTTTTGAACCAATATTAGGAATAAGCTAGGGTAATTAGGTTAAGATAGGTTAAATTAGGGTAGGAATTTTATTATAAAACATTGAAACATTATCATGAAACATTGTTTTTCTAGTTTTCAATGTTAAATCATTATAAATTAATCCTAAAAATAGATACAAAACAATGCAAAAAAAAATTTAACAAAAAAAAATATTGTATTTTTATATGTTAATTAATATTTTGAAAATAAACCAGTTTTTATAGTAACTTTTTTAGGTTAAATTAGAATGTAAATTATTAAATAAAAGTTAAATAAAACAAAAAAAAAAAAAAATATTAATTACAAACAAAATATTAATATTACAAATTATGTAATATTAATATAAATAAATAAATAAATAAATTGAACAGTATAGGAGTCTCAGAGTTTCAATATATCAATAGAATATGTTTAGGTTAAGTTAGTTAGAGTCAGATTAAGTACAGTTCTAAATTAAATTTAAATTTTTTATTTTAATAAAAAAATTTTAAAAAATTTTGAATTTTATGGAAATTTTTCAAAATAATAAAAAATCATAATAAAAGACCTATAATTGCCTTAGTAACCGATTGTTTTGTAATATTGCAATATCTTATGTGATTTATAATATTAATATAAATAAATAAATAAAATAAATAATAAAAGATTTGCTATAAAAATAACAAATAAGAACATTGATAATATGCAAATAATAATGTATAAAAAAGCGAAACAAATTCAATAACAGTTAAGCTTTTACTTCTAAGTAAATTAAAAACTAATATTAGTTTTATAAAACTTTTTTTCTAATTGTAAAAAAAATTAAACAAGAAAACAAAATAAAAGTTAATAAAAAAAAAAGGAGTCTCGGTGGCCGTACGGTTAATCACGTGTTTTATTAACCGAGGAAGTACGGGTTAAAATCCTGCAAAAGTAGCGAGCGTATTTATTTTTGTTTTAAGTATATACAATAAATACAGTCATTCCTCCTATAACGACATTTTTGAGATCGAAAAATCTTAATATGAATAAATTGTTACTATGAAAAGCTAAAAATAAAAATCTATGGTTGAGTTATTTACAAAAAACAAAACTAATAAAGAAACTTCATAAATTTTTTTTTTTTAATTATGTATTTGTTTTTTTTTTAAAAATGGTTTTTTTTATATGTCGCTGTAGGAGAAAAATGTCGCTAAGCTAAAAAAAAATCATAAAATATTTTTTGTCGTTATATGAATTGTCATTGTATAGAGTGTCGATATAAGAGGAATGACTGCATATAATATGTGTGTAGGAAGGCACTTACAATTAAGATTTTTTATATAAATATAAATAAATAAGTACAATAATTTAGGTCTTAGCATAAATATTTTTATATGTTTTAGTATAAAAATGATTTTTTAATATATCACATAAAAAATTTGTAACAAAAAACATTGGTGTTTAAAAAGATTACTTTAATCTAGAATTTTAAATTTTAAATCTTTTTCTAATGTACATATCATTAGAAGAAGTGGTTTTACATTCTATTTACATTCATTGACAGAATGAAAACTATGCTAGTAAATCAGTATAATTAATTTTTTCTAGACAGATATAATTTGAACACTAATTGAACAGATTGAAATAAATTAATTGTCTTAATTTATTTCAAAAAAATTAAATAAAGTTAACAATATAAATTCTGATAAGATCGTCTGATAACAAAAATAAAACAAAAATAAACTTACTTTTTAAAATATTTACAATTTTTAAATTTCGATTAAAAAATTTATAGTAGCTTTTTAAAAAAAAAAAAAATAAACGCGTACGACAGAAAATAAAAAACAGGGGTAGAAAAAGAACATTAAACTGTATTAACAAAAAAATAAAAAAATTGACAAAACGACACACAATTACAATTAAATTACTCAATTGTTTATATTTAGTTTTTCTTATTTTTCTTTCTATTTTTCTCGTTAGCTTTATTTAATTTTAACAAATCACTCTTTACAGCAATTTGGTTGAAAGTATTTACTTTGATTAAATGAAATAAAATTAAAAATATAAGAACAAAGGAAAAAAAAGGCAATGATGAAAATGAAAAAAAAAAAAGAAAAACAGAAATTTTTTTTTAATAATGTCAGAAAAAAATTTTCAATTTCACATTTCATCGCTATTTTTTTGTTTTTACTATATTTTTTCATTTTTTAATTCTTTTTCCCTTTCTCATTCTTTTATTTTATCTTTTTGGTTTGCTGTTTAAATTTTTTTTTTTTTTTACTCTTGTTACCATCATCCTTGTATATAAATTCCTTATGAATGTTAAGATTCATATATGGGTTGTAACTCTCGTTATTATTTAAAAGGAATCTTTAGAACGGTGAAAAGCATCCTTCAACACACACAACATTCTTTATTATTTTTTAAGACGTGTAAAAGACATAAAAAAACAAAAAGAAAAGGAAAATACACATAAAGAAAAAAAAATTGAACATTTTTAATATTAAAAAACAGCAGAACAAGAAAAAAAAAGTGTTCGAAAAAGAAAAACAAAAGAAAAACAAATTGTGAAACAAAAAAAAAAATTAAATAAAAAACAATAATAATGGTGAATTCGTGAATATATCGAATATAAAACAAAAAAAAAACAAAAAAAGCAGCTCTGATTAAAAAATAAAAATATACGAAAGGATCAAGTCGTTATCTTTCACTTTACACTCAAAAATACAAAATTTATTGCACAACGAATAGAACAAAACAACAACAAAACAAAAAAACAAACTGTGGGAGAAAACATTGAAAATGGTAAAACAAAAAAAAAAAAAATAAAACAGATAACCTGGTATAGGATAGGAAATAATAAATAGGTTGAGCAGCTTTCAGGCTGCACAAGGGTGATTTTTAAAATGTACACGTTCATTTATACACTCATATATATTTTATACCTCTCCTATATAACTTGTATATTCGTACATACTTAAAATGTGTGCACAGGTGTCGGATATAAAAAATAAAAATAAATAAATAAATATATAATAAAATATAGGGGATCCGTTTTTAATATGCCCATCTACAAAAAAAAAAAAAAAGAAAACAAAAAATAAATAAAATATTTTTGTTTCATTCTGAAGGTCCCTTTCACAAAATCATGTATACTTGATATGTTGGTATTTAATGCAAAAATTATTTCATATATAACACATTTATTCATATGCCTATATTATGTGCAATATTTAACAACAATAAAAAAATGAAAATATAATATAATAGGTAAATAAATTTTTATTTAAGACAAAATTAAAAATTCTAAGATTCCATTTATTAATTTTTTTTTATTATAATATATCTTTAGATTAAAGAAAACAAAAATGAAATTCAAAATTCATTTTTGGAATAAATTTTTTTTCCCTCCCATACTTTAATCAAACGCACACATATGCATGCTAAAAACTTCTGTACATTATTCTCTTAAGTTTTTTTTTTTTTTTTTTGTAAAATAAGATGGGTGGAATTCTAATAAGATTGGCATGTTATTTGTATATGGATGTATATTAGATTGGGTAGATATATGTACATACGTTACATATTATTACTACAATTTTATTGTTGACATAAATTAAATATTTGTAAAACAAAATAATAAAAAAAAACGCAATATTACAGCATTTAAAATTTAATATTTCAAAAAAAAAAAAAAAAAATTAAACAACAAAAAACCAAAAAACGAAATGTGAAAACGTTGAACGAAGTATGTAATAAATGTTGAATGTCTTAATTTACAGTTATAATGAATGTGTTAAAAATACATAATATATTTAATAATAAAATTAATGTGATGTAAAAAAAAACATTTCATTTGAACTGTAATCTGCAAATTAGTTCTAATACACTTCATTTTGTTTAATAAATTTTTAGATAACGCCTTTAAGTATGCAACAGTTTTTGGAATTTTATTGTAATTATTATACAAGCGTAATGGCACTAGCAGTCGAGGGCTTAATTAATATAGCGTACTTTCTGTGTGTTTATGTAAATGTGTGTTAGAATAAATAATTAAATAAAAACTGTTTGATCCTGATAACAGTTTCGAATAACCGAAGTAGCTGAAAACTAATTGATAAATTATTCATAGTACGAAAATGATAATTATATTTAAAACAAGCGTAATACAGGCTTTATACTTTCAGAAAGCTTTCAATTTTTTTAATATTAAAATAAACAAATAATAATAAAGTAATAATAAGATAAATAGTGAAAAGAGATGAAAAAGACAGATAGTCAGATACATAAATAAATACAATTTTTAAAGCATATTTTATATTGCCCTTTAAAAAAAACTGAATGTTTACAAATAAGTAGAAAAATATGCGACAAACATTTATTTCTAATAAAAAATGTAATGGTTTTTTTCTAAAGACGTATGTTCTGCTTCTTAATGGCATTACAGATAGCACATTAAAATAAAAAAATAATTTCTCTTGAATAAGATGGTGTTAACATTCAATTATGACAATAATTTAGATAAAATGTGCCAGATGGGACAGATACAGAATAAAATATAAGAGTAGGTCCTTTAATATCATTAAAATTTTAATAAATAAATGTTATTAAGAGTACTTTAACAGACCAAATTTGATTATTAATTGGTGACTCTTATTTTTACAATTTTTTTAATGATTTAGATATAATATTAAATATTTTTTTAACTGCTTATTAGGGACATTTTGTTTTTTTTTTTTCATATAATAATTTTAATAATTTTTCTTTGTTCTTGTTGTTACTGAATTACAAGTTTTGATTTAAACGTATAGATGTTATTATGTACCTGTCAATTACATAACAAAACAAAAATAGTAAAGAAGTCTAAAATCAATAAAATAATGATTAATAATAATATTAAAATGATAAACTTGGAATATGTATTAAATATAATAATCTTTGATTTACAGACATTAAATAAATAAAATTCAGTGTTTTATCTATATACAATACAATCAATTTTGTTTACTACACCTTAATTTAAGCCATTTAGAAATTAAGAAATGCTTTTCGCAGCGCAATTTAAAAAAAAAAAAAGTAAAGATCTTTTCTATATTTATTTTAAAAATGATGAACTAGTTTATTGCAGTTCTAAAGTATGACTATTTTAATTACATAAATTATCTTAAAGATTTAATTCTTTAAATACTGTCTTATACAAGCAAAATAAAAATTAGTCATTATTAGAAAAATAAAGAAATACAATCAGAGGAATCAGAAGGATACAAAAAAAAAAAAAACAAAAGCAAAAAAAAAATTAAGATATGCGTCATCAAATGATTTCCATTTAATTATGTTTCTGGTTAAGAGCATAAGTAAAAGAGCGAGCAAAAATTAAGTGTGAGTTAGAAAATAAAAGGAAGGAATGAAAAACAAAAAAAAAATCAAAAAGAAAAGAAGGTAAAGTTACCAAAAGAGGAAAGAAATTATAACAGGAACCAGAAATAATCGGAAAAATCTTTCCTCTACTTTTAACATATATGAATTAAATACATATATGTATGTGTATATTTTGAATAATATATACATAATTACAGTACGTATACGTACGTGCATAATACATTATAATAAGAGAAGAACTGAACGGAAATTGTGTAATTTTTTATGCCTCGTTATAATTTTATTTCGTACATAAATTTACAAACATACATAATATACGATATAAATTCTAATATATAATATAATATGTTTTGTTGAATATATACATTAATATGTTCAGGATATTTTTAGTCTCATATGTAGGAAACAAACAGTTATAATATTATTGTGATGCTATACAGCCTGCCTGCCCTTGAAATAAGGAATCACCGCAGATTACATATTTATATAAAAAAAAAAACACAAAAATTGTGTACTATTACTGAATAGCAATTTAAGATTTTTTCTTTTATATTCGATCCTTTTTTCTCTTATTATTGTGTTTTTCTCATAATTTTAGTTCTAGGATCCATTTTGTGAATATAAATTATATTCAGGGTAACCCACCAAACCAACGTTATCTGCGTTTTTTTCTCTATACACATAATATAATATAAAATTACATATGGATATAATACAATAAATTCATTTGTTTTTTTTTTTTTTTGTATAGTTTGTGTGTTGTTTTGGTTAGTATTTAAGAGGAGAAAAAGATAAATAAAAAAAATATATATATATAAAATCTAAATCCAATTTTTTTATTTTGTTGTTTTTTTTTCAAATCAGTAGTTTGATTTTTGTGTTGTTACGCATTCTTATTATTCCCCAGTAATCTGAAATTTTCAACTTCATATGTTTCTTCTTTTGTATCTAGCATCTTTTTTATTTTTTTTTTAGTACCTGTTGGGAAAAAATGTTAAGTAAACCAAACTAACAAACTCAATTTTTTGGCTTTTCGATTTTATGTTATTGTTACCTTCGATTGTCGTTAGACTATGCACCATTATAACCGAACCGTTCAAAAATATAATGGCAAAAGCACAGTAAAGTATAACATATAGAAAAATGGAATGAGCAAAAAATACAATGAAAGTAAAAACGAAGAATTGAATCCAAGATTCAAAGAACATTGAAAAGGGATATAATAATATGTAAAAAGAAAAAATAATAAATAAATACGTTTGAAAAATAAATAATGGTAAAAGAAAAATAAAGATATTTCTTTGTAAGTAAAGAAAAACAGACAAAAAAAAAATCAACAAAAAGAAGATGTACAAGCGAAATATAAAAACTACAGTACACAGAAAAACAATGAAATTTAAAACTTCTTTTGTATATTTTCCACGTTTTTTTTTTTTCTTGTTTTATTTTTATCTTTTTAACCGTTTGAATTCTAAACACTAATAAAACAAATTTTTATCGTTTTTATTCTTTACAGTTTAACCAAACCACCTATCAACCCTACCATCAGGATATACTTTTCTACCTTAACCATACCTATGTTTTTTTCTTAAGTATTTTTTTTTTAATCTACCATCAAAATGAAAAACATATATTATTAGCAAGATCCTTGTTTTTGTCCTTTATATATATAAATATATCTATGTGTATCCATATTTATTTATTTATTTCAATCTCCTTCTATTTTAATTCTGTTATCATAATTTCAGGCCAGATTCCATTATTTTATTTTGCCAAAAAAACAAAAAAAAAAAATACTAAAATTCTTTTTTCATACTACAGGTTAACTTTTTTATTATTTTTTTATTTTGTTTTGATTTTTTTTTGTTAATTCTCTAACCTCCTCATAATACTCACATGTATATATACCAATAGATATCTAGTTTAGAGTATTTTACGTTTTCGTGCGTGCTTAACTTATATTGCCGGTACATATACAAATACTTTGATGATGAGAAAATATAGTAAAAATAATAATAAAAAAAAGTTAAGTTAAATTCAGCGTACCTGTCATCCAGGTAAACCATATCAACTTTTCTATCTTATTTTTTTTTTTGTCCTTTATTCTGTTCTTTTCTTTTTTTTTACTTCTATTCAAATTACAATTTGTATTCATATGTATATTATTGTATTTCATATATACATAACTCTCTTATATTATATCACATGTGTAAGTATATGTATATATTTATTTTATATTTTAATACAAATTTCAGTTATAATTTTTTTTTTTTTTTTATTATTTTATGTATGCGCGAATCTAAAATGATAAGATATGATATGATACCGTTCTTAAGTAAAAACAAAATGAGAATATAGACTTTGATTATAAGTTGAACAACGTTGATGGAATATAAAAGTAAGTTGAAGAGAGGAGAAAAAATAAAAGGAAGCCAAAAACAAAACAATAACAAAACAGAATAGGATAAAGAGATGAATTTTTTATAAAAATTTTATTTTTTTATATTGTGTATTCAAATTTTTTATATGAAAATTCAATGTGGGTGAAGTTAACAAATCTAAATCTGAATTGATGCCAAGGTACCATTGTTATATTTAGAAACCATTCAGGTGAAATAAAAAAAAAAAAAAAAAAATAAACAAAAAAAAATAAAAAATAGAAAGATATACAACAACAATAATAGAAGAGAATCACAAAAGAGAAACGCACATTAATGAAAATAAAATAAAAAAACAGATCAGGGGCGTATCATACATATAAAATAAATAATAATATATTACATAATATTAATGTAAAAGGAATGCTGATGGATCAAGATCAGGAATGTAAAAATTTATTTGAGAGGGATTTTGTTAGAGAAAAACAAAAAAATAAAAAGAAAAGTAATAATAAAAATAATAAAACAAGAAAATCGTTTAAAGTGTTTTTTTTTTTTTTTTTCTATTTTTCTTATTTTATTTTATTCTTCGTAAACTGAGAAAATAAAATTTTCCATTTTATAACTTTTCAGATTTTATTTAGTGCTAAGTGGAGAGTGAAAAAAACAAAAAAAAAAAAAAAATTAAGAAAAAAACTAAGTAAAACTTGAACAGATAAAAAAATAAAAACCAGCACGTTGTTAGGGGATAAAAATTTAATTTATATAGGTGGAAAAATCTTTTAATCTCTATCTGGGGTTACTTATTTTTTTTTTTTTTTTTACTTCTTGTTTTTACTTTTCTATCTTTCTGAGGCTAATAAAATAAGGGTATCTGTATGCAAAATAATGACATTATTTAAGATATGGGCTATAATATCTATTATATTATGGTTTTATTTTATTTTT
Organism: Poecilobothrus nobilitatus; assembly: GCA_947095535.1. NCBI lineage: Eukaryota > Metazoa > Arthropoda > Insecta > Diptera > Dolichopodidae > Poecilobothrus > Poecilobothrus nobilitatus. The sequence goes on along the minus strand of OX352773.1, from coordinate 28,702,364 downwards.
TACTTTAACTGTCATGTCACATACTCTCGTATACTTTAACAAACATGAAAAAAGGTTTTGTGTTTTATTTTACTTTTGGTGGTGAGTATTTAATATTTTTTTTTTTTTTTGTATTTCAGATTTTTTGTTGTTTATTTTTTTTTTTTGGGATTTTGATTCTGCACATCAGGCGTGTGGAATTATTTTTTAATTACGTCTATATTTTATAAATTTATTATGCCATGAAAATTAGTAATAAATGGTAGGAAACAGTAAGTATATATAGTTAGTTAAATTTAATCAAAGTTTATTTGTTTTATTTTTAAGTTAAAAAAAGATTTTTATTTTAATTTTGTTTTATTTTTCTGTTGATATAAGCCAAAAAAAAAAAAAAAAAATATTAATTATGGGTTAAATTTTATTATATAATATAAATTTTCTTTCCTTTTATAAAATCTTTTCTCATATTTTATAAAATGAAAATAAATATAATTGTCTCTTACAATATTTATGTTCCTTTTTTCTATTTTCAATGTCAGTGTGTAAATTTTTAGAACTCACACTGTTCATAATTTTAAATAAGGGGAACATAATTTTAAATAAATTTTATTACTGAATTTCTTTAAAAAAAAGTACTCTAAAAAAAAAAAAAACAAACACAACCAAATTTAAATTACGAAAGAATATTTCAAATTTTAAAATCAATAAATTTTTAATAATTTTAAATTATTGTAAAATTTTTTGAACTGAATATAACCTACATTAATGATTCAGAATATAAAGTAGAAAATAAACAAAAAAAAAAAAAGGAAGAAAATGAAAGAAAATTTCCATTTTGATTTTTTGTTTTTTTTTTTTTTTTGTTTCATTGAACAAGGAAAGTAAATTCAATTTTTGGAAAATATGACTGACCTTATTAAAATGAACACTATAAAAAAAAAAACAAAATAAATAAATTTATGAAATTATTCGGTCTGATTGCATTTTATATTCAATTTACGCTCTATAGATTTAAGAAAAGAATCAATTTTTATTAAATTTGGTGTTTTTTGTTATTACTTTTTATTTAAAAAAAAAAAAAAAAGATAAACAACGAAATGAAAATTAAGAAAAAGAAAAAATAACGAAATATAAGAAATTTTTTCTTCTAATTTTTTTCTCTTCTTTTCGTTTTTGCTTTTCCCTTCACCATACCCCACTTTTTCACAATTTATTTATAATAATAAACTCACACATTATATTTTATAGTCCTCCATGTAATTTATTTGAATTTTAATCAGATTTAATGTTTTTATGTTTCAGTTCTTTGCTAGTTTGCTAATTTAATTTACTCTAACAATAGTAATTGAAAATGATGAAATGTATGTAGGTCTAGATAGGTACCTAATACCTAAACATACACATTAATATAGAAAATATTTACTTTCTTGTTGTAATTTTTTTCTTTTTTTTCTAGTAAATCTTAGAATATTTAAGAATTTAATTTTTTTTTTTTTTGCTATACTAGATATTTTTGGACTTCTTTTCATTCTACTTCTGTTTTCAAGTTCTTAGTCTTCTAATACTTTGATAAGGTTGCGTTGTAATATAATATTGTCATGTTTGTCATGTATTGCCTATGGATATGACTACAATAATCCAAAAGAAAAAAAAACATAATAAGAAAAATGAAACTGAGCGTAACAATAGATAAAAATTTGGGGTTTACACTTTAACAAATTTTGTATTAATTCAGCCTCTTATTGTGTCTTATATATAGATAAGAAACAAACAAAAAATTAACAAAACAAATCGATTTTCATTTTATAATTTTGAAGTATATTGAAAATTAGAAATGAGTTTTTAAGAAGATTATTTTATTAGTAAGATTTTTTTTTTTAAATTTGAAAAAATAATAAAAAATTAACAAAAAAAAAAAAAAAAACGGAAATGTGTAAAGAATTTTTTCTTTGTCTAATGCCTTTACCTACTTTGTACCTTTAAACACTTTGTTTTTTTTTTCAGTATAAGTATATTTTGCTTGTAGCTTTTTTTTTTTTATTTGTGTTTTGATGTATTTAAGAGCTCATGTTACATTATATGTAACTCCTTGTAATTTATTAGGAATTTCATAAATTCAGCTTTAAGTGAAAACCTTCAATATTTATTTTAAATTAAAAAAAAATTATTTTTACAATACAAAAAAATTTTCTTAAAAGAATACCATTACGAAAATTTATTTGAACTTAGACTTAATTATATTTTAAAATCTTTTCTTAAAGATGCTTAAAAACATAATTTGATTTAATTATATACTCGCATTAGATTTAGGTACATATAGTTATATTTATCTAAGAATTCGAGTAGTTTACATTTTATTTTGCATTTTATTTCCTACAAAATTATTCGAAAATTCATCTGAAAGTTATATTAATGATAAGATAACTGAAGATTTCAAAAAAAAAAAAGTAAAATTACTACTTTTCTGATAATATGACAGTGTTTTTTCAATTTTTATTATAAAAATAAATTTTTTGTTTTGTTTTTTTTTTTTTTTTCGTTTTTAAAGCTAACAGCAAATGAAAAGTAAAAGAAAAAGCTTTGAGCTGTGTTTATTATCTATAGGTTTTTTGTGTTTTTTTTTTTGGTACGAAGAAAAAGAATACCAAAGTAAATCAATTTGTTATTCACTGAGCTATAAGATCCTTTTTATAACTCTCAAGTACTTCTAATGAATGTAGATTGACAAAATGAAAAAAAAAAATATGAAAAAAATAATAACATAAAAAACAAAAACAAAAAATATTTTATAAAAAAATTCATATACCCACACACACACACTCCCAAAAATATAAAACAAATAAAGGACTAAATGGGAAATTTTATCTGCCTGATACTTCGATATTGATTGGAAAATGAAAAAAAACAGAAAAAAAATAAGACGGAATAAAAAAAAAAAAAAAAAAACAAAAAAGACAAATAGCATATGATAGAAAAAGACAACATAATGTATTTTATTTTTCTTGTTTATTTAATTTTATTTTCGTTTTGCAATTTTTAGATTTTTTTTTGTTTTTTTTTTTTTTTTTTATGTGTTTTTCTATTTATAAATGTTTGTGTGTTTGAACTAAAAATCTATATTCAATCATAATAACTAACATATAGTTACCAAAAACAATGAAATACAAAAAAAAAAAAAATCTTTAAATTCTCAGGACTTTATTATAAACTAAACAATAAATAGATAGAAAGAGACAAAATAAAAAATAATAACCATACAAAAAAAAAAACTAAAATTGAAATATTTTTCAATAAATTCCTTTTTATTAAGGATCAATTTTCGGGCAAAATAGAAAAAAAAAACAATACAATAACTTTGAATCAGTCGAAATATTTTTTGTGGTTCCATTGTTTTTTTTTTTTTTTGTTTTTTGTAATCTCCGTTTTTAATGATAAAAAAAAAAAACAAAAAAAAAACAAAACAGTGAAAAAATGAAAGAAAAAATAATAAAAATAAAACAAATATTTTATAGAATTATATTTACTTTTCATTTGTCCTTTGGCTGGTTAGTTGAAAGAATTCATCAAATATTGAACTTGAAGTGTAATCAGAGGTCATAGGACTTGTACGATACTTTTTTAAAATTAAATTTTGTATACCTAATGATTGTCTGTTTATGTTCTTATTAAATTTTTTTTTTCTCTTTTGAATGTTTAAAATTGTATACTAAGATAAAGTTTAAGGTTCAAGATCTTATAGTGGAAGGTACGTAAGTCAATTACAAACCAACCTATCAATGTTTTTAAAAGTGTATTATTAACATTTTTTTTTTATTTTATTACTGTTATTGTTATTATTATTATTGTTGTTTTTTTCTTATATATTTCACTTAATTTTGATTTTTATTATTTTGATACGTTTTTTCTTTGTTTGTATGTTTGTTTGTTTTATGATTGTTTTGTTCGTTTGATTGTGCCTTATTCTTTTATTTTATATTAAAATTACTTTAAGTGAATTGTTTTTTAGTGGACATTAAATTGATTTTTATTTTTCTTCTCGACTATTTTATATTGCTTTTTTTTGTTGGTTTTTTTTTTTTTTTTGGTATTGTATATGATGTTTATTTCAAAGTGAAATTTCATGTTAAATTAACGTCATGTCCTTTAAGAAAATTTTTATTTTTTTTTTATTATTATTATTGTCTTTTTAAAAACATGTACATGTATATAAATGTAGTCAAAGAAATTCTAATTTTATTTGTATTTTCTTTATTATTATTACAATAGACAATAAAATGAAAGAAAAAAAGGAAGAAAAAGAAAACAAAAATATTAAAAAAAATATTTTGTTTTTTTTTTATTTCTGGAAGCATAATAGGTGTATGTATTTTTAAAATTTATCTAGAATTGATGAAACCGTTATTGTGGCAAAAATCAAGCAATTTAATGAAAAAAATTATTGAATTATTCGGTTTAAAATTAACATGTTGAGTTCACGTGTATCACTGGTGAAGATCACTCAAATGTTTCCAAATTCCTGTGTTCACTGATGGACATAAAAATAAACTTATATTAAGCTCCACTTGTATCGTAGGTAAACATTGCTGAATATTCTCAAAATCTAGAATCAATTTATTGTACTTTCAATGTACTTTAAAAATGTTCTCCGCTGATACATTTCGACTTAAAGCAATTTCTCTTTTTTATGTACACTCAGTGAGCGTGGGATTTAACGGGTTAATATTAAAATTTGAAATGAAGAATTTAAATTATAAAAAAGTTTTTTTGTTGCCGTTATTAAAATAAATTTAAGAAGAATTTTTGCTAAGAAAATATTTGTAATTTTAACAGAAATGTAAAATACAGAAAGGTAAGGAACGTTTCTACAGAAATTTGAACCATCTTACAATCGGAATTTTAAAAAGAAAATAAAAAATAAATGTGTTAAAAACTATTTAAAATGAAAACTTTGAATCTTATTTAGAAAATATTTTAGTTAGTTATATGTAAAATGCTAACACAATTATTATCTAGATAATATTAACGAAAGACAAAAAGGAGTAAAAAACTTTGGCAATTTATTTTTAATTTTATCGAAGAAAAAAAAAATAAATTTACAAATATACAGGTATATGTGTTTGTTTACACAAAATAACATAGCTATTCTTAAAATTTATAAAATCCTTTTATTTACTAGTAAATTAAAACACCTAAAAGATAATATTTCAATTTTTATAATTTGTCTCTATAGTTTAATATTTTTCTCATCAATAAATTTTCAATTTTTTACAATATCCTACAACAGGTAGAAACTAAATGATACTTATGCATAAAGATATATATTATATGAAAATTACATTTTAGTTTACTTGTTATCTACTGAAAAACCTATAATGTAATAATATGAATCTAAAAGTGAATAAGTAACTGTAAATGAAAATTAAATTTATTCACTGGATTTTCATAATGAATCACTACTATATATACTTATTTTTTACTTCCTTCTTTTTTACTTTTCTTATTTCCTATAATATTTTCTTTTTGTGTTTTTTTTTTTGTTTTAGTACGCTTCCATTTCATTAATACCCCATACCATTTAATTCCAAACGGAATTATCTAAGGCTATGATAAAATAAAAATTGAATATATTACAAACAAAATGTTAATTATTACCAAAGTAAATGGAGTCTTAAAACAAAATAAAAACAAAAAAAAAAACAAAAAAAAAAAACAAAAAAAAAAAAAAAACAGAAAATCTCTTAAAATGAAACATTAATAATATTAGATACCATCATCATTATAATCAACATCATCATCACCATCAGAACCCAAAATATAATTTTTAGTAACATTAAAAGAAACATACTTTTAAAACAACAATATTAAACACCAAAGTATTCCCTCATCTTTAGTTCGAATTAGATACACAATAAGCCACAATTTATATTATAATGAATGAAGGTGTTAAATAATTACGTACTTTTATTTGAACAACTTCATCTATCTTTTAAATGTAGAATTTAGTTACTAAAAAAACACAAAAACAAAAAATGCAGAAAAACAAAATGAAAAACAAATAACAAGTCGACCAACCATATTGTATTAATCACAATTCCCAATTCTACAATTTTGATTATTTAAGGGGAAAAACAATCCATATAATGTACATACAAAAAAAACACACTTGTACATACAAATTTATTATAATCAAAAAATTTTTATATTAAGATATATAGGCCAGTTTTTACCTTTATAAAATTCACAAAAAAAAAAAAAAAAAAAACAACAATAAAACAGATCTAAAAATAAACAAACAATAAAAAACAATAATAATAGTCTATTGAATAACATACAATATGGTTTTTGATAGGTTAGATAGTTAATAAAGATAGAAAAGTATGGAGAATGAATAAATGAACAAACAAAACAAAGAACATGGTCTTCATATAGAGAAACATGAATATTGAACCTAATACATAATAATAATAATATCATCCATCTTTAATGGTATACAACAATATTCATAGAACAATTTAATGATGAAAAGTTATACTATACACTCTGGGAAAACATAATTTGAATGATATTGATACTGATAATGATAATGATTATGATGGTAACAAAAATAGTTCTAAACCATTATATCTCTAGCTAGGATACACATATATTTATATACATATATAAAAAAAATATATAGATTACATAATCATCTGGTATCCTTTTTTCTATTAAACCAATAAAGATGTCCTATAATATCCTAAATGTAAGGAAAAGAATAAAAACGAAAAATAATAAAACAAAAGGAACATATGATAACATAATATTATCTATGGTGAATATTATTGTAAAAATAACAGAATTCTCCACAATAATTCAGTATTTGTGGTATGTCACATTATATTATAAAAATGTAATGAACGCATTCTCATTATTACTAATATACATTCGTACAGTTATGGTCAACTAATTAGAAACAATAAAAAAAAAAAAATATTAAATTTTAAAGTTTAAAGTGTTTAATATACCTGTTCATAATATTATACTGTTTGTAACACAAAGATAAAGTGATAAAAGCTATTACCACAGTGTTTTTTTAATCACCAGTAATATGAAAGATGAAAACTTATCAATAAAATTCGTAAAAGGCTTAAAGACAAACTGAAAGGTAAAACAGTATGAATATGCAGTAAAAACAAAATGTATTTCATACACATAAATATCCTTAAAGTATTTAAAAATGTTTAGTGCAAAAAGCATGCAAGACTAAAAATAAATATTGTATTAATTCCAAAAACAACAATATTTAATAGTAACTCTTTAGGTAAGGTCCGAATTTTGACAAATTAAGATTTTTTCTGGTTTCTAATTATGTTACCTTTATGCTAAATTCAAATTATTTATTACACTTTTTGTTAATTTAAGTTTGTGCTATATCTAAACAAGGTATCTACTATAATTTTTCCATTTCTAATTATTTGATCATAATTATGAACATACAGAATATGCACATATTCATATTTATATACATATGTATAAAAATATTTGTCTATAGTGTACTTAAATGAAAATTATACAATTACCTTTCTATATGCTGTTACAAACAAAAAAAAAAAAAGTAGAAAAACTAAAACAAAAAAAAATGCAAATAGCCTCCAGGACTACAACAAAAAAAAAAAAAAAAAATTCTAGGTATAAGAAAGGTACGAGAAAAAAATAAACAATAATTATCTCCTATGAGATTTTTTGTTTTTTTTTTTTTTTGTTCTCTTTTCTCTGTTAAAAGAGATTCAGGTTTTTTTCTTTTTTTTATTTATTGGTAACACGCATTTAGTCATTTTAAATCTGTTATTTTAGTCCATTGTATTTTTTTTTTATTGTTTTTGTTGTTGTTTCTGTATTTTTTTTTTCTTTGAGAGAAGAAAAAGAGATAAGATGATACAATTAAATAAATATAAAAGATAGGTTTAATTAGAATTAAACCAAATAGATAATAATTATAATAATGTGAGGGAGGATTATGTGCATATATTAATATAAGTATATATCTGTACAAAAATGTTAGTAAATACTTAATTTTTTTTTTTTTTTTGTTTTAATATTTTTGTTTTTATTTTTAAATCAATAGGGTTTCAATTTAATTTAACCCATATATAGGCATAAGATTATACTAAAATGAATAGAACTGAATAAGAATATAAAATAAAAAGGAAATTAATATACATATACAAAAAAAAAAAAAAAAAAAAGTTAATGCTAATCATTATTATCGTAATCATTATCATTTCTATCAATATCAATATCGTTATGATCATGATCACAAGTATTATTATAAGATGGAGTTAAAGAGAAAATAAAAATAAAAATTCAAAAATAAATGAATATAATAATATTATCTGAATATTGTGGTTAAAAGTTTAAAAAGAATTTATATATATTCAGTATATATAATATATATGTATAATATATATACATAAGTTTTTAAACTTTTAAATATATTTAGATCTTTTTTCATTACTGTTTTTTAATTTCGGAATATTTTAAGAGGTTCTAGGGACGATATGTGTATGTAGGTATATATATAAGTTTTTAAGTATGCATGTGAGTGTCTCTATGTTTTTCTTTATGTATATAGAAAATATTAATTCTATAATTAAAACAAAAGGAAATTACTGTGAATAGAATTGTTAATTTTTTAGCTTTTGATATTTTGTTAAATGAAGTGAAAGGTTGCGAAAAGTAAGTATGTATGTATGTATTTAAAAAATATTGTTCTATATATATACATATATAGGTAGAATGTTTGTAAAGATATAAAATGATAAAAGAAATATAACTGTATAAAATCAGAATTTTAACAAATAAATTTATTTTTTATTATTAAAATATGGTACGTAAATTATAGTACATTTTTTTTTCTATTAAAAATTTTATATTACTGTAGCTTTAGAATGAAAAACTTTTAAACATTAGTTAGCTAATTAGCTTTTAAATTAATTAAACTTTGATTTTTTTTTAATTTTCATGAAAATATTCAATCAAGTTTTAAAACAAAAATTATTAATATTAAAAACAACATTTTGAATAATTTCTTTTTTTTTTTTTTTTATATGTATATCTTAGTAAATAAATATTTACTCATTCAAATCAATAAAAGAAAATTCATATATTTTCATCAGTTAATTAAATCAGGGATCAATTTTTTTTTTTAGTTGGGTATATAAAAATTAAGGTCATAACAGATATTGAAAAAATTGAATTTTCAAATATTTTTATATTATAAATAATGAATTTTGTTTAATTTATTTTAAATTTGAATTTCAATGAAAAAGCTTAAAGATAATAGAAAATAAAAAAAAAAATCTAGAAAATTAATATTAATTAAAATAATAAAAGAAATGCAATTAAATGCAGATTTTTTTTATAAGGTAGGAATAGATACAAAAAAAAAAATGTTCCCTCCATTTTTTATTTAACTTCTATTTTCATTTGATTTGAGATTTTTTTCTTTTTCAATCGACATTTATATACAATTAATTCAATAACAAATTCAAATTTAGCTATTTTAAATTTAATATAAAAAAAAAAAACAAATAAATGAAAAAAATTAAATCTCATAAGAAAAGAAGGAAAAAAAATAATAAAAATATGGAAGAAAATGATGAGAGAAAATTTAATTGCATCTTAGAAATTCTTTTTCCGAATTTAATATTTTTTTCTTGAGTCAACAGCTTTTGAAAGAAATTTTTTTTTTCTGATATTATTGTTGTTATTTTTTCTTCTCTTCATTTTTTATTTCCCACTTAATTCTTTAAAAAGTCAATTTTAATAAGGAATTGAAATAGATGAAAAAAAAAAAAAAAGAAATGTTATTGGAAATTTATTTTATTTCATTTTTTTTATTTTTGTTTTCTATATTGATAAAGAAATTAAATGAAAAATCATTCATGACCTTGTTATATGCATTTCCCCCACCCATCTAATTGAATACGGATTGGATAGGAAAAAGATGCGCAAGGATGCAAATTGAAGAGTCAAGATATACATATATAATATATAAAAACCAAATACACACAAATTTGAAGAAAATAAATTGAAAAAACAATCAAAAATATTCTTTTAAAATCAATTAAAAATGCTTTTGTTTTTTTTTTTTTTTTTCAATGACAATTATAAGAATATATTATTAGAGAATATAAAGGTGGTACCAAAATTTTTTTATAAATTTGATGTAATGAATGCTTAAATTAAATTTTCTATATTTATTTGTACATAAACTTATTTGAAATAAAAATTTGATTGGTAAACTTCAATTGGTGAACTTCAATTAAACTAAGGGTAGATCTAAAATATACGTTTTTTTTTATATATAATGTATATATAAGTCTACTTTTCTAATTATACAAATTAAATATAAAAAGTTCAATTTGTATAAGAAATATTACATTTAAACTTCAAAAAATTGTTCAAATTATTAGATATATGATAAGTATTCTAAAAAGCCAAATTCTATATGTTATAAATGCTTAAAGTTCCGGAAAGAAAATTTTTTTGACCAATAATTCTAATATTTCTTTTACAACTTTATTCTAATAATTCAATATATACTTTTACAACTTTATAAAATTTTTTTCAAATTCAATTTCATTTTCATAATAGACCAAACCAAAGAAATATTATAAAATATATTACATAAAAATAAATATTTCTCTTGAAAATTTTATTTACATTATTGCCTAAAAGTATGCAAATATTAGCTAATATCGGTAGACATTTAAATTAATATTTTGATAAGATTAATGAAAATAATAGTTTTAATTATGTAAATTAAATAGGCGCGCTTTTATTAGAGATGCTTATTTATATATGTTCATAGTAATTAAACTGAATTCTTTCATTATTATTTACAAAACGCCTGAATATTTTTAACCTAACGATACAATCAATATTATACCTAAATGTATATATATATATTTATTGATCTAATAAAAATAGAAGGATATGAAAATAATATTAATTTAAAACAGTTTATCTATATTTGCAATAATGCACTTATGTACATAATATATATATATATATATATATTGGAATTTTGTATAAACTATATATATATTAATGTACGTCTATAAATTTATAGCATATTATTATGTATATTGATGAAAAAATAATTAGAACAGTTATTTGAATAACAATAAATTGAAGAATATCAATTAAAAACTTCAATGTGAATTGAATCGAATTATTACTTTTTAAACAAAGTCACTATATATATATATATATATGTTTCTATAAATATATATAACCCTAATATTAAAGTTATAATAATAAATATTCACGATTATATATTTGCATATTTATACATAGAGTATAAGTATATAATTTAAAATTTATTAAAATAGAAAAATTTTCCTTTAATGTGATGAAAGTAGATTTGGTTGGTAATTATTTTCCCAATTATTACTATTTGTATATTATGTTTATTTTGTGTTTTTTATGTCCAATGCATACTTATAAAGTACTTTTACCCAAATAAAAAATGAAAAAAAAAACACAAATATAAAATTAATAAAAGATAGATAATATAATATTACAATTGAATTTGATTGAAAGACTGATTATTTAATTTATTTTTTACATTGTGGAAAATTATTCAATTTTCCAATTTTTCAACAGAAAAAAAAGAAAGTCCAGTCTTTAAAAGGGAATTTAGAACTTATCAACAAGTGTCTGCCGATGGTTTGTATTACATGCCTAATAATTAATATTTTATTTAATTATAGTTAGAACTATGATCTATTTAAAATTTTCTATGAAAAAAAAACTTGATATATTTGTTTTTTTTTTTGTGTTTTTTAATTTTAAAGACATTAACAAATAAAAATCTTAAGATTTGTAATAATTATAAATGATTTACTAACAGTTAACTTAGAAGTATTCAAAATAAATTCATTGCATGTAATCGGAATACATTAATATTATGTGTACCATATATAAAAAGAAAAATTGTGACACAATAAAAAAAAAAAAATTTCAATTAAATTTAATTTAATATTTTTTAACGTTAGTGTACCCTTACAAAAGAATGACAAAAGACTTTTGCTTTTTTCTTTTTTTCATTTTCTTTATGAACGTTTATTTTTTTTTTTTTTTGTTAATTTTTTTTTCTTATGTTGCACAATATCAGGGTTTCGGTTTCGTTGTAAGTTATGCAAATGAATTTTTATTAATTGATTTAACGTTTCAACAGCAACTTAAAAACTTTTTCTTTTCATTTTCTGTTTTAATAAAATCCTCTTTACCAATTTTATTCTTTTGAAAGTAAAATTTTTCTTAGAAAGAGAAATTGCAACAACACCCGCAGCAACATAGTGCAATAATAACAATAAAATATATGAAAGAAAATAAATCCTGTATAGTTGATATTGTAGCAAAAAAAAAACCAAAAACGAAAAACAAAAAACAAAATAAAAAAATTTAAGAAAATTTTTGCAATAAATGAATTTCTTTTACTTTTATATATATGCACATGCATTACCTTAAACATAGGTATATCGTTACATGTATGAGCATTTTAAGATATTAATAACATTTTCGTTATGCAATTTGTTTATGCATGTATGATTTTATACTTCAGGCATCCTACATCTTTAAGCAACACAAAAAGAAAAAAAACCAAAAAAAAACAAAATAACAAAAAAAAAAAAAAAAATGTGTGTATATGATGACTGTACCCTTTCTATACAGAAACAAAAGCAGTACAACAAAAAAAAAAATATTTCATTTTATTCCTGAAGAAAAGATGTGTTATAATTTCTTTATATATTAGAATGTAAATTTTTTTGTGTGCATATTATATTAATAACAGCATAAGAAAGTGTTCTCTTTGCACAATAAATTTTGAAAATTACCAAGTATAAATTTTCCGCTTAACTTCTTCATTTTGAAGCGAACAATTTTATTCAAACCGTCATCGTCTTCATCGAAATCATCCTGTTCAGATGAGAATAATATGCAATGTACAATATTTTAATATTTAAATAAACTTTATTTAAACATATATATATATATCATATTACATACTTATAACCGTCACCTGATACCATTTCTATCCATGTATAGGTTAATATAGGTGTAATAAATTTTAATTTTATTCATATAAGTACATAAATATATGCGTATATTGTCATTTACCTTTAAGCTAAATGAATTTTTCAAAAATTACAAACTAAATATATAGGAAAAAACAAAAGTTCTTCCCATCACTGTTTTTTTTTAACATTTTATGCATTTAAAAATAGCGCGCTTCATCTAATGACATAGTACTGTCATGATGAAAATGATGTTGATAATGATAATGTGATGATAACGTGGTTGATGTTGATTATATCCTTGTTATAAGTTTTCTTCAATTATTATAAAGAAAATCTTTAGCACTGTTAAGAAGTTTACATAGTTTACATATACTTGTATTTATTACCCACGCAAATACCATAATATACAGAGTGTTTCAAATGTGAATAACTGATATTGTTTCAATAATATTAAAAGTTTTTGGGTTGACAAAAGTCATTGACATTGTAGAGAGAAAGATTGAAATTATGATTAAATTTAGAAATAACATATTTTGAATATTCTAGAAACTTAAGGTTACTATTTTTAATGTAAAGGTTGAACAGTGTACTTGTTAATATAAATAATCAAAAGCTCTAACCAAATAAAGATACATATATCAAGAAAATATATATAATTCAATAAACTCAGCGCATAAATCATAAATTAAAAAAAAGAAATATAATATTTCCACGAACTTCATAATCATGTCAATATTTTAAATTGAAAAAAAAAAAAAAGAATAGTTAACATTTTTAGAAACACCATATTTTTTTTAGAATTTAAAATATATTATGTAGAAATAATATATTTTTCTACCTATTCACCGATTTTTTAATATTAACGCTATATATAAGTTATATGATATGTATGTACTCATATTAAAAATTAAAATAAGCCGTGAATTGTATGCCACGTTAACTTTTATTTCGTAAAATTTGAATTGCATATTAGTGAGGCGCAACAAAAAAATTTTGTAACAAAAACAGTGTTATATGCTTAAAAATAAGTTAAAACATGTACATATTATATTATTATAATATATATATTCTTGTATAAGCACACTTATATAGTGAAATAAATGGATGTAATGTACTAATAAATTGTATTTAATGTTGAATATATAATATTAGAGGAATCCTTTTATGATAACTTTAGTTCTTGGTAATAATGTGTGGAATTTTATTCATAATGCTTTTATTAAGCAAAGAAAAAGAAAGAAAGAAAATAAAAAATAATAAAAATAGTACTCCTTTTCTTTTTTTATTTTTTCAAAAGAGATTTTTTTCTAATCAAATTTTAAGTTTCTTTTTTTTTTGTGACTTGATTTGTTATATTATAAGTAAAGGATCTTAAAAGAAAGTAATGGCAAACGAAAATTGGGGCTTTTAAATACTTCTAAAATATTATATGTATACGCTTAAATATTTTTTGAAATATTTTTTTTTTTTTTAATATTTTGAAAGTAAAATAGTAACCAATATCATATTTTGTAAAAATTTTTACAAGTTCCACAAAAACCATGAAAGAGAATAAGAAAAATATGAAAAATTATGATATAAAAATCATAGTTATGTAAAAAGCATGCAAAAAACCGAAGATTACCTGCCATCTTTTAAGATATTTTAGTAAAAATAAAATTTATAGATAGTTTGTGATTTAATTTATAATATTATATATAGTTTGTGAAAGATTGTTGAAAACTGAAAATCATATTAAGCAGTCAAAAAGCCTGACATAGTTAAATTTTCTTCTATGATTTTCAAATTTTGTTTTTTTTTTTATTTTATTTATCCTTTTTTTTTTTTTTTTGTGTAGTGTTGATTTTTTTTTTTTTTCGTTGTAGATGGTAAAAAAGATTCTTTTCTTTCTTTTTGCGCTTAAAAAAAGCGTTACAATATTTTAAGATTGAAATATTTTTATATAAAAAAAAAGATGTTAGATGCAATAAAAAAGGAAAAAAGTAAATAAGTAAAGAAATAACTTGCTTGAAAGCAAATTGAAAGAAAAAAAAAATTATGCAAGATATAAATTTATAAATTCAACTCGTACAATGCATTTGTTTTTTTTTTTGTTGCTAAAATTCAATTTAATTCCATTCAATTTTCCATTTTAAATGTTATTAACTTTGTTAGAAAAAATCACATTATTGAAGAAAAGAAGGAATGTATTTTAATGCGGTTTAAATTGAATTTTCTTTTGTTTTGATAAGAGATAAAAAGTTCTTTTATAAAAAAAAATATTTTTAATAAGCTGATATTAACTTTAATTTAATTACAGATTTTAATAATTTATACTATATTTATTTTAAGACATTGAAAATTATTATACTTATACATAAATTATTAAAAATAAAATAATAATATTTTTGTACTTACATAATATGCTAACACTATGAGCTTTTCCAACATTTGCTGATACTTGATGATTTTGTGCATGACAATGTATCATTAATGTACGTCCATGCGGTTCAACTGTTGTTGTAATATTTGAAGTTGTAATCCAGCCACCTATGAAATACAATATATTTAAAAAATTTAATTAAAAGACAAAAATTATAATAAAGGCAGTTTGAAAAGTAAGTACTTTAAAAGTATATCTGAAGATAAGAAATATTTAGAATAAGTATATAAAACAATGGGTAGGCACACGCCTCCCTATATTTATTTTATGGAAAATGAAAAAAAAAAAAAAAGAAATTCAAACAATAATAAAATTTTGAATTTTATAATAGGGTACATCGCAATTATTTTAGTCTATATATATATATTTCTTAAATTTTTATGTTAAGTTTCAATAAAAATATGCATTACTTTAAGTATCATTTTAAATACTGTTTATGTTTATGTTCTATATCATTTTATACTGTGTAACCTCAACTCTTATTTAGATTATATTCTTAATATTAATTTACCATAATTCTTATATAAAATTTATGACTTTGTGTTTTTTTTTTTTTTAATCTATTCTATTGAGGGGTCCCAAGAGTTTGGTATTTGATAAAATATATAGGTATTACAGAACATTCAAACTTAAAATTAAAGGAAAGAATGTAATGTAACAGAAAATTCTACTGCTGAATAATAATCATTTTTTTTTTTAAGTATCATTTTATACATGAGTTTGTGAAGAAGAACCATTATTTTCAAGGAATATTTTTTTTTTTTGTTCGTTGTTTTTATTCGTTACTCATTTCATTTATTGTGTTTTACCTCCTTATTTAATGTCATTGTCATGATTATCTTATCATAAAAAAAGAAACACACAAAAAACCAAAAAACAAAAAAAAAAACAATCCTTGATCCACAGATTTATGTACATATTTTCAATGTAATATATATATATATATATATATTTTTTACCCTTAATCTTTGGTTCGTGGTCCTTGTTATTCAATTTTTTTTTTATTGTATATTATCCTTAGTTTGACTTTAACAGTATACTATATAACACAAGGAGTGTATATTGGCCTCTAAACAAGAAATTTCAGATTATATAACCAGTCAACTCGTATATTACGAATACTTGCATTTAAAATAGTTCGAATACATTTATTTTTTTATTTTTTTGCTTCTCCATTATTTTCATGGACTTTTTTTTTTTTTAATGTTTTATAAATTTTTATCTGTTCGTTCTGTTATTTTCCGCCAACATAATCTAAATACATAAATCACATAATAAACATACACTCAGACCTGTATTTTTCTTCTTTTTTTTTGTATTTATATCTTATAGTTATTATATTATTATAACTGTACATTTACATACCTTGTGGACTAACAACTGTTCTTGAAGTTGTATTCCTTAGATTTTTTCCGTTAACCATCCATTTAATTTCCGCTGGTGGATTTGATGGTTCTGTTGAACAAGTAAGTGCTACAATATCACCAACTCTTGCTTCTGTTGGTCCTGTTATCGTCACATGTTCGGGAGCAACTAAACAAAGAAAAAAAAAAAAAAAAAAATTTCATTAAAAAAGAAAACAAACAGGAATTTAATATTAAAAAAAAAAAAATAAAACAGGGACAAGGAATAAAAAATAAATGATAAATTTTTAATATTTCATAAAAGAAAAAGATCTAGTTTTTTTTTTTATCACCTCCTCTTTCTTTTTGTCCTTTAAAGATTACAAAAAATTATTATGATAAAGATTGAGTTTTTTTTTCAAAATCCACAGTATGAGGTCGACTTTATTTTAAGAATTTTATTCGGTTTTCATTTAATTCAAGTAGCTGAAATATGATTATTATTATTAGCTAAATATTTTTTTTGAATATATATGAGAGTTTTTTAAGTGTTAGAATAATATATATTTTTTTATTATTAAAAAAAAAAAAAAAAAAAATAACTTTGGCAGAAATTGGAGTTTTTTTTTTCCATGAATCACTCGACACAATAATTGCTGTACGATCTTAAAATGATTAGAAAGGTTTTCTGAAGGCAAAAAATATATTTATTAGAAAAAGTTCTTAAAATTGCAATATTTGTTATTTTTAATGTACATATGATTAAAAACAATTTTTGTCATTTCTCTATAAAATTGTTTATAGTTTTATTGAATTTCAAAATTTTTAGTCATATGAATTACTATATAATATATATAATATTTCTTAGATCTTTCTTATTTCTTTTGAAACTCTGTTATTTTCAAGCCACAATTTGTTATCATAAACCATTAATAAAATGTTATGATAACAACATTCTTAGAATTTATTTTCCGTACAACTAATAAAATAGTCCTTTTTTCAAATAAATAGTCAATTGTACTGGCATTTTATGTTTAGAAAACATAAAAATATATATATATATATATATATGTATATATAATGTATGTCATCATGAAAATGTCATTTTTAAGTGTTTCTAAGTCATTTTGTATATTTGAAGAAGCTGTACCTGAAAAATTGCACTTAACAGTCTATAGTATAAATTTAAAGATTAACTTTCATTCAGAATATTTTAAGATTAATTTTTATTAGAAGATCATGACTTAGAATTGTCTCAAGAGAATCATTCAGAATTTGTAGTATCCTGACAATGTGTAAAAAATATCTGTGCTAATATAAAAGAATAACTATTTTTTACATTTCTGAATTTTATTTTATATTTTTTTCATTTGGCTTATAAGTTATAAAGCGAATAAACTTTTAAAGTAACAAAATAAATTTTTTTTTTATCATATTTTATCATAGCCTGGACAATAAAAACAAATTAAAAAACGAAAATGTTAATATATGTCCAAAAAGAGGTGAAATAAATTTTTGAAACCCCAAAAAAAAACCAAAAAAATAATAAAAATAAAAAATGAAGGAATAAAACTGTAATAATTTTTATTCGTTCTTCAATTTTCAATAAAAAATAATATTTCAACGTTTTTATCACTTTTCAATATATATTTGGAATCCTTTACTATATTTTTCCTTTTTTTTTTTTTTTTGAATCTATCAACATCTTGAACAGGAAACAGGATATTTCTATATTTTCGCTTCGGTTGACAGAAAATATTTTTATAGTATATATTATTTTCTTTTTAGAAATGTTGTCTCTTATTTTATATATTATTTTATATATTATATAAAATATCTCTTATTTTATAGATATTTTTGTTTTTTTTTTTTTTGCTTTTTTAAATTCTATGGAAAATATATTGTGGTCAGGACGTACTCTAAACAGTGTGCCAATATACTTTTTGGAGTTGTTTTTTTTATAATCTGAAGAAGAAATATATTTCTTTTTTTTTCGAAACTGACTTTTTATTTTATTTAACTTTAAAACTAAAAAAAAAAAATATATTGATCTACTGTGTAGAAAAAAAAAACTGTCCTTGTTTTCATATCCGATGATTTAAAATAAAAAAGTTTAAAATAAGTTTTTAAATTGTCTTTGTATTTATGTGAAATTGAATAAAAAGTTAGTTTTAAGTTATACTAAACACATTGGATGATAATAGGATGGCTTTAAGGGCAAAATAGATATTAGTTGTGGCTATTTATCCGAACTACATAAGATGCTTTAGTAAATTGTGTATAGAGTTTATTGCTAAAAATAATTAGTAATAAATTTCAAAAATACCCCATTTTCTCAAATTTTTAATTCTCGACTCAACTAAAAAGTGTCATCTTATTAAGGGGTTCAGTTTTAATATTTTTAATAATTAATTTTTTTTGATAATAATTAATTTTTTTTCAAAAAACAAATAAATTTTACATATCAAGCATATTTTAAGATGTCTGTACATTTTATTTTATTTATTTATGGCGAATTTTTTTTAGTTAACCAAAAAGAATATTTCAATATGGGGTTGACCATTAAGAAAATAGAAAATAATATTTATATATTCAATTTAATAAAAAAAAAAATAAATAAATAAAAACACTAAATAACTTTAAATTGAAAATGTATATACAGAAAAAAAAAAAGGAAATTTAAATATAGAGAACATAAGTAAAATAAAGTTTCAAAATATAATTTTTATAAAAAAAAACTATTTTACAATGACGATACATTTTTTTTTTTTCTCTTTGATTTAAATGTTTCATAAGAAAAATTACAAATTTTCTGCAATATAACATTTCAATTTCAAACAATATTTCATCACTCAAGACATTATACTATAAATAAATTGGCCTAAATTGCTTTCAATTTCCATAACTAAATAAAAAAAAAAAAATTTTTTTTTTGTAAAATAGAAACTAGTCTATAAGGGCGGCAAAGAAATAAGAAAAAAAAATTTTTCACATTAAATTTCATCTTCAAACATCCACAAAAAATTAATGCAACTCATTCAGCAGAAACAAGAAAAGAAAATTCTATTCAAAGTAGCTCTTTCATTTATTTCTTTTCATTTGCTTTCAATGTCGTCTACATTTCCTATAATGCAGTCATTTTACTCCTTTGAAACTCCTTTTAAAAAGGAATATAAAAAAAAACAACAAAAACAAAAAAAAACTAATCCATTTACTTTCTAGACAATCAAGAATGAAGAGCATACGAACTGAACAGAATATATACAAAAAAAAAAAAGTATTGGTAAAAATGTAATATGGAACTCTTTACTTCTATAATAGGTATAAAAAAAAATTTTTTTTTTTAAGGAGAAATATCGTATCATTTTTGCAACGTAAAACGTAAAAGGAGTATTTCAAGTAAAACATATTTATTTCAATAGCCAAAATAAGAATATAAGAAAAGAGCCAACAAGAAAAATAAATTCAATTTTAAGGATTAACAAAAAATCTTAGTTGACTTTTTGTACCAATTTTTTTTATATATTACCTTTTTTTTTTGCCTACTTTTAAAAAAGTAATGAATTAGAAGGAAAATGAATATCTTACCTATCTCTTTTTTTTTACTTTTTTTTTTTGTGCTTTTTCTATTATTCGCCTTCAATTACCGTGTCATTTTTTTTTTATCCTAACAACGTGTATGGAAAATGTAACAGCCAAACACAGACAACTTAAAAAGGGAACAAAAACGATTCAGAACACAGAGAAAAAAATAAAACCAATTTGTAAAAGGGGATAGGGAAGAGACAAGAAAACATGATAAAATCCTTTTTTAATGTTTTTGAAGTAAATAAAAGTTAAAATAATGAAAAAAAAATAAAGTATACAAAAACTAATTTTTTACCCATTTAGGACGTTCAACAAACTGATAAAGAACTAGGAAATAACCACCCACAGAGAGGCTGTTATTATTATTTTTCTCTCAATCTTATTTTAAAGAAATATTGGTACATCATGCAGTAATATAACGCGTAAAAAATCACCCCTTTTTTCAGACATTAATTTTTCTCTTTATGCAGATTATTTTTATATAAATAAAAAGGAATACAAGGATAATAAGTAGGTAAGAATTTTTAATAGCCTGTTTCAAGACTTTTAAATAAATATATACCAGAAAAAAAAGAATTATAAAAAAATTTTATGTTTGCTTATGGTTTGTGAGAATATATAAAACAACAAAAAATAAACATACAAACATGTGACAAAACAAATTAAAAAAAAAAAAAACAAAACAAATAACACATAACACATAAAGAGGGTTGTTGCAAATTATTAAAGGCAAAAATATTTTAAGGTAACCAGATTTCTGAATCGACATGAAGAACTTTAAATTAGTTACTTTAAACAATTCTTAACACTTATTTTTTTAGTTTTGGAAAGTATATCCTACCATTTTAAAAGAGAAAAAACTGATAGAATATTAAATATTCCAAAAAAAATAAAGATGAAAAACCTTATAGAAAGATTAAAACTTTAAAATTATTAATGCCTTGGTTCTTAATTTCAAAACAATAAAAAAAAAAAAAAACATATTTCAAACACTTATCTAAATATTTAATAATTTTTAACAATACTTAGTACTACAAAATAACACAATACTATTTGGATGCCTAAAAATAATTTTGAAATATGTGGTGTGAGGGAACAAAAAATTCAAGAATATGTAAATGAAAAAAAAAAAAAACGTTATGTTTTTCTTTTTTAACAAATTGTTTTGTTAATTTTTATTATGATTTTCTATGGTTTTAATATAAAGAAAAAGGGAGGGAGTGTGTTAGAATTGTCTTGGTTGGATGACACTTTTAATATCACCACCTCCATTACATTTCAAATTTTTTCTGTGTTTTTTGTTCCATTGTTTAGAATTTTTTTTATCATGATTTTATACTCTCATCCTAATAATTTTAAAAGGAAGTTTTTTTTTGTTTTTTTTTTTTTAATTTCTGTTCCTGTTGTTTGGATCATTTGCTTCAAAAGTTTTGTATTTATTTTGGTTTCTTTTTATTAAAAAAAAAAAAGAATTTTTTTTTTATAAATGTAAAATGAAAATTTTAAAATAAAATATAGAGGAAATCTTTTATATACATATATACATATATATTATATTCATTTATATTAGATTTTATTTTCTTATTTACCATATCATTATTTTTATTATCACATAATATTACTTTTAACTTTCTCACACTAATACACTTGTTAAGTCAAATGAAACCTTATGTTACAGTCAATTTAGATGATGATTTAAAAAAAATCGTATTTTAAATGTTTTGAAGGAATTTTTCCTGTTTTATATTTTTTTCTTTATATACTTATTAAGAAATAAAACAAATCAGTGAATCTCAAACTTTATTCTAATGATTTTCCTGCCTCATTACATTTTGACATAAAAATTAGTACGACATATATGTATATATATATATATATATATAAAAAAAAAATTTTTTCTGATGAATTTTTATCAATAGAATTTCTAACTATAAGTTTTTTAACTTATTAGAAAAGAAGAACAAAAAATATTTTTAAATATATAATGTAA
This sequence comes from Poecilobothrus nobilitatus, assembly GCA_947095535.1. Classification (NCBI taxonomy): domain Eukaryota; kingdom Metazoa; phylum Arthropoda; class Insecta; order Diptera; family Dolichopodidae; genus Poecilobothrus; species Poecilobothrus nobilitatus. Next base: position 28,679,975 of record OX352773.1, on the reverse strand, counting down.
AACGTAATAGTACAAAATTGTAAAATGTATTAAAAGCCGATAGATATCCTTATTATTAATAAATGTGAACAAATGTTCTAAAGGAGACTTACATATTATTGTCTTGATCATATCATTGTTATCATTTTCATTATTAACGTTATTGTTATTTGTTTGAGAAGATATTTCTGTATATGTATATAGAAATATAATATATATATATATATAGATATAGATATAGATATATATGTGTATATATATTGTATGTGTAGGTGTATAATGTGTCACTATGAAAATATTTTATATATAAAAAAAGAACTTATATCCTTATTGTTAAAAAAAAAAAAAATGGTAAACACAATAAAAACAAATATGTATTCATAAAAATTTCAAGAATTTTTAAATTTTATTTTTGTTTTCATATTTTTTTTTTTTTTTTGTTTTTGTTAATGTATAATCTAGGGTTAATTATAGGATGCCTATTTATATTTTATACAGAGTGTTTTCGACTCGATGATCTTCTTTGAGATGGGTGATCGGGCATGTCGAGACGAACAAAAAATTGTATGACAGAGGCGGTATATTTTCACTACTTTAGAAGTTATGAGGTCTTAACTATTTTTCAACCATAATTTGGTTTTATTTCGATAAAATTAGAATAAAATATGACAGAAAAAAATTAAATAAAAGAATATGAGATTTTAAAATAAATAAATAATATAATAAAAATAAATAAAAATAAATAAAAGAATATGAGAATAAAAGAATTTAGTTAACTTTATGAAATAAATTTCAGAAATCATGAAAATGTTTTTGCCTTATAATTTGTAAAGTTTTTTAACTAGAAAGATACCAGTATAGTCAAAATGTAAGCAAAGAGAAACGTAATATTTTGAAATAAAAATACTATTATGTTAATAACGTTATTTTCTTGATAAAAGACCTTTAATATAGGTAGATACTTTGTTAAAAATATTTGACTTTAAGTCCTTATAACCTCAGACTGGGAAACTGTTTGAAAATGATTTAGAAAGCTACCTTAATATGACATTCTTCGATTTTTTCTGTCTTATTTGGTTCCAATCGAAATAAAAGTAAATTATGCTTGAAAAATAGTTAAGGCCTCATAACTTCTGAAGCAGTGGAAACAGCCCCCCCCCCTTTCCATACAAATTTTTTGTTCGTCTTGACATGGCCGATTAGCCATTTCAAGGAAAACCATCGAGTCGGAAACACCCTGTATACATATATCATAAACACATATGTAGATATAATATTACATGTAAAATAAAGTAGTAATTAAAAATTTAATAGTAAATAAAAATATATTATAAAAGAAAGAAAATAAAGAATTGCTTTTGTTTGGATTCTCTTATACAATATAAATATATATATATAATGTATGTGTTGAAATGTTTGTGTTATTGTATATATTTATAGTATAAATGATATTTGAAAATAAATAAATAATTATCGATTTTTTTTGTCTTTTTAAAGAAAAAAAACAACAATTTTTTTTTATTTAATAAAAATTATTACGCAGTAATAAATTATTAAAGGATCAGATTCACTTACTTTATAAGGATATTTATATTTATTTTTTTTTCTGTTTTTAATTGTTGTCATTTTTATTAACATGAATTGTCTGTTCGTTCAATTATTTTATTCATATATATTTTATTTTTGGAAGTTTCCAATATATATGATTATATCAATTTATTATATCTTACAATCTAAAGTTTATAGGGTATATTAACTTTGGTATGGTATTTGCATGTTATGGAAGCAAGTTAGATATGGACATGTATATAAATTCTTAACCAGAGTCGATTTAACTATGTCCGTGAGTCGAACGATAACTGAAAAACTAATAAAGCTATCTTGATAAAATTTATATAGTTGGTTGCCAATTACGAAAGAAAGGCCGTGATTACAACTAGGGAAAATCGGTCTATAGATTGGGTTTGAAAACTTCCAAACGAGTCCAAGAGCAAACGAGCATATCTGCAAAACCAATGAAGATAGAACGTTTAAATTTGGTTCAAGGGTGTTCTGTCATGTTTTATTTATGTTCCTGAAATTTGAGATAAATTGGAGTGGCGGTTCGGATAGTTAACACACATGTCCCAAGTCCTAATAAGCATACCTTTGAAATTAATAAAGATAGAAACGAAAAGTTTTGTACAAGGGTTTATGTTTTTAGTTTATATATTAAATGTGTTAGACGTATTAATAAGTCACTTGCATCGACTTGTGACATTTACTTGTTTTTTACTTGATTTATGTAGAATTTCTAACTAGAAACTTTAATGTATCAAAAATTTGCTATTTTAATTAAAGCAAGCAGCGTAAATTCGATATGTTAATAAGAAATAAGATAAATTTATATTCAAATAATAATTCAATTAAATTATTAAAATTAATGCAAATCAAATAAATTGAAAAAAAAACTAAATTGCATATTTAAAGGAGTAAAATATAATATTTTCATATTAATTCAAAATAAATTTTTATTACTTTAATCACAATCGTAAAATAATATAATTAGTTTTTCATAATTAACAATTTAAATTTTGAAATGAGAAATTTTAAAAATTACATAATATCTTAAGTATACGTAATCAAATATCTTGAATATATTTTTTTAAAAATAGTTTTCAAGATATTCTTAAAAAAATCTTATGAATGTGAAATTCCTATTCTTATATTCATAATAATTAAAAATCTTTAACCAAATAAAAAAAAAAACAAAAATGTTCTTTCACAAATTTATGCAATTACATACTTTAAAGCTATATAATATAATACATATAAATAAATTTTGAAAAATAGATGAGATAAAAAGAATTTTTCTTTAAATCCTTCAAAATTATTTTGTTAACTTTCTCTTAAAAGTTTTGTTTTTGCCATGTTCTACAAGCAATGCAAGTTTTATACTCTGTTATAAATATTATGAGATTTTTAGTATTTGTATATTCCATTAAAATATTAAGTTCATAATTTAAGACTATTTTACAATTTATACATATATATTTACATATATATTATATTGTATTGGAAAATTCTAAATCTGACCCTCATGAAAACAACATGTTGATAAATGGTATACAAGAAAAATTTTCAAAATTCTCTTCTTCATATTAAAATATGGATACATTGTATAAATAAAAATATATTTTATATTTTTGTCTTGCCCCTCTAAATCGTAGCATAAAAATGTCCTTTTTAGAACAAAAGAAAAAATAAAAAACACAAAAAAAAAAAAAAAACTCATAAACGATCTATCTTAGAAGGTTTGTTTTCTCTTTCTATCCCATTATTTATTTTATATTTTTAGTCTTATATTGTTTTTTTTTCTTTTTTTGACTGTTATTATTGTTGTTGCTATACGTATTTTCCCTTTAGGCATGACTTCATTTATTTGTTTTACGTCTTGTAATCTGAGAATATAAATATTTTCCACTTCTTCTTATACTATTTCCTTTCTTTTTCTGCTTATTTCTCATCATCATTTTAATTTTCATTTTTATCTTCGTTTGATTTTATCCTTGGTAAACCTTTTAAACTCTTGAAAAAATTATCATATTTTTTTTTTTATTTTGGAATTTTTTTTTCGTTTTTTAACAACAAAAATCCTTGAAAAAAAAAGTAACCAGTGCCCAAATTTAATAAAAAAAAATTAAAAAAATAATAGTAGGTAAGGTAACTAATACAAATAATTTAGAGCTGAAACATATACCGAACGAACTCTGAGAATAGACAGAAAAAAAAATAGGACAGCCAGATATAACAGAAATTCTTATATTGAATTTTTAATTGGATTTGAATTGTAATCAACGTCAAATCCATACAAAATATTTTGATAAAACGAAGATCATAAAATTGAATTTAAGGACCTTTGGCGCAATTATTTATGGACATTTAGTAAAAGGTAGTAGAATTTTTTTGTGAAAACAGAATTCTAATTCTAATCAATTTTTGATTTATTCATTTATTAATTATTAATAAAAAATAAAATTGATAATAATATTTTAGAAATTTTTCAAGAGCTCCAATAATTATGCAATCATTTTATGGATTAGTGATCATATTTTTATCTTATGTTTATCTTTCCTACTTTTATCTTACTAATTCAATAATATTTATTTTTCTAGTACAATTCCGTTCATGAGAAGGTATAGGAATTTTTTTTTTACTTAGGTTACCCTTATCTTTTACCATAATATCTATTTTAACAAAATTAAAAAAAATATTTTTACTTCCCGCTTAATTTTCCACTGATTTAATTATGTTACATATACTTTAAATGAGAGAACAAAATAATTTAACTTTCAGATGAATTATTTTGGGTTTCCTTTAAAAGTTATTTATTGCTTTTAATGATTTTTAAAAAATAATGTTTTGAATTTCTTTTTGTACTTGACTGCTTTTTTTTTTATTAACCCCATCATTTCTAACACATGACAATAATAAAAACAAACGCAACCACAAAAATAAATAAATAAAGAAAAAATATAGGAAATAATAAATTCTTTAATAGTTATAAATATTTTCTTTTTTCTTTTAAGTTCATTGTCTATTATTTTAAAAGCAAACCAAAATAAATATGTTACAACTTTTTTGTTTGTTACTATCTCTTTCACACTTGTTTTAACTCTTTACTCTATGGTCCGATATTTTTTTTTTTTTGGGTATTTTTTCCGGTTATATTTTATTTTTGTGTTTTTCGTTTATACTTACATAAAACTGTTAACTCCACTTCAGCACTTAAAGGTTTTGGTGACATAACATTGTTTGCTTCACACCTGAATATTTTTTTATTGTGACTTGGTTCAGCAACAAATTTATAAATATTTTCGGATAGTCTTCCACTTGTTCTGTGAAATAAAAAATAAAAGAAAAGAGAAAAATTTGGTTAGAAAATATATTCATAGACAAAAAAAAAGCAAAAAAAAATTTGAATAAAAAACGATATAAAAGCAGATCCTTAGGCGCCTACTTAAATTTATTAGAGTTTTCCCTAACATAGAATAAAACGGGACTTTACCATCATTTTTATTTAATTTTTTTTTTTCTTTTGTGCGCTTTTTGTTTTTTTTTGTTTTTTTGAATTTATGCTCTGTACAAGCTTAGATAAATTTTGGAATATTAATTTGAATAAAATAAGATCATAAAAAAAAAAAAAAAATTGAGGAGGAAAAAAGGATTTTTTTTTAACTTTAATTTTTTTTTTTTTAAGAGTGGTGAGAAAGAGAAAAAGATTACCGCAGAATTTGGTGAATTAAATTTTTTATTGCATTTTTTATTGTTTACTTTTTGTTTTTGTGTTATTTAAAAAACAGAAAAAAAAAAGTGTAAAAGATTAGGTTTGTTTTTGAATAAATTTAATATTATTTTTTTATTTCCCTTTTAATTTATTTTAAAAATGAATTTTCAATTGTGCTTAAAAAATGCTCAAATCTTTTTTTTTTTGTTTTTCTTGTTAAATTACTAAAAAATAAAAATATTTTTGTAAAATAAAATAAAAAATTGTAGATATAACCTTGGTAAAAGTTCAGGATCTTAAAAAGAATCAATCAAGGTGTTTGTTATAACTGGTGGAATTTTTCATATAAAATAAAATTGTAAAATTGATTTAAAAAACCATTTAGACAATGCTTTAATATTACATTAAATATATTATACAGACTTAGTAAGACTTAAAGTAAGAAAACTGTAACTTAGCGATTCTTAATGGGATGACTTAATCAATATCCTTCTTAAGTTTTCTATATATTATGCTATATTTAATTACACGAGTTTTGAATAATATCCTTAAGTTATTTTTACAAGCTAAACTATTTTATTTTTACATAGTAAACCAAACTTTAAAATTTTAAATGTAAGAAATGAAACCCGTGATATATTTTCCGTCAGATTATTCTAATTTATCTCTCATCAATAAAAAGTTTTTTTTTTTGTTCAAAAATTTTTGTTTAAGTCATCTTTAAAAATCGTTTTTTGCTTAAATCTATTTTTTTTTCAAATTTTTCAGTAGTTTTTAAATAATTAAAAAAAATGTTTGCATCGTTCTTATATTTTTCACAGTACACTATCAGCACCTATTTTATATTCATTCCCGGAATTCTATAGTATTATAATACTAAAAGTGTAAAATAACAAAAATTGAAAATTATTTTTTTTTTTTTATATAAAATAGAATTACACTTTTATGTTTAAAAAATAAAAAAATAATTTTAAAAGTATTTTACTTCTTTTCGAAAAAAAATATTCTTTTTAAAATATTGAACGTTCAAAGGATGAAAGTACAAGGTTGAAATTTGTTAAGGGTCTACTTAAAATACTTTAAAAAAATAAAAATGTTGTCCAATTAATCACATCAGGTATTAAAAAAAAAAATAATTCGACATTGTTGTAAAAAATTTTTTTTTTCTCATTTTAACCTTGTCCTTCTCCTTTGTGTTTTTTTTTTTTTTTTACAAAAGGGAAGGATTTATTCTAAAAATTTAATATTAAGATGTTTTTGTTTTTATTTAGAGAGATATTTGAAATAAAATGTTTAAAGATATCTCAGATTATTGGAGTACAAAAGTGCAATTATTATATTTTACATAAAAATAATACCTGTATTTTACCTATCAAATAAATTAATTAATAAGCACGGAAAAAATATTTTTAATCCTTAATGCTTTCTAGATTGCCAGATTTAAAAAAAAAGCAATATTTAAGTACAAGAAACGTGTCCATTGCAATACAATTTTTTTTTGTTAGTTTCTTTTAAGTAATTATCATATTGAAAAGTCTCCAAAATAGTTTACTAAAGTACACGTTATATTTAATTTTTCTAAATTTTTTATTTCACTTTAAAAAAAAAAAAAAATATGTTTTAAAAATAACTGGAGATAGTATAAAACAACCGATGAATAAAATAATGAAATATATATAATATTTTTTTTTTATTTTTCTGAGAAATAAAAAAAATAAAAATAATTTAAATTTGTAAGAAAAAGTTAACAAAAATATTTCCATATAAAGTTTTATTTTATTTTTTTGCCCGCTAAATGTACTCTTTATTTTTCCTTTTAAAATATTTTCTTTTAATTAATTTTTCCAACCATATTTTTTTTTCTCATTTCATTTTATTTTGTTTCGTTTCGTTTCGTTTCTTCAAAACAAAACAGTTGGAAAATTTCATTAAAACTACTTCATAATATCGGAAAGAGTTTTAAAGTAATGTTTTTCTTTTTTTGTTAGCAAAGAATTTTTAGAAGAAGAAAATTTATTAAAAAGGAAATTATTTAACAAAATGAAAAAAAAAAATAAAATAAAATAAAAGGAAAAATTATTTGTACTTATATATTTCTTTTTTAAGTCAGAAATTCTTAAGATTTTTTTTTTGTTACCGACCGCATACATTAATATACAAGGTAGGTATTGTTTTCATACTAAAAATGTGTACCTGAGATTTTGGCAAAAATGCACTACTCCGGTGTGGAGAAGGCTGTAAAAAAATTTTCAACATGATGTCCGTCTGTGTGTGTGTGTGTATGGGTGCGTGTGTGTGTCTGTGGGCACGTGTACAGCTTAAACGACTGAGAGGAATTTTTTGAAATTTCATATTTAAGGTTTTGACGTAAATATCTCGGATTGATAAGCTTTTGGGGCAAATCAGACACTCGCAAGTGGTAGTTTACTAGTGTACTTTTTAAGTTTTTTACGAATATTTCGTAACAGAAAAATGTTATGGGAAAAATTATTAAGAAAAGTTGTTACACAAGTAAAGGGCAACAACTTTGCCATAAAACATTTTTTGATCCGACTAACTTTTTTCCAAAGTCAAAATTTCATACATAACTCCATATGCATTTATATGAACAATTTTTTTTTTGTTTTTTTTTTTATATCTCTAAAAATTTATATACATACATACATATAATATGCCAATGCATATTATTTGTTCATTTGTTGATAACATAAAATTAAAACGGTAAAATTTTTGTTAGCAGATTTAATATTAATCTTATGTTTGTTTTGTATTTTATATACATACATATGTATGTACTTATCCAATCTATGCCAATGGATATTATTTATTCATTTGTTGATAACATAAAATTAAAACGGTAAAATTTTTGTTAGCAGATTTAATATTAATCTTATGTTTGATTTGTATTTGTTTACAGTTTTTATTATTTTTTACTTCTAATATTATTTTTTGAATGAAAAAAAAATCATGTATCTACATTACAATAATAATAATAATAAATGGATGTATGAATGAATGTACATATATTTTTACGATTTCATTGCTTATAATTATTTTTATTGAATAAAACAAAATGTTATTAAATTATTAGAAGTTATTTTGCTTTGATATAAATTATTATGTAAAAAATCCTATAAATTTTGGCATTGTACTTTTTGTGTAGTGGCGGTCGGTCCTGTGGTGGAGACAGCTGATTTTTTTTTTTTGTAATTTTATTTTAGTTATAAAATGGAATTTTATACGCGTTAAAACTTTTTCGCATTGGTCAGTTTAAATGCGATTTTTTCAATTCATTAAGAAAACGAACGAAAATCGAATTTTTATTCCATCAGAGATGTTAAATAAAATATTGAATTACATCAATATAATAATTTTTATCAGCACTTGATAATTAATTAATTAAAAAAAACTAGAAACAAAATTTTTCTTATGTTTGGTATTTTTTTTTTTTTTTTTTGTGCTCTAAAAATTTGTTAACATTAGTCAGTGTCAGATATAATGACCTGTATAATGACAGTATTAATTAAATTTCTTAAAAATTGTTTATTTTTCTTTTAGTTTTTTTTTTGCGCGTGAATAAAAGTTTTCTGTTTTACTTTAAGAAAATTATATCACTTTACAAATTGAATTATTTAAATGTTTTTTTTTTTGTATTTTTTTTTTAAATAAGTGTTTTTTTTTTTTTGTTTTTCATTTTTAATTGCATTTTTGTTTTGTGAAAATTAACTTAAGTAAAACTTAAAAAAATTGAAAGAAAAATATTATTGTAGTCCTGTTTTTAGCATTAAAATGAAAAATAAAAACGTGCCAGTAATATAAGTAATTTTTATACAAAAAAAAAAAAAATTTAATTAAATTAAGAAAATCCTTAATTTATTTAAATTAGTTTTTTGTTTTTTTTTTTTGTTTAAAATAGGTGATGCTTAAATCACTTAGATTGTTAATTAAATCATTTGAATTAACACCCTTTAATATATAATACAAAATAAATATATAAATACAGCTGCATACAATGTAGATGTAATGTAATGTAATTTAATATCAAATAAAAAATGCAATATGTATAACACTAATTTAAATATAATATATGTATATATGTAATATGTAAATATATATTTACATATACAAAAAAAAAAAGGTGTGAAAAAATATTCATCAAATCCTGGTAATTAATGTATAACGCAATTAAAATTTTACCTTTTAAAGGAGAAAAAAAAAAAAAATTATATTACAATATTATAAAATAAAAAATGAAAAATTAAATTTCAATATATGGCATCCAATTAAAAATGTTTGTATATGTATTATTAAAAACATAAACAAAAAAAAAAAAATTAATTGAATGTAGAGTTGTCGTAAAAAACACATAATTTCAAATATTCAATATTTCATTTATTACATAATTTTATTGATTTTGATAAAATATTTTCAAAAGTAAAGGAATGTTAAAAAATAATATTCTTTAGAAAAAAAAAAAAATTTAATTTATTGTGAAAAATTGAAATTTTAATTATTAACGTATATTTAAGCACTAATTTTACATTTCATTGTTTCTGTTAAGATAATCAAAAATTCATAAAAATTTAAGTTTTCTAATTTTTGATTTTTGATGAATTTTTCATGATTGAAATTATGATTATACCCTTACGATAGTCTCGTGTACATTAAAATTGTTCCTCCGTTTTTTCTAAGTCTTTCTAAATAACTCAAAAGTAAACATAATAATTCGTAAACTTCTTATAGGTGTACCTAAATTTTTTGTCTGGTGGGTTACAAAAAAAAAAAAAAAAATATTGCCTTGAATATAAGTTATCGAAATTAAAACAAGACATAATTAATTTATACCCTATTTAAATTACTTTAAAACAATAATTAAGCAAATGTATTAAATGTTAAGTATATCAAGTCTTTAATATAGAAGGAAGCGTAACCTGGTTTTTTAATGAAACTCAATATTTTTTCGATATATTTTATGAATCGTTTGCCTATTAGGCATATTGATAGCTAACACTAATCATTTTAATAAATCATACATTCAATCATTTTTTTTTATAGTTAAACTGATCTGACTTTATATGACCTGATTATCCTTTCAATTCGACTAAAATTCGACCTTTTCCACTTGAATGAGTCAGATATGTTTATTTGAATTTTAAATATTAATTTTTTTTTGACTGAATTTTTCAAATTGTTTAAATTAATCTTTTTGTGAATGTTTTGACTCCTCCAATAAATGATACCTAATTTTTGTTTTTTTCATGTTGCAAAGTTTGTTTTTATTTTATTATTTTATTAATTATAGAAGTTCATTTACGAATCAAGAAAATTTTTCACTATAGAAAACAGTATTGTAAACAATACCAAATTTTTAAATTAAATTTTCTTTTTAAAGGGGCCGTCTGCACCTTTTATAGGTATATTTATTATACTAAATAAAAATTATAAAAAAATACAAAAAATATTTCATTTTATGCTCGCTATATAAAAAAAAACTTATATATATATTTTTCAAATCTAAATTGTTTCTTATTTCAGGGTAGGTATAATTAAAATAATTTAATTTCAAATTTAAAAAAAAATCTTCTGCTCTTATAGATTGAATTAAGCAATACGACTTTATTATACGTATACCTACATTTAATGTACACGTTTTATATAAACTAATTTTTTTTTTTTTTTTTTTTTTTATTCCTTGTAATATTATTTTTATTTTATAAATAAATAATTAATTGATTTCAATAAAAAAAAATTCTATTTAAAAATGTTAGATTCATTATTATTGTTAATTAATTCATTACACAAAATAAAAAAAAAAAAAATTAAATTTTATACCCTTAGGAAAATTTTTTTCATATACCAATAATTTGTTTTAATTATTCAATCAAATTTATAAAATATTTACATTTTTTCTAAACTTTATGTATGCAACTATTTCAACTTTTAAAAGTGCCAATTTAAAAAAAAAACTATTCAACATTATAAAAAAAAAAAAGAAAAACAAAAATTTTTTATCATATTGAACTTTGACGCCTGTACTTTATTAAAAAGAAAAAAACAAAAAAAAATAAAATCGATTAATAAAAATATATAAATTCGATTTAAAAAACAAAAAAAAAAATATTAAAAAAACAATCAACATTTTAATTATTATTTCTTTTTCTCTTTATTTGAGTTTTTTACTGCGTAAAATTATTTTTAAAAAAGAAAACATAAATTATAAAAACACAAAAAAAAAACAAGCAACATTTTCTATGTTCAAAAATTAACGAAAAAAAAAAAAAATTGTATATAACATATTATTATATACATGTATAATGTTGTGACACAAAATTTTATTAACTTACAAATATTAACTGTTTATATTATGACAAATTCTCTAAATACTTGTAGATATTGTATATTATATTATATGATATTTTAAAACTATAATCTAATAAATAATTTATTTTTGTATTTAAATTACATAATTACATCAAAAAAAAAAAAAAAAAATAATAAAAATAATAATATGTAATTATGTGAACAATACAAATATTAATGATTCTCAGCAATAAAAAAAAAAAAATTTTAATTTCCTTTTTTTTTTTTTTTTGCGTTTTTGTATTTTTTATTGTTATTATTATTATTTTTTTTTTTTTTTTACTATATCTACTATTTATCTATTTATTATTATTTTTGTTATTATTTAAAATTGTTTTTTTTTTTTAGTGAAGGCAAATATGTTCTGACTTAATAATGTTGCACAAATTTACACTAAATCAATTAAAATGTATACAGATGCATACATAATAAAAATATGCTTTTTATTTTGAAATTATTATATGCATATTAAATTGTAAAAATATAATTAGCTCATTTCATATACGTTTGTTAAATTGTTAAATAAAAAAAAAAATAAAAAAACAAAAAAAAATGTTTTTTCTGAAAAAATATAAAATAGAAAACATATTAGAAAAAAAAAAATATATTATTATTATAGCCAATATGTATATAGAAAAATATCATCAATTCTCACGAGGAAATGTACATAATTAAATTTATATTATTTTATTTATATTTTTATTATTGTTATTTGTATTGAATTGTTTTGTTATGTTAAATATTAAATTTAATTGTTTTTATATTTTTTATTGTTTTATTGTACCTATATGTATTTAATTTTCTATTGAATTTATTTTTATTTTTTTAAATTTTCTATTTTCCGGTATTATATACTTACTATTCCTACCTTAATATTTTATAAATATTTTATTTGGAGTTTTAATAAATTTTTATTTTTTTTTTTGTATTTGCTGTCAATCTAATTTATTGTTGTTCGTTTTTAAAACGAATAAATTTTGAAATATTACTATTTTAGTTGAGTTTGTGGGGTAAGTTGAATATTCTTTTAAAATAAACTAACGGTATAAATATAATTTAATGTCAAATTAAATATTATATATTATGTATGTTTCTATGGATATTATACACAAGAAGACAAGATCTTGCCTATTATAGACAAGATCTTGCCAACATATAAAAATAAAAAATTTTTTTTCCATTTCTATAATAAACAACACATATTTCATAGAAATTATGCTGGCAATGATCTTATTTCTTATCTATTTAATAAGAACAAATAAATTTAGGAAATATTATCAGAGACATAAACCTTTTATTAAAAGTAGAAAACTTTTAGATTTTTTACTCTTTAAAAAAAGTACATTTTCAATATATGTATGTAATGCATGTAAATAAGAGTTTAAAAGAAAATTTTTAAATTTGTTTTTTTTTTTATAGCCATGTATACATTATGATATGATGTATGATGGCCGTAGCATCGAATGCACGATTTAAATGACTTAAAAGTAATTTTGTTAAATATGTATTAAATAGAAATGTTGATATGATATATTCGAAAATATTTAAAATTTTATTTTAATATAAAATTCGGCATGATATTCCGGCAATTAATATTATTAGCCATGGAAGAAAATATAACATTTTATTACAGTCATATTCTTTTAAATTTCTTAGTATTTATGAATTTTGTCAGCAAAAAGGTGAAGATGATTTAACTTGTTGACGTGAGCTGAAAAAATCGCGACGGTGTTTTTTAATTGATTATAAAATTTTTTAAAACAACTGTCAGAAAACAGCGCATGAGCATTTATTTTAATTATATAATGTTTATCTCTGATATAAAGTATCATTATTTTTTTGCAAATTACAACCATAATGACAAAATATATTATGTGTTCGTTTCAAACAATAATTTTTCAAATGATACCTTCTCTATTGATTAACAGTTTTTTACTGGTGCTGATGAAAAAATTTAACTTTTAAAGAGGTCATGCTCTAATACGATAACGTAAATGTATTTGAGTCTACTGTGCAATTGCACAGGGGTTTTCCGAGTTTTTTACATTAAAATATAGGTATAATAATATAGTATAGAGATGAATCATTTTATTTTGTTCTCTTGCAAAGTTATAATATAATTATTCTAGATTTTACAGAATAATTTAAAATATATTTAACGGTAACTTGCATTACGTTACAATTATTTTCTTTATTATTTTTAATTTTGTAGTAGAATTAATTACAATTTATATAAATGTATAAAGGAAAAAAAAAACTTATAATTCGTGTTTTTTTTTTATTTTTTGTTCAAAATAACAAAAACAATTAGGAAATTAATTTTTAGTTTATTATATTTTAAGATTTTTGTTTTTATTTGTAAATTTTTAATTTATCTATTTATTTATTTATTATGATTTTTAATTTATATTGCATTGCGTAAATAGTTTAGAAAATAATAATGACAAAAAAAAATTTCAAGCAAGTTTATACAATATATTATTATTTTATGATTTGTTTATTATTTATATAGACTTTAATTAACAAAAAAAAAAAAAAAAAATAATATACCTTGTTACAAATATTTCCAAATTAAATTATTTTTTAATATAATTTTGTTTTTACTGTAGTTTTTAGTTTAAATTTTAAAACTATTCAAATAAATAAATTCATTTAGATTTTGATGCATATCATAAATATTATATATTATATATAGTGATATAAATATTATATCAGGGGCCTCGGTGGCCTAGTGGGTAAGAGCGTATAAAACACGCTGCAAACACCGAAGGAGTATGGGTTCGAATCCCACACACGTCGTAAGAGTTATTCCCCCTTACGACATTTACAGCCACGCCTGAACAGGAAAGGCTGTGTAATTTCCTGTCCACATTTATGTGGCAGAGAAATACATTAAAAAAAAATATATATATATTATATCATATTATTTAAATCTATTGGAAAGATCAGAGGCAGGTGTCAAAGAAGGGTATATCCAGTTGGAGAAAACAGCTATAGAATTGGGTTTGAAGATAAGTATCGATAAGATAAAAATAGTAATGATATTCAGACGTAACCAACAAGAGAAATAAAATATTACTTTTAGTGATAAGAACGTAGAAGTAATAAAAAGTTCTAATTTTCTAGGGCCCGAGATAACAAACACAAATAATGAAACATCAGTTGTAACTCGAGGGATAAACAAAGCAAACAATTATGCTTATACTACACTGTGTTGAAGATAATAAGATTTTTAGAAGTGAACAGAATAAGTAAACTTTAACTGTACAAATTTCTTATCAGACCGGTGTTGTGTTATGGTAGTGAAAAATGGATAATCATCTAAGCGACGGCAAGCCTACTGGCCCGTTTTGAAAGAAAAATACTTCAATAGATTATTGGGTCAATTAACGACAGAAAATTTACAATGCGGCACAACGCAGAGCTAGGCAATATATATACCGTCAGCGATCTTGTAATATACATCAAGCTATAACGTCTTAATGGGCCGGTCACATACAGCTTATAAGATTCCTGCTCTTTAAAGAAAGTATTGAACGGAAAGCTATATAGAAAAAGACCAATATATCAATGGATTGATGTAGTCGAACTAGACACTTATTGTTTAAAATTAATGCTCCAAGAGCAAAACTGGAAAACTGCTGTTCAAAATCGAATGAATTGGAAGAGAATGATTAAATAAGTCAAGGCTCGACAGCAGACAATGGCTCGAATGCATAAAAGTGAGCTTGAACTCAAATCACATTTTTTCAAACAAAAAGTACGCTTCAACTCATATTTTTGTTTGGAAAAGTGAGGTTTGAGTTCAAGCTCAGTTTTATGCATTCCACCCAATAGCGCCATAGAAGAGGAAGAAGATATAATAATATTATAAAATATGTAATTAACAAAAAAAAAAAGTATTTAAATTAAAATTAAATAACAGACTAAAATTTCAATAGTTATAAATATGCACAATTACGTTTTATTTTAATCCTAATTAAAAATAAAAAATTTTTAAGATTAGTCTTCTAATAATTTTTGTTTTTTTACTATAATACCGATAACATCCTTTAAAATTGTTAAATTATAAAAGTTTAAAATTATGCAAATAATTGAAATCTAGATTTGATTAATAATCCCTTTAGGTTTTTAACCTTCAGTAATAAAAAAAAATAAATATATATTTATATACAAATTTACCAAAAAAAAACCGAAAAAAAAATTTATTTAAATAATTGAATAATTCTTGTAAAAAAAAAAGAAAAATTTATTTTTCAATCTCATACCGCACAATGCGCGCACATTTCCTAAAGGATTAATTAAATAAAAAAAAACCAAAAAAAAAAAAAACAACAAAAAAAACTGAAATTATAGCCATTTTATTTTAATTAGATGTTTTTATTTTAGTTTTCTTTTCTTATTTTCACAAAAATAAAAAAAAAATTATTTCGGTAATTTAATACCTTAAATTTATTTTATTTTTGTTGTTTTTTGTTCTCTATGGGTTTTTTTTTTACACAATTAATATTAATATATACATATACATATACATATTATATAATTTATGACGATATTTTAAATGGAAAATCAATTTAAGCAAAAAAAAAAAAAAAAAACTAAAATAAAACAAATAAAATGAATTAAAATTAAAATTTAAATAATAATAAATATCAATTAACAAATTTTACCTATAGGCCATTCGAACTTGAGTTTTATTTTGATACCAAATTAATTGAGCTGGTGGATTACCACCACGACTTCTACAAACTAATTCAACTTGTTGCCCTCGTCTTAATGTTTCTCCTTGTGTATAACCTTCAATATATGGAGGTCCTGGAGGATCTGTAATAATAAAAAAAAAAAAACAACAAATAATTACAAATTAAATAAATATCAAAAAGAAATTTAATAATAATCATTAATAGCTGTGTAATTTAATATTAATTTAAATTAATTTTTAATAAAAAAGGATTACATATTTATTTTTTATTTTTCTGTGTAATATAAAAGCATATGGTTGTATGTATGTATATTAGCTGATTTTTTTTTTTTATTTTTTTTGAATTTTAATTTGCGTTTTATAGAATTAATTCAATTAAAGACAAAAAAAAAAAAAATTGAAGTAAGTTTAATATTGGTTTATACATATATACATTCTTATATTAATAAATTATAATTGAATTAAAAAGAATTTAATTTTAAATAATAAGTAGAAAATGAAAATTAATTTTAATTGTAAATTAATATCATTTATTTTAACTGTAATTTATTTTATTTTCAAAATAACGATTTTTGTTTTATACATCATTAACAAAGTTAAGTGAAAATCGAAAGATTATTAGAAATTAACAAACTAATTACGAGCATTTTAAAAATACTTTCAAAATTTATTTAGTTTTCTAATTTATTTTATGTTGCTATCGAAATAATGTTGTTTATAATATTGTTGCCACCAAAATTTTATTGTGTGTCTACACAATACATAATTGCTTAAGTAGTATTATAATGGTGCATGTGAACGATTTCAAAATGATAAAAGTTATCGGTTAGAGAATTTAATTTAATAAAAATGATTTTTTATGAACATTTTTATATCTTAAAATCAAAAATTTCTTAAAATTATGACTTTTTCTTATATTCAAATGTAAAATTTGACTTTCATTTCAAAAACAAAAAAAAAAATTATCTGAACAAATTTAACTGAAATTGACAAGGATAAATCATTGTTAACATTTCTATTTTATTACATGGTATATAATTTTTAGAATGCAGAATGCTTTTAAATATTAAATTAATTTACAAAAAAAAATATGCATATATTATAAACTATATATATGTATATATAAATTAACATTCATACAACAGGCATAAGTACAATGTTTACAATGTTATTATTTATATTGTTATAATCATTCAGAAAAATAAAACAAATATAGAAGACATCAGATTCACAGTTATGATTAAAAAAAAAAAAAAATTTTTTTTTTTTTTTTTTTTGTTATTACATATTTATTTTTTGTCATGAACAACAATTTAACGGTAAATAGCAATAGCAATTAATTTTTCGCGAAAAATCCTTATCAAATTTTTTTTATTTCCATTATCAATATTATCAATATCATCATCATTATAATTACAATTAATATTATTAATTTTACTGTATTTTTTTTTTTTTTTTTTTTTACAGATATTATTACTATTATTACGCATTGTACCAATTAACCATTCAGCCAGAAGCAGTTGTGTTGCGGTCATTTATACATTCATATAATATATAAAAAAAAAAGGAAAATTATAAATTGTTTTATTACTGGCTTTTCTCTGTTTAATAAATCAATGTTTTTAACAATCAATTTTTCCAATAGTTTTTTTTTTTTTTTTTTTTTCATTTTAATTTTAAATTTTATTATTACTATTATTATTTTTGTTTTTAAATTTTATTATTATAATTTTTTATTTCCTTCACTAATAAGGCAAAACAAAAAAAACAAAAAAAAAAACAGAAAAAAAAAGGAATAACAATCAGATTATAAAGTTTTTATATATATATAAAGTAATTGTTTCATATTTGGGTATTAAATTAAATGTTTATGGAGGTCTTGCAACAGAAAAAAAAAAAAAAATTATAATAATATTGTATTATAAAAAAAGAAAGTAACAAAATGCAAAACAAAAAAAAGAATAATAAAAAATAAAAATGAGCGACAAATAAAAAATGACAAAAAAAAAAAAAAAAGTAAGTTTTCAAAAAATAGTTAATGTATATTAGTTTGGAGGTTTCCAGAAATGAACGGGAATATTAAATATATATGTAAGGATATATTATATATATATTATATTGTATAATATGTAACAGAAATTTAATCTGTAATAATTGTAATTTATTTATTTATGATTTGTTTTTTTTTTTTTTTTTTTTTAAATAAATTTAAACTTATTATTTTGCATTTAAAATAAATTTTTTAAAAAGAAATTATTAAAATATAAAATTAATTATAATATTCATTTACAGATGATTTATTTTTTATTTTATTTTTATTTTTATTTTTTTTTTTTTGAATTATGCAACAATTTTATACACTTAATATAAAAATATATGAAATATTTACTTTAAGTTACATATTTTAGATGATGTGGATGTCTGAAACATCTTAAACAAATTAAGAATCGGGATTTATTATATTTAATAAATAATAATAACAGATATCTACATTCATTAAACATTCTATTGAATACAACATCTTGAAAATGGATGGGATTATAATAATCTTATTATATTTAACAATTTTTTTTTTTTTTTAAGTTATTTTATTCTACAATATGGATTAGAAGTATATTATTAGCATCAAAATAACTTTAAAGAGTAATTTTTCGACTTAAAGAGAGTTTTTTTTTCTTTTTTGTAATATGAAGAGCAAAACTTAAGAGATAGCTAACGGGATTATCTTAAAACTTTATTTTGTTCAGATTGAAGCAA
Source organism: Poecilobothrus nobilitatus (assembly GCA_947095535.1). Taxonomy (NCBI): domain Eukaryota; kingdom Metazoa; phylum Arthropoda; class Insecta; order Diptera; family Dolichopodidae; genus Poecilobothrus; species Poecilobothrus nobilitatus. Next base: position 28,660,911 of record OX352773.1, on the reverse strand, counting down.
AAAAAAAAAAAAAACAAAAGAAAAAAAAACTTTAAGTTGATAAAATGTTAAACATTGCATATAAAATTTAAAAATAGAATAATTTGCAAAAAAAAAAAATATAAAATGTAGAAGAAATGAGGAATATATAGTTTAGAGCTGACTTTGTCAACTTTAGGATATCTGTGTAAATAAAATATATAGGTGTTGTTTCGATAAAATTTCATCAACTTTAAAAAATTTCAGATATATTATATTAATTAACTATCGAAATATACCTGTACACTGAACCAATCTAATTTTACAAAAGTTATTGCCATAAAATTTGATTATTTTTTGTTTTTTTTTTTTTTAATTTTAGCTTAATTAAGACTAAGATATGAGGACATAAATTTTATAATTGTATGACAGCTATCCAAATTTGTTATATTTGACCATATCAAATTTGACAAATGTCTTTGTCATAAAACTTAACAAATCTTGACAATTCGACAAATGTGATAACAATTTTTCAGATACCTACCTAGCTTATTTATAAGCACTGAGTTATGCTCATAAAAAAAATGTATGACAGCTAATCGAACCTAGCGGCGAAATTATTCAATGTCAATATCGCAAAGTGGCATTTATATGCAAATGAAAAGGTAAAAATTCCTAAATACTAGCACCATTAATTTTTGAAGCATCTTGCGTAGGGTTGGCCCATAAACACAAGTAGGTAGATAAATCGACTCACAATTCGATACTGGGCTGCAGTATTTTTCCATATCTTTATTTTACTTTTTTTCACGTGTCACAAACATGATGGAAAATTTATTATACCCTTATAGAACTACATTCGTATGGCGGGTATAGTAATGCCACTTAAATTTTTCTATGCAGTGACAAAGTTTTATTTTAAAATTCTAAAAATTTCCAGACAGTTTTTATTTTTGATCGGTTTATCGTCAACCAGAATCCTTTGATGAATAACGACGTTTAATGAATTCGAAAAAAAAAACAAAATTTTCGATCCTTATAATTGGTATTAAATCAAATATAACTGATGTTTATAAAATGAATCTGTTGACTAAAATGGATTTTTAAATAAAGAAAACTTAAAAAGAGATTTTTCTAAGTGAAATAGATTTAAAAATATTTAAAGAGATCGTCAAGCATTAGCAATCAACTATTCTAAGTTTTATATAAAAATATAATTTACTCTTTTTTTTTTTTTATTTTATTTTTAATTCATTATTTAATTTTTTTTTTTATTATAATTCTAAAACAAAACTTAAAACTGAATTCTTATATACAATTTTATTTACATATTTACATGGCTGTGCAATAGCTTGCTCTCACATTTTGTTTTGTATCGTTATTTATTTATTTATTTTTATTAATATTACATACATAAATGTAATACAATATTATTCAACCATCGGCTACTAAGACCATTATAGGTTTTTATACTATTATTAAATTATATACTAATATTATTTATTTTGTTTATATAATATACTATATATTTACATTATATTTGGTCGTAGGGGGGTACGTAAAGAAAAAACACTTATGACCTGTGCAGGGATCGAATCCACACTCCTTCGGTTAATACGCCACACGCCTACCAACTAGGCTACCGAAGCCCTAGCCCTGGCCCTGGCTATCGTTATTTGTATCGATTTTGTTGAAAAAAATAAAATTGCATACTTATAGGCTATAATATTGGGCGATTCTATATTGTTCTTATTCTACAATAGCCAAGATAGTAGTTTTCTTCATTTCTTCTATTAAGTTTAAAATACAATGGAAATATGTAGCTATATTAATCATAGCAAATAACTTTTCCATTTTCAGATAATAAAAATTTGAATAATTCTCAGAGGAACAAAAAAAAAATGTACATAAAATTTATAATTTATAAGTTTTTGAAATTTTCTTTTTTTGTAGTATCTTGTTTCATTTTTTTTTTTTTTTGTTTATTATTTTTATATTACTGAAAAAAAAAGCAATTTAAAATTAAAATTATTTAAGTTTTTTATTTAAACAAAAAAGAATAATATAATTAAATTCCCACCCATGTCTGTTTAAATTTAAAAATTTTCTATATTATGGGAAAACGAACCAGTCACTTGTTCTTAAAAAAAAAAAAAATACAGAAAATATAAAAAAAATATAAAAAAAAAAACTTTCAATTTTAATTTTTTCAAGCGTAAAATGTTCATCATCAGTTAGTTCCTAGCCATATATATTTTTTGAGTAAAACTGCTTCATCTGCTACAAAAACTGAAAAATAGGAAAAAACAAAACACAAAAACCCTAAATAGGTATAAATTATAATGATATACAAGAGTAATAGTATTTTTTTATATTTTCACCTAAAGAAGACTGAGTAGAATGCAAATATGTATAAATTTAGTCTTATTATTTTATATATAAATATATATATATATATATACATATAGTAGTTAACATTTGAAGCGTGTTAAAAACACAATCAGTAGAATAATTAACAATAGGTAAATATTAAAAGAAAAATTCACGTAATTTAAATATACAACCAACATTATTTGTATACATATTTTTATATATATATATAAACATTTATACTCAAGTGTATTTAAATAAATAGATAGATAGGTAGATAAATTAGAAATTGTTAAAAATTACCTTAAGGTTAGAAAAAAAAAAAAAACATCAGTAAAAAAAAACTGAACCATCATCAACAATTCTACAATAAAATTTATTTTTGAAAATTCTAAAAAACATGCGGAGCTCATTATCCTAAGACAATCTGTTACAATAAAAAAAAAATGTTTTTCTGTTTTTTATTTAATTCTATTTATTTTGTTCTTGTTTTGTTTTTTTTTTTATTTGTTACCAATGTATTTATTTTTGTCTCATTATATAGCTATATAAATGTATATATGAATATTTTTTTTTTAATTTTATACTAAAGAACTATTCTAATCGTACACAAAATTTCAAATTATCCTAAAAATATATAAAAACAAGTAAATGTAACAGTAAGCCGATGCAACCGACTTATCAATACCCTACACCTGAATAATTCGAATTAAATTAAAAATCCATAAGTTTTTTTGGCAGCTGCTTGAACTTCTTCCCTTTTCTGTCTTATTCAACTTGAATTTCAGGAACGTAAAAGAGGCATCCTCTTGAAATATGATTGGCACCCTTGTAAAAAATTTTAAGTTTCTATCATTATTAATTTCGAAGATTGTTAGTCCTTGGGAGGTGTGTGTCAGGTACCCGAATTGCCACTCCAATTCATCAAATCCATCTCAGAGACATAAAGAAAACATGTCAGAACACCGTTGTACTAAATTTAAGGGTTCTACTTTTGTTGGTTTTGTAAATATGCTCGTTTGCTCTTGTGCTCTTCCGGAAGTTTCCAAAATACGAACCCATAATTCAAATTCTTTCAAATGTCAGTTTCCAATTTTACAGAAAAGGAAACAAAACAGAACACCTTTGTACTAAAAATTAAAGTTCTATCTTTGTTGGTTGTGGAGATATACTCGTTTGCTCTGGGGCTCGTCCGAAAGCTTTCCAGATTTGAACCCATGGACCAAATCCTCTTAAATTTCAGAAACATAAATCAAACATGAAGGAACACCATTCTGCCTAATTTAAAGATTATATCTTTGTTGCTTTTGGAGATAATATCATTTGCTCTGAGGCTCGTTCGGAAGCTTCCAAAATCCGAACCCAAGGACCAAATCCTCTCAAATTTCAGAGACCTAAATTAAACGGGAAGGAACATAATTGTAAAAAATTTAAAGGTTCTATCTATGTTGGTTTTGGAGATAATCTCGTTTGCTCCGGAATCAATCGGAAGCTTCCAGAATCCGAACCCATGGACGGATTTTATCCAGATTCGAACTTAGCCTTCCTATCGTAATTGGTAACCTACTATATAAATTTCATCAAGATAGCTTCATTAGTTTTTAAGTTATCGTGTAAACGGACGGCCGGACGGACATCGTTAAATCGACTCAGGAAGTGATCCTGATTCAGAATATATATACATGTCCATATCTAACTCGCTTCCTTTTGGTGGTTACAAACACCATACCAAAGTTAATATACCCTATAATTTAGGTGTAGGGTATAATAACAATAGGTTAGGTATCCCTTTTAGAAAATAAATACAATAAAAGTACTAAATTTTAATTGGAAAATATCTATACTAGTGATATACTTTAAAAATATAATTGATTTGAAATTTTTATAATTGATATTAAGTTTACTTTTATTTATTATTAATTCAATTAAATCGTTTCTACGTATAGTTCTTAGTTACAACAATATAGCAAAACCTTAAGATTTTCCATTTTATATAAGAATTTTATAATTATAACATTTAAATTTCACCTCGAATATATGTATATTCAAATTTTAGTAGACTCTACCATTTAATATTATTTACATTTTATCTTAAGATATAAATTTTCTAATTAAGAATATAACTTATATCTTAGGGAAATTTTATTCTTTTAGAAATTTTTTTATTGGGCAGAAATTACAAACAGGGAAAAAAGTCAAAGGTAAACCGTAAAATTGCGACTTAAAGAAAAAGTTTAAAATCGTAAAGAAGGAGTTGGGTATGGAAATTTAGATAGATTATTTCAATTTATTCGATTATTTTAACTTGAAGCCCTAACAATAATCAGTGACGGAACAAAAATATTGTTTTAAGCAAAAACAAAAAAAAAAACTTAAAGTGTTTTAAATTTTTTTTTTCCAGTTTTTCAAACTATAGAAAAAAAAAAAAAAAAAAAGTGTATGAAATTAACTGAAATGTAAAACACCAATACAAAGTACAATAAAAAATATTTAAAAATTATATTCCTGCTTCGGCCCGATTCTAATAAAATCAAATAAATATCTAGATTTTCTCTTTTTTTTTTCTCTATTTTTGTTTTTTTTTTTCATGTAGTTTGGGGTTCCTAACAAAATTTAACACTCAAATATATAAAAAGTATTTTAATTTTTTGTTATGTTTGTGTTCTTTTTTGTTTGCTGTTTACTTTATTTTTGTTTGTTTGTTGTTAATATTCTGTTTCTATTTTAGTACTTTTTAGATTTTGGTACTTTTGTTTTATGTGTTTTTACTGTTATTGAAGTTTGTTTTTTGTTTTATGGTTTGAAATTGGACTAATAGGAGCTTCCGAATAACACATACATTTGTACATACATTAACAAACAAAATTAACAAGCATTTGTATATATGTATAATTATGCATATGTATATATCTTTGTTTGAACATTATATATATAAACACATATTCAAATATAATATATAACAATATGCTTGTGTTTACAATTGTATTTACAGTTGTTTGTCTAATAGTTCTTTTTTTTTTTTGCTTTTTAAAAAAAAAGCATATTAAAGTTGAATGGTAATGAGATGTAGAATGAATTAGAAGCGACAAAAAAAACAAAACAAAAAGAAAGAGATAAAAATGTATTAAAAGTAAAAAAAAAAAAAAAAATTAAAAAATAAAAGAAAATTAAATAAAATTTTACTTTATTCAGAAAAATAAACACAACAACGATAAAAAAATGTGTTATTTTTGTCCATTTTTTTGTTTTTGTTTTATTTTGTTAAATTATAAAATGAGGTCTTGTAAATAAAATTAATTATAAAATTCAATTTTATGTATTGTGTAATAAAATTAAATGAAATATATGTATATTATATATTATACATATTTAAACATACTTATATATTATATATGGATAGAAAAAAAAATTTTTTTCTAAGTATCCTGTACAGGGTAACTTTTGTAAAATCTGTTTGCTTGGATTGGTGGGCTGGATATATTCGACTTCATTAAGTATGATTGCTTGAATCCTGCCTTATGATTATTGGAAATGGAGTATTCTTTTGCTTTAAAAATAAAAAAAAAACTGAATACTTTATGAAACAAATAAGTGATATTTAACTATAGTGATCTTGCAATAACCTTGAAAAAACTACTTATTCTTAAAAAGTCGGTAAATAATGCTAAAAAAAATTTGTATTTAGCAATTTTAACACTTAGTGCTAAATAACATAATGAATTCGATTAAAACAGTATTGATATCATAAATTTTTTTAAATCATTCTATAATTGAAATCACTCTGTTTTTTTATGTATATAAATTTACGGTACATTACATTTTTGTATAATTAAAATAAATATATTTTTTTTTTTCAACTTAATAACAAAAAACAAAAGAAAAAAAAAAATAATCTCAAAAAAAAAAACATAATTTTTAATTGCTATATTTTTGTTTTTGTTTTCAATTGCTTTTATTGTTTTTGTTTTTGATTTTTACCATTTAATAAAATCCTTAATTAATTAGGTACATTTACAGAAGCAGTACAATTCTGTACTTTACTTTGATTGTTGATCTTTAGTAAAAATATCTTTGGAAAAAATGTCAAAAAAAAAAAAAAAATTCTACAATTAAATATTTAATTGTGGTATAATTAATTACAGTATTCAAATTATCGGGGTGGTGGTAAAAGTATTACAAGATAAAACAAAATTATCAATTCAAAGTTTTATTAACCTTAAAAAAAAAAGGATTTTTGTGATCACAAAATTAATTTTTCTTGAAAAGTTACACAAATATCGTAAGGACTAGTTCAGTTGACTGTTTATTGATGTCAAAAATATTCAAAATAACAAAATTTATTATAACAGAACGTTTATTAAACATAAAAAAAAAAAACTATTATGAAGCGAAATTATGCTGCTTTTGTAATTGATTAAAAATAATTGAAATTATTTTAGGTGCAATTTTATATTGTCAGAGGAGAGAACTTTAAAAAAGTAAACAATAAACTTTTTAAACAAGTTTTATTGATTGGTAACATGGAAAATCATGTTCATCCTTACAATCGATTACATAGATATAATTAATTTTTTTTTGTTTAAATTACTCTATTAAATAAAAAATTGGGTCACTGTAATTAAAAGCATAAAATTTCAGTAAAACAAGAGAATTTTCCATTTAAAATAGAATAATAGTAAAGATTTACCTGGAAATATTATATAGTATAGACTACACCCAGAGTATAGAAATTGAAGCAAAAAAAAATTAATTTCATAAAGTACGTATGATCTACCTATGGTAATTTCAAATGTTCAATCTTTAGACATTACTCGCGCTAATCTAACAGAAAGCGACAATAATAGTTTGTAAAAACAATTATTTTTACATATTATATAATATAACTGGACACTTTGTTGTATATTATGTAAATTCAAATAAAGCAAAAAAAAAAAAGAATTTCCCAAAGAAGAAAATCTTTCATTTTGGCAACGACTGCCATACAAAATAAAGAGAATAAAATTTTAAATTTTATTTTTCAAAAACATTAATTATCTACTAATTTTCACTTATAATTAAAAAAAAAAAAAATCTAAAAACAATTAACAACAAATTACTAGAATCTGCATATACATATAACATGAAAATTTAATTAAAATCTTTTCTTTTCTTTTTTCCTCTTTAAAAACATTTTTCATATCTTCTTTTCTATTGATTTTTCTAATAAAACATGTGTAAAATTGACATTTTTATTGAATTATTGACTTATTGACAAAAAGAAAATTAACAAAGAATATTTAGAAATTTTTCATTGTAATTTAAATGATATTTTAAACAAAAAAAAAAAAAACTAAGAACATAATTTTAATTCTGATTAGAACAAAATGATGATATTGATTGATATAAAATTCAATCAACCAACCATCAACCACCAATATTGTTAACTGACCAATCATTATTAAAGACCATCATATAGTTTTAACTGGTAAATTTTAATAAAATATCAAATTTTAATTGAATCAGTTTACTTAATAATCAACATACACACACATATAATAACATACACATAAACATAATAATATATATATAAGCATCTGTATACGCACATATATATGTATATGTTAATTTTCTTTATAAAATGTAAACTTAATTAAAATGACACTTCAGACGAAAGAGAAATAAATGAAAGAACATCATCAAATAATAATTATTAATTCCTTTCAATATCCTTTCATCCAGAAGATTTCATTCGCAGATTGACTTTATTTTATTTTTTATTTTTTTTGGTTGTTTTTCTTGTTTTTTTTTCTTGTTATATTTTTGCTTTTTGTTAGGTCATTTTTGTTTTGACCGTTATTATATATGTATATTTATATATATATATATATCCTGTTTTAATATATACCTCTTTCTAATATTGTTTCCTTTTAGATTGACAAATGAATGAATAAAATATATATATGTTTCACTATATTTGATTTCCTTTTATTATATTATTGTTTTGCAGTAACGTTTCTATTAATTTTCATCTTCGACCTCTATTTTTAACAATCATTCCACAAATTCTTTTCATCCTATCAATTTTTTGAATAATTTTTCAAATAATTTCAAGTTTTTGAACTTTAATTTACATCATTATAACTCACTAACGGTAAAATATAATACATTCAATGTACAATGAAACAAATGCATATTATGTTATATGGGAGCACTCCAGTTGACCTAAACCCATTTTTCAAAAAGATATTTGGCATAAAACCAGTTAGCATAAAAAGACATTTAGCAAACTTTCATTTATACTAATTTTGACGCTTCACATAAAATCTTATTGGCAAATGTGACTGACGTTCAGCATAAATTTTTTATAGAAGATATTTTTGTTGTTGATTTCGAAATAATGTTGGTAGTTGTGTTAATGATTATAATGATGATGTGTTAATGATTATAATGCGTGATGAGTATAATGATGTTTATAATTTTGTAGTTAAATTTGTAATTTATATATAGATCTAAGAAAGTTGAAGTTTAAAATTTTTAGGCGAACGTTAATTATTTTTCATATGAAAATATAACCAAAAGTTTTTGTATGAAATAAGTGTACGCATGGATTTATATGTATATGTATTGATTTTATTTTTGATTACAAAATCTGGGATGGGATTCCCCCTTTTCCAAAATATCTATGTAAAAATTATGTGTATATGTGAAAAATTCTGATTAGGAGAGATTTTAGATTTATACGCTTTTTCCAAAATATTTTTATATACATATATGTAAGAGTTTGAATTAGGAGGGATTTTGGAGTTGGTTACAAACTCAGTGTTTCAAATAATTTGTTTAATGGGAGATTTTTGCTAATGCATTTTCTTTTATGAACATATTTCAAAGCAATTAAAATATTCAAATTGTAGAAACATGTATGGAAAAGATAAAATTAGGAAGGATTTTATAGTTGATCTTAAAATCAAGGTTAATTATTGAAACCTTAACGGAGGGGTTTAGCGGGGGTTTTGGTGGCGCAGTAGCTCTCAATATTTTAAATACTTTGTTGTTGAAATATCTTTTAAAAATTTTCAACCCACCTTAATACTTAAATAACAATATCATATAAACAAAAATATAATCTACAAAAAATGTATGTCAAATGTCCCAATTTGATAAAAACATTTTATGCGAAGTGTTCAATTAGGTATAGTATAAATGAAATGTCTTTTTATGCTAATTGCGGTTTTATGTTAAAAGTCTTTTTATACCAACTTTATGCCAAATGTCTTTTTGAGAAATGGATTTATGCTAATTGTCATAGCACCCATATTATATAATCTTGTATAAATCGTGTATAATTTTGTAAATACATATATGTATATGCATTTTTCGTTATTTACAATAATACGAATATATTAATAAACATAATATGTATATACGTACATATATAATATATGAATAATAATATGTAAATGTATTGACCTAAATCAAACCTTAAATTTATGGCTTAGAATTTTATGTTCGGTGACACAACATTAAAAACTAATAATTGATTTTACTGATTGGTTTTTATTTTCATATCTACGTATTAATACCTAAAAGTACATACATAATACAAGTATATAATAAATTATAAAAATACATGTTACACACATAAAAACCAATTATATGTAAAAGTTTGTTTTTTTTTTTTTTTTTTTTTTTCTAAAAGCTTTTATACTTACCATGTAATCATATAAAATTTACAGATAAAATGAAATTTTAATTTAGTTTCCTTTTTTTTGTTTTTTTTTTTTCAATTTTTGGGTTTGGATTTTGTTATTTTAACACATACATGTATATATATGAATATTATCAATAATATATATTTATATAAGCTACTGTAAACATATTGACTGTGTATAATAATTTAATATGTGCACTTGTAATTCCATCTAAATTTGAAACCCCTTTCTTTTTTTTTCTTTTTCATGCAATATATGTACATACATTATATATATACAAATGTTTTACATAAAAAAAAAAATTTTTTTTTTTATTTTTCATTGCAATTAAAATTTAAAACTCATATGTGAATGGCTTAATAGCTTTTTAAGAAATTCATTTTATATATATTTTTTTTTTTTATTTGGTAAATAGGGAATTTTGAATGACAATTAATTTTTGAAATTTTAAATTTAAATAAAAATTAGAAAAATTTTCTATTTTTGAATAAAAAAAAAAAAAAAAAAAACCTACACACATTTTTAATAAGAAAATTCTAAAAAAAAAAATATTTTTTTTTTTTTGTTCCTTTTTTTTGCAAATTAGGTATGCAAAATATCATAAAAAATAGAAAAAAAAAAAAAAACAGAATTCATAGATTTGATATTAAACCACACGTTGTACCTATATAGAATACTAAATTCAGCAGTAGTAGATACTGTTTTTACAGAAAACTTTTATTTTTTTTGTATGCCTAATTTACTGATTTTTGCATAAATTTTCTACATGATTGCATTATACGAGATTCTAATATTCTAAATGTAGGTACAAATATTGAATTAATTATGCAAAATTATTTTAATTTTTTTTTTTATTTTTTTTTTAGGTTTATCAAGATTTTCTGTTTTATTTAGAATAAATAATTTTTATATATACATTATAGATTGTATCGTGTTTTTAGATATGATGTTTGTCGTTATTTAGACACAAATGTTCAGAAATTTATTATTAATATTTAGTATTAAGGTTTTGATTTAAGTTTTAGGCTATATAAGGTAAAGATTTCATGTTAATGATATTGCAATAAAGTTTTCATTTTAAGGAAATTTATTATTAAGATTTCTGGGCTTTCTTTAAGAATATTCAGTATTAAAGCCTCGATTTAGAGCTTAAGCTATCATGTTAATGATATTGAAAAAAAAATTTTCGTTTTTTGATAGGTATCTAATATTAAATTTTTCAAATTTTTGAATATAGGTTTTTTTCTGTTTTTATGAGGCAATAAATGAACCAAGGTGTAAAATTATATGGTTTATTTTTAATCAAGTGTTTTATTGTTAAAATTCTAAAAAAAAATTTTATTGTTCTCTTAAAAAGGATAAGATACTAATAACTGTTTATCAAATTTCCTGTATTTTAATATCTTTATAAATGTTATTTAAAGTATTAAAATTTCTTCCAGGATACAGCCTAATATATTACAAGACAAAACTTGCTCTATTCTTTTACTTAGGCATATTTATTCCCTTTAGCAAGATAAGTTTTCTAAGGTTTTTCTGAACTGTTTTTCACTATATGTATTAGAATGTCTTCTTAATAATTTCTCTAAGTATTTTGGTATTCTCCATCAGAAGAATATTGAAATAAATCAGATAATACTTTTAATTCTGCTTAAGAAATAAGATATTTAATATAAAAGGGCAGGGCAAAAAAAAAAATTTTTTCAGTTCAATGAAATTAGTTTTTCGGTTTTAAATTTTTTTTTTTTATATTGTTACAAATTAAAAAAATTTAAGAAATAAATAAATAAACGATTTTTCCCTATGGAAATTATTATTAAGAACTCTAAGAAATGAATGGAATTGAATTAAATTTTTAGAATTATATCTCCTCTGAGTTTTATAGTCATCGAACAACTTCTAAAGGTTTTTAGTTATTTGTTTTATTTTTTTTCATTTTTTTTCATTTTAAATGTTTAATTTTTTGTCCAGCCATAAATTTCATCATTCCTTTTTAAAGATCATATTTTTTTATTATTTCATTTTGTATGTTTGTTTTGTTTTGTTTTTTTTTTGAAGAATATAAAGTTAATTTGTTATCTTAAATAAATAAATTTTTTTTTTTATTATATTTAACTTAATCACTTCTCAACAATAACCATTTCCCCAATATTCTTTTAATATTTTAAAGGCATATGTTTGTTTATCAAATAATATACATATAAAATATATTATATTATTTATTAAATTTTTGTTCAATATGTTTTTAAGGCAATATTATAAAATAAAAAAAAAAATATTAAAAAAAATAAATAGAAAAATATTTCTACTTTAATGATTTTTAGGCTTTTTTTTTGCCTTAAGAAAAATCAAAAAGAATAAAAAAAAAAGGGGACTCAAAAAAAAATAAAAAATAAAAAAGTATAGCCATTTTAAAATAAATAAAAAACAAATTATTTTCTTTTATTAAATTTTTAAAGTATTTTCATAAAATTTTTTATTTATTAGAGTATAAAATATTATTTTTTTTTTTAGTATTTTCACCTCATGAAATTTTATTGACCTTTCAAAGGGTTATATTATAATAAACAAAACAAAAAAAAAATAAAAATTATTATAAATAAAAGATTAAAAACTAAAATTTAAGAATTTTTTTTTTCCACAAGAATAATTAAAAATGTTTGCTGTAGACTACTTTTAAATTGTTGGAAAATTATAAAATATCCATAATAATTTCAAAAATAATAAATTATTAAAATATGAAAATAATAAATGACCATTTAAAAATAAATTTTTATTAGAAAATTTTTCTATAAACAAATTATTATTATGAAATGTAATACAAAGTGTAATACTTACGAGTATATAAAATTTATATTTAAATATTAGAATTTTTTCTAATAATATTTTCTTCCCTTAAATCTTAATAATATTTAAGAAATATTCAAGAAATTTAATTTAATATGACATGTACTTATGTAAAGTGATTTAATATGAACATATACAGAAAAGATTTTATATAAATGTTTTAACATTTTACTACAGTTTATTTTTCCTATGTATGTTTAACTAAGTTTTGAATTTATTCTTCTAAATAATGAGGATATTTCTTGTTTCCATATATTACACCCTATAAGCCGTATACACCTAATTCTTTGCCATTTTTTTTGCCATCCTAACCTAAAGTTTTCATTTGATATCCAAAATACGAAAGCGGCAAACAAACAAAAAAATAAAAATAGAATTGAATATTGATCAATTAAATTTCGCCGATCTGATGTTTAGTACGAAATGAATATTTCAGGCAAGGATAAAAATAAATCAGTCAAAAAAACTTGTTTTGATGGCTTAAATTAACATAAAGATAGGTATAGATGCGTCTCCATATTTTAGCTCTCCCCTCTTCCTTAATCCTAACTTCCTTCCACCTCTTAAGTTTTAATTTAATAAAATAAAAATATATTTTTAGTTTATTCCCTTAGCCATAAATTTGACAAGGAAGGCTATGTAAATGTCGTAAGAGGAAATTAGAAAATATATTCAAGAAATATTTTTCCGTTTTTAGCACATTTCCAAAAAAATTTTGAAAAAATGTGCTTATTAGTTTCACTCTGTCCGTCCGTCCGTCCGTCTGTTTACAAAACTTCTACACCGTTAAAGATAGAGAAAAAAGTTTTTAACCATGGCTACGTCTCATAAAAAAAATAATTTTGTGGAACAACTTTTTCATGTAGCCCCACCCATTACGGAGCTACAGCCCCTCAAACTTTGAAAAAGCCCTATTTTTAAATGCATATATCTTATGTTCTGCTTAAGATTTGTTCAATCTGAAAACGCCATTCGACAGGTATTTTTTTTAACTTTGTAAATTAATATCAAAATTATACAATTTTTTTAAATTTAGTATTTAAATTTACCGTTATGTGAAAACCAAATTTTGCATGATTTTTCTACTTTCATAACTTCGGTACGCTTCTAGAAAGAGCCTTGAAATTTTGAGACAAGAAAGAACTTTTAGAATTAGTATAAGTTTCCTCAGAAAATTTTTTGGTAGCACCCCATCTTTAAGAGTTATAACGCCTCTAAAATTGAAAATTTGCTATTTTTAGACACCTGTAACTTAGGCACCTGTAAAAATTTTTCTTCGGCAAGACATGAAAATTAAAGGTTCAATAATATATTTTTACGTGTGTTAACGGGTTTTCTTAGTTATAAAGGATTCCGGACTTACGGCCCCTCAAAATTTCGAAAATGTCATATTTTTCACGTTTTTTCTTATTACATGAAATTTTCAAATTTTTGTGCAAATCACACTTCTAAACAGTTTTTATTGAGTTTTGGAAGTGTGCGCTTTTTTAAATTCAAAAATAACTTTAGTTGACTAATTTCAGAATTTGTAAAAAAATCTAATCATTGTAAGAACCTGTCATACATACTATATAGTAATTTAGAGTTAAGTATAAGTAATTTACAGATTTTCACTGTGGGACAATAAATAACATGTATTAAATAAAAATGTAATTCACTTACCTACTTATAAATTTTATTTTTTTTTGGGAAAGATACCTAATTTTTGTAATTATAATGGAAATAAAAACAAAAATTAAAAAAAAAAAAATAAAATATAAAATCTTCAAATGTAACAAATTTTTATTTATTAATTTAAAAAAAAAAGTAATCAAAGAAAATAAAATGCAATTCGTAAAACAGGATTTTGTAAATGTACTAGAACATTTGAAACTAAAATATTTTAATGTTTCTTAAACTAAAAAATCACAAAATACATAATAATTTTATAGAAAAATTTATAGTTTGTCTAAAAAAATTAATTTTAATAAATTGATAACGATTTTTTAAACGAAGGTTCATAATCCTACCATACACAGTTTCTTTTGATTTCTATTATGTAGTTTTAATTTTTAATTTTGGGGCCTAGGTGGCCTAGTGGGTAAGAGCGACGTATAACATACGCTGTAAATACTGAGGGAGTGTGGGTTTACAATATTATTTTAAACTATATTTACTAAATTCAAAATAATATTGTTATAAAAATTTTTTTATGAAAACTTTCACAAAATTCATGATACACCCCATTTTAAAGAAAGTTTACCGTAAAATCTTCTTACATTCTACTTAGTTAAAACTTCTTGGATATTTTCTGGATAAAGGTTCGAAATTTTAATAAACAACAATCAAAATAATCAAAATTTTTAAGAAAAAATTATTTTAAAACAAAAGATTTGGAGAAAAGTGGATTAATAAATGGGGACGACTGTTTCTATATATATAGCCAATATGAAGCCACACATGTATTTTTAATGGAAAAAGGATAAAAAGACTTTTCCAAACAAGCAAAACAAATAAAATTTTCTGACTGAAAAACGAAAAAAGCTAAAAAAAAAACATAAATAATATTATGTATGTATATTTATTATGTATTTGGAAAACGGAAATAAGTCGATTCGATTGATTTCCTTCGGACAGTATTTATTTATTCGGGCAGTTATCAATATTTTTCTAAAAATTTTTTTTTGTTTTTTAAAAGAGTCTTTCTTAAGTTTAAAAGTACGAAAAAAAAACAACTTTTCCGAGAAATTTATATAAAAATTTTTTTAAAAGAGAAAAAAATTTTGTTACTTTAATAAAATATTTTGAAATAAATTAGAATTTGAGTTAAAAAACAAAAATAATCTTTTATGGACGCAAATAAATAAAACCTGAGCTAATTTAATAAAAAATTACTTTTCATTCTAATAAATATTTAAAAATTAAAAACAAATTAAGTATAAAATTAAACATAATTAATATGAGATAAATTTCAAAAATTAAAAACAAAAAAAAATATAGATAAATATAATTTTTCTATTTTTAAGAAATTATTCCAGCTTTTTATAAAGAAAAATTTGAAAATCTGTAAACACCATGAAATTTTCAAAACACCATTAAAATTTCTCTGAATTTCAAAAAACAAACAGAGAAGTATAAAAATGTTAAAAAATATACATATATAAATGTTAAACCCTTTCAAATATAAAATTCTGCGGAATTAAGAAACTTGATAATATTTATTAAAAATATAAATAATACACAGTTTCAATAAATACCAAACTAGTGTCGCCCAGCGCTCGAAATTCGAACAAATGTCACCAAGCGTGAACAACTCAGGAAGACTGAAATAATAATGACTCAAGAACACTGAAATGAATCCTAGATTTTTTTTATTAATTTTTTACACATATTTATAATAATAAAATTTGTTTTTAAAGAACTAAATGCGTAAAATAAAATCTAGTGCAACAAATTTTTGTAAACAATATTTTTCATAAATACACGTTCATTATTAATTAAATATCTTTGATCCCTAAACTGGTACTTTGAAATGTGAAAGCAAAGACTGTGAAATGTACGAACTTTACTGGCTGTAGTGTATAATTTATCACGGCTGAATACTGAAAGAATACCTACTTTATCAAAGATTTACCTTATAAGATTTATTAATAGTATAATGATAAAAGCTGGTATTATAGAACATTGAATTCATCGAGTAATGAATAGTAGCAATGTACTGAACGAAGTTAAATGAGTTCTGAGAATTAAAATTCGTTTTTCATTTGATATGATAAATGAATTGTAATGAATTTTACATTAAATAAAATACCCTTTAGCTCTACACATTAACTTTTTAATAAAGATTATGAACATGTAATTTCTGAAGTCGAAATATTCAAATCAGATACAATATTATAATAGTGTTTTCCAGCTCTCCAAAGTTCAAATTTGCTGTAATTCATTTTTATACCCTACAGATTAAGTACAGGGTATATTAACTTTGGTATGGTGTTTGTAACCACCAACAGGAAGCGAGTTAGGTATAGACATGTATATATATTCTGAATCAGGATCACCGTCTGAGTCGATTTAGCGATGTCCGTCCGTCCGTACGCACGATAACTCAAAAAATAATGATGCTATCTTGATGAAATTTATACTGTAGGTTAACAATGACTAAGATAAGGCGGGGATTGTAAATGGGCGAAATCGGACCATGCATTCGAGTACCTCCCATACAACTCCCACAACCTCATACGCATATTTTCGAAATTAATAAAGATAGAAATTTAAAATTTTGTACGAGGCTGTGCTTTTCTGAATCCCTGAAATCCCCAAAATTTGAGATGAATTGGAGTGATTGTTCGGGTACCTCCCATACAAATCCCAAAACCGAACAAGCATATTTTCGAAATTAATAAAGATAGAAACTTCAAATTTGGTAGTAGAGTGTTGTTTCCTGAATCCCTGATTTGTCCAAAATTTGAGATGAATTGGAGGACCTGTTCGGGTACCTCCCATACAACTCCCAAAACCGAACATGCATATCTTCGAAATTAATAAAGATAGGAACTTCAATTTTGATACAAGGGTGCTGTTTCCTAAATCCCTGATTTGCCTAAAATTTGAGATGAATTGGAGTGGTTATTCGGGTATCTGCCACACAACTCCTAAGACCAAACAAGCATATCTTCGAAATTAATAAATATAGAAGTCTGAAATTTTGTACAAAGGTTGTAAAAGCATTTATTTCTTTAGCTTAGTTATATTAAATACCTAACTAAAATATGGATTTTTAATTTAATTTAAATTTTTTAGGTGTAGGGTATAAATAAGTCGGTTGCATCGACTTACTGTTACTTGTTTTTTTTTCAAATCTGTACATATTTAGTTTGGTAAAGTTTTTATGCTTAATTTTTTTTTTTTTTTCTAAATATTTTTAATATTATTACGAGCGTATATGAGCTTATTCTTTCCTTTTTACAATAAATCTTTTAATGCAACGCCAAAATACATACATATTATCGCGAGAGGCGAAGAAAAAGAAAAGCTTTCTTTTGGCTGTTATTTTACTAAAATTGGTTAAGTAGTTTTTTTGCAAATCGGTATCGAAATATTTGTATGGAGGAAAATAAGCTGATTAAATATATAGATTAATTTCTAAAAAAAAATATTAATATGAAAGCAAAATTAAATTATTAGATTTTTAAAATAAAATTTCAATATCCTCTTAATTAAGAAAATAAAAGATATAATTAGGAAGTTAATTATAACGATGTTTTTCAACTCGTAATAAAAATATTACAAAAATATATATTTTAAATAAAAATTTTACATTCTTTTCAAACCTTCCATTTTCATTTTAATTATTTTTTTTCAATATCCGTATTTTCATTTTTAAAATTTTAGTATAATTTTTCTCTTAAATGAGACACAAAAGTGATTAATTAATAGAAATGCATAATATGTACAGTGTTGGACATAACATACGCAACTTTTTTTCTTATAATACAAATTTTTATTTAAATTTTAGAAATTATACTAGAATTATTTTTTTCTATTTACCTTTTTAACCACTCATATACTCTCGAATAATTTTTAATTTAAATTGTGAAGAATATGTCTTTCTCACCATATTTCATTAAAATAATTTTCTTTTATTTTTAGAATTAAAATATTGCAAGAACTTTACTATAATAACTTTAGAAGATAATTAAATAATTTATTTTGTAAAATTAAATAGACGATAATAATGCATTCGTGAGTAAAAATTAATATAATGGTCAATGCAGTCATATTTTTAATAAATTTTAATTAAAGTAGATACAATGTGATAGAAAAAGTTGCATATGTTTTGTCCAATCGATTTTCGCCAATACATTTTTATAAATAAAAGATTTTATTTTATATATCATGTTAAATACCATATATATTTGAAGTAATATTTTTAATTTTTAAGTTTAATCGATTTAAAAAGGTAAGAAGAAAAACAATTGTAGTGTAATTTCTAAATTTTTAATAAATATTTGTATTTTAAGGAAAAAAGTTGCATATGTTATGACCAGCACTGTATATGTACATACATATGTATATATATTTTTTTTTTTAAATTTCACCTAAATTGACAATTATTTCTTTTAAAAATTTCCAATAATAATAAGATTAAATAAGATTAAATAAAATATTGTATTGCAGGGGGGGTCTATTCTGGACCCTTTTCGAGTTAAAGATTTTTTAGAGACTTTTCATAAAAAAATCTACAACTTTTGAACGGCTTACTATACAGAAAATTTATTTTATAGAGTAAGTTGTTAGCTTTAATTTTTATGTCCTAATGATTCCATAACCCCAACAGTTACAAAGTTATGGAGGTTTAAAATGATTTAAAATGAAAAAAATATGTTTCAAACTCAATTTTCTTTTGAAATACCCTTTATTTGGGGTACTTTTTATGGCATATTTTGAAACAGCTTTTCAAGCCCTATAATTAGTACCTAATAACTTTTTCTCTATCTCCAACCGTTTTAGAGAAGTTGTAGATTTTTTTATGAAAAGTCTCTAAAAAATCTTTAACTACTCATATCTCGAAAAGGATCCAGAATAGACCCCCCTCCTCTTCCAATACAATATTTTGTTCGTCTTGGTATGCCCGATCACCCATTTTAAGGAAGACCATCAAGTCGGAAACACCCTGTATATAATAATAAATATAGAAATAGATGAAAAGATAAACAAAATTTCAAATAATTTTCGTATTAAATGTCACTTGGAATTTTTTTGTTTTTTTTTTAATGTAAAATGTATAAATAATTACTCTTTTAATTTTAACTCTTTTTGAAAAATTATTCACCGGAAACTAATAATGATATTGTGTGGCAGGCACTTATTTTGGGAAATAATTCAAAAAAATTTTAATTCAACGATTTTTTTTTCTTTTTACTCGTATATTGGTGGCATGTGCACGTGGATCTTTGATTTTGATTACTCAATTTCATTAATTTCACTCTTTTTTTTCCAATTTAAAATAATTCTTAGCACAGATTGAAATTAAAATTTGTAACTGATTTTGATATTAGAAATAAATTCGTATTGAAAAAAGTTTTAGTTAAAGGACGAAAAATATAAATATAATATAATGTCCATTGTTTCTTAATCGTATAGGTGATTTAAGTTTAATTTAATTTATAGTCCTATATTTGTTTTTGGAGCTTCGAAATTCTTTGTAGTAACCTTGAGACAGGGAAATAAAGTACATGTAGTGTGGCTTCGAATCCCACACACATCATATAAGGATAAGCACCCCCCTCCCCACCACAAGATTTATAGCTACACCCGGAAAGAAGAGTGGTTTGTAATATATATGTGACAGGGGAATAAACAGCATTTATAAGGCAAGGGAAATAAACTAACAAACAAAAAATTTCTTTAACATTCCCTAAAAATTGCCGTTATAATTATCATTGCAATATCATTGCACAAAATTACTTTTATTTTGATATAACACCTAATTTTACTAAAATATTTTTCTAATGGCTATAATAACACCTTTTCGTAAAAAAATTTAAATTTTCAATTAAACGACTTTTAATGATGCATTTTAATGATAGCTATATAACTGCAGCCTAATTGTATCACTTCACTTTACAGAAACGATATACTGAAGAAGCTGTCACATAATAGTACATATTACTAAAAGGTATTATAATTGAATTAATTTTAATTATCAAATTATTTTTAAAATTGTCTATATAGCTATTAAAATGACAATAGATAACGTTTTTTAAGATATACAGATCTTGACATGAACTATTGTATTATTATACGCTATATGAACCGTATTTAAAGGATTCTCTGTATCTTTTGTGTTATATATGGATGAATTAATTTTGTAATTATACATTTAAATCCTTGTTACAAATAACAAACGAATATATTACGTATTATGAATAGAAAATAATTTAATTTTTATTTTTTGTCAAAAATAAATAATTTTTTTATTTTTAATTAAATTTCGTATTTTTATACAATTTTATTCTATCTTCCTTGTTTTTTTCCAAATTTTTATTTAATAAAAAAAAAAAAATTTAGAAAAAGATAAAGTGCGACCGCAAATAAAATAAAGTGAAATGGTAAATTACACAATCATGTGGTTTTATTGTTGGATTATAATATACGCTTTTAAAAATGAAAATTAAAAAAAAAACAAAAAAAAAAGATTTTTATGAACACTGTTACCAATATAAAAAAAAAATTCTTTCAAATTTTATGGAATCTACCAAAATTCAAAATTACATTGAGTATATTATTATATATATATTTATATAATATATACCGTTTTGTATGCAATGCATATATGTACATATGAATTGGTTTGAAACCATAACGAATAGGAGTTGTCAATTATTTATTTGGTAATATGACGTAGGTGCACCCATATAAATATTTATAGATGTATTCATAATCTTAATAACATATGTATGTACATATGTAATGTATATAAAAAATAATTTACATACTAGCAAAAAAAATATAAATTAAATGTTATAAGCAAAAATAAATAACTAGAAAGAATGAAAGAATTCTGATTCCAGATTATCTAATAGGAATTAATTACAAAATTAACAAGAATTTATTTTGAATTTTTAAATCAGTGTTTTTTTTGTTTTTAGTATTAATTTAAATTCTACTGGAACTAACTGTATTGTATCCTGTTAAAGGTTAGAGATATAAATATCATCTGTAAGCATATAAAAAATTGATTTTAATTCGAAATATTTTATTCAATAATAAGCATTTATTATACCTTACACTTAAAGTATAGGGTATATGAACTTTGGTATGGTGTTTGTAACCATCAAAAGGAAGCGAGTTAGATATGGACATTTATATATTATATTCTGAATCACGATCACCTCCTCAGTCGATTTAGCGATGTCCGTCCGTCCGTACGCACGATAACTAAAAAAATAATGATACTATCTTGATGAAATTTATACTGTAGGTTAACAATGATTAAAGTAAGGCGGAGATTGCAAATGGGCAAAATCGGACCATGGGTTCGGGTACCTCCCATACAACTCCCAAAACCGAATACGCATATCTTCAAAATTAATAAAGATAGAAACTTAAAATTTTGTATGAGGGTCTGTTTTACTGAATCCCTGATATCCCTAAAATTTGAGGTGAATTGGAGTGGTTGTTCGGGTACCTCCCACACAACTCCCAAAACCGAACAAGCATATATTCGAAATTAATAAAAGTAGAAACTTCAAATTTAATCCGAGGGTGCTGTTTCGTGTATCCCTGATTTGCCTAAAATTTCAGATGAATTGGAATGGTGATTCGGGTGCCTTCACACACTTCCTAAGACCTAACAAGCATATCTTCGAATTTAATAAAGATAGAAACCTGAAATTTTATACAAAGGTTGTAAAACCATTTATTTTTTTAGCTCATATTAAATACCTAACTAAAATAACTTATGGATTTTTAATTTAATTTGAGTTTTTTAGGTGTAGGGTATAAATAAGTCGTTTGCATCGACTTACTGTTTCATTTACTTGTTTAGATTTATTTATTAATAAAGAATAATAATTATAAATTTACAAATTTATTATTGCTGACTAATTTCTTATTACCATTTTTATATTATATGATTTTACCTAAGATATTTTTGTAAGTAAATTAACAATTACTATGACAAATGTCATAAAATCGCTGTACAGCAAAGTGCTAAACATATGGTATAAAAAATCATTATAATGGATCAGCAGTGAATGAATAAATGAATAAAACTTCGATTTCAGTTACTACAATAATATCTAGTCATACTTTAGCAATAGGTACTATATTTTATTAAAAGTTAGTTAAAATTCAAGCAAACCGTATATGTATATCTGTTATTATATCTCTTAATATACATACATATAAATGTTATTATAAAAAATTTTTATAAGAATTTTATGGAAATCTTTTATTGCTTGTCATAATAAAATTATATTTTTATTACTTTTATTAATAACTAACTGACAAAAGTGGGAAAACATGCATACTAAAAAAACGCACCAATTCCTTAAACTATAGTTTCAAATTTTAAGTAAACTGTACGAATCTTAAGGAAACTAAAGTTTAATATTTAATTTAATTATAACAAAAATAGGTATATACATATTTTAGCATTATTCGTAATGCCAAATAAATATTTAAATGATTATAACGGTTTAAAATGTAATTGACAAACAATATGCTATATTAAAGTCACGTATGTATGCAGTATGTACTGACAAGCCAAAACATTAATTTTAAATGCCTGCCGTAGTGGTTATGATAAAAGTAAACAAAAATTAGTTTTGTATGAATTTCCTCATATACGGTATGGTAAATTTTTTGCTCGGATATTAAAAATTGAAATAAAATAATTTTCAATTAGATAACGTCAATTAAAAAAATTAAAAAAAAAAAAAATGGCCATTTAAAACAAAAAAAGTGAATATTAAGGCTTGTCAGTATAAAGGTGGCTTTAATTTGAAATGACTACGTTTATATAAGGATACTGAACTGAACAAGTTTGTATATTTGTATAACATTTTAAAAAGTCTTATACAAATACATTAAATCGAAAATTAAAATTTTCTATTTAAATATTGAAAAATTAAATTGTTTTCATTTCTGCTTTTGTTAAATAAAAAACAAAATGACGAATTTAAAAACAATATTTTCAATAATTTTTTCCTTTGTTTTGTTAAAATGTTCAATAGTAGTAGCTATTGTTCAATAGTACAAGTAGTAGCTATTTATTTTTGTATTTTTGTTATTTTTGTGTCCTTGTTTTTTTTTTGTTTTATATCATATAAAAACTTTAATAATTTATGATAAAAAAAAAAACAAAAACAACTCAAAAACGTAGTTAAATCGCTTATGTCAAAAAATATTTTTAAAAAATTATTTTTAATTAACATTTTATTTGTTGATGTCAAAAACAGTTAAAAAAAAATTAAAATTAAAAAATAATAAAAAAAATATATAATTTTCATATGTAATTACTGTTATAGTAAACTTTTCAGAGTTATGCAATTTCGAATATAGTATTTTGTTTCACTTTTATAGTATTTTTATTATTATTTTATTTTGTTTTTTATTTTAATGCTGTTGTCACATTGATTTTATATTATTATTTTTTTTTTTTGTTTTTTTCCTTTGAGTTGTGCAAAGTTTTTCAACATTTTGTTCATTGTTCTCAAATAAATTCCCTGTGAATTTTATAGAAACAGTTTATGTTAATATTTATGCAAATAATTTTATTGTAAATAATTCATATTAATGATCAGATAGTCTTAAATTTAAAATAAAGACAACACGCCTTGTTTTTATAATAAAAAATATCGAATAAAATTTTTTGCAAGCAACTTTGTAGAGTGAGAATTTAAAAAGAAATTATTTGTAATCACTAATTTACTTTGTATAAATATGAAAAACGTTATGCAAAAAAAGGTTTATTGGCTATTGGAAAAATTTGTGTTTTAATGGTGACTAATTTGTTTCTCGAAAAGAATTCTGCATTTAAAACGCAACATTTTCACAGTTTTGTTTTTCGAATCATAGAGTTTTAAAACTCTTTTCATTTTACAAACGAACAAAAAAAATTCTACATTTTTTTTTTAATGTTTCCTAAACTGCATTTTTATTTGATTTCATTTTTATTGATAAATAATTTAAAATATAAACCAGAAAATGTCGGCTGCCAATGCAAACAAAATTTTGTTGTTTTTTATTTTTAGAATTCGAATTTTTAGAAGAAACTATACCCAGCGCAACAACAAAAAGCAATTTTAATGAAACAAAATGAAAATATTTTTTTAACAATGAATAGTGATTGATATAATTTTGTTATTTTTTTCGGTTTTTATTAATTTTTTTTTTTATTATGTTGTTTGATTGTTCAGGGCAAAAATTGTGAACCGTCGAGAATTTCAGTGTAAAAAATGTTACATTTAGAGGCATTTTTTAGAAACAAACATTTAAAAAACGAACAATTTTTTGAAAAACGAACGAAAAAAATGATGCCTCGTCATAGAAGTGCTGAATCCGCCTGTTTACACTGGTTGCATTATTCAGTTGCAACTTTTTCTTTTTCTTTCCCACTTCCTAGCTTCTTCCAAAAAAAAAAATTTAAAAACAAAAGAAAAACGACGAAAATTCGTTGAATTTCGAAAATCTTTATTCATTTTTATTAACCAAAATTTAGCTTTTTTAGCTGTTGCAAGTCACCAATACATGTATAAAGCAACCATAAAAAATTTTATCAGGTCAAAAAAATAAGTTATAATATAAAGTTGCAATTGCAAAATACAACTTAATGTAAACGTGACAGTTTTGCAGCACATTTTAAATACAAGAATGAATACATCATTGCATACAGAAATGTTAAGAAGTGTAAACAGGGCCTATGAGTGTAATATTTTTTTTTTGAAAACTGAATTAAAATATATCTATTTAAATTAGGTATTATTTTTGATAAAGTATCCATAAATTAAACTACTAATTGGTTATAGCCGAGTAATCAACGTTTTACTTAAATTAATGATTACAGAAACTGAAGCTGAATCTAATCGGAATAATTAATGACTTAATGGATACCCTATGCTCCTTATTAATAAGAGTGGGAAGGGGGAAAAAAAACTACTAATTGAAATTTTTTAATTAAAAAAAAAAATTATATGTATTAAAGAGAAAAAAAATTATTAAATTTATAAAGTTTATATAATAAAATAAAAAAGTACCTATTTAATTTCTAAATAAAGTAATAATTTTATTACTATAATTTTATTAAAATTTTACAATAACTATCATTTATGGTAGAGTTTAATTTAAGTTTTTCTTTTATATCACATAAAAATTTAAATTTAATAAAATTTCATTTTAAATACATTTACAAAATTTCATGTTTTTTAAATTTTTATTTGTGGTTCTTTACAATTGATATCCATTTAAAATACATATATCTATTTTTTCATATTATATTTTTAAAGTTGCAATTTATATAAAAAAAAAAAAAATATTATTGTATATTATAGAAAAAATAAAATTATTTATTTATTTTTATAATATGTTTTTGTAAACTATATAAATTGCTGACCTAAATTACATTTAACTAAAAAGATAAACGTATATAAAATTACAATTCAGTTTGATTTTATATTTTATAAAAGAAAAAAGAAAACCTCAAATTAAAAAGGAAAAAATAAAATATCAAATCTTTTACTTTGTTAGTTTTTTTTTTTTTTTTTTTTTTTTTATAACCATTAAATTGATCATATATGCAAAATACCTTTTCTAATACTATAATGATCATAATAATATTCCTTGTATTATTCTAACACTCATAAAAAAAAAAAAGAACAACAACAATAATAAAATGAAAAATATATTTTTTGGTAAGGAAAAGTACTTGAATAATATGAAGTTCAAGAATAAAACATATGCCCATAATAAACATGTAAAAAATAAAAAGTATTTTTTTTTTTATTTTTTTTTATTAAAACACGTTCATTTTTATATCGATATTACATTTATCTCCTTAAAAGGATTACATCATAAAATTTTACTATTTACAATAAAGTTTTATTCTAAACCTTCTTTATTCCACTTCTTCTCTATCAAAATATTCCTTTTAATATAACATAAGTACAACCTATTTTTATTTTCATCATACAAAAAATGAAGAACAACAGAAAACAAAAAAAAAAACAAAATAAAATAAATAACCTTTCGATTATTGTAAATATATTCTTAAATTATTGGTTTTATAAAATATTCAAAAATACACAAAAAAAATACAAGAAAATATAAACGAAACTAGAACAGATAAAACCAAAAAAAAATTTGGGCTAATCCTAAATTACAATTGACCTTGAATCACCAATTTATGTAATTTATTCTCTTTTAACATAACTTAAACGAACATGAACAAATATATAAATAAAAAAAAAAAAAAAAATAAAGAAAAAATCTTTATCCTAGAATTAAAACTGACATACATACGAGTACATCTAACATTATTATCCTCTTAGAACATGTTTACTATATTATATATACAAATATATTATATACATTTATATGTATATTGAATATTAAAGCAAAATAATAGAAAAAAAAAAGGATTTTTTCAAAAAAAAAAAAAAAACAGGAAAATAAAAAATCGAAACTAAACGAAAATAAACCTCATTTTCTCATTCTATTTTTAATGAACATCCATATTTATCTCTACGTTTTTTTTTTTTTTCTCCTTTAATCAGAGTAATGAGAACAACAATTCCATACATACGGATTTACTAGCTAACTAACTTACTTTTAAACCTACTAACACATATTTATATATATACTTAAATACAAAATGAAAATAAAAAAAAAAAATTTTTTTTTTATACTTACATAGTACTGATAGATGTACACTAGCTTTCATTGGCATATCAGGTGGTAAAGCTTTTTGTCTTGCTTGACAACTATATTCTGTATAATCATCAGTTGCTGTTGGTTTCAGTCTTAAACGTGATGTTGTTGTAAATCGTTTTGATTGTGTATCTTCAACATTAGGTTCTTCACGATTTTCTGAAATGATTAGTAAAAAAAAAAAATAAAAACAATAAATATAAGAATAAATCAACAATCAGAATTAGAATTAAAATAAATAAATAAGAAGAAAATATAAATTAGAAAAACAAAATTAAAATTAGATATAAAAAAAAAAAAATAAAGAGGGAGTAAAAAATAGGATAGATAATATATTTTTATATTATATAAATGACAAAATTAACAAAAATGTTTCTACGAAAAAAAAAGAAGATATTTGTCGTTTTTTTTTCGTTTTTGTTGTTATTCACAATTTTGTTTTATTCTTTTTTATTGTTTACTAACTTTAAATGCCAGAATAAGGAACAAAAAAAGGACAAAAACAAAAATGAAAAAAATGAAAGGACTAAAACAACATCAGAAAACAAAAAACCTATTATAATATTATATTCAAAGAAAATGTTATAATTTCTTATAGTAATATCCTTTTTATTATTATTTGTTTTTGTTTTTTTGTTTTATTTACTGCTCTTTAGGACAATTTACGTTCCAACATTATTCAAAAATTAATGTAAATTATTCATTTTCATTCTCTAATTTTTTATATTTCATTTTCTTTTTTTTTTTTTTTTCATTCTTAAGAGCAGAATGACATTTTTTTGTCTAATCTTTTTTTGTTTTTTTTTTTTCGTTACTGTTTTATTTCTTTATTTACCACACATATAAGGAAGAAAACATTTTTTTTCTTATTAGGATCGAGATAGAGAAAGAAAAAGATAAAAGTATAACAAAAAAAAAGAAAAAAAAAAATACTATTTCTTAAATATTTTTTTATCATTTTTGGTCCCTTATTATTTTTAGGTTTTCAGATCCTGAAACTGAAAATGCAATAAAAATGAAAATACTACAATAATAATATAGGAATAAGAATGGTAATGTCGTATAAAGGGGTGAGAATTCGTTAAGAAAATTTTTCTTTTTTCTTATTATTATTGTTGTAGTAGTTTTTTCTTCTTTTAACAATTTTCAGGCAATTTACTGCAAGAAAAGACTAAAGAAAAGATGAATTGTTTGGGATAATGTGGTTCAAAAGTGGTGAATTTATTTGAGTTTTAAATATCTATTTTTTTTGTGTATAATGTTTGAAAAATCCAACAGGAGAAAGACAAAATTGTAAGAGGGAAAAAAAACTTGCGGTTTAAGAACTTGTATTTTCTTTAACGATACTATATGGTGGTTTGTTAGTAGTGTTAATTTTCCGCTTTCATTCAAATGAAAATTATTTTATCTATCTTTGTTATTACATTTTTTTTTTTGTTCCTTTGCATTTTCTTTTTTTCTATTATAGAGTAATCTTTTTTTTTTGATTATTTTTTTATTTTATTTTATTTCATTATTTATTTGATTTATATAATGTGGATATCCGATTTACTTATATATTTTAATAAATTTACAAAGATTCAATTATTTTTCAAGTTTGGAAAAGCCCTATAATTTTAATGGTTATAAATCAACTTTTTGTAGGATATTTTTACAATCTGAAAATGTTAAGCTTTAACAATAAAAAAAAAAAGAATATAATGTTCTGATTCTCATTATTTAAATTTACTGTTATGAAATCAACATTATGCAAAATGTTAAACCCCATACATTTTCTAAAAGGGCTCCAAACTTAAAATTTTGAGAAAAGTAAGATATTTGAGTATAATATGAATAAGTAATCTGAGAAAATCTTTCAAGATTTTCAATTTTTGTTCCTTAATTTTTCACAATTTTCCTTATAAAAAAATATTCTAGAAAAAATTACAAAATTTTGATTTTTTAACTACCCTTTTTACAGTTAATTTTTTAATTGATTTAATCGATTTAATTAAAATTATTAATTAATAATTTTTTAATCGCATATTTCCTTGCAAAAACTTAGAGCTGAATTGATAGAGAAGCATATAATAAAATTGATTCGAAAACATTGGACAAGTTTCCAAAGATCTCAAATATAGTGAAATTAAATAATTCTTAAAGAAAAGTAAAATTTTTTGAGAAGTGACACAACGTACATATTCCAGATTAATTTTTAGGGATTTTTATGTGTAAGATTTATTATGTGTATATAAAAAATATATGAAATTATATATTAATGTATAAAAATAGTTTTAAATAATATATAAAAATGGATTATTTATTACTCGAAAATAATGAGATGTTATATTAACGATAAAAAAAAAAGTTTAATTTGATGTATAATCGAATGAAATTTGTTAAAGGAAAAAAGGTTGACAAATCAGCCGTACTGTATAATGTTCTTTATACATTTCAATTTCCGGAAAAAATAACAAATTTATTACGAAAAGCAAAAGGAAAAATAAAAAAAAAAAACAAAAACATTTTAAATTGATTGTCATTTCCGTGTTAAAGAAATAAAACAAAAAATCAACTATATAGCAATTAAATTAATAAATTAAAAATTGTGTGTGTGTTCGTGTGTAATCGGATTGAGGCAAAAATGAAAAATTCGAGAAATGGAATTTTTATTACTTATATACATATATCTCAAAATATTTATACTATTTACAAAACGATTATTTTTTTTTTTTACGGCAATTCTTCTTAAATAAAAGATGACAGAAAATGTCAAAATCTTACACACATGTGTATAAATAGGATAATGGCGACAACAAAATGAAAATTTTGAAATGAAAAATAAATACATACTTTGAAAATTCATTCACACCATTTTTTTTTTTTTCATTTGTTTTGTTTATCTATTTATTTATTTATTTTTTTTTTTTGTGTTGTTTTATTTATTTTATGTTATTAATGATCTTCAATGTCATGAATGTCATTTGGACATTTTTTTTTTTCTGGTTGTATACATTCTGTCAACTTGTCTTTCATTTTTAACTGAGAAGGAATTCTAAAAAACAAAAAAAATTAAATAAAATAAACACAACAAATAACTAATACACTTTTTAGTTAATATTAGACCTTAATAAAACCTTCAGTATCTTCAAAGTTTGTTCTCTGACAAAATAAACAAATAATAAAATACATCAAAAAAAAAAAAAAAAGAAAAAAACTAAGAGATAACCTCACGATCCTACCAAAAAAAAACAAATAATAAAGAAAAAGCAAAAAACAAAAAAAACAAAAAATAACAGTACAAAAAAAAAAGGACGAGGAGAAAAAAACTTAATGGATTTTTAATCCTAAATATGACTCTGATGACTCTGTTTTCATGTTCCAATGAATATGTATGGCCTAGTTTACTTCAAATATTTAACGATTATACAAATATATGTATATCTATTTATTATTTATGTATGTACGTATAAATATTGTATATAATGTATGAATATAAATAATTACTTAAAATGGTTGCATTTAGCTATAGTCAGAATTGAGGTCAAGTGTCGTTTACTGTAATATAATTTTTTTTTTTTTTTCAGTTTTAACTGTATTGAATTTAATTGTTTAATATATGTATAAATTTATATAATGGAATGATTTTTCTACAAAAAACAAAAATAAAATTAAATAAAAATTCATATTAATAATTTTAAAGGAAAATTTAAGGACAACTTTCATTTTTTTTTTTATTGGTTTTCCTCGTATATAATTTTTTTTTTCTTATACAGCTTAATATTTATTTATTAAGGAAAGAAAAAAAAATTACAGAAAAAAAAAATGAATAAAAAAAATGAAATCAAATAAAATTTCATCACAAGGACAAAATAATAAATTAAATTTAGTTAAAGTTTAGTTTTTTTTTTTGTTTTTTTAAAGACATACACAAACTTTTCAACGATTGACTAAAATAAAAATAACATTAAAACAATAATTTTATTTTTCTCCGTTTTTTTTCCATTTTAAAAATTGAAAAGTTTACTGTAACTATATTACACTTAAAAAACGGAACAACAAAAAAAAAAATAAGACTAAGAACTGAAAAAATTAAAATTGAAAAGAAGTTGAAAATGTGGAGAAAAAAATGTACAAAGTTAAAATGATGTCCTTTTTATATTCTTTTTTACGCTTTTATTTTTTTTCTTCTTAAATTCTAAATTTTATTTCTTTTTATTTTTTTACTTGTTTCTTTTTTTTTTTTTGTTTTTATTGTTTTTTTTCTCTTTGGTTTTCATATTGTGTCTCTTTCCAAAAAAAAAAAAAAAAATATAAGTGCTAATAAAATGTCATTTTGTTTGTTTGCCAAAAAAAACAAAAAAGAGGCATTTTTTTTAAAATTTTCAGTTTCATTTTTATTTATGTTATCCTATATAATATATTATACATATATAAATATGTATTCTATTACATATAATAATTTATCTTTGTATGTATGTAAAAATGTATACTAGGAATTATTTATTAAAAAAAAAACAACACATACTTTCAAAAACTATGATGAAAATCGTTTACTTTAGTGTGAAATTAGTTTGTCCTAGGTCAGAGTAAATAAATTCTTAATATTATTATTAAATTTTACAGTAAAGTACAAAAGTATTTATACATTTGCTAAAATTATGTTTTAATTCTTTAGAAAATTTTTAAGAAGGGTAAAAATTTAATGAACGAATAATATGCAATAAAAATTATTATGAAAGAAAGGCTAATAAAATTTAAGACAAAAGTGATTTTGTAACTCCAATTTTGAATTATACAAAATCCTCTATATCAATAGAAACCCATTTCCTTCCATAAAAAATTGTTGCCACAGTAAAAATTATCATTCAAGTTAATTTAGTCCACCTAAATTCATTTATTCTTATAACACAATCTCTAATCTAACCTGAAATACTTTTATGCTCCCCTAATATTATCTTAAATTTTTCAATTCTGTATAAAATCGTTTTTCCTTGTACTGATGTAAAACTGTTTTACATTTTTTCCTTGTACTGATGTAAAACAGTTATGTCTTGAGTTTTATTTTGGTATTTTTCTTATTTGTTTTTGATTTTTTATTTAATTTATTTCATTTTCTATAAAAAGGACATTTAAGGATATTAATTTAAGTTTTTTTTTTAAATGTGCGTTTTATTTTTGTTTTGTTCTTGAAGTAATTTTTTTGTTTTTTTTTTTTTTTTGTGTTGTATCTTTAAGAAAAATGTAAAGCTTTTTTCTTTATTTTATTTTCATTTTGAATTTTTTGTCTTTCTTTCTTTTTTGTTGTTTTTTCTTGTCTTACTCTGCTTTGCCGAATATACTTCTCATCACTATTTGTGTCATTTTTCTTTCTTGTGTTTTTTTTTTATTCTCTTATTGCTATTTATTTTGTTATTTCTTCTTTTTTCGTTTTTATCATTTTGTTCATGTTTTTGTCTGATGTCCTATTAATATATGCATATATCTATATAAATAATATACATATGTATATATATTTTTTATTAAAAAAAAATTTTTAACATTTTTTTCTACAAACAAACAAACAAAAATTCTTGTATATTTAAAAAATAACGGTCGCTTTTTTTTGTTTTTGTGAACAATTTTTCATATGGATTATATTACATATATGATTAAATGTATATTTATATTTATATAATATATAATATACTATTATTATACATATATATTACTTCTATAAACAAAACATTTTTCTTTTACCCGTGTTGTGATATATGGATACATTTTTTTTTTTTTTTTTTTTTTACTCTCGTATTTATTTGTATTTGTCTGTATATATATATATAAATAAATTTGTATTTTGTTCATATATATAAATATAAATAAATTAAATACAACAATAATGTAAACTGTTAAATTTAACTTCAATTCTTAGCTCTTACTGCCCTTTATTCATCACTTTAAATTCGGTCGTTCTTTGACACAGAAAAACAAAAAAAAAAACAAAAACATAAAATGAAACCATCTTCTGTCTCATCACTGTTGTTCACATATAGTGTAGTGAGCCCACTGGCACTATCATACATTATATTCTGTAACTTTGTTTTAAGTTATTTTTTTTTTTTTGTGTTTTGATTTTTGTACAAAATTGTTCTTTTTTTTTTCATTTTTATTTTTTTTTTCTTCCTAAAATTTATTTATGTCGATAAAATACGAGATTAAAATGGACTCCATTGAAAAACAAAACACCAAAAAAAAAAAAAACAAAACAAAAACAGACTGTCAATCAAAAAGTAATGAGGTTAGAAAAATAGTGTTATACAATTATACTTATAAATGAAAATGTTTATAACGACATTGAAGAAACACAAAAAAATGGTTTATGTAAGGGGTGAGAATAATATATAGATGGTGTTGATGTATGATTACTATTTTATCCAACATATGTATATGTATATATACATATATATTTATATACAAATATAATAATATCTAAAATGTAGAATGGTATTATTTTATTATTTATATATATTATGTAGGTTAAATAAATTATAATAG
This sequence comes from Poecilobothrus nobilitatus, assembly GCA_947095535.1. NCBI lineage: Eukaryota > Metazoa > Arthropoda > Insecta > Diptera > Dolichopodidae > Poecilobothrus > Poecilobothrus nobilitatus. The sequence continues at coordinate 28,627,123 of OX352773.1, read as the reverse complement.
TTAGATAAATAGATGAGGATAAATAGATAGATAGATAGATATAGATAGGCTAGGCTAGAATGAGATAAATTGATATTAATATATACGAGTGAGCGAAACAAAGATAAAAAGATGTGAAATAATTTTTAGTTAAATAAAGATGATTGAAATAATTAATTAAAGTGAAATCAATGAAATGAATAAATTTTAGTTTTTCTCATATTCTTTATATATTATTGTATATATTTTGTTGTTAGTATTATGATATTGTGTATTTTTTTTTTGTTTTTTGTTGTGTTATATTTTCATCGATAATATTTGAAAATAACGCGTTTGATTCTATAAAACAATATAACAAAAAAAAAGAAGTGATTGAATGAGTGAAAACAACCGTTTGTTCAAAATATAACTACATATTATTATATGTATACGTACATATTATTTTCTGATGTTTGTGTATTATATTATGTACTAATTTTTGATACAGTGTTTTCTCATTTTTATATGGTTAGTGATGTTATATATGTGATTAGTGATTTTTTCCCTGATAATAATTGGTGTTATTGAATTTCTAGGGTAACAGAAAAACAGATTTTCAACAATATACACAAAAACAAAAAAAAAAAAAATATATAGGTATGTGCATAATAATATATATGAACATTAAATTAAATAAATTAATAATATATATAAGTTATAGAATTAAAGAGAAATAAAAATGTGTTAAGTTATTTAGTATTACCAGAAATGATTTTTGTATTTAGAGATTTTATCCATTAATTTTTATTTTTTATTTGTTCTTTTATTGTTATCTGTGTTGTGTGTTAATTTGATTAAATTCAATTATTTTTCAATGATTTAACTTGGTTGCAAATAACAAAAAAAAAAAAAAAGAGAGATTCATATAATTTAGTTTTTATTTTAGATCTAATAATAATTTTCTGTTACATTTACAATATAATAGGAATATTTTGCAAATAATATTTTTTTTTTTTTGTTTAATTTTTATATGATTGTTATTTTTAGTAAATTATATTTTGAATGAATTTGATAATACTTTATATTGTATATTAGATTTTAATTTTAGAGCTTAATCTAACATTTTAAATGTTATTTCAAATACAAAAAGGAATTGAATTATTTTCAGATGAATGGAGTATAATATAATGTAGGTACATATATAAATTTTGTAAATTTATAATTTTATCCTGTTTAAAATGTTAAAAGTAGCTTAGAGTTTTAATAAGTTTATTATTTTGACTTTAACTTAATTATAAATGAATTTTATTTTGTTTAATGTTAAATTTAATTGTAATATTAAGATTCGATTTGTTTTTTGTTTTTTAAAAGTGATTGTTTATGTAACTTACTTTTAAAAATTTTGCGAATTTGTTAATGAATTGAACTTTTCTTTATTTTAGGACAATTGATTTATTTTCAAACATATAATAATTTAGCCTTTATATAAATAAAGAATAGTGCAGAGTACAATGAGTTTATTCTTTATTGTTATTTGTTAAACTATACAGTCTTAGAATAGAAAATGATTTTTGAAGTACTATTAAGGTGATATGTGGAGAGCTAAGTATAAATGAAAGTAGTTAAGTAGGTATATAAATAAAAGTATTTAACATTTGGAAACAAGATACTAATTGGTTTCACATTTTATGATATTCTGTTTGACAATTATCATTGTATATTACGTCAGAAACTATTAAGGAATTCTAACAAATTTTGACCTTAATTTTGATTTGAATAAAATTCAATAAAACTGAACCTTTGAAAATTTACATTTGTTAAACTTTGAGTGATTTAACAGAACCTACAATTTTTCTTACTAAAAAGAAATTTATTTATTCCATTCAAGTGATTTTAAAATGTTGCACAAAAATCTTTAATATTAATTGCTATTATGAATTTCATTACAATCAATTTTTAATGATTATGTCTTTATGGTTTTTTAGTTTTTATTTTTGATTTTGGACGAAAAGATTTCAAAATTCTAAACAAAAACTGAACTTCTTTTTGCGTTATAATTTTCAAGACAAATATCTGTTATATTTTTATTATTTTCAAGACTCTTTATTTACTTAAAAAATATTCTATCTACATACATGTATATAAAATACACGAGTATGACAGTAAGACCCTACAAAAGGATTACTTGGGAATAAAAAAAAAATTCAATTTTGTTCAATTATTTAGGAAGTTTAGAAGCTTCCAGTTTTGTTTCTTTTAATAACCATTTCTTTTATAATTTTTATCTTTCTTTCTTATAAAAACCAAAAATAATATTAAGTTTCAATTTTTGAAAAGATGAAATGAGACGAAGTAAAAATAAAATTAATATAGCTACTAATAAAATAGTATATACGTGCGTATATGAACGGCTAGAAATGATAGAAATAGATAGTAAGAAAGAAAAAGAAATATATAATATATAACATAGTAGAAAATCTTGACGGAACTTGTCACATAATTTTCACAATTTCATTTTTCTCTTCTTACCATATTATCTTTTTTATTTTGGTGTTTTATTTTTTGTTTTTGTTTTTTTTATATAAACTACAATATATATATAAATATCTGTTTATATATATATATAAATATTTATTTCCTATTTTTCACTTTTCTTGAAAAGAAAATCTATGAGACATTTTTCTATTTCATTTTCACAATTTTATCGGCATCTAAATCTTTCATCATTTGGCAATTTAAATGAATGATAGTCCTTTTGTATATAGGGATAATAATTCTCTTTTCTTTTTCATTCCTTTAAATTTTTTTTTTTTTTCACTTTGTTTTGCTTCAGTTTTTTTTTTTTGTTAGAAATATTAGAAGATTCATAGAACCCCCAATTTAACTAAAATTTTTCTTCAAATTTATTGTTTCTTTTTTATGTATTTTGTTTTTTACTCTGCCTTTGTTTGAGAACTTTTTCAAATTTTTAGCGTTTCTAAGACTTGTCTGGTTACTAAAGAGAGGTAATGTATACAAAATAAAATATTGTCAATTTTATGTCATAATCAACAACAAATTTAGTATTACTACAAATAATATAAAACGAGGAACAATCCGACAAAATAGATTTAAAATTTAAAGAATGATGAAGCGGGAAGGAAGAGCGATATAGTGCTGATACAATAGAAATCCCTTTGAAGAACATTAGTTCTTTTTCGTTTTTTGTTTTGTGGATCCTTCTAAGGAAACAAAACAAAAATAAAAGAGAATATAAAATAAAAAAAAAAACAAAACCGAACAGACACAAAATATAAAAATATGAATTTTTTTTACTGAAAATGCGAAGATCCTTAAAATTTATTAGGCTCCAAATGAATCATTTTGCTTTTTTTTTACTATCCGTTTGTTTTACTTTTGTTTATTATAAATTTTACTGTATTTTATATACATAGGTGCTATGGATCTTATAAATATGTAGAAAGAGAGATACAATGAATAAAGAATGAGAATGACTATGTTTAGTGTTCGAGAAAAAAAAAATAAGTATGTGAATTTTTTTATATGAACAATTACAAGTATTAACTATGGTCTAATCTCATCATGATACTTTATTTTATTCTATTTTATATGCTTTTTATTTTCTATTGTTATTTTTTTGCTATATAGATTTTTCTTAAATATTTTCTATTTTTTAACTGATTAATACTAAGATTTTAATTATTCTTTCAAATATGAACATTTTTTTCTTTTATAGTTTTTTATTTATTCTCTTTCCAATACAAAATTTATTAATCTGTTTTATTTACAATTTTTGATTACATGTTAATTAGTTATATAAAATTTGCCGTTAATGCCTTTCAATATATTTATTTATTTATATTAATATTAGAAATCACATAGGATATTGCAATATTATAGGCTACTAAGGCCATTATAGTTCGAATACTATTATTAAATTATACACTAATATTATTTTTTTTGTTTATATTATATATTTTATATTTACACTAGATTTGGTAGCAAGGGGGATTTGTTTTCAATTAATGAAACTTGCTACCTGTGCAGGATTTAAACCCACACTTCTTTGGTTAATAAGCCACGTGTTTAGCACTGGACCACTGAGACCACCCTTTCAATATAAAAATATAATATATTTTTTTTTTTTTAAATTTATTGCATATTTTTAGGTAACTGTTTAGAAAATTTTCTGTGAATAGGGTATTTTAAATTTATAAAAATGTTTTGATTTTTTTCATAATATTTTACCATTCTATCAAAATTAGATATAATTTTTTTCTAATTTTATATATTTTTAATGAAATTGTTTCAATATTTTATAAAAATAAAAATATTTTTAGAAAAAGTTTATTAGGTATATAAAATAATTTTTTTTTATATTTATTTATTTTTTTAATTTATTTATTTTATTTATTTATAAGTATTTAAGTATTAGTAATTTTAGTATTTAACTATATTTACATTTTATATACATGAAGTATAGAGAACAATTTGATTAGATGTTTCTTATAAATTTTTCAGCATTTCATATTATGAATTATTGTTATATAGTTTTAATCTCAATCTTTTCTTTTTGAAATTTTAAATTATAAAAACGTAGTTATACATATATAAAGTTACACAAAAAAATATTTTGAACATTTAAACTTTCAAATTTAATTGACATAAACAAAAAGGTTTATATATGCGAATTTATTAAAATGAAAAGGTAAAAGAGTTTTCTAAAAGGATAGAGTTTTATCTCAAATAGTAAATTAATACTTATAAACTGAAACAAAGGTATGTTATTGAATCTATTTTTTAATCTATATAATAATATGCAGTATAGATATAATATAATATACAATACTATAAATAATACCAAATAATACCGAATACGTTTATCTGCCATCACCATGGTCACATTGTGGCCACGTAAAATAATCGATATAATATAATATAATAAAAATCATTAAAATTAATATAATCATAAAAGTTTCAACCAATATCCAATAGAATTTCGAAATTAAAACACGAAAATTTTGTATCACTTAGATCAAGATTTTAATTGTACTCTTTAAGATTTGGAATCCATGAAGTGATGTTAGTATTCTTTTTTTTAAATTTAATTTTATTACAGATTAAGAAAATTTAATTCTATTGCAACAATTTAAATAGATATTTAATATTCTTAAATTTATAATACCAATTAAAATTTAAAAAAATAAAACTATATTTTTTTATATAAAGAATTCTCAGAAAGATTTTATATATTCTGTTCTGTTTTATAAAATCATTATTATTATAGGTATATTAAAAGGAAAAAATATGTAATTATAAATACTTGTCCATAACTGTTTATATGTCGTAAATATATATATATACGATATTAATTTATTAAAATATAAATACATAATATTGTTTGTTTTTTTTTGTTCTTTTGTTTTATGATTATATTTTCCTATTAAATATTATGTAATATTAAAACAATATATTTTAACATTAATTAAGTTATTTAAAAAAAAAAAAAAATTAAAAAGAAAAAGAATATCGCATCAATAAACAACAATAAGATAAAATATAGAAGGACATTTTTCAAATTAATTTATTTATATATTCTCGTAAATAGAAAAAAAAAAAAAACAAACATAAAATTTATTAAATATACACACTTATATACGAACATAATATTTATTTCTAATTTTTTTAACTTGAAAATTTTCCGATATATTAAAATTGAAAATTAATGAAAAAATATAAAAATATTTTTTTTTTATAAAAAAATAATAGAAAAGATCCTTTTTAAGGATATAATTTTTCATAGGAAAATTATTAATAAAATATCATTTATTTGTTTTGTCATTTCTTATAATATATCATATATTTATATGTATTTTTCATTCCATGTAGTTTGGTTTACTTTTAGTGTTTATAATAATATTATTTTATTGATTTTCTTTGTATTATTTATAAAACATAAAACAAAAAAAAAATATAAAAATAAAAATTTAAAAAAACATTTTACAAAAAAAAAAAAAAAAAAAATATTTAATATTAATCTTTGTAATACCATTGAACATAATTTGAACCTTCATGAATATTAATAATATTTAAATTAACTCTTAAAGAAACATCTAGCGGAATAAATCGCGAGATAATAATGTTTTTTTTTTTTTTTTTTTGTTCTTGTATTATTTTTTTTTTGTTTTTAATGTAAACAATGTCGGTCGGATGTAATAACACTAATACATATACACCCTATACTCTTTAAAATTTATATTAAAAGTAAAGAAAAATCAACAATGACGAAAAAAATAACGGTGAAACAATAGAGTGAAAATTTTCTTATATTATTTTTTTTTATTATTGTTATTGTTTTTTTCTTTTGTTTTGTTTTTTTTTTTTGAATTGTGTTGTGAAAATCCCCTGAACTCGAAACAAATGTCAATCAGTCAATATATTGATACTCTTCTGTCTTATATATATATTGTTTTGTTTTTTTTTTTTTTTTCTTTTTAGCTTTTCTTTTTATTTTTGTTATTGTTGTTGTTTTTGATGTGTAATGTATCTTTTTTGTTATTCTCAGAATACGTACCTATAATACAAAATTTTTATATAACGTGAAAAATATTATTTTCTATACTATATACTGTTAAGAAAATACATTGAATTTTTGTGTTGCCTTTAGCCTTAATTTTTCTTCTTTCATTTTTTGTTTTGTCTCTACTTTTATTTTTATTTTTATTTTTTTGTTATTTGGTTTTTTGTTTTTTTTTTTTGTTTTTTGTGTAATAACATTTGCTCATAACAAGATAAAAAATTAATCATTTAATATTATTTAGGCAACATAAATCAATCATTTATTGAAAGACAAAGTAAGTGAAAATAAAAAAATGGGAAAAAAGATAAAAAGTGTGTGTTAAAAGATGATGTGTGATATATAATGATAGCAAGAAGTATATAAAGAAAAAGAAATGAAAATTCAAATAGAAGGAGTAAATGAAATAAATGATAAAGTAAAATATTAACAAACAAAAAACAAAAAACAAATATAGTATTCAATATCTTTTAGTTTCTTTTCGTCTGTCTTTTTTTTTTTTTTTTTGTAACATTTTTATGTCTAATATTATGCAATTTTTATTATTCTTTTTTTTTATTTTTTAATTTAAAGTACCCATAGTTTTGTGAATATATATAAATATTTGTATTTATATGTGTATTTAAATGTGCGATACAAGGTGTTTAAGAAATTTTTTATTTAAAAAACTAAATGAATTGTCGTTTACTCGTTTCGTTTATCTCTCTTTTAATATAGTCGATTAAATTAATAGCGTTGAGTATAGTATAGATTTTAGTTCGTGAGTAATTAATGAATTAAGTGTTCATAATTAAAACTGTCACTATTAATTAAATTTAAAAATTAATAATAAAATATTTAAAGATCCGACCCTTTGATAAATTGCTTACTAAAAACTTTTCTTTACAATTAAAAACAAAAAAAAATACAATTCTTTAATTACATAAAAAATACCTTAAAAAATTCTCTGTTAAAAAATTTACTATTAACTATAAACTTACAATTACAACCTACATCCATATTTATTTGAATATTTATCTGTTTTTGTTACTCCTAATTTAAACATTATTTAAGAATTAGTTATCCTTAACAAACAAAAAATAAAAAAAAAAAAACAAAAAAAAAAAAAAAAGACCATCCCTGTATTTATATCATATAAAATATTTATTATATAATCGTGTTTAAATGTGGTGAAAGTATACCGTTATTTTATTATTTTACCGTTCTTTAATGTATATATTTTTTATATTTTTTTATATATTTTTTATATATTATTGTATTGTATTGTATCGTATCGTGTTGTATCGTATTGAGAATCATCAATAAAAAAAAAAAATTCTTTTTATTATCCTTGTACTTGAACTCAATTATTTATGTATAATAATGTAAAATGAAACAGAAGCACGTTCTTCTAACATTCATTTGTTGCCGATCATTCTTTAATAGATACCCCCTTTTTTCCGTTCTTAGATCTGATCCTTCAAATGAAACTCTATAGTATATATATATAGTATATTATATCTAGTTCGTATTTTCTTTTAATCTCTTGGTTTTTTTTTTTTTCGTTTTTGTTTGTAGTTAAATGTGTTGATTTTTTTGTTTTTATTGGAAAAAAATATTTTTACCTTTTTACTTTGAATTGGGTAAAATTGGGTGAATGATAAGTACGAATAAAGGTGGTTTTTATATATATTGGTATAGGAGGGATTCAAGGTATATAAAATGAACTACCGAAAGATGTTTTCTTTTGAAATATTTTACATTTCTAAGTTGGAATTGAAAAAAAAAAAAAAGAAAAAAGCAAACAAAAAACAAGAATTTAAAAACATTTTTTTTTTTTTTTTTGTACTGATGATGCTTTTATCCAGATTCCTAATGTTAAATTCTTATTTTTTTACGTGCCCATCTTAAGAATTGTGTTTTATTTTTTTTCTTTACTTTCTATATTGGTTGTTTCCCTGTTGTGAGATTACAAATAAAAATAATAATATATGCCATTTTACTTTCAAAGAAAGATCTTGGCTTTGTTGTTTGAAACTATGGCAGCTATAGCAGTAAATATAATATATGTACGTAAACCATTTGTATTGAATAATTTTAAAATGTGAAATATGGGGAGAGGGAAAAAAAATTAAAAATGTTTAGAGAAGAAAGAAGTTTTCACTGGGATTTGAATAATTATATATATGTATACATAAAATACTGAATACATATATAAAAATAATATATGTATATGTCATCCATCAGGATCGATTGAATTTGATTTATATTTACTCGATTTTTACTTTTGTTTTTATCCTTCACATTGATTTGATATCCTACTGTTCTTGATTGCTTGAATTCTTATTATTCTTATTTTTTATTTTTTTTGGAATGTTGCTATTGTTGTCAATGATGGTATTGTAGGTATATATATAAAGAAATTCTTTTTTATTTTTTTGTTTGTGTTATTTGGTATGCGTATATTGTATAATAATATTAAAGAACCAATGTCACGAGACTAATTTATTTCAAATTTGAAATAATACAAAAAATTCCTGTCCAATTAGTAAATATATTATGTATTATTTTCGTTTTTTGTTTTGATTGTTTTTGAAGAATTTTAAAAAGAGCAAAATTTAAATAAAAAAAAAAAAAATATTTTTTATCTTAAAATTTAAAAAAGAAAATTTACTGAATTTATAGACGGCTGATTACCCATGAATAAATGTCTAAGAACAATAATAAGAAAAGCTACAAATTTTCAACTTAGACTTTAATAACTTATAAACAATAATATTTTTAGTTTTTTTGTTATAAAAAACAAATTCAGAGTTTTCTAATAGTCAAAAAAGTTTTGAGTTTCTGAAAAAAATTGACGATATATATTTTGTGCGATATATTAAATATCATAGTAAAAGTTAAATGATGTTTTATGACACTTAAATAACTTTAAAATTTATATAACACCCTGTAAATAAGTTTATTGATATAAACAAGGATAATTGAAAGAAATTGAAGAATTCTTTTGAAAAATAATTACATGTTTTTTGTATTACCTTTAATTTTGTTTTTTTTTTTAATTTTTATATTTAAATTTCAAGATTTTCATATTTCTTGTTTTTCTAATTCAATTTTTTTTTGTTTTTGAGGAAAATCATTGAAAAAGATAATTGGAAGTTATTAAAGATTTAAAAAAAAAAAAAATTTAATAACTTCCTGTTAAAATTTATGTTAAGGGTTTTTCAAAAAAATAAAATAATAATAATTATATTGTCAGAATATAAATTTCGAATTTTAATCAATAAAATTTTCTTTTCTTTTTTTTAAAAAATATTATAAATTCATTTTATAATTAATGATTTATAATTTTTTTTTTTTTAAGGTACCGTATTTAAAGGTTAATTTACAAAAATGAAAACGGTTAAAAAAATAAATTTCTTTCTTTAAGGAATTGTAGAAGAGATTTTTAATTTTATTGTTTAAAATTAATTATTGAGGGTCAGTGCCATTTGCTGGAATATTCACACCGATTTTTCTTCAAAATTGATGAATTTTTGGAACAGTAAAAAAAAGCTAGAAATATGAACATTATATATAATATTTAGTTAGGGTATTATGTTTTGTTTTCCTTGCCACTTCCTATAAGGAGCATAGGGCATCCACTAAGTTATTTATTATTCATATTTGGCTAAGCTTTAGGTTCAGAAATCATAGGGTATTATGTACAATCATCAATTAAGCAAAGGTTTACAATAAGAAATTTGAATGATTTGTTTAATATGTCATTATAGGTATTACCGTAAATACGATTACTAAACGCTTACAACTTTACAAATAACTAAAATTTAAAAATTAATTTTTTTTGTAATCGATATTCTCTTTAAAATTTCGTTATGTGCTACAATTACCATATTTGGTTTAAAAGAGTAAAAAAAGTATTTTAAAAAACCTAAATAATTTTAAACCTATTCATGACAATTACTATAAAAATGTCCTAATTGCAATGCCTATGATATTTAATATAAATAATGGAACAGAAAGATTTCTAACAAGAAAATAATATGAATACAATTACAATACAGGCTTCTGAACGTAATATCAATTTTTTTTCAAAATCTTCTTAAAGCTCATTCAACAGCTCAAAAATTCAACAACATACCGTTGTTTTATAGAATAAAAAATTTAAATAAAAATACATATATATGCATATACAGGGTGTCCGGAATTCGAAGGTCACGCAGAAAGAAAAAGATGATAAGGGATGTTGAAACAACCAAAAAACAGTTTCGGAGCGGGGAGTCTATTCTTAGAGCTTGAGAACAGTCTTCAAACTATTTTCGTTAAATTTTTAAAGACTTAGTAATAAAGTCGTCCTTATATAACATCATATCATATAAAGTCGTCCCATCGATATACAACTAAAGCTGTGGAATTTTATACAAATATCTTAACTTTTTCCTAATTTTCATAGTTGAGTAGTTGTAAGCTTATAAAGCCAGATATTTTGATATTGTTTAATGTTTTATAAATAACTGTTATTTTTGTATAAAACAACCGTTATTAATATATTATAAATTTTATTTGATTTTCTAACTTATCCAAATCAAAGTTTTATTTATTGTTTTAAGTTTTTCGAAAAAAAACCTTAAGATTTTTAATGAAATCTTGTTAAAAAACATTTTCTTCCTATATATGGAACGTGAATTTACAATATACGAAAATACTTTGAAGACCGTTATCTCGAAAACCGTTAAGAATAAACGCTTCACTCCGGAACTAAATTTTCCTTGTTTCAATCTTCCCTATTATCCTTATTTCTTCACGACCTTTGACTTCTAAACACCTTGCATATACTTATTATTTTATATTAACATTAAGTTTATCTTATATGTATTATAATTAAGTGAAGTGTTTCTTAAATATGTATTTTTATATTTTTATTTTTGTTTTTGTTAATTCCAGTACATATTTAATATTATCTAATCTTTTAGCAATTTTTTGTTTTTTTTTGTTTTTCAAAAGATTTATTTTAAGTTTAATAAATACTTTCCACGTGGTTTCAAAAGCGAAATAAAAGCATACAAACATAAGATTATTTCTTTTTAGTAAAAAGCTTACATAGCAGAGATGAAAAAAATGAAACAGATTTTTTTTGAAAGAGATTTTGATTTTCCTGTTCTTTAGAACCTAACAAAAGAGGAAAAAAGCCTGTCAGGAACAATTCTGATATTATCCAAAGATTTATTTATTTTATTTTTTTTTTTTTCTTTGGTTCGCTTGCATCATTAATACATGAGTTGTTTCTTATTCGGTATTGCTCTGATATTTTTGCTCCAAAAAAAAAAACCGAAAAAAAAAAAACAGAAAACAAAAAAATTAAAAAAATATCCTGTTATCTTACGTCACTTCTTTAAAGAGATATGTTTATTGAGGCATTCTATAAAAGCTTTAGCTTTATATACCTTCAAAAAAAGAAAAATTAAGGAGTAAAGATGTGTCTTACGTTTTACTTTTCATGACATTATTTTCATTTTTAAGATTTTTACAAAAAAAATAAAACATATCATCAAAAATATTAACAATTCCCGACAACCGAATAATAAATTTTAAAATTCAATATTTTAATATTTGTTATTTATATGTGCGCATTTGAATTGGTAGAACTTAAAAAAAAAAAGTTTAAAATAAAATATACAAAATTTTATTTTTTCCTTCAAAATTTTTATACCGTTTCTGAACAAGAAAACAAAAAAAAAAAAAAAACTTTTTAAAATGATGTCGAACTAAAAAGGAAGTTATTTTAAATGCACAGAATAGATTTAAACTACAAAAAAAAAAATCATAGTTTTTTTTGGCATTAAATCAAGAGAAATGTCATCACTAAGAAGAAAAATAAAAAAAACATATATTTGTGTAATATAAAGTGAATTTGATGTGAAATTGACAGTTTGATGATATGTACAATAAAAATAATAAATAATATTAGTTCAATTCTCTCCTATAATCAGCTTTCTTCTCCATCAAAAATTCCATCAATATTTTCTTTAAATTGTTACAACTTAATATTAAATCAGAAATTTTATTCTACACAAAAGAATTTAAAAATTATTTCACCTTGCATTTAAAATTATGTTTTTGTTTTGGTTTTTTATATTTTCCAAATTGAATAAAATAAAATGTTTTTAGATATCCCTAAGGTAACTGATTGGATTAATTCTAAATGGATTTTTGAATTACATTCTTCTATCAATGATAAATGAGAAAAGTTGAAATAAATTACTAAAGAAAGAATGAATATAAAATTTCTCCTAAATTTTTTTACGGGTTTGGCATTCCTATGAATTGTGTGAATATGTGAATATTTTTTTAGAGTGTAATCATAAATGGATTTCAAATTTGAAAATACTATGTATGAAAAATTTTAACTGTAAGTTGAATAAAATAAAAGTTTTTCTTTTTTGTTTTTTTTTTTTTTTGTACAATACAAAACTTAGAATATAACTTGAAATACTGATTTTCTTTTCACTTTTACTTAGTTTTTCTTTACTTTTTACTAATAGTATAATGTTGTCTCTTTCGTTTTTCTTTATAATCGTTTTTTTTTTTTTTTTGCAAAGTGGCTTAGTATTTTTTTTTTTTTTTTATTATTTAATTTTAAAATACAGGGGGAATTCTCGAATTGTAATATTTTGAAAATTGACAACTTACTGAAGTCACATTCATCCATCCCGAATAATCGGAAATAAAAAAAAAAAAAAACAAAAAAAGTCATATACAAAAGAAGTGTAGAGAGATTTGTTAAAAAATATTTTATTATTGGTAATAAGAAGCTAAACGTATTTTTTGTATAAATTTAAAAGATTTTAGAAGTTTTCCTTTAAAAATAGCTTAAATGAAATGCTTTTAATGTAATATTTTTATGTATAAGAAATTCGCTTTGCGGGTTTCAAATTTTTTGTATTTTATTATTTTGTTTATTTTTTTTTTTTTTTTTTGTTTTTTGAAGAAAATCTTTTGGGAAATTGATATATCAATTTGGAAAATTTTCAAAAATTTGTGTATGTACATATGTTATTTTGGTATAAATAAAAACAAAAAAAAAAGGAAAAACTGTGGCTAGAGTATGAATTGTGTAGATAAAATATAATTTAAAAAAAATAATTGAAAAGAATGTAAAATTCCCTAGGTAAGTAAAATAATTCTTTGTTTTTCTTAATAATGTGTTCTATGTGTTTAACGTGTTCTTTATTAAAAAAAAAAGTTCTACAATGTCAATAATTATCTAATTATTTTTGTTTTTATAAATTTTTTTATTTTTTTATTTTTTATAGAATGATTGTTTTTAACAAATATTTCCATTTTTAAAACTTTAATATATTATTTAAGATGAATCAATTAATCTATTTGATTTGTTGTTAATGTTAAATTATAGATAATAAATCTGAAAATTTTAAGAAAGGAAAGGAAATTGTTTAAATTAAAAATAAACAAAAAGTAGCTTAAGAACAGAACAAATTTTTGTCTTGCTGTTCCAAATTATTTTACACAGTTTGAGAACTATAAGATATCAAATATTAATAATTTGTTATTCTTATGCACGTTGACTTTTGGAACCTTAATTTACGAAACTTTTAGAAATAAGATGTAGGAATTGAAATTGAATTGAAATACTTTTACTCTAAAGTTAATACAGTTTTCTTAATTTTATTCTTAATTGAATTTTCTTAAAAAAAAAAAAAAAATCTAGAACAAATAAAAAGTTAAATTTTTAATAAAAAAAAATAAATTTTAATTATATATGCTTCATACCATAACATTTTGTCTTACATACAGCTTTGTTTTATTATAAGTTTGATATATTTTAGCAAAACAAAATTGAGGAAAAGTTCAATTAGTTTTTAATGTGGTAGTAAAACTTAAGTATTATACAATGTTTTTTAGAATATTTTTCAAAAAAAATTTGTAAAATTTTCATTTTCAATTTTTAGATCCGTCCTTCTGTTTCTCCGTACAAAATTTCTAAACCATTTAAAATAGAACAACAATTAAATTTTAACCATCAATAGATATCTTATTTATATAAAGTCTTATTTTTAAATGTGCATAAATTATAGGTTCTATATTTAATACTTTTTTAATGTAAAAATACCAAACGACAGGACTTTTTGTTACTTTTATAAAAGAAAATTTTGCAAAATTTTATAAAGCTTTCAAATAAAACCTTGAAATTTTCAGAGAAAAAAGATTCATTCAGAATTCGCACAAGTTAGCTCAGAAAATTTGAAAAATTTAAGCATAATATATAAAATTCTGAGAACTTTATAAAATTCAGTGCAAAGTTACAGTATTTTAAAACGTTTTAGTTGTCTTTTGGAAAATGTGCGAATTTAAAAACCTTTAGTGTTGCATTTTATCGGCGTGTTTGTTTTTATTTACAATGTAAAATGTTTGTAAAGGTTTAATTGTGGAAGAACTATTTTCGTTAATATAACTATAATCGTTATAACAGAAGGGTGTTAGAAGGTAAAATGGGCAACGAATTTCAAAAAGTTCATGTTAAATATTAGATGTAATTATAGATGTAAGGGAAAATGTAAGCATTTTCTAAATTGCAGTAGTTCTTATTACAAATGAGTTTTCATAACCAATTTTAAATCACCTAAAAATTGTACTTTGAGGAAATGGACACTTTCATCTTTACTTGTGTTAAGTTAGAATTGTTTAAGAGGATGAATGCATTATTATTTTTTCTTAGTTTTTACATCAAACCCGAAAAAAAATTCAAAATCTAAGTAAATTTGTAAAAAATGAAATTTAAGTTATACGAGTTTATACCTAAGTAATATATTAACATTAAACGTCGAAAGAAAAAACCAAAAATATTACAACTTTCATTTTTTTAATTAAAAAAAAAATATATATATACACAAAATAAAAAAAATGTCCATTTTATTGTTATTATTACCGTAATTTAAATGCACATACACATATTCTTCGATACATTTAACACAAAAAAAAAAAATATTGAAAAAAAAACTTTGTCTGCAACAATCTAATAAAATAAAAATATCGATATATATATAATATACATTAATATATTATTATGTATACATAAATGTATTTTTTTTTATATATTATATATATCGATATGTAATCTCTATTAAATTTCAATTACTTTATTACAAATATATTTGACGAGAGTTGAGAGCTGCCAAAACGTATGCTTTTTGCCATTAAATTTAAGTACTTTCTCTTGCAAAAAAAAATTATCTATATATACATATAAGTATAAAAGAGGAAAAAAATAGAAAAACATTTTTTTTTTTTTCATTTTCAAGTTTTCTTTTTTTGCAATAAAAAAAAAAAAAAAAAAAACGAACATTTCCAATTTTCTTTTCCCACTCCATAATGTATTATTTAAAAATAAAAGAAAAATTCACATGACAAGCTGCATCTGTCTTGTCAAAAATTGAAAGAAAGTAAAAATACAAAAACCCTAAAATAGAAAAGGAAAAAAAAAAAAATGAATTTATAATACAATTTTTAGAGAAGTGTAGAAAATTGCAGATTAAAAGAGTACGAATATAATAAAAAATAAAAAAGGTAAGGTAAGATAAAATTACGTTATTTTAAATGGAACTTTTGCTAATGCCATTCAATTTTATTATTTTTTTTTCTTTTTCTTTCATGTTATTATTTTATTTATTTATTTTTTTCTTTCTTCTTTAGTTATACCTATTAAAATCGATAATATAATTTTTTGTCAGAAAATGAAATGCTTCTCTTAATCGATTCCTCAAATTTGTCTTGTTTTTTTTTTCTATTCTACACCACAGTTTAATATTTTATTGCCACATATTATTATTTACGAATACACATACATATACTCATAATATTTTTTATATACCTGTCTTACATTGATATAAAAAATATAATAATCATAACACACACATTCATACTATAAGTAATAAAATCAACTGCATTATATTGAATTTTCAAAAATAGTTAACTATTTTATCATATAGTGATAATAATATCCTATGACCATTATTTGCAGACGGTGTACAGTACATTCTGATATTAAAACCAAGTCCACAAAAAACAAAAAGAAAAACACAAAAAAAAAAACCAGCTGTAAAAAATTAAAATCTCAAAATTTAAAATATTACGATCAAATCCTTGTATATTTGATTTAATTTTTTTTTTTTTTTATTTTCCTTTTTTTTCTATAGAATTTTTTAGTCTATTGTTCATAATATATAAATGAATATAATAACGGTATATTATATTTATATATCTAGTTATATATTAATTTTATGAAATAAAATAAATGAGAGAGAAATAGAAATATAAAAATTGTTATAATAATCACAAAACGCATACAATGTCACTTTAATATACCTATAATTTTTTAGATTAGAAAAAGAAAAAAAATATATATTTATATATATATATAAAAAATAAAATTAATTTGTTTTAGGGGCAGGTTAATAGGAAACTACAGAGAAAAAGACGGAAGGAAGGAAAAACGGATAGTGTGAAATGCTTGTACTTATGTATAGAAAATAAAACGGAATTTATACAAATTGGATAGTTCCTACTACAATATAAAAATTATATTGGTATATGTGTATCTATGTATAGGTATATATTCAATTTTTAAATAAACTACTAAAAATTGGTTTTTATATAAAAATTATATTTTATTTTTTATGTTCATAGGAGAAAAAAAAACTTGAAATAAATATTAAATTTTTTTTTTTTGTGAAAATTTTCTGATAATATTTTTAAAAATCCTAAATAATATTTTAACAGATTTGCAGCTGTGCCTTTTTAATAACAAAACATATTTTAATTTATTGCATATACACATTATTGTATTCATATTTTTGTATTAATATTTACAGGGTATTTCACAATTTTTAATATTAATTTTGTTTCTATATATATAATTAGGTAATTTCTATTATTTATAATATAAGAAATATGACGACCATTAAGCTCTGAAGAAAACTTGAGCAGCAGATGAATAATATTTGTATTGTACAAATTTCATTAAGAACGTTTAGAAAAATTTAAAATAAGCAGTTAAGATTTTATAAATAATATTTTATGATTTTTTTTTTTTTTAGTGCATTTCTTTGTCACATAAATGTAAACAGGAAATTACACAGCCTTTCCTTTTCAGGCGTGGCTATAAATTTCGTAAGGGGGAAAACTCTTACGAAGTTGTTATTGGATTATTATTATATTCAAAATTATTCTATAAGTAGGCAGATCTTTTCATTGCTTTTGATTCCTTCAATGTTCAGTGTTTTAACCATGACGTAATATTTCAAATATCTTCAAATTTATTCCATTTTGCATGTTATTTTTACAGATCAATTGATTTTGAAAATTAATTGTCTTACACAATAATTATGTAATAATGTTTTGGCTTCTATGTCATATAATTAATCCTAGTTAGTGGAATAAAGTTTACCAAAGTTGATAAAATATTAAGAATAATATTTATTTATTTAATTAACTTATATATAAGACCTAATAGCTACTACATATATGTATATAAAAACTAGGGGTAACAGCTGGGTGCCTTCAGATGTGGGTAGCGATTAAATTTTTTCTTGTTTTCTTTTATCATCAATATGACTTTAAAGAAGTTAATATTTTTCTATAAAGAATGCACACATTTACACATTTCTTTTTGCACACACAAAAACAATCGTTTTTAAATTAAAAATGAACTCCCTGTACTTTAACAAAAAAAAATTTGTCTTTTGAAATTTAAACTTAAATTTTATAGTAGTACAAAAAAATAAAAAAAAATAAAAACTAAAAATAAAAAAATAAAAATTTAAGTGTAAATTTGCTTATGAATATGAATTTGTAATATCATAGTGATATCATAATATTATGTTATGATTCATTGAATTTTCAAAAATTCACAAATAAAAAACTGAATTTTGATCTTTCTAAATGTGTAATTTTTTATGGAATTTTATTTTTTATTTTCCAAAAAAAAAAAAAAAATAAACAAAAATTATTATTTTATTATTACTATTTTTAGAGGATTATAAAATTGTTGAGATTTTTATAGCCTAAATACACATTAATATAAATTTTGAATAAAATTAAATATTATTTTACTTTGTATCTACATGGAATTTAACCAATTTGTTTTTTTTTTTGAATATGTATGACTGTTTCAATTTTAATAGTTTCATATTTTTGCTTTGTCCCAACAGAAAAAAAAAATTACAAAAAAAAAAACAAAGAAAATAATAAAAAAGTAAAGAATTAGTGGTGATTTGAAATAACATAATATGGTTAAATAGTGGTAGTGACCTTTTTTTTTAATTTTGTTATCCTAAATGTATGCAATAATTTTAATTTTTTGCTTTAACAATTTTTTTTTCAGAATAATTTAATATTTTTATGTTGGAATATGAAAATGAATATGTAATGAAAAATATTTATAATAGAAATAAATAAATTAAATTTTTTTTTTATTATGGAGTATTCATTTTTATGTAATATTTTAAAAATATTGCACGTTTTCGTACGAGCATAATTTTTTAAAACTTTCTAGTAGAATAAGATATTTTAAGAAAATTGAATTGAATCGCTACTTTTAAAACATCGTGAAAAACCAAAAAAAAAATATTTGAAAAATCTATTGGAGATGATCGATTTTTGTCATTGTTTATGTATCAAACGATTAGACAAACTTTTGGAAACAAAATTCTATCTAAAACATCAATATTTCAAAACGTCGAGCTATGTCTTTTTTACTGTAAGTCTTCAATAAATTTCAGACTCAAATAGAGTAAAAAGTCTGCAAAAACTCAGACAAGCATAATAGAGTAAAAAGTTATATAAAAAAAAAAAATCGGTAATATTTCGCTATAGTAAATTCGATTTTTGATTCGTCCTATTTTTGATTATAAGGAATATAAAGAAAAGCCTTAAATTTTGATCATTTGTATCTGTTGTAAATGATATATTATCTTCTACAAGCTAAAATCTATCTTAAATATCAATGTTAATAATAAAAATTTAAAATTTAGGCACAATTAAAATAAAATAAAGTTTGAAGTGTCCTTCACCCTTAATTGAACTAATTGAAATAATACCTGGTTATTGGGAATAAAAAATAAAAAACCATAAATCAGTTTATTAAATGCCATATTAAAAAAAAAAATAATGTGTAATTTTTCATAATTATTGTTAATGAAAATTTACTAATATCAATAATGTATCGAATATAAGTTCTGTGTATATATAATAAACGATCACATAACCATAAAGTGTTGAAAAACAAGCACTTCGAGTGTAATATAAATATTATTAGTGAAAAAAATGATATACAAATAAATTATTTTAATATAAAGAAAAAAAAATATATCTAGGTATAAAAAATTAAAAATTTTAATAAATATGAAAAATTGGATATTTTTAATTATAGTTATATATCATATACTTAGGAAAAAATATCGAAATGGTTTCAATTTTTTTTTATTTATATTTTTACTATTTGAGTAGTGACTACCTATTGATTTTTCACATTCATTATTTAATTTTAACACTAGATTGCAACTCATTTTTTCTTTTGGTTTTTTTTTTTTTGTATAAAATTCAATTAAATCTTGAATTGAATGCAAAAAAATTCATAAAAAATTTCAATTTCTAGAATTCATGATTTTTTAAAAATGTTATATTACATTTTTTTTTTTTTTTTTTGGAAAGTTTTCCGATGCGACCTCATTAAATTGTGCTCAATTGTTGCCATAGTTTACCCTCTTTTTTATGGTCCTTTCTTGTAATTTTCATCATTTTTTGTCGTTCTTTGTTTTTGTTTTTGCTTTTAAATAAATAAAATTTTCAGAAAAAATAACATGAAAACCTCTTTAATATATTTTTTTTATTTGTATTTTATATTTTATTGATTTTTTTTTAAAATCAAGGTCTGTGTATTGGCGATTTATATGTATAAAGTTTTTTATTTGATTGTTTTTTAGTTTTTGCACCAATTTACGTCATTTCTTTTTTTTGTATGGAATTTATTAGGTTAAATTATAAATTTAAAGATACATTTAAAATTAAAGTAAATATTTTTATTAAATTTTTATTTTGATCACGAGTCAAAAATGTTAACAATGATTCAATTAGTGTGCTATCAAGGTTTTGAAAAAAATTATGCAGTTCAACTTTATTATTTAACAAAAAGCAAATTTCTTGAATATGAAAAAGGGTTTTTGTTACGTCTTTTTATATTACTCGCGAAATTATAATGAATTATGTTAAATTGAGCATAACAAAACGAAGAACAAAAACAAAAAGAAAACAGTTCTCTGGAAATTGTGTTAGTTACAATTATTGTAATAGTAAAAGAATTGTGAAAAGTAGTACAAATTAAAATAAAAACAAAAAAATAATCTTAAATGCAAACTTTATTTTCTATTTAATTTTTCACTCTTTATAACTAACTGACATATTTTCTAAATCAAATATTATTTATTATTAGTTTAAAATAAATTCATTTAATTTTTTAGTAGAAAAAAAAGTATTTACTTCATCTTGTTCAGGTAAAATTATTTTTCCTTTTTTATTCCTTCATCTACACGAAATAAATTAATTAAGTATAGTACTAGATTATCCTTGAAAAATTTAAAAGCGTTTTTCTTATATTATAAACAAAGGAAAATATTTCACTTTCCATAAAAAAAAAAAACCGAAAAAAAAGAGATAATGAACGAGAAAAGAAACTTTTGAACAAATAACAATGGGCAAAGATTTTGTGAAAAAAAAAATTAAAATTAAATTTTACTTTTATTTTGTTTTTTTTGTTTTGTAGCTTTTTCCCTTTTTTTTTTCTTTTGTACACAGAAATCTTTGAAAATAACATCGTTTTGAGTTCTTAAAACTTTATGACTTCAAAATATTTTCTTCAGAAATAATTATGAATATTTCACACAATAAAAAAAAGAAAAAGAATAACAGAAAAAAAAGAGAGAAAAAAATAGAAAAAATAAATAAAAAAAAATTTATCATCTATCCTCTGTTCCTGTTTTTTTTTTCTTGGACAACAATAAAACAATAAAACAGCAAATTTTCACATTTTCCAGGATTTTCTTTTGTTATATTCATTATTATTATTATTATTATTATTATTATTATGTTTTTATCTTCATTAAAAATATAACAAAAAAAAAAAAAAAATTAAGAAAAAACAGGACAGAAATAACGAGAGATAAAGAGGAAATTTTCACTTTGTATATCTTAAACAAGTCTCGCGAAGAAAAAAAACATAAACAGAACAAAATAAAGTAACAAAAAAAGAAAACAAATTTTATAAATAAATATAAAATGGTTCTCATTTTTTGTCTTTTTCTTCTTATTTTTCTTTTTCTTTTCTTATGTATAACTTATTTTATTTTATTGACTTAGTAGCATTTTTCATGGTCCTGTTTTATTTCGTCCTTTTTTTTGTTTTTTTTTTTTTGTTACCAACTTTTCAAAAGAAAATTTGAATGAATTGTCAATGACGAAAGAAGACTTTAAAAAGAAGAACAAAAAAAAAAATAAAATAACAAGGAGAAACTTTCATAAAATTACTTTGAGAAAACTTATTGACGCCCTGCAGGCATCTGAAAATGGTGCTTAAAATTTCAACACAAAACTCTCCATAGAAATATTAAAACTATACATATACATATACCTTTCGTATTTACTTATTTGTTGGTATACATATATATATTTTCAAAATAAAAAGTTGAAATAACAAAAAAATTAAAGAAAAAAAGACAGAACAGCTCAGGACAATAATAATGGCAACAGCAGCAGCATCAACATCAGTAACATCAGCATCATCAACACAATATTAAAAAGCATCACACTTTATTAATTTCTTCTTTTTTTTTTCTGGTATTTAATAAAATGTAAATACAATGTGTTGTAGTGCAAAAAAATATCAGCAACATCAACAACCTAAGCAGTAACAGCATAACTAAAGAAAAGAATAAATAAATAAATAATCATAAGCGAAAAAGAGCGAAGTTTTGAACGATTAGTTGTCCATTAAAAAGTCAAGAATTTTGACAAAATAAAAAAATAAAAATCTTAAAAGGATATTTACAATACAAAATAACATAAATAACAACAATGGCAACACCGTACTAATAACAATGAATAATTTTATATATAAAAGAACAGAATAAATTTATAAAACTTTTCTGCCCATTTTCTATTAAAATTCATGAAAGAAGAGACAACGGCCAGTTTCTATTATTTTTTTTTTCGTTTCTTCATTGTGAATAATTAAACAGAACAAAAAAAATGTCTTAATATGAAGATTTAAATGTAGGTACACTAATACATAAATAAATTGAATATCCTTTTTTTTTTTAATTATTATTGTGTTATTTTTAAAATTTAAATCCTAAAAAAAAAAAAAAAAAATCCTCTTGAAAAACAATGAAAGAAAATTAGTTTTATTTTAAATGTTATTTGACGTACATTTTGTCTTTTTTGTTTCTTTGATTAGATAGAAGTTACTCTGCCACAACATTCAAGATTCTATTCAGGAAAAAAAAAAAAATAATAGAAAACATTTAAAGTCCCTTTTATACAATCTAACAAAATAAACAAACTTTTTCTCACTTAATTTTTTTTTTTTTTTTTTGTATTGCTCAGGAAAACTCTGCTTAAAACAACCAAAAAAGAAAACCTAAGAACAACAAACATTTAAATTTAAATGCATTATTATAGGACTATTTATAATTCCACAATACAATTTTATAAAAAGATTGGTCCTTTTACATATTTTTTCATTTCCCTTTTATTCTTTTTCAAAAGAAATCATAGTCCTTCTTTTTTAGAAATTTAATTCGCAATGAAAATTCAAATAATACTGAAAAACAAGGAACAAAAAAAAAACTAACGAGAGGTTTTCAAAAGCTTAAAAAACGATTCATTTGCATACTCAAAAACCGATTAATTTCTGAAAGTTGGAAAAACAAACAAAAAAAAAATTTTTTTTCTTTTATTTTAAAAAAGGGAGTGAATGAAATCAAAAGAAATAACATTACAAAAGGACAAATCATATCGTAGTCAGGCGTAAACACTAAAAAAATAATAACAAAACCTAAAAAAAAAAAAAAAAAAAAATTTAAAAAGTTATTTCGTAACGTAATAATGGTAGTAGTAGTTAATAAGTAAATAAAACGAATTGAATTTTCTACCTCAACCTCTAGTTGTATACTTTAAGTACTCGCTCCCCATTAAATTAAGGAACCAAAACAAAAAAAAAAAACACATAAAACATTAATTTGTATTATTTCTCAAACAATACAAATTTGTATTTTTCTAAAAAACGTACACACAAATTTATTTATGTAATTAAATTAAATTTTTGTTAAAACAGGGGTTCAGACATTCCAATATCTAGGTAGTTATTTTTGTGCTTATTAACGCTTTTGTTTTTATTTTTCTGCTACACTAAAGAATCTAATTAAACTGAAATTTTCTCTATAGCTTTAAACTAAAACAAAAAAAAAAAGTACCATTCAGTCCGTCCATTTGAAATTTTATTTTAACCCTTTTAACACGAACAAGAAGAAAAAAACCGAAATAAAATGAAGATCTAAAAATTATTTTCAAAATATATTTAGAATAATATGAAAATTTAAAATCACTTTTGTAAGTTTTTGTTAAATCAATAGACATATTTAAAAATTCATCACATTGAGTGCAGCTAATTTAAGTCTACTGTTCGTTGAGTATATAATGTCCCAAAACATGTCCGAAAACTGGGTGTAATTTTGAATAGGTAATCTTTAAAGAAAATTTCGATTTATAAAGAAGAAAATGAATTATTTTAAATCGATACTTTTATGATGAAATACTTATAGTAAACATCATGACTACCACGATGGAAGTGAAATTTTCATAAAGACTGAAATTGGAGTCAAACTAATTCATGTAAAATCGAGCAAATAATGCATTTCGTATACAACAACGATAAAGGTATATTTCTAGAAGAAATGGCTATCCTATATTAAAACAAATAACTTTGCTAGCTTAACCAAGAAACTAACTTGTTATTTATATTCTTCGATTATCGTATAATCCTTAAATATTAAACAATTCACATCTACTTTCATAATTATGAATTTGTTGAAATAAAATGTTAAATAGATCTATATATATACAATATAGCTGAATTACACTTTTATTTTTTATCTTCAACCAAAATATGCCTCTAAAATATGGTCATATTAAAAAAAAAAAAATGATAAAAAAAAAAATTAAATATGTCATTAGTTCCGTAGCACATTTTAAACGTAATTTTGAATATTTTATATTATTATACGTTTTACTTTTCTTTTTTTTTTTTTTTTTTACTTTTATAACTATTTTCATAGAATAGAATTCTATACTTTTTTTTGCTTTTCTTTGGTTAATTATATTTTAAAGTTTAGTGAAAAACCTCTCATACCCGTTATTTTTTACGTTTTTTGTCCGGGTATCATCAAACTTTATGTCGTTTTCTAAATATAGAAAAATAAAATAAAATGCTACGGAAATCTTAAACTAGAATGAAAAGAAAAAATTTAGAACAAAAAATACATAAAAAATAGGATATTGCTGAAAAGATAACAAAAGTTAAAAAAAAAAAAAAAAAAAATAAATTTAAAGAGACAAAGTAAACTTTAAAAAAATTTAAAGTTTTTTAATGGGAAAAGGAGGGAAACTAATTTTTGAAACAAAATAATATTCATTACGAATGAATGTTTTAAAACTATACAGAAAAAAATATTATATTGAAGTTTTTCTTTTAACGACCAAAAATCATAATGATTTTTTTTTTTGTTTTTTGTGAATAGAAATTATTATTAAGTTTAATTAAGGAAAAAATTTTTATAATGAGTTTTGTTTGTTTTTTTTTTTTTTGTTTGTTTTTCTCATTTAAAATTTTCGGAAGGAAATTATCTCGAAATAATGAAAATACTTAAATTCAAAAAAAGTTTTTAATTTTTCTTATAAAAAAATTCTATACATTTTTTTTTATTTTTTCAAACCAATATATTAAAAATAAAGGATATATGTACATGTACATGTATACGCATATTATACAAATGAACTAAAAATTTGAAAATTTTCATGTACTTTTAAATAATCTTTTATGTCTGATATATTATATTAAAGAAATAATTCTACTAACATTTTGTTAGCCTGATCTTAATTGATCCATATATTATATATGTCCTTGATTTTATCATATATAATAGTTGAAATTTCATCATTTTTAAGAATCAATGATCATCATCAGTTACTAGGTAATAAGATGTGATAAAAACAGAAAAAAAAAAATTTTTTTTAAACAGATTTCATTATCACTCAACAGAAAAAAAATGACAAAAAACCCAAAAGGATTCTGAATTCTTAGAATTATTTTTGTAAGAATATTTGCTTTTATGAACATAAATAAGATTATAAAAGGAATCGAAATTTTTTTTTATTTTGTTATTTTTATTTGGAAATTTTTAAAATTATGGAAAATTAGTTTAATATTTTTTTATTTTTTTTTTTTAATATTCCCAGAAGGATTTTAATCTACTATTATATCTGTAGACATTATTGAACGCATTTCTATAAAAATATTTAAATTCAAATAAAATGAACTTTCCCAAAAGTTAAATTTAATATAATTTTTTTTATTAAATTTATTTTATCAGAAATTGGATATGAGCCGTTTTAATAATGAATAGATGGGGATTGATTTAAAAGAATAGTGGTTATGGTGATGGTTTATAATATTATGAAAAATAAAAATTTTAAATATAAAATAATAATAAAAATAACAATAAAAATTTTTTAATATATTTTTATAAAATGTTTTTTCTTTTTTTGTTTTTTTCTTTTTTTTTTTTGAATTAAATAATGCTTGCACTCTGAAATAATCTTTTTTGACATAAAGTACATACTGACTGAGTGAATATATCTATTACAAAAATTATAATATGCCAAAAAAATATTATTTGACTAGTCGTTAAAAAAATATTCATATACATAGATTTATTTATATACTACATATGAAAGTACAATGTTAAACAAAACAAGGAGAAAAATATTTCAATAATTAGATATTAAAGTTTTGGTTTTTCATTAATTTAACATTCCCTAATATCTTCTAAGAAAAAAAAAAAAATTTCTTGTTTTGCAATAATTGATGGTTGTACTAAACTATCTGTTTTTTTCTTTTTGGTTTGGTTTTTTGGTATATTCGAAACTCTATCATTCGATCATTGCAATTTATTTGATTATAATTATTTTCTATTCTTAAATTTAACCTGCAAACAAAGAATCATCTAAATTTAACTTTTTTACTAATCTGAATTCATATTCTATTATGACACCAATCATTATTACATTAAAATGTAATTCTTAAATAAATATATTAAGTCTAAATATAATATACTAATGCTTACTTATTGTACAACACTGTACATTTTGTATATAACAGTCCATTTAATTTAAGGGGAAAAACAAAACTTAAAACAAACAAAAACAAAAAAAAAAAAAAAATGTGCCAATTGAAAAACTTAAAATACTAAATAATTTTTTATGTGAATTATCATTCAAATTCCCCCCACTCACCAATTATTAATTTCTATTCCATTTAAATTTAATATATAACTATAACTATTTTTTCTAAATTGTATAAAATATATATATGCATATACATATATATATATGTGTATATTTAGCAATGCTGCTGCTGTTGACGACAGTATTTTAGAGATTTAGTTTGAGATTACAGCTTCAATTTTTGAAAAATTCTCTATACAAATAAGTTTAAGTGCTAATATAATCACATATTATATAAATATAAATATATATATATATATTTGTATATACATAATATAAATAATATATTTATGATAATATATAGCAGAATATAATGTACACACAATAATATGAATTTGTATGTGATAATAACTGTATGAAATAAAAATATCACATTTGCTTATATAGAATATCCTGTCTGCAAACTAGGACAAGCAGGCATTTATAATAATAATAAAAAAAAAAAAATATATATATATAAAATAAAAACTACTTAAAAAAGGGTGTGAAGTGATTCACAGTTTTCACATTTGTTTTGCATTTCATTTGAATTTTCTATTTTCTTTGTTTATTTGATTTTTTATTTTTTTTCAAGGACCTTAAAACTAAAAATTATGATTTTTTTCTTTCCCTCACTATTCATTTTTATTGTTATTGTTATTATTATTGCTATAAATATTCACTTTTTGAATTGCTTTTACAGTTTATATTTATTTTAATGCTCATAAAGTGTTTAGAAAACAATAAAAAAAAAAAATTCAAGAAAAAAAAAATGGAAAGAAAATTAAGTCCCATTTTAATTTTCAACATAAGTTTCTTTGTATAAAACTTTTACAATAATATTTCGTACTATTTTAAATTTAAACAGGATGTTTAAAAATTATAAAATTATTTTTTTTAATTAAATAACCTTATATTAAAAAACTGAAAAATTTTAGTGAAACGATAAAGATGGAGCCATTTATAATAAGAATCAATATTAATTAAATGTATTATAGTTTTTCACATCACTCATGGTCATGTTTTACAATAAAATTTTTTTTATAAACCAAGATTTAAATGGAATAAATTATAAATAAAAAGAAATAAAATCAAACAACTTTCATAAAATATTTTAAAAACACCCTGTATTAAATAAAAAATAAATAAAAAGAATTACACAATAATATTTTTAAATCTTACCTGGTTTATATTCAACATTTCCACGATACCATACAATTTGTGCAGCTGGTTTTGCATTTGATACAATACACGTTAAAGTTAAATCTTTATTTTCAGTTACTTCAACTTTTGAATTGTGTTGATATCCTTGAATTTCAATTGATGATGGCGGTGCTGTTGATAGTAAAAAGAAAAAAAAAAA
Source organism: Poecilobothrus nobilitatus (assembly GCA_947095535.1). Lineage (NCBI taxonomy): Eukaryota > Metazoa > Arthropoda > Insecta > Diptera > Dolichopodidae > Poecilobothrus > Poecilobothrus nobilitatus. The sequence goes on along the minus strand of OX352773.1, from coordinate 28,598,636 downwards.
TATATTAAAATATGAGAAGATTTAAAATCATAAAAATTAAATATTGCAAAGCATATATTGTTTTTTTTTTGTTTTTTCAAATTATAAGTACCATATGTGTATATAACGTAAAAATAGATATAGATATGTACGTATATTTATTCAAATTATGTGCAAATAAGAATATTATATATAAACATTAATATTAAAATGAATTTAAAATAAAAAAATATATTATGTTACAATAAATAATTCAAAAAACCTTTGCGTAGAACAAAAAAAAAAAAAAACAACGAAAAAACAGCAGCTTTACGTCAGAATCCCTTATTTGCTTGATATTACACTCCATTTAAAAGAAGGGCTTTATTTTATTTTATACCATCTTTTGTTTAAATTTTTATATTCTTTCTCTTTTACACTTTTAAAGATTCCAAAAAGTAATGAAACATAAAAAAAAAAGAAACAAAAATAAATAAAAAAAAAAATTGTCTGCTTTGTTCTTAAAAAACGAATAAACGAGATTTCTTTTTCTTCTAAGATAAAGTACAAAAATAACAAATTAAAACAGATGTGTAGTTATTCCATATTTTAAGGAAAATATTCGTCTTATATTCTTCAAATAAATGTTGCTCCCATTAGTTTTTGTTCCTTTTTTTACTAACTTGTTATTTCTTTGTTTTTTTTTTTTTTATTACATTAAATTTGCTTGCAAGTTTCAGTATTTACGATAATTTAGACAGATTTGAACAGTCTGTGATTAAAAATTATATTATTGAGTCAATTTTTAAAATCTTAGCAGCAGATACTTTAGAATGTCCAATAACTTTTTTCAGGCCTATAATTAATGTGATTTAAGAAAACTGTTAAAAAACTTTGTAAAGCCACTTTTAATAGACGATGATTAAAATGCGGACAATGTAAAGCAAGATGAAAACTCTAAAGCCGATAGAGTGATTCTTAATTATTGTATTCTTAATTGTGAACGATTAAAAGTGTCTGGGTTACCTTACATGTTATGACATATTAATATATTATACATATATATACTTATATTGACATGTTACAAACATTTAACATTTTTTTTTAGAAGTTTTAAGAACAAACAATTAGTTATTGCTTTTAATTCAAAAATGCTTCAATTATATTCCATATCCTTTGTTGAATGTTACTCTCCTAAAATAATCATCTATATATAGTTTTAAAATAGTAAATTGATTTTATATTTAAATGAAAAAAACTCAACTCAAAAAGAAAGAAAAGATTCTAAAATGTTTACTTTGAATATATCGCCTAATTAAGGATTACTCTACTTCATTTTTTTTTTTTTGTTTTTTTTTTTTTTTAAATTTAAAGCTTAAATATAAAAAACGTAATGTAAAAGAAAATTATAATATTTTACAGTTGAAAATCCTTTGATAAATCATTTTTAAAAGGATGACAAATAAAAATGAGGATAACAACAGGCAGATCACGAATTTTATTTTAGCATATACACAATCAAACACAGAATACAAGACAAAAAACAAAAAAAAAAAAAGAATAAAAAATAAAAAAAATACTAATACCAGAATTTGTACAAATTTATGTACAGAAAGAGATAAAAATATGCTGCTTTACTGTTTTAATAAGTTCAATGGATTGAGAAAGCGGATAAGTAAGAGTAAGAAACAATGTTTATATATTATATATACATATATATAATATTTATATATAATATGGATTTAAATTTTAATATGAATTTTTTTTTTTATTATCTCTACTTTTTTTCTCTTTTGTTTTTGTCTCTTTTCATCTTATTGCAGATAACATATTCTAAAAAATTATTTTAATATTCGATTTAAACAAAAAAAAAAAGAATTAAAAAGAGAAAGAAAATATAAATTTTTAAAACGAAAATATTATTTATTTAACTCAGCATAAAAACAAACGAATACATTGTGACAAATGTTCATGAAGTTAATAAATTATTTACAAAATAAGAAACGTAATAACAATAAAGTAAGAAAAAGATAGAAATATAATAGAAAAAGAAATATGAATTCAGTTAATATAATCATGATGCAGTATTTGAAATTAAGAGAAAAACGATACGAACAAAAAAAAAAAAAATACTCTTAATAATTATTTAAATTCCGGTAAAAAATCTCGTGCAATCATAACATTTTTTTTTTTTTTCTTATTATTGTGTTGCTTTTTTTTTTCTTTTTTTTCTTGGGAGAAAATAGCTTTAATTCAAATATAAGCTGTACAGTTTTTTTGTTTACACCCATAAAAGATTTAAATTTAAATATAATAAAATGGATTTAAATTATAATTTAATGATTTGAAAGGTTTAGTAGAATTAGAACTACTACGAAGTTTATATAAGTTGGATGGAATTGCAGATACTTTGAAAAGGATATAAATAAATTTTATAAATTTGAATTCGAAGAGTGTTTGAAGAAACGGCATTACCTTTTATAATTTATATAGGAAATGAGAATCATAAGAATGTTAGCATTTTAATATTTTGCTCTAATTGTATTATTGAAATCCTAATATCAATAATAAACATTAAAATATAATTGAATTTTTTTTAATAAGTACAAAGTCACCACTTAAGTGATTTGACAGACAGTTTTTTCTTGGTATAAGCATTATGGTATCATTAATGGTATCACTCAATGTATCATCTTGTTTTTTCACAAGCGCAGCACAGTTGTGTTTAAAACATACTACTTAAATATGGAATTAATGATTCTGATTTTCTGCACAAAAGTAGTTTTGGCGGGGGAAAATAAGGTCTAGAGCAATAAATCCTAATAGATCTTATTTCAATTTGGAATGAGAAATAAATCCTAAGTCGCGTCATTCCATTGTGAAACAAAGGCCTAATTTTTTTTTTTAAAATAATGGAATTAAAGTCTAATAATCGTAATTTATTATTCCAATAATAACATTTTTTAATATTTTTTTTCATAATTTAATTCCCATATTTCAGCTTATTTAAGTAATAAAATGTGTTCATTTTTTTTTTGGCACATTTCACGTCCGTACGTCCGTCAGTTAGTTTTTTTTCATAATGAAATGAGTTCGACAAGTTGAAAATGAAAGAATTTCGTTTAAATTAAACATTCAAACTTAATTTTGTCTAACTTAGTTCAGTTATTACAGTTGGTTACAAAATTTGGATTGTCTTTTTTTTTTCAGAATATGAATATACATGATTATGAGGGACTCCAAAACAAAAGGGATTTTATAGTTGATTATATAACCTGATACAAAATCAGGTTTGACGCTTATTTATAAATATTTTGGAAATAGCTAATAACTCTGATTTTAAAGTTAGCTCTAAAATCTCTCCTAATTATAAAAAAATTTTAATCATGGGGGAAAAAATTATGTTTTAGCTTTCTATACAAAAGTATTAAATTTTGACTGTTCTCTGTGAAAAATAATAATAAATTTTATGAAAATTTAGACATTTTTATGAAAAACAAAAAAAAAAATTATTTTGAAGATATGGGGGCTGTTGCCTCCATGCCGGTTCGCCCGCACGCCTGCTTTCCTGTGATTGTTTTGCAGAGGATTGTTTTTTATTTATGATTACAGCTATGGTGAACACTCATGAAGTCTTTTTTAATTAATTTTTTTCTCTTTTCTAATCCTATAAGGAGCATATTGGCATCCACTGATCATTAGTTTCTCTAAGTCGTTGATTACTCAGTTACAACTGTTTTACAAGACTATGAAATGAAAATATTTATTTTTTCTTATTTGTGTGCCATCTATTATCTTATACAAGAAATATTTTCTTTTATTATACTTATATTACGAATTAATATTAATTACTCAAAAGTAAGGATGAAATGAAAAAAAATTATCTATAGATATTATTTTTTTTTTATTAATAAACATGATCCATAACCGAGGTTTGAATACGACACTTTTCAAATAAAAGACCGGAGTCTTAACCACTACAACATTGGCTGGATTGGAAAATAAAATTTAAAATATAATTTTTTTATTCATATTTTGCAGAGCTTTTCAATGATTAAATAAATTTATGAATTTGAAATGTTATAATTATAGAAAAATATTCAAAACAAATTAAAAATTTACTTTTCTAATCTATTTAATTCTTGAATTTTTTTCGAGAACTAATTTCTTTTCAATATAAATAATTTTCTTTGAATTTAGATAAATTTTTAAAAATTTTAAAAATCTTTATCATATCAAACCAATAATTTTAATAATTTAAAACTTTTAAATTTTAAAAATTCTTTTAACTAAAAATGTCAGTAGCATTAACACACAATTTATAAAATAAAATACACCCAATTTTAATTGAGTTAAACATATAATATAAATTGAGAAAAAAAAATAAAAAATAAAAATAAATTAGGGGTGTAGAACTTTTATATGATTATAAAATGATTTTCCAAACCATTTATTTCTTCAGAAAAAAAACAAAATAAAAAAAAAATAAAACATTTAATTTGATAATTTCTATGTACATTATATGAAATACATTATCCAGCACACTTAAATTATCTAATAAATATATTATTCAGATACATATATGTATGTATATGTATGTATATTTATCTATTTTATTTTTTTTTTTTTTATGTTTTAATACAAACTTACTTTATCTATAATAGATATCATATCAAAACAGATATCTAACCACAAAATATAAATGAAAAAATTATACATAAGAGAAAAGTTAAAATAATGAAAAATTACTACAAAACTCATATACACCTCATAAAATTCCTACATAAAATTTTTAAAAAAGAATTTTCTTTTTTTTGCTTTCTTTAAAAATTTAATTCAATTTATTTTTTTTTAAATTCCTTTAACTATTTCTAATTTTTTTTTTTACTTCTGTTTCAAACGAATATTCTTTTGACCATTAACCATTATAAAAACCATTAAATGAAAATAGTTTTTCATATATATATGTAGCAGAATATATGTACGTATACTAAAATATATTAATACACACTTATTATTAAAGGATATAATAACCAATAATTTTTTTTTTTTTTTTAAATAATAATAACTCTTTAAAAAAAAAATTATATAATTTTAATACATACATATAATATATTTATATACATTCATAAATATATAACATATACATAAAATATAAAAGTATATATTCTAGTCCTGATCAAATTCTAACTATTATTTCAAAACAAAAAAAAAAAATTTTAGTTCAGTAATTACTTGAAAACGATTTCCTTTTTTTGAAAAGAATTCAAAAAAGAATATATGCATATGGTTTTGATTTTTTTAGAATTATTCGATTCCATTCGGTAGCTCACACACAGACACACAAAAAGAAAACCAAAACAAAAAAAAAAAAAAATAAACAAAAAATATAAAAAAAAAATCAAAGTAAAAATTATCCAAAAGATTTTTCAGATTTGTAAATATTCTTTCGGAATGAGTAAGCAGAATGAATGCCTAGGGGGTGGTGTCAAAAAAAAAAAAAAAAAAAAATTTAAAACGAAATTGTGTGTTCTTTTATATGGAAGATTGGCTTAAGATTTTTATTTTATTTTTTTTTTTTCCTCATTCAATATTTTTATCCTCAATCTATTTTTTTATTTTTGAATTTGTTTTTTTTTTTTTTTTTTAATTTGCCTTTGTTTTAGAGAATTACTATGAATCGGATAAACTAAGAAAATATAAAGACTATAAAAATTTCAAAAATTTCTAAAAGCTCATAATAACCTAAAACTTAATTTTTATTATTTTTGTCTTTTCATTTGATTTTTTTTTTGTATATTTAATGATTTCATTTAAAGGACACTCATTTCCTAATCCTCATTTACTATAGTTATTTCAATATACGTATATGTATGCAAGTGTGTATATGTATATGAATATGTTTTATTAAGAACAGGAGGAACTGTTTAAATTTTCTTTTTTATGTTTTTAGTAGTAAAAGTTAATAATACAAAAAGATATTATAAGTTTTTGTTTTTTGTTTTTTTTTTTTGTGGAATTTAAATGTGGTTATATATTTCACATATGCATAAATAAATAAACAATTTGTATTATGAGAATTTATTTAAAAAAAAAAAAAAAAAAATTTTGCACATCAGGAATTATAAACTTATAACTATCATATTATTATATATTTATATTTATAAATATATGTACATAAGTATATATTTATTTATTATTATATATGTGTATATAAGTTTATGTATATATTTATCGAAAAATTATATTTCAATTCTATATTAGAATGCTTGCGTATGTTAACTACCTTTTTAAAGAAAAATCATTTTCCATTTTTCTTTTCATTCTTTTTGTTTTTGTTTTATGAAAAACTTTTTGCATATTAACTATCTATTCATTAGAATAAGTTTTGATAACGTTTTAAGTTTTCTTTTCTGCTTTATTTTTATTCCTGTTATAAAAAAAAAAAAAAACAAAAAAACAAAAAAAAAAAAAAATGAGGAGAATCCTTGTAATTCAGGAACTGAAAATTAAAAAAAAACACTTAAGTCGTTCTTATATATATATTTTTTTCAAAAAAAAAAAAAAAACAGTGTTCACAATTCTAAAGGTTAACAAAAATGATTTAAGAATTTAATAAATTTTAAATGTGCTTGAATAGATTTATTTATATTTCAAATTTTCAAAATAAGAATTTTAACTACAGGACTTTTTTATATAATATAGTCTAGTTGTGAGAAAAAAAATTTCACAACTATATATGGTATATGGATAATGTATATAGGTACATACATATACATATAATAATATAAATATTCATGTCATATCGTAAACAATTTAAAATGTCTATTAAATGTCACAACACCAAAAAAAAAGAAACTTCTTCTTTTTTATATGTATGTATTTCTAAAGTATAAAACAAAGTCTAGTTTTCTATATAAAAGTCCGTTATGACTGGCTTTTTGCAATATAAATTTTTGAACAAGAAATAGTTTTTTGTTTTATTTTTTTTTATTTTTGTACAACAACTATTGGATTTTTCTAATTACTTATAATGACTAAAGAGAAAACCATAAAAAAGAAAATACCAAATAATATAAGAAAAAAGTTAAAGTAAACATAGAAAAAGTTTTCCGTATGTTCCGCGTTATTCAGAACATTAAATTAGTTGTCTTAATCAGTATTTTCTATAGTTTTTCATATATGTTATGCTATTACTTTGTGTATGTTAACGTCATTTCATATAAACTTTTCATGTGTATAGAAAAAAACAAAATTAATTGCACAAAGCTTTCTGTTGCGTATATCATTTTCTTATTTATTGTTAAAAAAAATATATAATGTTTTCCATAAATTATACAAAAATTATTTCTTTTAGAATCAATATTTTAAATGAAGCAGAATATATTATATAAGAAAAAGTTTTAAACATTTATTTAAAAAAAAAAATAATTTTTCAACCCTTTGACCAATTATTAAAAAAATACAGCAGATAAACTTATTCCAAAAAAGACATTCTAAAGTGCAAGAGTTAATAAAGGTTTTAATATTATTTCAACCATCTAAAACTAAAAGTTTCCAGAAATAATTTTTATAACACTAATTTAAACTCAAATTAAAATTCATCTTCTACTTAGTAAGAATAAATCTACCGGTGTACCACCGGTGAACATCACACAAATGTTTCAAAATGTCGTTCAAAATAAATTTGCGTTCAATCTTTTTGTGTATCACCGGTAAACACTGATGAATATTCTCAAAATCCCAAATCAATTTAATGTATTTTTTTTTTTACGTTTAAAAATGTTCACCGGTGATATTTTGGGCCTTAACGTAAGTTTATGTTTATGTTCACGTGTAAATACGGCATTTTGTAACGTTTCAGTGATGTTCACACCGATAATACACCTGGGACTTAACGAATGTTTTCTTTATGATCACCAGTGAGCATGGAACTCAAAGTCTTAAAAAATCTAATCTTCAGTTTTAGGCATTAAGCTAGCCACATCTAATGATAACTTTCGACTAAGGTTAAAGATAAATATACTCATACAAAAACAAGATATTAATTTAAAAAAATGCAAGAAAATGTTTAAATTTAAAATTACCAGCATATTTTTTTTTAGTGAACGTATCTCAAAAGATAATTTCCTTTTTTTTTTTTCTCTCTACTATGCTGTTTACACTGATAAAAAATTATTATTAATATTCAATTTTTTTTTCGTTTTTATTACTTTTCTGTTATTACATATACATACTGTATTTCTTAAATGACCCGAATTGATTTCAAATGAATTGAATAACTTTGAGGTCAGCAAAAATAAATCAATAAGAACAAAAAAAAAAATTAAAAAATAATCCTTAGAAATATAATTCTTTAGGAAAAACCGAAAATGAAAAACTCACTTGAAATAAATTCAAAATTTTTCAAAACAAATAATACAATCCTCTTTTTATCTTTTTAAATTTTTTTTTTTTTCCTTTTTTTTTGTTTGTATTTACTTAAGAAATATTTTCTAAATTAAATCTCTACAAAAAAAAAAAAAAAAGGACTAGAAAATTTTGAAAAACAAAACCGGATAACAATAATATAAAAAAGTATTACAGGAATATTGAAGTAAAGAAAATATTTTGAGATAATTATTATTGTCATGATCTCGTCCTTAGGATAAAAATTATAAAATATAAGGAAAACATGAAAAATAAATTGCGTTTTTCTTTTTTATTTATTTATTTTTTTTTTTACTTTTTTACTTAGGATTTATTACTTTTGAGTTCAAAGATTTAAGATTTGAGTTTAGGAATTATTTAAAATTATGAAAAAAAAAAAAAAAAAGAAATATTTTAAGGATATAATATGTACATGTGTATGGTTGAATTTATATTTTATGAAGAATATAACAACTATAATAATATTTTATATTTTATATTATACATATAAATATACATACCTAAATAATTGTATATAAAGAAATAATTTATTACTGTTAAAGAGTAGGATTTTATTTTATTTTATTTTTTTTTTGTTAAATGAAGACTATTAATAAATACCTAAAGGGTATATTAATATGAAGAAAAAAATTAAAATAAAAAGTAAATATAGGTATATATTTTTTTCGTCGTATAATATCGATTCAAAAATAAAATATATACATACATAATATATATATATATATATATATGTACATTCAATACTAAAATTTAAGATTTAAGATTTATTTAAGATTAAATTTAAGATTTATATATTATATTCCGGAATTCATATCCGTTAATTGAACACTTGAGGGATTTAAATTCTTCATGCTAAAAAGAAAATTTTCCATATACATAAAATATATAATGAATATATAATTTTGAAAATTTAAAGAAAAAAAACATCAAGGTTGCAAAAGGTCATATTTTTAAATCGAATTTCATAGATAATATGGTAATAAATAATTTCAAATAAAGATAATATTATAACAGAGGAACTAATGTCGAACCTTATTTTATTTTCTTTTAATATATTTCTTCTTTATAAGATAATTTAGTTAAAATGAAAGTCATTACTACACTTACTTCTTAAGATTTAGAATGATTAAGACACTAGGCAACAATAAATTTAATTTTAAAGTTTTGCTAAAAATATATTATATGAAATATAAATTGAAGATTTTATATGAATTCCAATAAATTATTTTAGTATATTTTTGACTAGGATTTTTTTTTTTTTCTTATTATTAAATATAAAATAGTTAGATTCTCGCTAAAATATAGTATCTTCTTTATATAAAGCTCTTAATTAAAGAAAATATCTTCATCGAATCGTTTTCACATGCTGTCAAATTGATAATATCCCCATCATGAACAACATGTTGAAGAAATAGGATATCAGTGACTAATCATCTTCAATAATTGAAGAGAATTCAGAATAATTAAATATAGTTTTGCTTCATGTGAAGTTAAAGAGTTAAAATTGAAGCTATTATTTAAAATTAAACTCATGTCAAATACACGACTTGATCATTTAGTTAGTTATAATTAATGGTTGTTATTACAAGTATTTACAAGAAGTAGTATTCAAACTATACTTTTATCATACATCATAATAACATTCCATCTCTTGACAAATTCGATTACATAATATCTTAATTAACTGTTTTTGTTAATCGCTGTCTTATTCAATTTTATTTTAAAAATTTACTAAAGGAAAAATATATGTACCTAATACAACTACCAATATAAAATACAATATGTACCAAATTAATTTTACCCTTTTTCAAAAAATTATGTTCAATAATATTTTGAAAATTAAATTTCAATAATCTTATAAATAAACTAAAATCACTCATACTTTTTTACAAGTACAAATTTGTAACAATTTTTATTAAAAAAAAAATAAAACTTACAACAAATATCAAAAAACATTTAAAGCATTAAAAGTGTTATTGTCGTAATATAATTTTTTGATATCTTTCATGCTACAACAGAAAAGAAACTATAAAAATTTTCATATTACCGTAATAAGAGCACTTTTCAAAACGAATATTCTATGAAGATATTTTTCTTGACCAACACAATTTTTCAATATATCAATGCACAAATTTACAATTTTCTCTAATGGAAATTTCCATTTTTCTTTATTGTAAAACAGGGATCTCAAGGATTTTATTAAAAAACTAAAAAATAAAAAACTTAAAAAAGAAAAAAAACAAAACTAAACTATAATAAAATTATAGAAAACTAAACGTTCTTACAATATGCTTCAAACATTTATCTTAAGAATAAAATAACCAAAAAAAATAATATGCAAAACAAACACAGAAACTCTAACAAAAAAAAAAGAAAAACAGAAATATAAAACAGGACTTTTTGAACCATAATCCTTAAATGTATATAAAATAAAAATAATAATCATAAGAGAAAAGTTTACTTTATCAAAATTTTAAATCAAGAGCAAAATATGTATGCATTTGAAAATATATTAAAAAGGAACGAAAAAAGAAAAAAACAAAAATATGGTGGAAATTGCAAAAAAAAAAAAAAAAAAAATAAGGAAATTTTCAAAAATTGTTCAATTTTTTAGAAAAAGAATCGTCAAAGGATATTACAACAATGAACAAAAAAAAAAAATTTATACTTGAATAAAGAAAAGATAAAAATGAAAATACAATCATGATATTGTTTCAACAGTTGCAGCATCATACAATACAAACACTTTTGTCCCGAAACGAAATGAAAAACAAGAACAAAATATAATTTTCTTTAAAAATATCAAAATATTTTTTCATCTTTTTTTATGCATTTTTATACTAAATATAAAAAAAATTGCACCAACAAATTTATTTATTTTTTTTTTTTTTATTCAATATTACGTCAAAAATGAAATCATACAGAAATTGAACATTGTTGAAGAAAAATTGACTTTTATACCACCTTCATTCCTCTCTACATCATTTTTTTTCTGTCTTATATTCTCTGTTTTAAAACCAATTTACTCTGTATATATTATATATATATATATATATATGCACAAAGGTTATTTGGTTGACTGACTAAAAACCATTGAAGCTGAGTGAATAAGTTGGATGCATGCATTGAAATAGAAATAAATATTTTTTTTTATATTATATACAATACACTACAGTATTGAGCAAAAATAAAACGAAAAAAAAAAAAAAAATTATATAAATTATGAAACTATATTAGAATCGTTTTAATTATTGTAAATATTAAATGGCATGTAAATTTAATGAGAGAATATTACATCATTACGCACGCCTTATTTCCATAAATTATTTTAACTTTCGAAATATAAAATTCAATTCGAAAATATACTTTAACCCAACCCAAAAATAATTTATATATCGTTTTACTAAATGTACCTAATTATCAAATTATATTTTGCATTTTATGTATAAATTATGTTTTCATAGAGAAATTTCGAAGAAATGAAATTTAATTAGATCTGTGAATTGTGTAAAACATATTACTTAAATTTAATATACAACTGTATTTTAAGATGTAACTACATATTATAGTTATGGTAAATTATTGATATAAGTCCATATGTTCTAATTCTATTATCATCACAGATCGTTCAAGAGTAAAGAAAGAAAAATAAAAAAAAAATAAAAATTTAATTCAAGAATGCTAATATTTGCCAATTTTATACATTTTTATTTTTTTTATCCTTATGTATATCATGTTATAAAGGATAACCATGAGTAAAAGATCATAAATTTCATTTTTCCCTTTACATTTACAATGCAAGGATATTAATAACAATTTTTTTCATCAATTTATACACACATATATAAAATATTTAATGTACATACATGTGAATAATATACTTACGTCTATATATCGTGTTTCATAACCAAGACGAGATAAATGATTTATGATGATGATTGATGAAAAAGAGTTACTACTTACTATTATTATTTTTATACAATGTATATGGATATGTCTTGATCGAAACTCTAGAATCAGGAAGAAATTGAATTTTCTTCAGGTTTTTTTTGTTTTGTTCTTTTATTGTTAGAACGATTTTTTGATTTATTACCTGAATTATTTAAACATATGTTGAAATGTTTCTGTTAATTGAACAGAAATTTTTAAGGTAATTTTTTATTTTAGTTTTTTTGTTCTTGTTTTTTTTTTTTGGGGGGGAAAAAACTAACAAAAAAAAGTTTAACTTTTGTTTGCATACTTTTAGGTTGAATATATAAATAAAGTAATTTATGTCAAACATTTAATATTTTCGATTCTAAATTGAAATTTTCAAATTTTATTAATAAAAAATGTGTAAAATAATGTGTTTGCATTGTGTTCTATTTAAAAAAAATTTTAAAATACTTATTGTTTTGGCATTATTAACATATAAGAATAGTAAAGAAATTCAACATTTTTATCTTTAAAGGTAAGTATGGGTAAAAAAAGCTATTTGCAAGGACCTACATTTAAGTCAGTTGAAGTCCTTTGTAATATCTAAGCTTTACGTTCTTCTGAATAAACAATTGTGAGCTTTTTACAAAGCGCTGATTAGTTCTACATACAACAAATCGAGATGATAATTTAAGAAAAATTCTCCAGGGATCTTCTTTTGATTACAAGAACAGACATTCACATAAAAGATGAACAATTGATTTGTGTTTGTCTTCATCTTTGTAACTTCTACTAACATCATTGAAAGTGTATAAAAACACAGTATGAAATTTTAAATTTTATATTTTGATTAGATATTTGCGATAACATGTATATAAAAAAAAACGAAACCAAATCTTATTATTCAAATAAGAAAAAAATTTAATTAAAAAGTTCGAAAAATTTTCTTAAATAATTTCTTTGTTAGTATTAAGAAGATGTTTTAAGAAATATATTAGCAAGTTTGTATGTGACTCACAAAATTGGATTCAAACGAATGAAATAGATAGTTTTTCTATGAACTGTTAAAGAAGAGTAATAATTGAGAACCTAGAATTATACAAATAAAAACAATACGTAATTTTCTTATGTAAGTATAATTTTAACCAAATATTAAGTACGAAACTTAGCACGAATGTTGTTTAATGGTTAATTTGGGATTATGCACGGTTAAGGAAAATTAGAGCTTATTATAGAAATCTTAAAAGTTAATAATATCACTACACTTAGGAAATTAAAAACATAAAGTTAAAATAATCATTCCTTTATAATTTATATATATATATATACATACTGGAAAATTAAGATATTTAGAATTTAAGAATTTATTTTATTCTATATTTGTAATATTATATTAACAAATATAAAGTTGAACTATAAATATTCAAAACTAAAATATATCATTTTGTGTTAAACTCACAATAAATTAATATTGTAGAAAAAAAAAAAAACATAACATGAATATTTAATAAGACGATGTGGTTTTCTGTAAAATTATTAAAAATTTTTTATGATTTTCTATTTTAATAAAACACAAACTATACTCTTTTAATAATAAAAATATTTTCTTACCTTTTTTTCTTTATCTTAATTAATTAAATATTTGATAATATAAAACTTTTATGCTAAAGTATATATGTAAGTCAATGAATGAAATTTTCTACCTTTTTAAATTTAATATTTCAATTTAACATTATTACTTATAGAATTATAAATATAAAAAAAAAACAGGAACAGCAAAACTGTAAAAATTTATTTTTAATTAATTCCGACATTCATTCAATTTCAAACCGATTCCATCCGGAAATAAATCTACTATATAAAATATATAAAAAAAAAATTTTTTAAATTAAAATATATTATACTTTATATAAATATGAATTCTTAGAAAAAACATAATAATTTAAAATCATATATTATTTTATTTTGCACATATGTTACAAAATTTACCCGCATACTTAAGTATAAGCATATATAAATTATTATACAGAGTTTTTCAGTTTTAATTTTATTCACTTCACTTATATTAAAAAAAAAAATAAATAAATAAAATCTTTCCTTTATTTTCTTTACGTAACCATATGAACACATAGTTTCATATAAATATACGTACATAATATATATATATATATATATATATTTATAATATATGTCTATATAAATTCCTTAATAACAAATCTTTTTTGTCAGGATACCAGTAAATTTCCTTCTTTCTAAACATTCAAATATCCTGAATAACTTTCTCTCAGTTTTATAATAATAATATCGCGCGGCATCTTAAGATAAAAAATTTAAGAAAATCCAAAAAGAAAAAAAACAAACGCAATAAAAAATAATAAATTCCAACTTCCAAGTATAAGTAAAAACAAAAAAAAAAGCGACAAAAAGGGGTTCCCATTAACTTTTTCATCCATAACTTTTATTTTTTTCTACTATCAACTATATACAAAAGGTTATATTCAAAGTCTTATAATACAATATTATACAGGTATTTTAACTACCTATTATATAATTTTCAATTACCTTGCTTATTTAAAGTTCTGTTATTTAAAATAGTAAAAAAAAAAAAAATTAAAAAAAAAAACTTAACGGTAACAAGAAAACTTTATAACTAGGAAATGACATTACCTGCAAATTCTTATTACCATCGTTCGTTGTTCAGAAATCTTTGCAAAAGAAATGGTTATGTGTATCCATTATATTAGAACTCAATCACAACTATTTTCATTTTCTTTTTATGTTTCTTCCAATCTGCATACTATTTATTATTACCGCAACTCCTTCAATTGAGGAAAAGGTAATGAAAATAAGGTGATGAAAACAGATGAAAATTTTAATAATAGGGAAGGTAGAAAGCAGTATATTTTAAGCCTATATTATTATAGAAAATATTTTTTCATTTTTCTAAAGAAAATTTTTAGTTTTTTCCGTTAAAAGTTTTTTCTCGGCTTTCGTTCTGAAAAAGGAAAAAACATATAAAAACTTTATAATAAGTTTTTGTCTTCTATTTGCAATTCTTTTCTAAAAATTTGCATCATAAAGTTTCATTTTTATTGATATTTAACACAATTCAATAATTTTCTATTCTTTTATTTTATTATATTTTTTTTTTTTCTACTTATAATTTTTAATTTTTCCCCTTACTTTCTATTACCGTTTTAAATAAAAAAAATTTTTTCATTCC
The DNA here is from genome assembly GCA_947095535.1 of Poecilobothrus nobilitatus. NCBI lineage: Eukaryota > Metazoa > Arthropoda > Insecta > Diptera > Dolichopodidae > Poecilobothrus > Poecilobothrus nobilitatus. The sequence goes on along the minus strand of OX352773.1, from coordinate 28,583,110 downwards.
GTTTTATTTTTTGTTTTTATTTTTTTTATTTTTATTCCATTAACAACCGCCAATTTGTCACTTTAAACTTTAGCGTGTTAATTTTATACTACAGGTATTCATATAATACAACACCTACAACTTAGTTAAAATATGCACTTGAAGTTATTATTATAGATTTAAGTTAAAAAAAAAAAAAATAGACGATTACAGTCAGAATAAATATTTTAAAAAATGGTACAAAAATTAAAAAAAAAGATAAAAAATGAAAAACAAATCAATTATGCATTTTAAATTTTCTTTTTCTTTTTCATTTCATTTTTTTGTATTTTAAATAAATCGAGGTTAGTTAAAATTTTAGTAGTAATCTTTTAGTCTTTAGTCTTTTCATATATTATGACATATAGCATATTTCTTATATGAGTACTTAATATTGTAAGGATGAAATGATCATCTACAGTTTAAAAATTTTAAAGATTTAAAACGACTACTTAAAAATGTTGTAGAATCTTTTAGTTCTGTACTTTAAGATACTAATTCAAATTTCTCTCTTAGTTGTTATTTGATTGTTTGCCTATTAAAATGTTCATCATTTTTGTTTGCTAAACAATTTTTTAAAATAGTAAAATTATTTCACATTATTTTTTTTCACTCAACTTAAAACTTTCAGTTCAAAATGCTCGTGTACACAAAAAAATTACCGTTTTTAATATAAATATCCAAGGTACGCTTAATTCATTTTAAGAACAGAAAAATATTAAAAACAATATAATCCCTTATAAAGAAAACTCCTTTCACATAGAAAATTATAAGCTTTAATTTAAAGGTTTTAAACGCGGTTGTTTTAAAAAAATGCAAATAAAAAACTATAAATTTTAAAATATTTTTCTAATAAAATTAATTTTGGACAAAACTTTTAACTTTACAAAAAAAAAAAAAAAAGAAAAGCGGTTAACGGCAGATATAATGGAAGGGAAAAAATGGAAACAACAAGGACCAACAGAAGTTGATGGTTTGATGTTTTATTATTTTATTCAATTTTGTACTTATTTTTTCCATTTATTTTGTATTTTTAAGAAAAATTTTTATTTACAGAAACAGTCAGATGAAAAAAAGTAAAGCAAAATGAAAGGTTCGTCTTAAAAAGAGAAAACAATCAAAAATAACATAAAAAAATATTAGAAAATAAAGAATAAACAAAAGACCTGACTGGTTTTAAAGTTGTATTAAATAGAAATATATTATATAAAAAAGTTCAAGTAAGAATCTTATATAAACATATAAATATATTTAAACACAATTTTATAGGTAGATAAGTTACATTAAATACAGGTACGTTATTCTTTTTCAATTTCATTTAATTTTTCCCTTCCAGTTTACGGTTATTTCCTTTGTATTTGATTCCTAACTGCTACAAAAATAAACTTAAATTCCTTTTAATGGTTGTTGGTCCATTTACCACTTGTTTGAATACAAAAAATTACTGAATAATAATTATAATAATAAAAATAACATTTTAGTTAGAAGTTCTCTTTCGAAGCGGAAAAACTCATATTTTTTCATAGAACTTAAAATTCAATATTAAATTACAAAACTTATAAATTCAATTAGCAGACATTTGCAACAGCCAAGAAGTAATACATTTATTATTTCGAAGTATTTGTTCATGAATGACAGAAATAATTTCTGTACGTCCTATAAGTATGCAATTTTTAACGATTTTTTAGCTTTGTAGAATGGAATCTGTAGAAAATTATGAAATGATTTTAAAAAAATCTTTTAAATTTTAATTACTGAAAATGAGCAGTTTTGATAATCTTAATTTAAATTACAACTCATTTTGAAATTTTCCAGATATTTTTTTTTTTTCATCTTCTTTTGGAATTTGCAATAAAATTGTTTTACATTTTTATTGTATATTTTTTTATTATACGTAGCTGGTGGTGAGGCAGGAGTTAAGAATTTAATGAATTTTTTATAGATATTAGTTTTCCATTAAAACGAAAGAAAAAGAAAAAAATATGGTGTTCTGCATATTTTTCCCTAAGTTTCTTTTGTTTCATTTTCTTTCTTATTTTTGAATTTTTATTTGATTTTCTTTTTCATTTATTTTGATTCGTTGTTTTTTTATTTTTTCGTAAATATACAGAACACTACTGTTCTGTTGTTATTCTTAAGGATGCTTTTAAAAATGAAAGATGATTGTTAAGCTGATCCTTAAGTGGTTGGAAGTGAAAATGAACGCATTTGAAGTATTTATATTAAGTTGTTTGGGATTAATAGTTTCTAGGATAATTTATATTTATACATATCAAGTGATATAATATATAAATATTAAGTTTGTAGGTATTTGGTTGAAAAAAAAAAAAACAAAATTTACTTTAGAAATATATTTATTTTGTTGATCAGATGTACTTCATTTTAATTCTTATGATGAATGAAATAACTATTCGAAAGTTAGTTTTAAAAGAATTTTTTTTTAATTTCTATTTTCTTCAAGAAATTCTTTGAATCTTTAGATTTAGTTTATTAAAGAATATCCTGAATATTCCAGAAAACACAATTTTTCTTGTCATACTATTATATATACACACATATTTTTTTTATTTATAAGAAAAGAAAATATATTTTAATAATACATATATAAAATTGAAAAAAAAAAAGTTTTTTTTTTTAAATTGATGTTAGTTTAAGTTATGCAATGTTTGAAAAATAACACTTCTATCGAAATATTTTCTTTTTTTATTTAAAATTCTCAATTCAAAGACATTTTTAAATTGCAAAATAAAAAAACCGAAAAATTAAACTAGAATATTGTTTTATATTTTCTATCCCTTTTTATTTATTTTCTAAAATAATTTATTGCAAATTATTTTTAAAAACAATTTAAAATACTAATTTACAGATGAAATAATTTTAAAAATTCTAAAACAAATTAGTATATCTTATTTTTTTGATCCTTTCAAAAGAAAGAGAAAATGTTTTTTTTTTTTGAAACTTGTTGCCTACGTATTTTTATATTTTAAAATTTCATATTTCATATAGAAAAAAAATATCAAAACCAATACAAAAGTTTAAAACTTAACTCGTTTCTAGAAGAAAAAATTAGCAAATAAAATTTTTTTTTTTGTTTATCTAAAATATCCTGTTTAAAATTCAGGATAATGTTGATAAAGCAAGCAAAAACATCATCTGTTTAAAGAAAATTTTTGTTATACTTAATTTTAAAATTATTTTTTTTTTGGAATATTAGTATTATATATGAGTGTGCATGCTCTGTTTAAGGACTCAACACTCTTCTACAAAAAAAAAATAAAAAAAAAATAAATTTAATTTAAATAATAACAAACATATTGTAGGTTGATACCACCAATTTATAATATCAATTTCCAGAATATACGTAGGTATACATACCTAAAAATTATATGTATATATATTATTATACATATAAAATTATATATATATATATATATTATATTATATATATATATACACATATTGAGTACACATTATAATATTTTCTTAAAGAAATTATATACATTAATTATTTAAAAAGAACTTTTATATACATGATGACTACCAGAACTCACATTATTAAAAATGACAGGATAAACATAAAATATAAAAAAATAAATTTCTCATTTTTTTTTTTTGAATTGCAGAAGTTAAAAAGTCTAAAAATATAAAATTGAAAAATATAAAAAAAAAAAAATGTTTATAACAATGTTTTTTTTTTTAAGTTGTGAACTTGATAATAACTTAACACACACATCCCTAAATATCTTTTAAAATATACTGAAATATACAATCATATAATTTTTTATTATTGCTGTTTAATTTCATAGAAAAAGAAAATGTGTGTTATTGGGTTCAATTGGTCCTAATTTTTGAAAAAGTTCACCTCTACCCCTTCTATAACATAATATTATATTAAAATTTTTTACTTAAGTTTTCAAAATTAAAGTACACCGCAGAAAAGTTTATTTAAAAGCTGGTATTGGTAGCAATTTTTTGAAAGGATATAAACAATTTTAGAAAATGTCATATCAAAGAACTGGAGTTTTTAGTCCAAAGGTTTTTTTTAAAATATAAAATATTAAAGAAGCGAACAAATTCACTTTATTTTGTCAAGTCAATGAAAAAAATATGAAATTTCATATAAAGTTTTATGAATATTGTGTACATGTATATATACATTTAAATAGTATCGTAAATAGGATCAAAAATTTTTATATTAATAATTTATTAAAAATTTTTTATAAAAATCAAACAAAAACAAAATATCATTTTCTATCGTTTTTCTTTTTTTTTTATTTTTTTTTTTTTCTTGAAAGTAAGTGACTAAGTAAGTAAATAACAAAAACAGCAGCACCCCCTTTAAAGTTTATCATATTATTGTAATTTGTACATGTATATTATAATATATATATATATGTATATGTTTTATATATATGTATATTTTCCAAGAAAATGGATTTTATATCCAAAATATCTGACAGATAAGACATGCGGTATTTCTTTTTGCCTGTTATAAAGTAAATTTCTTAATAAATTGCTTTGTTGTTCTTGTTTTTTTTTTTTTTTTTTCTAATATTTATAATAAAGGAGTTAAAAAATAATAAGCAAAAAAATAACAGGATTTAAAAAGAAAATTTTTTTTTTTTCTATCGTATATGGGTTTGTTTTTATTTTTTGAAAGCATCAAATTTTTCAATTTTTTTTTTCCTGCGACATGATAAAAAATTCATGTGTTATAAAAAATTATGAAAAAATAAAAACTGAAGTTAAAAAATATTCGTATTTTTTTTTTTGGAATTCACCACAATTACAGCTACTAACAATGCCACCACTACCAACAGTCACCATTTAATTTCTAAGATTTTATATAAAATACACCAACAATATTTATAAAAAAAAATAACATTTGGATATGAATGATAAAAATGAATTCGCGCCATCCATGGAATTGGTTTTTATTCTATTCCTATCTCTTTCTGGTTGTCTTATTACGTATGTCAAATTCCACAAAAGGAAATATTATATTAATAAAAAAAAAAAAAAAAATTTTTCCACATCCTTGACTATTCTTTTCTTTTGCATTTTAGAATGGAAATGTTGGTCCTTAAAAATAAAAAATGCAAAACAACAGCATAGATAAAATGGTAAGTAAATATTTGATTTTTTTTTTTTTTTTTCATGGAATATATGAAATTTTTTATGGTACCCTACTTATAAAATATATTTAAATATAAATATATATTTGTATATTATTATTTTAGTTATTGAAAAAACTTAACAAAGTTCCAAAACTTCAACACTATAACTCACACATACATTCAATTTGAGAATATTATTTATTATTGGGTATATATCCCATAAGGATATAAAATGATTAGTTCTTTTTATTTTAGTTTTTTTTTTTTATTATTATTATTATTATTATTTCTGTTTGCAATTTATGAATTGAAAATAATTTGAAATACGTGCATTTATATAATACAGAAATAAAAAAAAAAAACTTCATTTCAAAATAGTTTTAAGATTCAGATGAATTCATGTAGGAATGCGCATTAATCTATTTTACTATCCCTTTAGTAGAAAATATTAAAAAAGATTAATCGTAGGTTTTTGATGGGAAGGTGTGCGAAAAGAATTAACATTTATTTTAAATGCATTTTTTTTAGTTTTTGTTATAATATATAAACATCTGACTTACTACATATATTTTTCATTTCGATTGGTAACTTATTCAGAGTATTTTCCAATAAATTTTTAGATAATACAAAAGTGTATCTTGGCTTTTAACATAATAACTGTTAAATATATATATTGTGTTTATATAAAATTATATACATTTGCTAATTAAAAAAAAGGAGAGAAAGGTTATTTTATACACTTCAAAAATAAAAATAAAACTAACTGTGGGTACGAATGGGTTAAAAAAGAAATACTTCAAGAACAAAATTATAAAATTCATTCGTCATTCTAAAACTCTTGATAAATGATTTATGCTTGATGCATTTCTAAAAATCACAAAAACAACAGGAGAAAACAAACCAACAAACAAGTCGAAGGAGGAAAATAAAATCATGATGATCATGTTCATGAAGTTGTAGTATTTGCTGTAGTTCCAGACATCTAACAAACATAACTTAAGGAAATGAAGAAGAAAATAAAAAAATATATAATATAATATGTATACCATACTTTAATTTTCATATTGTAAATCGTTCCTTGTTGTGGTTATTTTGTTTTTGTTTCTATAATAAATAATATTTTTTTTTTCTTCAGTTTTAAGTAGATAAGTAACAATTTAAATGCTACATGTGTATATATTATATACTAACATATATTAACAATTGATTATATGAATGAATATGCATATTCATCTTTTTTTTTTTTTTTTTTTTTACTTAGATTAACCACTTTTCGTATTAATATAATGTACTAAAGAACTTATGTATAAAAAATTTGTGGTATAAATTTTTTTTTGTTTTTATTAGTATTAGTGCATAATATTATACATAAATATTTGTATATATGTGTTTAGTTTAAAAAAAAAAAAAAACAAAAACACGGAAAAAAATTTAAAGAAAAATGTTTAAAAAAATTTATCAAGTTAAGTCATATCCTTGTTTAAGCAGTCAACCGTCTGATTTTTTACACTGTTAAAATGTCAAGTTCTTTTTCTATTTTTTAACTTTATATATTTTGTTTTTTCGTTATTTTTTTTATTTATTTTATTTATTTACAAATTTTTTAAACATGTAATATGTATATTATATTTTTTTTTTTTTTTTTCTATTTAAGGATAATAAATGGATTTTCTCGTAAAAATAAGCAGGAGTTTTTTTTTTTTTAAATAAGAGAAAGAAAAAATTACAAAATTTATGTTTATATTATGTATGTACGACTATGACTTTTTATTTAAATTCTTAGACAACAAAAATAACAAAATTTTTAAACTTTGAATATTTTTTTTTATATTTTTTTTAATAATAAAACCACAATTTAATTTGGAAAATTAAAGGTCACAAAGATGATAAAAAAAATGAAAATTTTATTTTTTACTTTTCTTAATTTAAAAAAATATGTAAAATATAAAAACTGACATTCTATATATATATTTTGTTTTTATTTATTTCAAAAAAAAAAAAAAAATCCTAAAAGGGTAAATTCATTTTTAAAAATAATAAATTGCGCAAGCATTTCTACTATAATTTTGCATTCGACCAAATTTTATAAAATATTTGTGTAATTAAAAGTAAAAAAAAGTAATTAGTACTGATGAGATAATTGGTTTCATGAAGTATATAGTCTAGTCTTATAGTCTACTAATTCCAACTGAAGCTAGAAAAAGATTTGAAAGTACTTAAAAACCCGTATATAAGTTTTATAATGCAAACCTATAATAAATTCAAATTACTATAGGTAATATTTATGTTATCTATCTAAGAAAACCTAAAAACTAAATCTTCTAAATTCTTCATTTATTCTAATTATGATGACATGGCGATTGTCATATCGATTAATAATAATATTACAGTTAATCCTTCTTCTTTTTCCAATACACTATATTCCAGGATTAGTGACGATTACTATTTAATTACTACATTGATGCTTTTATCAAAATACTCTATAGTAAAGGATTGACTAGAAAGTTATAGAAGAATAAAAAATAGTTATCCATTACAATATTTGCTTATGTAAAGGATTCTTATTCTTTTGTGTTAACGTTAAATCATCTTAAAAAAAAAAAACTTAATTAACGATTTATATTTATTGTATAACCCAATAAGATTGAATATTTTATTAAATTTCAGTAAAAAAAACATTACAAACATTAAACTTTGAAAAGAAGTAAACAGCTCCTACATTGTAAATATTATTATTATTATGCCAATATTATGCCAATAGCTATAAATAAAGAATTTAAATATTTTCTCATTTCTTATTTATATAATGATTTATGGCCTTTTGACCTATTGAATAAATATTATGAAAAGTTGTTCTTTAAACAAGACAAAACCTTTGAAATATAATTCTTTTATTCCAAAAACAAAAAAAAAAAACAATATTTTTCATTCCTCTTAAAATCACATTCAAAATACAAAATAACAAAAAAAACAAAATGTTATAATGGCGGAAAATTATCCCAGAAATTATTTCGAATTAATTTTAATGATTTGAGAATTTGAAACAAGCAAAATCAGAATTAAATAAAAAAATAAAAAAACAAATAAAAAACAAAAACACTTTTAATGGCTTTCCAACAAGGGATTAATTATAATTTTTTTTTTATTGGTCCTTTCTTCTTTTCTATTTTTATAATTCTTCCTTTATTTTCTTTTTGTTTGTAAATTTCGTATTCTCTTGATACAAATGTCTGGACTTTGGACCAGGTAAAAAACTAATCTAATCACGATCACAAATACTCACGAGTTTTAAAAGTTTTTTTTCTATTTTTATTTTGCTTTTTTTTTTTTTTTACTTTGATGTCCTGTTTAAATTATTGAATACACCATAAATAATATAATAAGGGAGTTAAAAAAAATAAAACTCTGAACTAAATTCTCGGAAAATATCGTAGAGGGGGGGAGGAGGAGAAAAATAATGAAATAAATATTATTTTTAACAAAAGTATACATTTTAAAAAACAATTCTTAAAATCGCGATCAAAACTTTGACTCACGATCTCAATTTGTAACAATTCTAAATTATAATTTGTTTTATTTTTTTATTTTTTGTTTTCTTAGTTATTCTGTTGTAAGTTTTTATGTACAGTATTGGACAAAATATAAACCAATTAAATCTTTTTAAATTTACTTTTTAAACTTATTAAGTTCTAATACATATTTATATACATATAATTTATTTCGATATTTAATAATTGAAACAAAATGGTGAGATTGCTCGCTTCTTATTGGGAAGGCACATATTCGAATTATAGCTAAAATAAAAACAGCTGGTTTTTGAAACGGATTCAACCATTCGGTTTAAATACTACTGACAAACAATTTTTTAATAATTTAGATATCAATAATATAAAAATTATATCTCATATAATAATTGAAATTTAATTAATTGAGATCAAATTTATTAAGAGGAGTTATATTTCCAACATAAGGACTTATATTTCTCAATTCCTATGTCTAATTTCCATAATATCCCCTTTTTTCTAACGTACCTTCCCATCACAAATAAGACATGAAAAAAAGAAAAAAAGTAGAAGTGTTTTCGAAAACTAACCCATATTAGCCCTCGGTTAACCCATAAAAACATAATAAAAGCTTTCGTATAGTCGATATGGGAATGCTCAAAAGAGCCAACAGTGCAACACCAAAAAACGAACCAGAGAACTTTTTGTTTTTGAGAAAACGAAAGCTAATTGGTTATTCACATCAATGACAAAGTGGTGAAAAAAAAAACGATTTATAAATTGTGAACAAATTTATGACGGCCATTGTAAATTGAAAATAATTTCAAATAACTGTAAAAAAATAAAGTTTTAAAATTCAAGTAGGTGCCACGTGTTTCATCTTTGTTTTTTTTTCTTTTTTTTCATTTTTTTTTTTTTATTTTTATTGTAGGTATATGGTTGTATAAAATAGTCGCGTTCTGATAATTTATTATAACATAAATAAAGAAAACACTAAAAAGCAAAAATAAAAAGCAAAAAAGAAAAACAAAAACTTGTTATTACGAAATTTTTCGCATTTTAAAAATTACTTTTCATCTCCATTTTTTTTTCTATTTCCCTTCTTTATCCTAGTTTATTGATTTGAAAAACTGTAAATTTAATATCCTAGAAGAATAAAGGAATTATATCAAATTTCAAGGATAAAAAAATAAAGAATATATTAGAAATATTAGAAATATTTATACTTTCTATTATTAAAAATTCGTACAGTTTTGTTAGCGTTTTTTTTTTTTTTTGATTTGTGCGTTATCATACACATATTACAAACATATCAAACACTACTGTGACTTAAATTTGATTATGTTCATGATTGTGCTGTTATTAGAAATTAAAGATAGCGGTAAATATAATATACATATAAATAAAAATTTAATAAAAAAATTTCAAAACCTCTTTTAAATACCTCTTTCTCTTCTAAACTTTTCTTTTGAAACTTAAAACTGAACTTAAAAAAAAAAAAAATAAAATAAAACAAATAAAGAGAAAAGAGGTTTAGTTAGAGGAGAGTTAAATATTTTTATTTCATTTATTTTTATGTGTATACAATAACCATGTGAACTAGTATATTACAAAGAAATGAAAAAGACTCGTGGCTGGTTAAAAGTGAAAAAAATTTAAAACCCTTTCATTATACCCGTACGATAAGGATCGGGTATATTAAAATTGCTCCTCCGTTTGTAATACCGCGAAATAAGCTAGCTAGATATACCTTCAAAGGCATGGATCGGATCAGAAAAAAATTCTAAGTCGATTGAGCTTTGTCCGTCCGTCCGTCCTTCCGCCCGCCTGTATATAAGATAAGTCCGTCAGCAAGATAACTCAAAAACTAAGAAAGCTACAGTCTTGAAATTAACACAAAGTATTCTTACAACAATTTGTAGGTTCCCTATTTTTTTGGTTGAGATCCGACCACAACTTCGGGTACCTCTCGAACATCTAACTTTTAGATCCCCATATTTTTTTTGAAATAGAGCTATGAAATTTTAACTACTGATAGATCTCATAAAAATAATAATTTTATTTTTAATAACTTTTTTTTGTAGCCCCACCCGTTACGGAGCTACAGCTCCCCAAAGGTTCAAAAAAGCTCTATATTTAAATTGTTATAGCACAAGTTGTGTAAGATACATCTTTATTTTGAAAGCGCCAAACGATTACTACTTTTATTAGCTTTAAAAGTATATATACAATAAATATATAGTTGTGGCATACGGTGTCTTAATTTACCGTTATGCGAAACTCAAATTTTGCAAAATCCTTTAACCCTTCTATCTTCTAAACGGTTTAAGTTGGAAACTTGAAATTTTGACTGAAGTTAGATCTTTGAAAATTAGTATGAGAAATTTTTCAGAAATTTCTGAAAAAACATTTCAGAAATTTTTTTTGTATCACCCCCCGTTTAGGAGCTGTAAGGGGTCAAAAACTGAAAATTTTCTATTTTTAAACATCTGTAACTTGAACACCTGTTAAAATTTTTTTGAAGTAATACACAAAAATTAAAGCTTCAACATTATGCTCTTATTTCTGTTAACAACTATTTTTAATAATATAGGGTTACTTTATAATTGACGAAAGTGTAACTTGATTTTTTCAAATTTTCTAACAAATTTCTTTAAAACGAATTTTTTCCATTTTGTTTTACTCGATAATTTGAAATTGTTGAGGATATAATGCGTAGTACAAAAAAATGTAAATAAATAAACAACATAACGGTTGCTTGAAGAATTTTTATTTATATGATATTGATATATATACATACTTATATAATATCATGTTTATTTACATATCGTATATGTCACTAGTGAAAGAATGATAAGAGTATAGATGTATATTATATAGCGCCGTATTTACATACATATATGTATTTTATTGTACTTATAAGAAATTATTCTGTCAATGGAATATTTAAATATAATATAATATAATATTTAAAATTATTTTTACTTTTTTGTACTTAGTAAATTTAATATACATTTACCGCTTAGTATTAAATGGTACTATAGAATATTTGGAAAAGTTTTGGATTAATAATCGTTAGGTGGAAGGTTAAAATCTGCTTTTGAAGAATGTGTAAACATATTGTTTGAATATATGTACAAACCATAGTTCTAGAAATTATAAAATTCACCCAAATTATTTTAAAATACTAAAATATTAAAAAAATAATATTGTAAACAGAGTGACAGGCTGTGAACATACTAACGGTTCGTACGGGTATCTAAGAGTTGACAAAGGCAACTGTACTCTTTCTCGTTTTTATTCTCTAACTCCTTTCAACAGAATTCTTGTCTTATATATTAACCTTTAACAGCACCAAAGAATATTTAATTTCTTTAGAAAACTCATGATAAACAACAAAAAACAAATAAAAAACAAAATTTAAATAAATAAATTAACGGTAATAACACGAAGGGTAAAAATCCATTTATTTTTATATATTCTTCGTTTGATTTTGTTTTTCGCTTTTTTAAAATTTAAGGCCAAAAAAAGCAAAATGGTTTTCTTACATAAATGGTCCTTTTATTATAAAAAGCTAATAATTTAATTTGCTTTTTTGTTTTTAACTAATACAAGTACTATTACTGTTATTTTAACCAGTTATGTACAATATGAATATTTCAAGGAAAAAAATAAAAAATAAAATGGGATCTTATATCTGTATTGAGCCCCATAATGGAATATCTGCATTCTTATATTATTACATGCGACAAATTTTGATATAAATGTCAATTTTCTTTTTTCTTTGTATTTTAGACGAGAGTAGAACAAAATGAAATAAAAATAAACTAAAAATGTAGATAATATCCATGGAATAGTTTCTTTTTTGTTTTTTTTTTATTTGTATTCTTGATCTTATATATTTTTGTTTTTTTTATCTGGAAACCTTCTCATTGTAAATTCCTTTCAAGCAAACGATATTTCGCTTATACAATTATATATAAAAAAAAATAAAATGATATTCGTGTGGTATATTTGAAGTATGAGTGTAAAAAAGATGGAAGATCATATTACTTCTAATGAATATTTTTTTTTTTTTTTTTAGTAATGAGAATTTTTCTTTCGTACCATGAGATAACAAAATTGTGTTTTATTATTTTGTTTCTCTTTCTCTTTTTTTTTTTTCCATTTAACTGTAATTTTTTGCTTCTCTCTTCTATTATATTTTTCTTTTTTTGTTTTATTTCGTTGAGTACCTGTGATATTCGACGAATGATGGTAGTGGTTAAAGTTAATGTTAATGTGATGAACGTGCATAATGATATGTTTGATATGATTTTAACTGCTTTTTATTATTCTAATTTTTTTTTTTAGCTATTTAAATTTGAGCAAAGCAGCAACAACGAAGTAGCGATACAATAAAGAGTTCCAAAAAAAAAAAAAAAGAAAAAATTGATCAAAAACATAACTAAAAAAAAACTGTAAAAAAATTTTTTTTAAAGGAAATAACTATTGAACGTGAATAAGTTAAATTTTAAAGTTTATTAACTGAGATTTAAAAAAAAAAAAATTGCATTCTTTATTTTTATACGTTCTACGAGAGTAAATCTAATGAATATGTGAAGGATATACAAGGATTCATTAGCAAAAAAAACGAAGAAAAAAAAAATATCAAGGATTTTGGTAAATGTAAGAAGAATGTTAAGAGTTGTGATAAACTAAAATGATTGTAAAACGTTTAATAATAAGTGTATGTATATATACGGTTATGCAGCAGAATGTAGTTATATTAGTGGGTAGAAAAAAAAAAGGTAGAAATTTTATGACAAGGTTGTTTGTTATAGGTGTATTCTTTCAATGGGTTTAAATTTAATGCATTTTTTCAAAAAATGGCTATAAAAAATTATGACATAAAAGCTTAAATTTTATGATTGCTTTTATTTTATTCAGTTTGATGTAAATTGTAAATTTTTTTTTTTTTTGTTTTGTTTTAAAAAAACAATCTATGTTATCTTTAATTTATTTTATTTAATTTTAATCTATGTTTTTTCTTGTCAGTAAATTGCCATTGAATTTTTTTTCATCAGCATTTTAATTTAAAAAGGAAATATATATACCAGTATTAATTGAACAAATAACTTTATTTTCAATTTGTATCTTAAATATACTTTTTGAATTTCGCAATTATTTACAATTCGTTATATAAAAATTAGAATAACCTTTCAAAGTTCGAAATTTTGAAACAAAACTTAATTTAGAAATTTAAAACTTAAACTGGATTTTTTTCTAATTACATGTAAATAAAAAAACAAATAAAAAAAAATCTATTAAATTATTTTAAAAAATGATATATCTATATATTATAGATATACACCTATATATAAACTAGATTTTTTATTTAAATTGTATATAACAATGTTTTCAGATGACTTGCTTTTTGATAAGATATAATTAAATAATATTTCTAAAGTAAATACTTTATATTTTATTTTTTAATTAACTGTTTAAAAAAAAAAAAAAAACAAAACAGCAAAGCAAAAAAAAATAACACCATCAATGGTATCTTCTTTTTCAAGAGAAAATTCCTACCAACCTTCTTATAAACAAATTTTTAAATATTTGTTTACTACAGTTTCACTCTATCCGTCTGTCTATTCGATAAACTCACTCTCGTATATTTACAGAACTTATGTACACCAATGGAACAATGCATTTTAACCATGGGTAAGTCTCATTAAAAATTGACTTTTATGCGGAACATTGACTAAAAATTGATTTTTTTTAGCTCCTGTATTACATGTAGCTACAGTCCAAAGTTTTACTGAATTTTTTTTCAATCTAAAAACGTCAAATAACATCATATATCTGCGAAACATTTTTAGTTAGAACATTTTACTCAGAAGCTTTTAAGAATAAGCATAACTCATTAACATTTCTTAAGAAAAATTGTTTGTACGCAAGCTCTTATAACAGTCAACATTTTAAAATACACTACTTTTAGATAACTGTAATTTGAACATCTATACAAATTTGTTCAAAGTAAGATGCAGAAATTAAACCTCCAAAATTATATCTCTACATGTGTCAACCGTTTTTCTTAATTATATTAGGTTTTTATAAAAAAAAAAAAAATTTTTTCTAAAATATAAAATTCAAAAAAAAAGAGAAATTATAAATTTTCGAAATTCACAACAATATTATTATAAAATGTTTTTGTATTTTTGAAAATGTGCACCTTCAAAAACCTTTTATTTTACTGACTACCTTTTTACTGACTATCATTTTTAAAATTTGTCTTACAAGTAGTTTTTTTTTTGTCTTTTACTAAGAAAAGGGTGAATTGTTACTTAGAAAGTTAGAGGGGTATCAAGAGAAAAATAAACTTTCACTTATACATGAAATACCAATTATATATATGTATAGTTATATCTATAAATATATCTATTTATTTTATATTGTAATATAAAATATTCTGCTTGTTTTATTTTTAAAAAAATCTTCAGAAAACAGAACAACGTATTAAATTTTAGACAAAATTAAAAAAAAAAAAATTAGTTTAATAAAATATATCTCAACAACTACAATAAAAATTAACATCATCAACAAAAAAATATAATATAAAAAGGTAAAAAAAAAAAAAATAAAATAAAAACAATAACTTAGAAACGTTAAAAATTGCATTTAGGTCAGGTTAAAAAATATTAAAAAAATTTTTTTAACTTATATTAAAATAAAAAAAAAAATGAATTGTTTCAAGTGGATGAAGTACTAAAGTACTAAAGATCTGTTTACAGTTATTTTTTGTTTTATTTTCAGATTAAAACTTAAACTACCTTATATACAGAAGCATACATACAAAATACATATGTATTAGATAGTTGTTTCAAGAATCTGTTGTATTTTTTTACTCTTAATATTATTGCAGATGATATTCTTGCTAACTTGGTAATTGTAATTTGCATATAAACAAAATTGACTAAAAAGTAAAGAAAAATTTTGAAAAAGAGAGAGAGAGAGAGAGAAGGACAGTATCTTAAATGGAAATAAAAAAAAAATCAAGTGTTCACCTCTAGGATATTTTCAGTTTTCATATTTTTGTTTATATGTATATATTTTAATTCATATTTCATAGATACTTTTTATAGGTAACTGTTTCTAAGGAAAGGGTGAGAAATGGTTATAAGAGCTAAGAACAAGGATATATAAAAAAATTTATGAATACATTATGAATAAAAATATAAAAATATATATAACCGTTGACATATGTACGAATACTTAATATAATAATATTATTATATTATGTAGTTTTTTTATATTTTTAAAAATTTCATTCGTTTCATTTAAGTGGTGTATTCTTTAGTTTTATGCAATTTAAAAGATTTGTGTTTTTGTTTTTTTTTTTCGCTTAATCTACAAAAAATAATTGAAAATAGTCTAGAAAACTTTTATTTTTGTTTTTTAACTGGACACAATAAAAACATGAAATTTTCATTTTTACAAAAAAAAAAAAAAAATTGTGGGAATTTTTTTTGTTAAACACTTTATTATATTTTTAATATACAGCTTGTTTGTTTGCGTTTTAGGTACGGAATAAAGCAAAAAAAAAAAAAAAAACAAAAATAAATATTTTTTTTTTCTTTATCCAATGTTAGTTTTTTAAGTTTATTGTTGTGCTTCCAAAAACTTTTTTGGCCTCTTTCATTTGGCTGTTATCCTGTTGTTGCAATTTTTATTTCTAATGTTTTTTTTTTTGTTGGCTCTCTTTTTGTGTTCTCTTCCTGTTTTTTTTTTTTTTTTGCTTTATATATAGTTTTGTTGTTTAACTATATTAGAATAGATAGTTTTTGTAAGGTATAATGAAATAGATAAAATTTATTTAGTTATTTAATAAATCTAGTTCAATTAAATTACATTTTATTTCTCTCTTTAAAATTCAAATATAATCCTTGAGTCTAAAACAAACTTCTTGCACATCGTTTTATATTATCGATTATAGACAATTATATATGCTTATGCATGTTGAGAAATTGCTGTAGAGGAAAGAACTTAAAAGAATTTTTCTATTCAATGAATTAACCGTTTCGTTAAGTAATTGTTAATTGGTATACTAAAAACCAAACTTTTAATGAGGTATTATGGATCAGTTTTCTAAAATGTCAATATGAATTAGAGAAGAAATTTAAAATTCTTTACCTATTTCTAATTTTTATATAAAATTTGTATGCATTCTTTTATATATATATATATATTTTTTTTTGATATCCTATAATTAAAATGTGTTACTATATTTTCGTTTGTTTTTTGTATTTGCGTTTCTATGGGTCTGAATATAAAAAACCAAAAATAATATAAAAAAAAAAACACCAGAAAATTGCTGACCGAAATATTTCAACTTTTTAGAAATGAAAACAAACATTACAGGAAGTACTAAAAATTATTATTTTGTTGCGAGAATTGTCAACATATTTTTTTTTCAGTGTTTCTTTTTGCCTTCCCTATGAACTAAAGTGAGGTTTGCAGAACAATAATAACACAAAAAACGAAAATTAACAGAAATAACAGTGATAAAAAAAATGTAGGAAATTTGTTATAAGTTAAAATTGAAAGACACAAAAAAAAAAAAAATTAAAATGAAAAGATATTTTGTATTAAACTTAATTAAATTCCTGGTTTAAGGATAAGAAGGAATGTAATATAATATGTATCGTTTTAATTCGTACTTTATTTGTGCATTTAGATAGTTTTTTCTTTTCTGAAATTCTGAAATAAAATGATTTTATGTAGTTACATTTAATTTTTTTTTTTTTTTGTAAAACTGTAAAAATACCTTTAAAGGATTGAAAGCAAATGTTTTAATAATATATACATTTTATATGTGTACGTACATATATTATTTATGTCAATTCTGACAGCTTTTTATATTATGGTTATAATTGTTTACGCATAATTTTAATTATAGCATATAATAGCTATCACTTATTTTCAAAATTATTAATTTGTCCAATCTGATCATTTATTACTCCGTTTTTTTTGCGAGAATAGATGGAAATCATCGAAACACACTATAGAAGAGTGGAACAAGTATTATAGTCCTTTATAAGTGTGTGGAATCTTAACCCATCAAAACACACGTCCCTTTTATGACCAAACAATAGGTTGTATGTTCTTTAGTACGTTCAATAAGTTATATGTCCTTAAGATTGTATGTCCTTTAGTACGAATGTACTGTTTGGTGACGAATAATATAAATATCCTGAATTCTGAATCTATCCAGTTATTTTTAACAGTATTCTCTTATTGTAGTTTTAAATTATACAAAATTTTTAGTGCATATAAATATAAATATTGAAATTTTTTTCTTCCTTTTATAGGTATTTTATATAATCAAAGAATTTATTTAGAAAAACTATCTCGACATATTTTTAATTGTATCGAAAAAAAAAACCATGAACACGATATAAAAATATATTTTAATATAAATATGTATATATTTATATATATAAGAATTTATCACAATTTTATAAAACTCAACCAAAAAAATTGTATTTTATATTTTGTTTATTAGACAAAGCAGGATATTGTTAATAGGACATAGGATATTTTTAATAAATGAAATCTCTAATTTATTTTATTTTTTTTTTTGTTTTTTTAATTTAATATTTTTTTGTTCTGTATAAAAATAAAAAAACTATTTTTTAAAAGTTCCATAGTATAATAAACTAAATTTATATAAACTTTTATACATAAAATTTAAAAAATATGAAAAATATTATATTATGTAGACAAAATTATCTATAGAATAAAAATAAAAATTATTAAATTCCTAGTATATTAGAAATAACATTCATAGAAAATATTTCAATTAAAAATAAAAACTCAAAATGAAATTTATTTTAAATAAAATCTGAATTTATGAATATTTTCTAAACTCAAAAAAAAAAAAAAAAAAACAAGCACATTATGATGAGATAATAATGTTTTAGAATTTATTTTTTTGTTAATCTGTTATGTATAGTACAGAGACTGACAATAATGAATTAATAATTTTAAATAATTAAATAAATATATTTTATATCATCGTGTAAAATATCTACTTTAAACATTTTGAATATTTATAAATTATTTTAAATTAGGCATCTAGTTTTTTCTGGTTTTCCAAATATTTCTTACTGAGGCTAATTTTTGAGAGATATAAAAGAAAATCTATCTTATTTTACATATTTATATAATGGCTATCGAATTGTGAAGTAAGATATTTCAGATTAAATAATGAAGCTTTTAAAACTAACCGTATATTCTATAACTTCAATTTTTTTAGTTCATAAATTAAATCTTAAATAAATAAATTCAAAATTAAAGTTTTTTTTAATTCATTTTCCTTTTTTTTTCAAAAAAAAAAATAGATTTTCATTTTATAATATACACATGGTTGAGAGCAGCGACAGTGGCCGAATTTTATTTTAGAAACAATGTATTTTAAAGGGTAAACACAGAATTTCTTTTTTTTTTTTTAAAGAAATTTCCCTATGCTCTGCCTCTCAAATGAAATAAGCGGGATTTTTTAAATAATGTAAAAAAATAGTGAAATAAAATAGACGCTTAAAATAAAAACAAACAGATCAACATTCAAATGTTATTTTAAAATTTTTTGTTTCTAAAAAAAACATTTGTATATTATTTTTCGACAAAAAATTTTTTTTACTAAAACGACATTTAACAAAATATTTTGCTGCTGCTCTATGCCATATTGTTTTTTAAACGACAGAATTCCGTCGCTACTCCTGCTTTCTGCCCTCTGACAGGGTTCTGTTTCAGACATTGGTATTATAGAAAAAAGTCGGCGTAACAATTGTTTGAAATTTATGAAACAGCTTGTGCACTCACAAATATTTTTTTTACTTTCAAAACAAGAATTCATTATGTAAAATATAATCGAGTAATTTATAAAAGTTCACTCAGGTCATTCAGATCAAAAAGGTATCAATTAATGCAGCTGATAAAAAATTTTGATCCTGGATTTTTGTCAGTCACTATATATGTACCAATCTTTAATATAAAATAATATTTTATATTTTGAACAAATATATTATGTAAATGTTCATATGTCCATCAGATGAATAGCAAAAAAAAAATAAAAATAAATAAAAACGCACTCAAAATACAAGTCATCAAATAAAAAATATAACAACAACCAAATAATAATAAGAAAAACTTAACTAATGAAAATATTTTTTTTTTTTACTTAACAGCAAAAAACCATTAAAACAATCAAAATAATAAAAACAAATGAAAATAAATAATAATATAGAGTATGATTGTGTGTGAATATATTATATATGTATAGTACTGTTTTTTATGTTGTTTTTGTTTTCTTTTTTTTGTTTTATTTAATAATATATTAAATTTGTATATAAATACATAATATTTTATGCATAAATACATGCATATGCATGTATATATTTTCTTAATTTTTTTGTTATATTTGCTACTTTATTTAATCCTTTTTTCTACTGCTTGTTGACTATTTAATTTCAATGTCCTTGTAACTAGTTTTTTTAGTTTTGTTTTTTTTTTTTAGTATATTTTTATTGTTATTTTTTCTATTATTATTATTATTTTAGTTCTTTTTTTATATTTTTAAATTTTTAACAAAAGAAAAATACAAAAGGATAAATAGCTTTAGGGTAACAAAATATGAATGTATAAAAGTGTATGCTATAGTAGTAGCATGCAAGCATTTGTACTGTACTTAAGTGCAGAAAACAAAAGTGCAGATAACAAAAAAAAGTGTATGCATACGTAAAAATACATAAAATGTAATATATTAATATATAAAATTTATACGAGTATATATGATACACATGAACTTATAAATACAAATGTATGTGTACATAACAAAAGTAATAAAAAAAAAAAAAAAAAAAACAAGAGATAAATTTTGAAAAGTAACTAATTGGTTGTGATGCGACAATTTTAAAGGATTAAAACAGGATCTTTTCTGCTTGGTTAAATTGAAATTCTTGTTTTTTTTTTTTTTTGCTTCTTTTTTTATTCAATTTATTTCCTATCTTGTTGTTTTGATTTTGTGTCCTGTTTTATTTAAAATTTTCTTTGGCGAAATAAAGTTATAAATATGTATAAATTTATTATAAAGTTTAACAATTTAGTAATTGTATATAGTAGTTATATAATTATAGTAATGGTAATATGGTTATATGGTATATATGTATACTTTGAACAATATTAATTCACTATTAATTGTGGATGTGATTTTATCATAAGTGATGTTTTTTTTTGTTTTGTCCTGTCTGAGTGTTTGTTCGTATGAAAGAGAAATAATTACGTTTTCGTATCGAATAATATTAATTTTTTATTTTTGCATCGATAAAAATGTCATTGTTTCGTAATTTTCTTTTTACTTTTTTTTCTTTTTTTTGCTGTATTTATTTATTCTTTTTTTGATTGTATTTTTAATTGTTTCGAACATTTTAATTTATCTACAATTAAAAATTGTAATCCAGTTAGAGTGACAGATGTCTGGACGTGAAATTTTTAAATTAAAGAACAGCAACAGCAAAACAGAAAAAAAAAAATTATCAGAAAACAGAAAAAAAAAAATATATGAACAAATTGAGAATAATTCTTTAATATAAAAATCATCAAAGAGATTACCTGACAATCAAACAAAGAGCAAAAAATTAAAATACTCTTATATATAAAAAAAAAAAAGGAAATCATGTTTTTGTGAGGCTTTAATTAAACCAAAAAAAAAAATATATTTTAATCTGATCATATTATATAATATACCATAATAAGAATCGGCCCGAATTATTTTTTTATTTTATTTATTTATATTAATATTACAAATCACATAGGATACTGCAATATTATAAAACCATCAGCTACTAAGGCCATTATAGGTCGAATACTATTATTAAATTATATACAATAATATTATTTATTTTGTTTATATTCTATATTTTATATTTATGCTCTATTTGGTAGCAAGGTTGGTAGTTTATGCTCTATTTGGTTGGTAGTTTCAATTAATAAAACTTGCTACCTGTGCAGGATTTGAACCCACACTCCCTCCATTAATAAAGCACGTGTTTAACCACTACACTACAGAGGCCTCGACCCGAAATATTCTTCTAATATTATAAATGATATATCATTGCATATCTTTAGGATGCATGCTATTTAAATTAATAGGTAGTAAGATAAATTTTCGTTTTAGTTTATAGTATAATTTAGGTTAATTCAAATTTATTCTCATACTTTAAATATAATATTTTAATTAATAATTTAATAAAATATTTTTTATAATTAAACAATTGGGAAGTATATGTTATACGTAACGAAAATAAAAATAATTTATTACAACCTTTAATCAGAATTTTTTCAAAATTATTTCAGCTTAAAGCTTATTTAGAAATTTAAAAAATTATTGGAAAAGATTTAAGTTTCTTTAAATTGAGAAAAAAAACTTTAAGTTTTCTGGAAAAGAAGCAGTTTTTTTTTTAATTCAGATCTTTGTTCATTCACAAAGTTTCTCTTAATTTAAGACACTAACCTAATATAAACGACAATCTTACTATATTATTTTAGTTGATATAATAAAAAATTTATTTTTTTGTAAAACACAAGACGCATCCTAATAAACTGAATATAAAATTAAATTTGTAAATTCTAGACTTTTTTTTTTTTGTTTCATTTGGTAAAAATAACTTGAACTAATTAAAATGTTAAAAATTACTAAATGATTAATGACTTTTCGTTTATTTTGTTTTTGTAAATTACCATGCTCTATAAAACTATTTTTCAAGGATTTTCAATATAAGTTTTCATATAAATTATATAATGATATAATATATAGAATGTATATAGTAAACGATTTAAAAAAAAAACTTTATTTATTTATTATGACATTAATTTTATATTTTGATTATATTAAAATTCTAATAAAAATAATATATTACATATATATATATATATTTTATATTTATGTTATATCATATTTTCCAAAAGAAAAAAAAAATAATGCTTATATCTATTTAACTTTTATCTACAATTTTTTTCAAGTTAAATTTCAAGAATAATGTAGTTTTTTTTTTGCATACAATTTACTGTTACACATTCTTGAACCTTCTGCTTAACCTAAATTTTAACATACATATACACATACATCCTTGTTCATTAAGATAACTTAATATTTATATTATTACTATTACTATATTTTTATTTTTGTTTTATCT
Organism: Poecilobothrus nobilitatus; assembly: GCA_947095535.1. Taxonomy (NCBI): domain Eukaryota; kingdom Metazoa; phylum Arthropoda; class Insecta; order Diptera; family Dolichopodidae; genus Poecilobothrus; species Poecilobothrus nobilitatus. Next base: position 28,560,238 of record OX352773.1, on the reverse strand, counting down.
TTTTTTTTATTTTTTATTCTTTTTTTTTATGTCGATTTTTATTTTTTCTTCAATTTTTTGGGTTTACGTTGCAAGGATAAAAAAAAAAAAGAAAAAAACATTTTAAAAAAATTAATTATCAACTTGAGTAACTTATTCGGTAAAACATTTTAGGTAAGGTATACACTTATACGAAAAGTTTTTAATAAAATATAAAAATGCACACATATTCAAACCATAATACATATTTTTTTCTCCTTTATTTACATTTAAAAGTTTAAAATTTTAAAAGAGAAAAAACAGGCAGTACCCAAAAAACAAAAAAAAAAAAACGGAAATATAAATAAAAGAAATAATTAAGTATGAGAAACTTTAGGTAGTTAACTAAAAATCTAACCTACTACTCCCTACATTAAAAAAAAGAAAACGAAACAAACACAAAAACTTGTGATTTGTAAGAAGAGAGAAAGTGATGTATAGACATATAGAAAATATTTTTTTTTTTTTCTGCTATTCTCATATATTCTCTAAGTGGTATTAACATGAAGATAATATACAACATCTCGAGTGAAAATTATTACTAAGGACTTTTTAGTATTCTTGTTGTTATTCTCTTCTAAGTAAAATAATAGAAACAAACAAACAAACAAATATTAAATTAAAAAAAAAAAAAAAAACGAAATGTTTTTGTTTCTACAAAATTTTTTTACCAAACAAGAAAAAGAAACATAAATGGAACAAAATTTCTTTATAAAAGAAAAGGACAAAAATATTATATATTATTATGGGGAAAAAAATACACAAAAAATTAGTTATAAAATAACAGTAAAAGCAGTAAATCTGTACACAAAATTTTCTATTCAACTTTCTTTTCTTTTTTTTTTTTGTTTATCTTGCTATACACGTTGAGAGGTTAAGTAAATAGATATTAAGGATATAAAACAATGAAGAAGACTAAAATTTAGAAAAATTTTAAAAGATAGAAAAGAAAATTATTTAATTTTTTCTTTTTTTTTGTAGTTTTATTCTTAAATATGACAAAAAAAAAAAAATTTTTTAAACAACAATAATAGTATTACCATATAGAAGTGCTAATATTAAAATGTTGATTAGAAAATTTATATGCGAGAAATAAAAAAAAAAATATATATAAACAGGGAGAAAGTAATATGATATGATTATTTTAGAGAATATTAAATAGAACGTTTGTTTTTGTCTCTATTTTCTCTTTTTTTTTCAGTTAAATTTTTCGTTTTTTTTTTTCTGCTTTTCCTTTTTTTTCTTTATAGTGTTTTAAGAATACTTTTTAGAGAAAATTATTGTCTTTTCAAATTAAGCCTTCTTAATACATACTCAAATGTAAATAAAATAATGATGAATAATTATCTACATAATGTACATGTATGAAAATATATATAAACATAATATATAATATATATAAGTACATAAAGAAAATGTAATGTGTTTAGAAGAAAAGTTAAATTTCATGCTCGAGTACTAAAGAAATGGACAGCAATCTATTCTTCTTTTCAAAAAACCTATATACAAAATTGAAATAAGATAAAACAATAGTTAATATATAATTTATTTGAATTGAAAAAAAAAAATCTAAAAATATCAAAACTGGAACAAACAAAAAAAAATAATTTCTAAAATTGTTGATTGAAACTGAATTTTAATCATTATATTAATCAAAATATACAATAATGATTAATTAATATTTTATAAGACTTCATTTTCTTTTTTTTTCTTTTTTTAATAGTAATTTTTTCAGTAATTTTTCTAATTATAATAAAATTCAAGTGACAAAAAAATAGGAGATAGAAGAAAGATCTAAATTGTGGAAATTTTTTTTATTTAAATCAATATATAAAAAGAAAAAAGAAGAAAATTAAAGGAAAACAATGATTATCATAAAAAATTAAATGATATTCTTATGTCAATGATGACATCCATGTTGATATCAAAAAATTGATAAATATGTCATAAAGGCATTTAATATTTACATAATAAATAATAACATTTAAATTATTCAATTATGTAATTAATATTTTTACAAAAAATAAAAATTTTAGAGTGGATATTTATAATTCTTAAATAAAATTATCCTTTGTTTTTTTTTTTTTTTTGATTGATTGTTTGAAAATCATTACAGAGTTAATTATAGTGATATATTCATGAAAAAAAAAAAAACTATGGCATTAAGTTGTTGAACATTTATTGAATTTGTCATTAGTTACAATGTCATTAAAAATGCATCAGTTTTTATTTTATTAATTATTTATTTAAAAAGATTTTGAACATTAAAGGAAAAATATAAAAAATGTACATCAATTAATACTTTAATTCTTTTTAACTTATCGTAGAAAAGCATAAAAATTTTAATCGAACTTTTTTTAGTGAAATAAGAGAAAAATTTTTGTTAAAATGTTATTTTTATCATTATTTTTTATATTCTTTCAATGCGATAACTTTAAAATAATATTTTTATAGGCTGGACTCTTTAAGTTTTTAAAAAACATCGAAATATATTCGTTAATTTGAAGTGAACCAAACTTAATATTGTTTAAAAAAAAATTTTATTTTCTATACTTTAAAAATATTTGAATTCAATTGAAATTGAACACAATGAAAACTTTCTAACAGCAGTACTTTCCAAGAATCATCACAAATTAGTAAATTGAAAATGAAAATTTTATACTCAAATGTTTATTCAAAAAGTAAAATACTTGTGCCAGATGCTCAATATATTTTTTAAATTTTATACTTTATTTAAAAATATTAAAAAAAAAAAATAAGTTTCTCATATACTTAATCCGTTTAACATACATTATAAACAATTTATAAATAATATAATTTACGAAAAATGACAGTTCATTAATTTAAAATAATGTTCACTTTTATTTCAATTTCTAGATTTTTAAACCATAAATAACCAATTGAGACAGCCTTTCTAAAGAGTACACACCATAATAAAAACTAATCTTCTTTTATTTAAATTAAATTAAAATTCAAATAATGTCTTCGTATTACAAAACATATTACATAATAAACTAAATTAAATTATCGTAATAATTTATTTATTTATTTATTATAATATTATATAAACACAGGAATTATGCAATACTAATTAAAACCTAGGCTGCTAGTTCCATTAATGGGCTGAATCGTAATCATTGTTAAAAATGTTTCAATATATATCAAACATTGCATACTTTTAGGCTACTTTTATTTTATTTAAATTTAATAAGAAATTTTAAATATACTACAATATTTATTTTAAGTATAGCGTAAGAAATTTAAAATGGGGTAACAAAATTTGCATTGTTTAATTTTTCATTAGTAAATCATATCATTTATTAATTTTTTTTTTGTTTTTTTAATTGTTTAGAAATATTTTTATCCCCCATTAAAATTTAAATACTAATTTTGAAGAAATGACCGTTTTAAAGTTAAATTAAGGACTATTTTCTTTTTAATTTTTAAATTATGCATATCTTAAGTGTTTTTAATTCTCTAGTTTTTTTCCTTTTATTTTTATTTCTTATTTTGTTTTTTTTCTTTGCATTCAACATTTTTTTCTTTTCTTCTATAATGTTAAATTCTAAACAATCTTCTTTAATCTAATTTTAATCCTTTCTTTCATTAAGAAGAAGAAAAAGAATATATTAGAAGAAAATTTAATATTTTTCTTCTTCTCACCACTATAACTATTTAGTGATGACCTAATTCCTTCTCAATTACATTATTATTAAATTTATGCCCATAGATGACATCCATTAATGTCAATCTTTTTATACATATTATAATTTTTCATTTGAAAATCTAACTATAGAAAAAAAAAAAAAAAATTAAAATAAAAACCTCTCATATAACTAAAAATAAAGTTCATATTATATGTAGTGTTTTATATTCTAAATACTAAAAATATAACATATATTTATGTATAAAAATAAAATAAATATATATATATATATATATGTATAATATACAATTGTAATTATATTTTTTGTACTGCTTTAGGACTCTTGTCTTATTTATATATACATGAATACATAGTTTGAGGGGTAAAAACTATTATTATGTATATTAGAATATAAAAGTAATCCCTGAGGCATTAATCAAGAATATGTTATCCTCATTTTTTTTCTTAATTTTTTTTTTTTTTTTTTTTGTATTTCCTTCTTATACAAACGCACATAGGCCCATTACATAAATACATACAAAATGTATTCAAATAAATATGAATACGAATTATTATATTATTCTGAATTGGTCGTACTTTTATCCCTCAGGCAGACGTCTTGATATTGTTGAAAAAAAAAATGAAAAGTTTTGTTTTTGTTACTGTTGTTGTTTTTGTTATAAATGATACATGTATGTCGGAAAAAGAAAACATGAGATTTTCATAGGTAGCATTCAGGAGAGAAAAAGGAAAAAAAAAAGAAACAGCTCATCTTTACTGATCCGATCTTATATAAAAAATAAAAAAACATATCATTCTTGTAAGAATTTTTTTGTTTCGTATATAGTAATATCAGCATCAGCGTCACAAGTAAAAACAAAAGACAGAAAGAAATAAACAGCATATCAAATATAGAAATTGTATTTCTTTCAGTCATTCTCTTATTGCTGTGCTATTTAAAAAAAAAATAGAAAAATTAAAATAATAGCAAGAAAAATAACAGTGGTAGGTAGCAGTATTCTTCTTATGCTTTGATATAATTAAAGTTTGAAGAAAAAATTCTTAACCCAATTTTATATGTACACATTTATAAAATAAAAAATAGATTTACATAAAATAAAAAAATAAAAAATAAAAAAAATTATGTAAATTAATTTACCCCATCTTTGTTCTGACATTTTTTCTTACCTACTAAAGCTGGTCTCCTTTCATATCCCCATCCTCCCACAGCTATCGCTTTTTAACACATTTTATATTCTTTTATTTGAAAATGATGATGATTATAATTGTATTGATTATGATAGTGATGATGATGGTTTATTGTCATCTTTCTTTCAAATGATTTTGTCGTCATTGTGCTCAAAAAAAAAAACAATTCGGTTTAAAAATCATCTTCATCTTTATTTTGTTTTTGGTCTTTTACTTTTTTTTTTTTTGTTTTGTTTTTATTTTAAAAACGTTACTAATCCAAATACTATTGCTTGATACTCCTTTTTAAAACCTCCTCGTTATATTTCAAACTGGAGATATTTTTGTTATACTTCCACTTCAATACCTTGAATTCTGTAATAGAATTTCCTAGTTCCTCTTTGATTTGATTTTTTTTTTTTTTTTCATAATATTATGAAGATAAAATCTTTCAATTTTGTATGTTGTATGTACGGATAATGATTTACATAATCCTTAACGTTAATTGGAAAGAAAATATTCGTTATTTCTAGCATACACATATACATACATATAATAAATGCACACATTTATAAATTAATATGGAAAATATATTTGCATAAATAAGAAAAAGGATATTTAATATTGTATGTATTTGTATATTAACAAATAAACATTTCTATATTATATAACCATCATCATCATCATCTTTATGATCATCATCATCATCAATATGTTCTTCAACCTCATCATCATCATTTTCAAACATTATTATCATCTCAGAATAGATATGATGAATATTTAGTAGTTATGAAAATTATTTTTATAGGAGTAATAACTTCCCTATTTACTATTTAAAAAAATAAGAAAACATAAGATACTATTATAGGTCTATATATCTGTATTATAGATTATATTATTTATATTTATAAAGATTTATTTATATATATATATATATATATATATATATATACATATGAGTAATGGATTTGTATTGAGATATTTGGTTTTTTAAAGCAGTTTTATATGTAGGAGTAGTTAACGACTACTTGATTTACTTATTTTTCACAAAAAAAGAAAAAAATTGAATTTGCGAAAATATATAAATAAGGATTTAGAGCAAAATTATTTTCTTGTTCATATTAAAATATATCGGAAAATTTAAAATATATAAAAGTATATGTTAATACAATAATGTTCAAAAAAAATTTGAACATCAACAATTCAATTTAATTTTATATATAATTTCATATTTAATAATAATCCTTCCAAGATACTCTCAGATCAAAAATAAAGCTTGTTAATAATAGATAAAGCGAAAAATAAGAAAACCGACACTACATTTAAAGCTAATTTTTTTCTTATTCCATTTCCATTTCCATTATATTTCTTATTTCATTATATTGTCTTTTAAAACCTTCTACGAAATCTTTTTTCTAAATTATTAACTAAAACACTTATATTAATCAGCTGTAACTTTGTCATAAACCTATATCAACATATATACATATATTAATATATACAAAAGTTTATAAATATCCTAACAGCTTTTAACATAATACATATTTGATAAATTTAAATTTTCTGTTAAAATATTTTTATCCATCAGTGTAAATATTTTGTTTGTAAATATAATATATACAATTCGAGTATTATAAGTACATATATATACATATATATTTGTTGATTAGTGGTGTTCTAATTTCTTTAGAATATATATATATATAAAATAAAAAATAATAAAATTAAAAGGGTCGTCTACACATAAAAGAAGCAGTACGATAAAATGACACGTTTTTATAAAATAAATTTTTAACCGAAAGGCATTTAATATTGTTACTATGTGTATTAAGTTTTAGGCGAAAATTTAGAAGAACAACAACAAGAAAAAGAAAAAGAAGAAAATTATTATGAATTAAATTAATTAGTAATTGATAACAGTACAAAGATATTTTACGCCGTTTGTGCTTATGGCAACAAAAAAAAAAATATTAATTTGATATCAACAACAACAACAAAAAAAAAAGGATTCTTGTCATATGATACTAAATTTTTAATTTATTTCACCATTATATTTATTTTTAATTAACAGTGCATTAAAAATGATTATATTCCATATATAAATTTCTCAAATTTTAACTTGTCAAATTTTTTAATGATTTCCTAAAGCATTTTCTTATATTAATGAATGTTTCTTTATAGAAATAATTCCAATTAATAATTCAATACTTTAGAATTAAGCTTAAAATAAAAAAACAAAAAAAAAACAAATTAAATCAAATCGCAAACCATTTAAATGTGTCAAAATTAACACTTGATTATACTTAATTTTTGTATTGTATGTAAATGAATATAATAGAATAATTTTATTGCTTTCCAGATTTAGTTTTGCATCCTTATATTAATCACAAATTTATTGATTCGCTTTTGTCTCATATACGAGTATATTATAATATATTTTTCACAAATCCTTAACCAAATCCTTTTAAATAAGTTTTATTAATATTCCACAAAAAAAAAAAAATTGAAAAATTGAAAGTTTAAAAAAAAAAAAAAATAAGTTTTCCATGGTTAAGATTATCATTTCACTAAATAAATTTTTAAAGTTTAACATAAAGTAATGCATCCTAGACTTTTTTTTTTTTTTAAGTATCAGCTCTAATGATGAAGAATATACAAAGTTTATTTAAACAAACCAAAAATCAAAACTTTTTAAATGGTGAAAGACAATATAATTTATTTATTTTTTTCATTTTTTTTTTAATAGAGTCTTGTGCATTTTTTTCCCCTCTGTTTTTTAAATTTTTTGTTTTATTTTTGTAATTAATTTTCTATACTATAAACTATATTAAGAAGATAGTTATAGTTTATATTCTATACTATATTAAGAAGAAAAAATAAAAATTTCGGAATAATTGCAATAAACAAATAACAATTCAAACAACAACAATTTTTTTTTTTTTTATTTATTATTTTCTTATATAACTTATATGAGTTATAAATATATACCACTTCTCTTCTATTTATAATCTTCAACTCCTATTTTTGTTATTACTATTTTTGTTATTCTTTATTCTTTATTCTTCTGTTTTCTTTTTTTAAGGTTCACTGAACGGATCCTGAATTTTGAATGCTTTATAATATACCAATAAACATTTAATATGTATATATATATATTTTTTTGAAATAGACTAGAAGTGTAGAAAGTTTTCCCAGATTATTTCATTTTATTTTATGTTTTATTTTTATTTTTAATCCATTCCCAGTATTTTGAATTTGGATTGTAACTAATGATCCTTTAAAATGATAAAAAAAAGAAAAAAGAAAGAAAACAAAAAATATTCCTGTTGAATAAATCAGAATTTAAACAAAAAAATATATATATATATTTATAATAAATGAATCCTAGTACGTAAAGACTGACTATATAATAATATTTACTATATATACATACATATATGTAGTAGGTACACATATATAAAATACATAAAAACTTAATTTAGCAAATACATTTAAATAAAATAAAAAAATAAAGCTTCTGAAAAGTTTTAAGAATCGCTTAAATACAGTTATATTCTACAAACTCTAGAAATAAGAAAAACTGGATAAAATCTTCATAAAAATTTCATCGTAATATTTCTGAGTAAATAATGACACGACTTTTTGATTTTTTTATGATTTTCTTTTTAATATTATGCATTTGTACGTGCGTTTCAACATATTTTCTCTCTTTCTTGCTTAATGTTACCAATTTCATCTTTTTTCTTCATATTTCCGTCATTTTCATTAAAAACCATTTTTTTTTTTTTTTTAAAAAACACTATTTTCATTTCGAACAAAAATAAATAAATATCCTTGTTGTATCTCCTGTATCTCCTATAGGAAACAAGAGAAGAAACAACTTCAAATGTTTCTTCATCATTTCTCATTTGTGATTTTTATTTTCCCCTCAAGTTTTTTTTTTGTCGAAAGAAGACAAACACTGTGGAGTTTTATCGGTTCTTAAATGCAAGAAAATTAAAAAATTGTTTGTTTTTATTTTTTCTATTTCTTTTCTTTCTTTTTTTAATGGTCGTTTTACTTTTTCTTCTTCTTTTGCTTCTGTTTTGAAACCCACCTATAAATAAAGAGTTATTGCGGAAAAAAGGATGTTTTTTTGACAGGTAAAAAAAAAAAAAAAACAAATTAAAAGCGTGAGAGAGAGGTGTGTAATTTAAATTCATAATTCCAAAAAAAATGATGGATCATAGTGGATAGATAGGTGGATCATAGCAGTCAGTGAATCCTTTATATTTCATCATCTTTTCTAAGAATACTTTAAGAGTATAATGGTATAGGTATATGTGCATAATAATTATCCGCTTACTGGAGTCCTTAGATAAAGACAGGATAAAAATTATCATCGTTGTAAGTTTCAATCATTGAATGAGGTGAATGGCTTCTATCAGAGTACACAAAAATTATATAAAAACAAATATATCTTTCTTTTACTTTTTTTCCTGTTTTTTAATTTTCTATTTCATTTTTTTTGTTTTATGTATCCTTTCAATTTTTTTATATTTTATTTTGTATACTTTGTAATGGAGGATATCAGGACACTAGCATTAACGGAATGAAGAACAACAACAGAGAAAAATTTACGGATAAGAACAGAAAAAAAAAATGTGTATACTTTTGAGAAAGCTCATTATCCTACGTCCGATTTTTGCATACATAATCATGGAAATTATTCGGTTCAGTGTTTGATTCAATTGACGAGAATAACAAAAAAAAAAATAAAATAAAACTCAGACCAAATCAACAAAATAACAATGTTTCGTCATTTTCTCAGATAATATTGTACTAGATTGTAATATTGTAGTTGTAGGGAGCCCGACAACAAAAGAAACGTCAACAAAAAATGATGCTATCTTTAAGAAGAAAAAGGATAGAGATAGAATCAAAACAATTTTTTTTTTAAATGAGATTCTATATATTTTTATGTTTGGTCTGATGAGAAGGTGCACACTGAGTGATTTTTTTTTCCCCAGAATAAAATGCACAAAGTAATTTTTGTTTTACTCTTGATAGTAAAACGTCCCTTGGTTATATGATTATTATACTTGTATTTTTATTTTTATCCTTTTTCTATATATTTTTTTCTTCTGTCTTTTGTTGTAATGTTGTGTAAAATGTGAAAATAATATTTAATATAAAAACTCTTAATATTTTTTTGATGAATGTAAAAAAAAACAAAAAAAAACTGAATATGATTAGAGTGGGCATATGCTTATCAAAATGACAGAATTATAACAAAGCTGTCTTTTAATATTAAATTTTATTTTAAAAAGAATGAAATCCGATGTACTGAATAATAAAAAAAAAACGAAAAAGAGGTTAAAATGTCTTAAATATTCATTTTTAATATTTTAGTTTTTTGTATATTTTTTTCATATTAGTCTAAATTTAGACCACCCTATTGTTATTTTATAATGTAGAACAATTTGTATACAGATTCTTTAGAAATATTTTAATTACAAAACATTACATTTTTATTATAAAAGAACCTCTAACTGAACCATTAAATTACATTTTAAATGGAAAAGCCTAAAAAATAGCTTCATGCTATAAAAAATATAAATATTTACAACAAACATATAAAAAACTTAACCTAATTTTATTTTGTAGATAGTTTTTTTTTTTTTAATACTTAATCGATTTTTCCTTATTTTTATTTCAATTTGTATACATATAAATCTAATTTTTTTTCAATTAAAAATAAACCTGCAATATTAGATATTAGGTACAAAAGAATATTTTATATAACATTTTTTCCAGAATACTTGAAATTAATTGAAATACTCTGCTTCAGATCCTTTAATACCTATCCTTAAAAGAGATTACAAAAAATTGAATCAGGAATATTAACCAAAAAAAATCACATTTGTGTATGTTTTGTGTATGTGTATGTGCTTTTTACATACTATAAAGTTTTCATAATAAACAAATTATCTAGATATTACAAAACATGTTCAATGTATATATAGTTTCATGAAATATAAAGTTGAATTAATTGAATCATGACAAAAATTAAAAGAGAAATTAAAATTGGTGATATCAAATTGAACATAAGAAAAAACAACAAAATAAATTGTTATTAGTACCATAATATACAAAATACTAAAAAATAAAGTTAGTTATGTCCTGTTACCAGAAAGGAAAATCTTCTTGTTGTTAATTCATTAGTTTATTTATTATTTAAACAATGATTTTCATTCATTCTAAACAATATTTATTTTTTTTATTTTGTTTTATTTCCTTCCTTCCATGCTCACTTGTTGTTATTCTTTCTATGGTATACAATAATGATATTGTGACATTTTGTAACAACCAACTTAACATAATGCCTATTAGTTATTAAAGAAATGTAAATTTTTTTTTTTTTTTTTGCTTTTTTCGTAAAACAATTTAAGTTGTTTTGTAAATACCATGTACAAAGTAATAATGTAAAGTTTATTAGAAGGTAGGTACATTGTATAACAACAGAAAAGAAGAAAAAAAAATAAGTGTTGTACGTTTTTGTGCAACAATTAAATATTTTTTTTTTAGTGGACTAAATATACATATATATATATTAGTCGCCTTCCTCTATAAACATTATTACTATCATACAAACATACACATATAATTATTTCATATTTACATACACTTATATTATAGAATAAATAAACTCTTGTAAGGACATTGCCTTATTTCACCTGACAACATGCTGAATATTTTGAATAGAATGAAATAGTGTTGAAAAAATAACAATGAATGACAAAAGAAAAGAAATAATTTAAAAATAAAAATATATATATATTATAAAGAAAAGAAAAAGAAAAGAGGGAAAAGAATTTTAATTATACTTAATATACTGAAATTAATGAAGAAAATGTTTGGAAGGAATTAAAAATTTATTATTGTTGCATACGAACATAAGAAATGTATCCTTTCACTTACTAAATTATATTCAAATGAAATGAAAAAAATAAAAAATCAAATACAAAAAATTAAACGTGCATTATAATGTATGTATATACGTAGAAAAAGAAATTGTTTCTTTAAAAAACAAAATAAATAAATATATAAATACAAAAAAAAAAAAAAAATTAAATTAAAATAAAAAAAAATAAAAACTATGTATAGTTACCTATATGAAAAATAAAAAGAAAATTAAATAAATGTTCCTTTTTAAAATACAAAAAGTAACATAAAACAGACAGATATTAACACAAAATATTTTATTTTTGTGATTTTCTTCATTATTCCCAAAGTTTTATTTTTCTTTCTTTTGCTTTCTCCCTTATTTTTTTTTTTTCTTTTCCACACCTCCATACATCTTTTAAATATATTTCTATTTTTATATAAAATGTGAATATTTTTCTTTAATTAATTTTGTAGAAAATTAAAAAGAAAAGAATAAACAAAGTATATACTTACGGGAAGAAAATGTCTGCAGAATTCGAAGAAAATTGCTGATAAATAAAATGAAAGTTTTTGTATTTTTTTTTATTTTTATGTAACACAAAAAAAGTTTAAACTTAAAAAGTTCTCTCCTTTCTAAAATAAAACACATTCTAAGATCTAAATTCTTTGAAAATTAAAAAATTTCAAAAAAAAAAAGAAAAAAACTTTTTGAACAACACAAAACAAAAAAAAAGGATCTCATCTTAACAGTATCAGCTTTTTCTAAAAAAGTTGTCTAATTTAAAATGAAAAAACAAACTTTTTTTTTTATTTTTTTTTTTTTTTTTTTTTTATTTTTTTTTTGAAACTTAATATATGAGCCCTCAATTAATGACGGCTCAGCCATTATATTTAATCAACCTGTAATTAAACTTTAAAGGTATAAATATCATTTTATCTTTGTTATACAACATATAGATATACCTAAAGTATCTTATTCCTTTACACCACATTTCTCTTATTATAATCATTCCAAAAATTCATATCAGTATTTTATTATTCGTCTATAATGAATTTGATGCTAGTATACATTTTTCTGTAGTTAATGGAAGTTAATGGAATATTTAAATATTTGCATACACTTAGGCAAAAAACTTTACGTATATTAAAATAATATTTAATTATTTATAACGGTTTTTAACTTATTCTTAGTTACACGAAAATAAAAAAAAAAGAATGGAAAATGGAAGTATGCTGTAAAATTATTACGTAACACATATGTATTTTAAAAAATTACGTCCTTCAGACCTTCAAACCTTCAAAAATTTTTTAATTTTTTTCAAAAAATTAATAATTAATTTGATTTCCTGTCATATTTATTAATAGCTGACAAGTACACGTAATTTTTATATTATTAATGTATCATGATATAAAGTTATTAATTTATTTGCTTTTTTTTGTTTTTTTTTTTTGTGTATCAGTGTAGTATTTAAATACCTAGCATATTTAAAATAAATATCCTTTAATTTTTATTAAATTTCTTTTTTGTTCTTCTTTTTATTTTTTTTTTTTTTCGTTTTTTTTTTCTTGCTTTTGTTTACTTTGAAAATTTATAAGAACCGCCATTAGCGTAAATAAAAAATACGCAAGCGAACAAAACATAAACGAATAGATGAAAACGAATGATTTTGATGGATATAGGTCCGATGTTTTAACATTTTGAAGAAGTAACGCTCAACCAGAAACGAAACAAAACAAAAAAGTAGAAAAAAATGTAGAAAGAAAAGAAAGAATATAAAAATTTTATGAAAGAGGGTGAAAATTAAAAAATTAAAAAGAAATAAAAATAAAAACAACAGAACAAAAATCTATTAAATAAGGATGGAATGTAAATGTAAAAGTATGAAAGATAGAAAAAGGAAAAGTAGAAATAAATTTATAACAAATAATAACAAAAAAAAACAAATTTTTTTTTCTTGCCTTAAATCCTACCTTTATTCCATTTTTTTTATTTTTTTTTTTTTTGTATATCTGCCTATGATTGATTGTACAGATTAAATTTTATATTTACGCCACGAGGAAATAATTTTCTTATTTTTATATACATATTTATTTTTCTGTTCCTGTTCTGTCACCAAAGTATTTGATAACGTATATTCTTTGTATATTTACTTGCCTTTTTGTATTCGTTTCTTGAAATAATTTTAAGTTTTGTTCAATTTGTTCGTAAAAAATATTTAATTTTTTAAGAGTTATACTGAGAAAAAAAAGATGTTTCAATGATTCTGATGTAATGATACCGTCTTACAAAAACCACTTGACAAAATAAAAGTAAAATTCTATTTTCTTCTAGCTTTCATTTTTATCATAAAAATCTCATTTCTTAAAAAAGAAAAAAAAATCAAATCTATTCCAATATCTATAGGAGATACTATATATATAAATTTATACAAAAGGGGTGGAAGTATCGTCTTATAAAATCATAGTATTATGGGTCTTAAACTAAAGTTTGTATTAATTATATAATTTTATTTCATCAGAAAATTACAACCGACTTAAATATTATGTTGTTTTTCTTTTTTTTTTTTTTTTGGTGTTTTTGTCATTATTTCCTTTTATAATTTTTTAAGGGTATTCAGAGCCCTCTCTTTTTTATATGATCAGACTGGGGATTTATTTTACTTTCTTTTTTCTTTTCTTTTCGTTTTTTATTTTTCTGTAAATGGTTGTATTTGATTGGAATTAAATTTTCAGAAATCTTAGGAATTATTAAGAGATGACAGGCGATAACAAAATTAAAATTTTTCTTTAACAAAAATAAAAGTAAAAAAAAAAAAAAAATAGAAAAGAAAAGCTTAAATTTTTCATGTTTTATTTTTTTTTTTATATGTTTGTCTTCTGATTTTATAATTTTTATTGTTATTATTAATATTATTGAGAAAATTATTCTTTAAATATACAAAAAAAAATTGAAAGGAGAAGAAAAGAGAAAGAAAAAAAAAAAAAAATAGGAATGGAAAAATACTTTTATTCATATTAGATGAAAGGATTAAAATTTTTTGAAAAGTTTGACAGTTAAATATTTTCTAGGATTACCAGTGAAAATATGATGATTAAAGCCGTAAAATGTTTGTTTTCATCTTTATTTTTTTTAACAAGTAAATTTCAAATTTTTTTTTTTTTTAATTGGGGGATTTTATATTTTCTAATAATGACAAAAAATCGAAAAATGCCTTTTTTTTTTTTTTTTTGTGTAAGAAAATTCTTTAAAATTGGAATTAAATATTTTCAATTAAAGTTTTCTCCATTAATTAAAAATAAAAGAAAAATTAATTATTAATTATTAAGGAAAATTAATTTATATTTTAGAAAATAGAGAAGGGTATTAAGAATAATAAAAATTTTATAAATTCTGTATATCCTTAAATACATAAATAAAATAGAATTAATGACAGATATAATTTATAATTTATTATTAATTAAACTTATCTCAAAATATTATTTTAAATATATTATTCTATTAAATTAGAAATTAGTTATAGACTAATTGATTTTTATATTTAAATATTTTAATATTTACTGAAAATATGCTCATTTTTGCTAATGTTTCAAATTTCTAAAGAATTGCAATTGCAAAGAATCAAAATTTAAAAAGGGGGCCTCGGTGGCCTAGTGGGTAAGAGCGTATAAAATACGCTGGAAGCACCGAGAAAGTGTGGGTTCAAATTGCACACACGTCGTAAGAGTTATTCCCCCTTACGACATTTACAGCCACCCCTGAAAAGGAAAGGCTGTGTAATTTCCTGTTCACATTTATGTGGCAGAGAAATGCACTAAAAAAAATAAAAAAAATAAAAAAATATTAAAAAGATCTTTTCGTATTTTACGAAAACCATCTGAATATACCATGTTCAAATATTTATTATATAATTTCTTAAAATATCTTTTATGTATAACGTGTATTTAATGTTAAGTTTTTTAAAAAATTTTTTTTTAATGAAAACGGCAATTTTTTAAAATAATTTAATTAATATTTAATTAAACAGATTTTATGAAACTATTTTTGGTATTCAACTACCTATTTAAATTTAATTTCCATAATTTCAATATTTTAATTAGCAAAAAAAAAAAAAAAAATGCAGAATCAAAAGCACAAATATTTTGCAATTTAAAAATAATTTCTTTAAAATAATTGTTTAGTGGTTGTTTAAAAGTGTTTTTTCTTAAAAAGAAAATTTTCATAAGACCTTCGTGAAAACTTAATTTTTTTAAAGGTCAATTCATATTTTGAACTTAATTAAATTTGTTAAAATTTAATATTAAATTTTTTTCTTATTTCTTTTAATAATTTCATTATATTAAAGAAAAAAAAAAGATGTCAAATATTTTTAAATTGTGTGTTTGTCTGTTTGTTGCGCAATTTACATACATACATATTACATTAAAAAAACCAAAATGTTATTTTAAATATTTTTATTACTATGTTTTAATTTAAAAAACTTTCGAATTTGAACTTTTTACTTTATTTCGGAAATGTATATAAAAAAAAAATTAAATAAATAAATAAAAAAAAAAACATTGCATACTTTAAGGAACCATTAAGTTTTTTTTCTTGACATTAATATAAAACCAGAATTAGTATAAAGTTAATCATTAAACTAATTCTTATTTATTTTGTACAATTCACCTTTTATTACTTTAATTAAAAATGAGAACAAAGTTAATGTTTAAAATTACAATTCTTAATTCTTTTTTAAAAAATTTACAAGGTTATAAAATTAATGTTGCCGTCAGCAACTCATTTGACGACTTTAACAATGTCTTTTATATTTGATCGGTTCTTTAAATAAAAAAAAAGTTTAAATCGTATTCCTAGAAAATTTTAGTAAATAAAAATATAAGAAAAAAAGAAAACAAACATGACTAAAATATAAGAATGATTTTTATTTGGTTTTTTTTTTTATGTATTTAAAAAAATGCTGGAAACGCATTTGCATACAAATCGTTGCATTTTAGTTGGTTTTCTTTTCTTTTCATTTCAGTTTTGTTTTTTTCTATATGCATTTTTTATTATAGTAATTTTTTTTTTCTTTTATTTTAATTTTAACGTTTTTTTGTGGAAAACATTATTATATATTTTTTTTTTATTACTTTTTTGTTAAACAAACAAAATTGTTAAAAATTGTGAAAATGGCAGACACTTGAAATTTTTTAGGGAGTTTTGTATTTTACAAGGTTTAAAATGAGTACAATTGAAAATACAGAGAGAGAGACAGAAAAGGATCAGAATAATGGAAGGAGTTGAAATTTACTTTTTTTGCCATGTTCTTCATAGAGTTTTTTTTGTTTTTTTTTTGATTTTTAGTTATTTTTTTATGTTTTTTCTACTCGTTAAAATGATGCTAGGAGCTAGACTTTTAATAAAACGAAAATGCTGTATAAAAGTTTAAAAAAAAAAAAAAAAACAAAACACAATCGCATAAATATACATATGTATATTTTTTATACATTACATACATATATATTATGTATATTTGAACAAATAAGTATGGTATACTTTTATACATAAGTAAACAGTAACATTAAGTGCTGAAAATTTTATTTTATGCAAATATTTTCCTATTTTTCCTTTTGTTTTCCGTTATTTTTTTTTTATTATTATTATTTTTTTTTTGTATTTTAAACTCAATTCAAGTTTTTTGTAATTTTTCTTTTTCTTTTTTGTTATTCTTCAATGCTCAACAATTAAATGTTGCTAATGTGAGTTCCTGATTTTTTTCTCTTTTTCTGTGTTGCTAAACACAATTATATAATAGATTTAATATTAAGGTTACCAATTATACAAAAAAAAAAAACAAAAAACGCGAAAAATAATAAAAAAAAAAAAAACAAACTACGAATTTAGTTTTGATGATGATATTTACTTAGTTACAAATGAAAAAGAATTCTCCTTGAATTTAAAGAGTTTGAAATAAATAAAAAAAAAAATTTTTTTTGTTCAGCCCACCTATCTAGTATATGAAGGACAGAACATGAGTTTTCCATTGCCCAGAAAAAAAACAAACATATATACATACATACATATAATATAAAATTAATTTAAATGTATATTTGGGAATCTTGTTAAATAAATATTCAGTAAAAATTTCTACTTATTTTTTTATTTTTTTTATTTTTTTTTTTTTGTAAAACAGTAATAGATAACAACATAAAACTTAGATACAAAATTAAAGCAAATAACTGAAAAAGAAGAACAGCATATTTAAAAAAAAAAAAATTCCAGTTAGTAAAAAGCGAAACGAATTATTCTATAAGATGAAAAATAAACAAGAACCGTAATTAGTTTTATAAATATTAGTTTAGCAGTTCATATGATATTGTTTACGATATTTTCTGACAAAAAAAAAAGAAAAATTTACCAAATAATTGAAAAGAAACAAAAAAATTAGAACAAAAAAGTTAAAAAAAAAAAGTTTTCAAGTCAATTTTATAGATCAAATGGATTTTAAGAGGCCTTTTCTAGATTTTTCAATTTTTTAATGTCGTTAGGATTTTTGTTGATTTTTCTAAACAAAATCTAAAGGTAAACAAATATTTAGAAAATGTTCATATCAAAATGAAATAAATTCTCGTTTTAATATGAAAAAAAAAAATTAAATATAAAACTTGTTGTAATATAGTACCGTTATTGAAAATATTGAGCAACATTTTTTACCATTATAAAATATTATTTCGCAAATTTTTATTAAATTCCAGTTGAAAAATTACAAATTTAATATCGACAATTATTATATGTATAGCTTTAATATATGTATGAATGTGTGTAGCTTAAACGGTAAATTATATTTGTACTTGCATTATGTATACATTGGTACTATATTCGAGGCAACATACATATTATTAAATGATTATAACAGAGTATATTAGGTAGGTACCTGTTCTTTAAAATATAATATTGAGTTATGTTGATGCATTTTATTAAATGTTTGTTTTTTTTTTTCCAGTTAAAAGAACTGATTATAGTTTACGTATCACTGATTACATAATAAAAAATAACTCTTTCCTTATTATTAAAAAATATATACATATTTTTTTTTAATTTTTCATGTTTTAGTGATTTTTCTTGCAGACTTCCAATTTTTAAACTTCTAAATACAAATTTACTTAATTATTTAGGATGGTGTCATAATTTGAAAGTTACAAAATTCCAAACAAAAAAAAAAAAATAATTCCAAAGAAAACATTCGAAAATACAACATTTCAAAATATTGAAAAAGAGTTTCTATCAGAAGCCTGTATTTCATTTGTAGGTATTTCATATTATACAAAAATATATTATATATTCTGAAAAAGGCGCGTATAACTTTGATTTTGAATTCACTAAAGTCCCTTCTAATTTAGATTCTCACATATACATATACATATATAAATATTCTGGAAAAAGCATTTAGCCCTGCCTTTGAATGCATCACTAAAATCTCTCCTAACTTAGAATGAAGTTCAGGCAAACTATAGTATAGGCAAATTGCATGAAATACAGGCAAATGATACTACGGGCATCAATTTGAAATACAGGGACATGACATGCTCTCATTGTATAAAAGTCCACAAAATGAAATATATTTTTTTGGGGTTGGCAACAAAGTTTTTTAGCTAGTTTTCAAAATTCAAACTTTAAAAATTTGATAAGTGGAAGCGGTAGTCTCTACTGTGCGAAAATAAAAGTGAGGATTTGGGGATGATAGCCCCAATTATTTTTAATAAATTGGTATTAAAATATGTTGGTATAAAAAAAATTAAGAACAATTTTAAAGTTGGTAACAAAATTAGGATTGCATACACACCTTTTACAGAATACATATTATGTATAAATTTGTATATTATGTGAGATTCTGAATTAGGGGAGATATTATACATAGTTGGTTTCTAAATCAGGGTTTCAATAATTTGTTTAGCGCGAATTTGAGGGTGGTAGAACTAACTATTTTAAATGCCTTGTTGCTGCAATATGTATCTAAAAAAATTTTAGAAGCAATTTTACAGTTGGTTAAAAAATCAGAGTCCCAATTATTGTAAGTGGAATTTTTTTGAAATTGATATTCTTTTTTTTTGAAATTATGTAAATGATATTTTGGAAATGGATTTTTATTTTTTCAAATTTCGTACTTAAGCCTAATTATTTATGTGATAGCTTAAATAAAATGTTATTTCAAATTTCATACTAATGACTACTTAATTAAATTCTTAAATTTATTAATTTGTTGGATTGAAAAAACAATTATACTTAAAACTCTATGAAGCCATGTATTTATTTACACAATTATTTAATAAAGTGTTAGGATTCAAAACATTAAATGGGTGGAAAAAAAAAAGAAATTAAGAAAAGATTGAAAAAAATAACTTTTTTTTAAGAAAACATAAAAAACATTTAATTAAAATTTAAAAAAGAAACATAATATACAAACAATCGCAACATTAAACTTTGATAGACTTCAAAAAAAAAAAAAAAAGGAGGAATTCATTTTTGATTTAAAGTTTTATCTTTAATAATTTTTATCTTATATTTAACATGGACATTTGGGCAAAAGATAACGAGTGTTTGTAAAAGTTTTCAAAAAAAAAAATTAATAAATAACCTCATAATATTTTACCCTAAACAATTAAATTATTTAAGCGAAAATTCTATTTTTTTTGTTAGTATTTAATTAGTGGTTTTCAAATTGTATTTTAAAATAAAATAAAGGAGTTTAGAATTTTATTTTGTAAATTTAATTTTAAAATTCAATTAAATAATATGCAAGAATTCTGTAAAAGTACATATTACGAATATACGTTCTAAGATAAACAACTTTATTGAAAATTTTATTAAAAAAACTAAATTTAAATTAATATTTAAGACATTTAGAGTATGTACTTAAAAATAATTGTTTTTTTTTTTTGTATAAAATTGCTAATTCTTTATTTATTACTTAATCTTTTCTTCTCTGTTAAATATATTTTTAAGTTCTCTATATTACGCTCTCAAGCGCTATAAAATTATTTAATTTATGAAATAATATTTTTATTTCTTTTTTGAAAAGTTTGAAAACCACTATTATAAACATATATTTCCACTCTATAACTTTTCTTTATTGTTTCAAGTCTCATAGAATCATTAAATTACCTATACCTAAGTTACTTCTAAAAAAAAAATTGTATCTTAAAAAAGTGTCCTGTTATATTCAGTTTAAGAATCTCTGTCATTAAAACTTTTTTAACATATTTTAACTCTTTTACTATTTATTTTCATCTTTTTCTTTTTGTTATTTAAATGTTAAGATTTTCTATTTTCTTAATTACTTATAATTTTATTCTTATTGTATTCGCTATGTATTAAAAATTGAACATTGTTGCGCTGCAATATTTTTTAAATGTTTGAAAAATTTGTTTTAAAACAACAATTTTTCGGTTCCCTTTCTTTCCTTTATGTTATATCTTTCTGTGTCTTAATTTCTTTTATAATTTGTCTTGTATTTTTTTCTTTTCTTCTTTTTGTTTGTATCAAATCCAATCAAACAGAAGATCTCATACCACCCTTTTATTTCTGTGTTTCAGTTTAGATCCTATTTTGTTTTTTATTTTTGTTTTTTTAAATTTTATATTTTAGAACACATCATATTTTTTTTTTTTGTTATTGTTTCTTTCTCTTTCTATTTTATTATATTATATGCTATAAATTTTTTCGTTTTACTCTAAAACAATTTCCTCAAAAAAAAAAACACAATAATAAAAACAAAAACATCAATTTTACGGGAAAAGTTTTACATTTTTAACTAGGAACAAAAAAAAATTTTTCTTCTTACAAATTCTCATCAGTTGATCTCATGTCTGTGTTGTGCACATTGTAAAACAAAAAATAACAGTAAGGAACAACATAAGTAACATAGGAAACAAATAACAGTAAAAAATAATAAAAAACAGAAAAAAAAATTAAACATTGAAAAAATTTTTCGAATAAAATTCTAGGCATCCGTAATATAGAAATATAGAAAAAGCCACGCAAAAACATCTAAAAGATACATACAACAGTATATAAGAGACGTTTTCTATTTTGTTTTTGTATTTTTATTTTTTTTTTCAAGAATTTTATAAATATTTAAATGTATGTGCAATAATAAATATATATTACATACACACAGATGTATGCGAATAGAAATAGATGTTATTATAACAGTATCTTTTTGTTTTTTTATTATTGTTATATTTTTTTTTTTTTTTTCCTGTATAAATACGTTTAGAACACATTTCTTGTGTAAAGGATCTCTATATAAGCCGAAAAAAGTCAAAAATACTGATGGAACACAAAAGAAGTAACTGAGGAATGAAATGAAATTAAAAATATGAGGTAAGAAGGGGTGTAGTAAAAAAAGAACAAAAATATATAGGAAATAAAAAGAAAAGATATAGGGAAAAACAGAAAAGAAAGTTATAATTTGCAAAAATATTTTGTAATTTACCAAAAATTGTGTATAATTCTCTTTCATCTCTCTCAAGTTGAAGGTTGTTAAATTCCTTAATTATAAAAGTTTAAATCCTTTGCAAACATAGTAGATACTTTATTTTTATTTTTTTTTTTTGGTTCTGGGTAGGGATAATCTAAAAAATACATTCCTTTTTTTAAAGAATTTTTTTTATTTAATTTTTTTTTTTACATTTTTTAGTGTTATTTTTGTTTTTGTATTTTAGTGTTGTTCGATGTTGTTGGAAATATTTGTTAGATGGTATTATAAAGTTATGAAGGAAGCGGTCGGGGCAGACAGTATTATCATGTTGTTGTTTTGGTTGGTTGGTGTTAGATAGAAAATTGAAAATATGTGAAATATTGTTAGAAGTTTTTAAGTTTTTAATTTTTTTTGTTGTTGTTGTTGTTGTTTTGCTTATTTTACGTATTTTTCGTATTTTTCGTATTTTTTTTTTTTTTTATTTTGAGGGTAAAAAGTGAGTAATATTTTTAAGGAGGCAGATTTATTCTACAAATACATGGACTACAAGTTTTATTTTACTTTTATTAAACAATATTAATTTGTTTTTTGTTTTTCTTTCTTTTAATTCTTAATTCTCTGATACTTTAAAGAAAAAAAAAAAAAATTGTTTATAATCGTTTGTGTTTTTTTTTTCTTCTTCAATTTTATTTAAAAAGAAATTAATTTAAATTATTTAAAAATTTATTTAGTATTGAGGTAAAATATAAAAAAAAAAGTTTTTTTTTTTATCCCTTTTTTTAATAATCTCTGTATCTTTTTTTTTTTTTTCATCTATGTGAAAATTTGTAAATTTTGTTTATGAAATATTTACGAAAGAGAATTTAATTTTATAGAGAATCAGCTAAAAAAAAAAAAATTTTTTCCCTCTTCTTTTTTTTAAAATAAAAATTAAATTAAAAAAAAATCCTATTTGATTGCATAAAATTCTTTGTAAAGGGATTTAAAAACGTATTTAATTCTATTTATTAATATTTAATTAAATTCATGTGAGATATATATTATATATGTACTCTTTTGCAAATTTATAAATTTATAAAAAGTTTTTTTTTTAAAGGTTTTTTGAATTATTTACGATATAAAATTAATTGAAAAATAAATATAGATATTACTAAATTTTATTTTTTTAGACTTACATATAACTGTTAATTTTGCATTCGCTCTTATTGGTGAATTAAATTTGCCAGGACCAACTTGACATTGATATTCAGCATCATCATCAATTGATGCATTCGATATTCTTAAATTATAAATTCCTTGATTACGATCACCTAATACTGAATAACGTGGAAAACCAGGTATCACAGCTGAAAAACCAAGCGCAAAACCATCTTTGGTCCATTGCACTTGACCGGCTAAATTCGATATTTCACATTTAAGTGTTGCTTCAGAGCCCTCTAACACCTGTAAATCCTGTGGTGTTAGACGGAATTTTTGCTGTTTTTGACACCAACTGGATGATATGAACGTTAAGATAAGAGCTAAAAAAAATAAAAATAATAGAAAAATATATTATATTTAATAATAATAAGATACAGTTAATAATAAAAAAAAAAATAAATAAAGATAATAAAAAAAAAAATTATCTATACTTCATACACTAAACATACCATATTTAACCAAAAATTACATAAAAAAGTCATAAAAAATTATTATTCTTTTATAAAATTTTTATATTTTTTTCAAGTTCTCATCAAATTATTATTGAACACAAAAAAAAAATTTGAATTTCAATTCATACTAATATTTTATCTTGAAGGGCTTACAATAATTATTTATAAAGTCTAATTTTAAAAAAGAGAAATAGAAGAAATACAAAAATTGATCATAAAATATATGATATGATCATATCGTAAATTTTAATTTTATTTTTAGTATTTATGATTTTTTTTTTTTTTTTTTAAATCTCATCTCATTTAAAATTCTACTCATAAAAAACAACAATATTTTTTGACTGATTACACAAGCAAACGCTACCAAATAATGATTATGTCTGATTAATTTTACATAAATTCCAAATCATAGTTATAAATAACTTTTAGTATAAAACAACAACAAACAAAAAATGGCCAATCTTTAGTAACCCGAATAATTTACGATATTTCCGAATATGTTTTTACATTTTTATATAGGTATATTCTTTTCTTTTCTATATCTTTTATTTATTATAATTTAGTTTTATGACTAAAAAAAAAAAAAACATTTTTTTTTTCCAATAATTTTTTACTACTCAAGAAAATTTACATCAATATTTGGACATATTAAAACAAGAAACAAATAAAATTTTCTTGCGCGCAATTCATTCTATTTTCAAATTCAATCTATCTTTGCCTTACCTCCTACTTACTACCAGAAAAATTCACCTAGAAAAGGTAAAAACAATATTTTTATATACCAAAAAAAAGAAAAAAAATATTTACATTTTTTTTCATTTTTGCTTTAAATTTTGAATATATATTTAACATATTTGAATGTTATTCAAATTGACTTTTTATGGTGTTGAAATGTATAAAAAAAAAAAATTGAATGAATTTGAATAAAAAATACAACCAAAAAAAAAAAAAAAAAACAAAAAATAAAAAAGTTAACTCTCAACAGTTTTTGGAGGCTGACTGGCTAAATATAATTATTTATTATTCTCCTCAGTTGATTATTTTGCTTTCTTTTTATTGCTTTATGATCAAAAATTCAGATATCCGAACAAAAACAAAAAAGAAATATACATATATTATTATGTATAAAGGTACATATATGTACATACAAAATTTACGGTCATTATTAACTTTCATTTAAATTGACCAAAAACTAAAATCATTGTTTATTGTACAGAAGAGAACAGAAGACAAGTTGATAGTAAAAAAATAATGAATCCCAATCAATACTGAAGAAAAGTTTAATGACAGTTTAACCTTTTTTCTGGGTTTTTTTTTTTTGGTTAATTGGGAAGTTCGATAGCAAGTTGTAATGATGAGAATAAATACAATGAAATGTGTACTTAAAGGCAATTATATCCAATATACAGGTGTATAACAAAGTGTTAATAATTACAAATATTTGAATTCATTACTTTTTATCAGATATTTTTAAAAATTTAATTTTTACATTAAATAATTTTTGTGTTAAAGGGAGTTATAAAAATTGTTTTTCTATTAAGAGGGTTACAAAATGAGTTTTACATACAAAAAAAAAAAAAAAAAAACAGATTGGTGAAAGTTTGATGTTTTAATCATAACTTTTAAATAAAACAAAAAATGAATAAAAAGAAAAAAAAAACGCTATAAAAATTAAATAATAAGAAATTGTCGTAAATGTGAATTTTGACAACAAAAAAATTAAATCTATTGTTACTTTGTTTTTTTTTTTTTTAATTATAATTTTTCAAAGATAAAACATTAGGATATTAGTTAATTACTTAAGTGTTTTCATTTTTGCAAACTATAATTTATTACAATTTCTGTGACAAACAATCTTCAAAATCCAAAAAAAAAAAAAAAATTAAAAGAAATGACATTCGAATTAATTTTTGTTTCCGGGACAACAAAATGAAGTAACAAAAAAAAACAAAAACATTAATAAAATTTAAAATTAAAATTCGAAAACTTGAAATTTTAGCGCAACCTACACTCAATTTGGTCAAAAAAAAAAAAATATTAATAAAACGAAAAAATGAAATAATTACCAAATATTTAAAAAAAAATCTTTAAAAATACGCAAACAACCACTCAAAAATAATTAATAATTTTACAAATAAATGTAATCATCACTCATAGTAAAAAAAAAAAAAAAAAAACTATCACCACCTCCACTTTATTAACAGAGGTTAAGTATCGAACATTCGAACTATAAGATAGATATACAGTATAAAATAAAAATCTTTTTAAATTCATGATAATAAAAATTCTGTTTTTCTTTTCTGAGTTTTTTTTTTTTTAAGTTTGAAATTTAATACATACTTTGTCGTATAGAAATTTTTTTTCGTGCCATACTGTAAAAAATCAAAAATCACTCAAAATTTAACACCATTCAATCGCTTAACAAATCGCTTAATGTTTATATCATACTTATATATTTTTTTTTTTTTGTAATAAATTTGTAAAAAAAAAAAAAAAACTAAATACATGCAAACAAACACTATAATATTTTTTTTTTTTTTTTTTGCTGAATCAATTCAAATTGAAAATTTAAGTTCAAGAGAGTTTTGTATCTCTGGTTGGTTTGATTTAAATTTATGAATGAAATTTAATTCTTTTCAAAATCATTCATGTATTGAAAACCGATTTGGTACGAAAGCGTAGGTGAATTTAAAAAAAAAAAAAAAAAAAATATTTATTTTTTGCCCGTTATTTTTGTTATTATTAAACTCTTTTTTATATAATATTGTATTTGGTTTTTTGTTTTTTTTTTTTTACTATGAAAAATAAAAACAAGCAATAAATACAAGAAAAATTATCATGAATGAGTAAAATGTCAAAAGAGTTTTGTTTTTTTTTTTTTTTTTTCATTTTGTACCTATTTTATAATTTTTTATTTCTTTCTTTCTTTCTTCTATAACTCCATAAAAAGTATAGAATAAAAATTCTAATAAAGTACCTATATATCTTTGAGATACATATGAGCAAAACAAAAAAAACTTATAATATGTTCATCTGGTATATTTTAAAGGTGAAAATGTAAAGATACAGGTTAATAGAAAACAATAATATTATATACATATGTACAAATATATCTTACCTATAATAAAAAAACCAAATAAAGATGGGTGGTGAAAGCATTTTAATTTTTATTTATTTTAATTTTTTATTTTATAGTGTTTTTTTTTTTTTCTTAAAATTTGTGGAGGCTGGACTCTAATATAGGTATATACAAAACTGTTTGTTATACAAAAATTTTAATTCTTTACTTAAAAAAAAAAAAAAAAAACTAAAAAAGTAGGTATGCATAATCCAGAAAGGTTATGTTATATAAATTTAAAAATTATGAAAAAATATACATACATAAGTATAAACATTAAATATGAACAAAAGCAAAAAAAAAATAAAATAAAAGTTTAAAAATAACTGTAAATATTCATAAAATGTATAGAAATATTATATTTAAAATAACATAAAAATTAATTTAATTAAACTTTAATAAAAAAAAAAAACAAAAAAAAAAATAACCATAAAAATATGATTCAAACTTTAAACCAAAAAACTTTTTAAAACTTGGTTAACTTGGTAAAAACCATATAGTTACATACCATATATGTATATGAAAAATATAAAATAAACTTTTATCCTAAGTTAATTATTTCTATTTTAAAATTTCTCTGTTCTTCTTATTTTACATTTTCTCATATGTTTTTGTTTTCTTTTTTTTTTTTTTATATTAGAACAATATGCACTATTACTTATATTAATGTTATTATGTATGTATGTACTATGCACGAGTATAGTTCTATTAACATCTTTCTCTTTCTTTTTGCCAATTATAAAATAAATAAATATCAAAAAACTTGTAATAAAGTTTAGCATATGCGCTAGAATGTTTTCTTTAATTATTTTTGTTCTTGTTTTTTTTTTTTTTTTAAACTAAATATGAAAAACTAAAAATAAAAAAACAACAATAGAAAACAAACTGGAGGCGTGTAAGTAGTAAATTGAAAATTTATGGAACAGGTTTATTGACACATGTATTACTAATATTTTTTTCATACAAATGAACACAAAATAAATAAACTCAATAATTATGCAAAAATAAAAAAAAAAAATAAAAAAAAAATAAAGTAGTAAAAATTAAAACATTAAGAAAATAAAAAAACTATTGAATACAAATTATTTTATAAATGACACATACAAATATGGTGGTGACAGTTAAAATTTAAACATGGCGCGAATAAATAAAACTTATATATGTACATAAATATTCTGATATCGAATAATAATAATTTGTAACGTGTACATAATGAAAGTAATATTTTATGCTATACATATATGTAGATATTATTTAAATGTCAATAAAAAACATTATAATTCGTATACAGAACGTGTAAGTAGGATTCTTCAAGATATTTCACCATATTTACTATATTTTTAATATGAAAATCAAATCAAGAAAATCTTTTATTAACAAATTACAAGAAAATAACAAATAAAAAAAAAAAAAAAACAACGAAACATGATCAAAAAAAAAAGTAAAAAATAAAAAACTATAACTTTCATGTTTAATTTTTGAAAAAAAAAAAAAAGGAAGAAAAAAGAAAACAAATAAAAACAAAACAAATTTACTGCGATACTATTATAGAATTTTAATTAGAATAAAATTTAAGAATTCGAACCGTACAAAATTTATTAGGTACCTATTATACGAGTATGTATAAGAATTTGCAAAATTTTATTTTCGCAAGTTTCAGAATATATATACGGTATTTCTTAAAATGGATAATAGAAATAAAAACGATGACGGCACTGTAAGAACTTTTCTTCAACTTTTAAGAAAAAAAAAATTTAAACTGTTTTTTTTTTTCTTTCTTTTTGTTTTTTTTTTTTTTAGTTAAAAAATAACATTTTTTATTTTACTAATATCATGTTTTTTACCTTTCATTACTTCTTTACTTCATATTTTGTGTTTCTTAGTTTTTTTGTTTTTTTTTTCAGTTTTGCTGTTGTTTTGATTTTTTTTTTCTTTCTTAAAAAATACCTGAGCTGAATAAAGTCATAATATTAATTTGCGTATACTGTATAGGTACAAAAAAAAGACAAGAAAAAAAAAAATCAGTAGAAGAAGAAGTCACAACTATATAATACTCGTATATAATTATATATGTATTATGAACGTTCAGTAATTTCGCGGTGATAAAAGAAAATAGAGAAGAATGTATATGAAAAATTATGTGAAAAAAAATGTAATAAAGCAGCAGGAATAATTTGCATAATACATATTATTATTATTTTTATTATTATTATTATTATTAATATTAATATATATATATATATATTATACAAAAATATAACAGTATATAGTCGTAGTTAAAAAGATATACAATTTATATTTATATTAAAGTAAGTTTATATAAAATATGTAAGATATTTTTAATAGAATTATAATTTTATTTTTCAACATTAATTGTGCGAACTCATAACACAACATATTATACAAAACATTATATTAAATTTATATCAAAGTATTTAAAAAATTATAAAATAAAAACAAAAAAAAAATCAACAGATGAATCCGTATATATAAGTTCTTTGGATGATGGGAAAAATTTTCAATCATATAATTTGTCAAAGAAGAAGAAATTTAAATTAATAAATAAAAATTATCATGTAACTCATTTAATTATATTTTAACCCTTATGATTACCCTGTTGAATTATCATATATTATTTTTATTCATAGAGAAGTGCAACTAATATGAAAAAATATCGTCTAAGAATCTAATATCAAAAATAATTTAATTCGCACCAATATTTTGAAGTGAAGAAGGCAAAAGTTGATGACAAGAGAAATAAATATGTTAACAAATACTGTGTAACAAATTTTCTCAGAACCAAAAAAATAAAACTGAATCAAAGAAATTTATTTGGCCTATAACGACGCATCAATTTATCCTCAATTCCCTTTATGGGATGAGGATTAAAAGCAATGTATAAACTTAATACATTGAAAAACAATTTACGAAAAATATAAATTAAATGATAAATGAAAATCAATCAATAACACGTACATCAACACATCAATTGCACGCATAGATAGAAACACAACTACAAAGCTCCGTTATGTTAATAAATACATTTATATACAGATGCATTGAAAAATGTAAATGGAGTTGGCTATGCAATCGTCATGAATAACACACTTGTATCAACCAAAATAATGAAAGGCAGAACAACAATATACACAGCCGAAATGAGTGCAATAGAAGAGGCGATCGATATTGCTGAAAGTCACAACGCATCAACCAACATATACTCCGACAGTCTTAGCGCCATACAAGCCATAATCAACATAAATAGCGAGGATTATTTGGCCCAATGCATTAGTTCGAGAATACTTAAACAAAAAGGAAAAATTAAACTATTCTGGGTACCGGGGCATTCAAATATTCAAGGAAATGAAAAGGCTGATAGGAACGCTAAACTGGCAATAAAATCACCATTGATTAAGACCATCCCCAAGGGATACAGTCCCATTAAGCAAGAAATCGCAATAGCAAATAAAGAACTAAAACAAATATTATGGGACTCATCGCCAACTCTACTAAGAGAAATATTTCCGACGCTCGAAGAAATAGAAACAAAGAATATTTTTAATTTTAGAAGACAAGTAGGAACAAGAATCAATCGAATTAGACTGGAAACAACATTGGCAACGCACAGTTATATATATGAGAAAGCACAACCACCAACATGTCCATGGTGCGGACTAAAATTAACTATAAAACATATAATAAAGGAGTGCATTAATTAAATATATGCCGTTTCGGTAGAAAACTTGAAATGCCTCCAATCAGAGGACATTGGAAAAATAAAAAAAAGAATAGATTTATATGGAATATGGGATAACATTTAAAAATAAATAACAATAATAAAAAAAGAAAATTATAATGATATAATAGTAATAATAACAATAGTAAATAATATTAATGAACATAATGAAAATAATAATGATATTAATAATAATGATAATAAAGAAGATTAAACTAGAATAAAAATAGCCACACCCTCAAGGGAAAGGCTGTCACCGTTTCCTTATTACATTGTATGTGGTAGGGGAATTCGAAAATAAATAAATAAATGAAAATCGTTTTATTTCTTACTAAAAGAATAGCTAAAATAATTTTATATATTAAATATTAGTTCAACAACAAGGACACAAAATATTTATTTACTTAATTTGTAACAAATTAGCTGCAAAACTATTTAATTATCAGAGTTTTATTTAAACAAATCAAGATTCGAATACAGATAAATAAATCAAATCAAGAACTGAAGGGTTAAATTTTTTTAATTTTATATGTATATATACGGCTCCCGAAAATAATCCGGCAAGAAATAATCCCCCCAAAAAAAAAAAAAAAATTAAATAACATCGCAAAATTTTGTATGGAAAATAACACCGGAAAAATTGGGGTATGAGGTATGAAGAGAGTCTAATTCAGAATCTCGCATATACATAAATATTCTAGGGAAAGAGAATACCCTATGATTTCATAGCCAAATCTAAAATCCCTCCTATTTTTCGGGATTTTGTTGCTCGTGCAATTATAGATAACAATTTAAAAAAAACAGAGGGGATTATTTAATTTTCATAATTATGTAAAAAAAGTTTCATTTTAACAGACAAAATTAATTATAAAAGAATTTGGGGGATTATTTCATTTTAATTTGGTGGGTTATTTCAATTTATTCACACGGAAATATTTTAATATAAATTTCGGGTATTATTTCATATACCCGAAATTTTTAGGTGTTATTTCATTTTTTTTTTTTTTTGGGGATTATTTTTTACTGGACTATTTTCGGCAGCCATATAATATACATAACATTTTCAAATATATTAACAAATTATTATATCTAATTATTATATCTGAATATAATTAATATGTTATATTCTATTAATTCATTATAAATGGAAGATACTCGTGTAAGATATTTAAAACAATGATGAAAATAATTATGATAACAAAAAAAAGAAAAAAAAATAAAGGTGAATATTGTTAATAATAAGCATAGTGAAAATATAATAAAATATGATTGATAATAAAATATCAAATTATTGATAATAAAACACGATTCATTAATTTAAATTTGATTATTAGTTTCGAAAGTTGATTTGAAAATAGACAAGATATTATTATTATTATTCAAATCCTTTTAATTAAATACTTTAATGAAGTCCTATTAAAATTTAATTTCAAAATATGTAGGCATATATAATGAAATATATGAATCGTAAACTTGTATACCTTCAATATGTATCTAAGTATCTGAAGTATTTATGATGTATAACATATGGAATATTTTATTAATATAATTAAATTTTATTTTTGTATATATATATATGAATGTAGTTTTGAACAACATATGTACCTAATTGATGAATAAAACACAATTTGTGACATTCAATTGATTATTATTTAATATTTAGGATTCATTAGATCAAATCAAGGATATAACAGTTAATAAAATTCAAAATATTAAAAAAAATAAAAAATAAATTAGTAATTAATAGGAAATTTAATACGTATATATTTTTTTTAAGGAAAATATTATAATTTAAAATAAGGATAAACATTTAGGCAAAAGAACTGAAGAGTAAAATGGTAAGAGAGAGATAAAATATTTTATAAGGATAACGTTTTTATAATTAAAAAATTTATATTTCAATCAAATCTATTTTTATAAAAAAATTGTTTTTTTCTTCTATATATTCATAACTACACTCACAATAATGAGAATTAATTAATGGATAATTGATACTCCCTTTTTTACGTTAAAAGAAAAGGAAAATAAGGTTTATTTCATATTGAATTTTTTATTTTTATAAAACAAAAAAAACCTAATAGTGGAAAATGTTATGTGGAAATATGTAAATAACATGAATTTAAGATTTTTTAAAGACAGAACAGAAACAGAATTTAATAAATAAAAGAAAAGAGAAATTTGCTGCTTCCAAAACTATGCTATTTACATTTTTTTTTTATGTTGTATTGTTTTATTACTACTGCAGTATGGGACGACAAAAAAAAAGTGTCATATCTGTTAAATCATAAAAATTCAGTCAAGGAAATAATTACATCAAACCAAAATTCTTAATTCTTTTTATTAACTATAGGTACGTGTACGTGTCATAAAATTGGTACGTGTCATAAAATGTTGACGGTATTGGATACCTGTTCACCTAGGTATAGATGTATGTGATGAAGCGAATCGATTTGCAAAACATATAGCTAGGACTCCCTTTAGAGATCCCGAATCTTTTTGTGGCACAGGTATAAACACAAAATACAAGAATCACTAAAAATCAAAGAGGATAACTTTAGGAGCAAACAATAGAGTGAAAAATTCGGTCTAAAAGAATCTAAAGAGCTTTTAGAGAACTATAACAGGAAAAGATATGACATAATCATATAGGATCCAGTAAAGTAAAATTGAGAATTCTAAGTGGATTTCAGTTGGGACACTTCCAACTAAAAAGACGCACTTAAATAATTATGGTTTTGCTTTATTCCGAGCAAAATATGTCCAACTAGAAGAATATTGCTTTGCCGAAGATGAATTGCCAGCAATAAAAACTATACAGATCCTTATTTTCGTAGAGATAGTATGACTGACACAAGTATTATTTATAGAGGATGACTAAACTGACTGAAGCCTTGAGTTTTGAAGTCTTGACTGAAGCCTTGAACTCAAGATTAGAGTTTTTAGTACTGCTGCCAAAATTTTGGTAAAAATATTGAAGAGAATATTTTGTACAAAATGGTAATTTAAATTAAAGATAAAGTATCCTTTTATTTTCTTTTTTATCTTTATCAAATTATTTGAAAAACAAAACCTTCAATCATTTCATAATAACTATAAAAATAAAATAATGATAATATAATAATCAATCTGCGCATACAATAAATATTTTATCTAATTATGCAGTTCTAAAATTATCGAAGATATATACCTAAGTGTTAAAATAAAAAATTTTGTGAATTCATAATAATAACAATATAATAATAACATATTGTAAGTTGCAATTTAATTTTTAAAACTTCATGAAAGATTTAGTTATATTGTTTTTTTTTTCTTGTTTTTTTTTGTCTAATTAATACCAACATTATAATGATAATTAATTTTAAATTATATACTATACCAATTTCACACAAAATCTATAATTAAGCGTATAAATTCATAATACATATAAATTAAAAATGAATTTTGTAAAAATTTTCTCTAAAAATAAAAACAAAAAAAAAATTTTAAATTTTCTTAAAACTGTTTAAAAATTCAATGCCTTAACCATTCATTTATATTAAATCTTAAAATATGAATATATTATTTAAAATGTTTTGTGTGTAATTCAATTAATTAATTTCAAATAAATCTATATATATATGTATCTAAATGGGATCTTTTATATTTTTATATATTATTATATATAGAAAACCCACAATTTGATTTCAAAAATTAATTAAAACTATTGATATTAATTTTCTCATAAAATTTTGCTGCTATTTATAATTTTATGTATATTATATCTTTGTATTTTACAAATAAATTAAAATTCGAATGAAAAACAAGATTTAGATTATAATAATAAAATACATGTAGGTATATATATATATAATATGTATAAAATCAAATATATCTATATATATATATATATACATATATTATTATCTTTTATAATTTATTCACAAATTATTAATTAACATTAAATGATATCCCTTGTAATCCCCCGTATCTTAAATCTAAAAAGAAAATTTTCTTTTTAACAAATTAAACTCCGACCGAATATAACGAATACAAAAATAAAAAAAACTGGTTGAATTTCCCATAAATATATATATAATATATACATATATATAAATTCATATTTATGTGAGAGCATATAATAATATTTATTTTAAGATAACTGGTTTTTAATATAAAATTCATGTTGTTGTTGTTTTGTTTTTTTTGTTTTATCATTCATATAAAATGCATCTTAAGATACATATTTAATTTCTTTTTCTCTGAATTAAATACTAAATTTTTTTTTTTCTCAGTGTTTTTTTTTTTTTTTTTGTTATGGAAAAAAAAACAAAAAAACCTTTAATACTATACAATATTTTAATATCTTTAACTTTGTATAAAAAATCTGAACAATTGCAACAAGAAACGCAACAACAGGGATACAAAAAAAAAACAATAAAATTTGTATCTTCATTCATAAAAATTTGCAAGTCAAAAAACAAAAAAAAAAAACCATATAAAAAAAAACAGAACTGGTCTTAGCGGATACATCGTAGAACCGGGAGGTGGTAATTTCAAACAACAAAAGTTTTGGTTATGGTGTAAGGTAAATTGCACGAAAAAAACAAAAAATCAAAAAACAAAAAGGAAAGGAAGATATAAAAAACAAAAAAACTCTTAAAATAAAAATTATTCCAGGTGTGAATCCTATGTATCTATATAGATTCTTATTTAAAATACTATATAGATACATACTTGTTTTTTTTTTTTAATTTATGCACACTGTTTTAATTATGAATATGTAAATATATACTTAAATATATCTAAAATTCATATGAGGTGATGAGGTGTGTACCTCTACTGTTCATAAAGAATGCAATTAGAGAAAAATCTAAGATTTTAATATTTTAATGAAGCCTCTTTTGAGATCATTATAATTATTTTCTTTTTTTTTTTTTTTTTTTTGAGTTTTTCATATTATTTTCTTCCTTTCAATTTTTCTTTTTTTTTGCCGTTTTAAATTCATACAAAACCATCTTGAGAGTTTTTTTTTTAAGAGATAATTATAATGGAAAATAATATGCATTTTTATATACTTATAAAATAGATGAAAAATAATTATAATGTATTCAATAATGCTTAACACATATATATTTAAAGATATGTATAGTATATATGTATTATGTTTATTTCCTTGTACATTATCAAAAGTTGTCATGGTACATTACAGAAAAAAAAATAATAATATTACATTAGAGAAAGGGTAAAATTTCTAAATATATTATATGTATATGTATGTATATGTAAATAAAACTAGAGATTCATCCTTATAGAAATTTATGTAAATATTGAAATACAAATGTTGATACAATATAGATACAAGTTTCTAGGTATTACTAATGATACTCCTAACGTGATATCATAAAAAAAAAAAAAACCTTTGGAAGCGCATCCAAGAATTGCCAAGGATTTTTCAAGGATCTTTTATTCCTTCCTCA
The DNA here is from genome assembly GCA_947095535.1 of Poecilobothrus nobilitatus. Lineage (NCBI taxonomy): Eukaryota > Metazoa > Arthropoda > Insecta > Diptera > Dolichopodidae > Poecilobothrus > Poecilobothrus nobilitatus. The sequence continues at coordinate 28,524,037 of OX352773.1, read as the reverse complement.
TTTGTAAATAAAAAAAATAAATTTTGTTTACTTGATTTTTGTGAAATTTTACATAATATAGATATATGTTTCATAATGACCTTTACTGTGGAAAATTTGAAATGGAAAATTTCATTTGAAAATAATTTTACTTGATATTGTGATCCCAAAGGATTTTTAAAATTTCTCTTAAATTTTTAAATTAGAAATGAAATTTTTATGGTCGTTCCCTACAATCATTATATTTCTGATGTATAGTATAAAAGCATTTTTGTACATATTGACAGTTTTAAAGGTTCTTAAATCTCCCAAAAGTTTTTTTTAATTAAATGAACTTTCTAAGCTTTAAGGCTTTAAAAATAAACAAACGATTTAATATACATACTTTTATTTTCATAGTGATGTAATAGTCAAAGTAATATATTAATCCCTTTTTCCAAGACTATTACAACATTCACATAGTCTGATAAAAATGTTATTCTTTAATTGCCCAATCTTTGTCTAAATGGTGATTGTACATTAAAATAGTTTTTTTTGTACATTTTTGCTATCGAATCTATTGAATTATTTATATTTTATTTAAAATTTTCCAATGATCTGGCAACTCTAGCTGTTAGTTTTAATATCTTCATTATTTTATAATAATATTTGAATTAAGTATTTTTTACATGTAAAAAAAAAAAAATATTTTATAATTTTCCCTCATTTTCTTGTTTTAATATAAAAATAAAAATGAAAATTTTACAAAAAACCCATAGATTTTACCTTCGCTTTGAAAAATTTCTAATTACAAGAATAAGTAAAACCACAACCATGAACAGATACACTCATTAAAAAAAAAAAAACCTTTTTTGTTTATTTTTTCAAAATTTCGAAAATTATTTATTTTAAATTGCAATTTTAGTGTAACATAGAAAAACTCTAAGAGAAAAATTTTATGTAATATTTTCACACAAAAATTTTAAATTATCAGAAATGGTTTTAAAACTTATATTTGAAAAATTGAATCACGCTTGAAATTCAAAAAAAAAAAAATCCAAAAGCAACAAAAGCCAAATTTGCAAAATCCAAATGCATCAAAAGGGAAATTTCTAAATCCAAATGCATCAAAATGCAGTATTTTATTGTTTAAATATGAGGGGTAAAAAAGGAAAAATCCTAAAAGTCCACTTTTTTTTTTTTAGATTTTTATGGCATCTGGTGGTTAGGTGAAATATCTATATAGTAAAATTTATAAAATATTACAAAAGTCTTAAATATCCACTTATTTTCATATTTAAAATTTAGGCTTAGAAACAAAAGTTAAATAAGTCCTTTACCATTTTTATTTTCAGAGTATAGGTTTTTATGTTTTTCTCGAAAACATAGTTGGTGAACTTTTTACACTTTTGTTTCTAGACCCCTCATATATATTATTTAGAAAAATTGAATTTTTAAGGGTTGTTGTTACAATATTGGTTACAAAACCAGTATTTCAATATAATATCAGTTTTCCAATATTTGTTTTAGCGAGGAATATGGAGCGGCAGTTGCCACTACTTTGAGCACTTTGTTATTAAAATAGTTAGGAAGAAATTTTAGAGTTGGATTCAAAATAAGGTTTATACGGCTTTGTCAGAATATTTATATATATGTATACGTGAGATTCTGAGTTAGGAGAGTTGATTACAAAATCAGGATCTCAATAATTTGTTTCGCGGGGGTTTAGGGGCGGCAGCCCCCACTATTATGTGATTTTTATTGTTAAAACATACATGTAAGAAAAAAAATTCGGTGAGATTTTATAGTTGGATTCAAAATCAGGATTGCAGCTTTTTCCAGAATATTTATGTAAATGTATATGTGAGATTCTGAATTAGTAAGGGTTTTAGAGTTGGGGTTACAAAATTAGGATTATAGGATTTTTCCAGAATATATACACATGAGTTAGGATGGACTTAGAAGTCGGTTGCAAAATCAAAATTATACGCTTTTCCCAAGAATATATGTGCATGCGTTAAGACGGATTTTAAATTATACCTATTTCCAGAGAATGCATGTAGGAATTCCATATTTATTTTGTCAATTATTTTTATTATATACATATTTGGATTTTGAAAGTTTGGATTTTGATGCATTTGGATTTTGAAAATTTGAATTTTGACGCATTTAGATTTTGAAAGTGTGGGTTGAAATATTTGGATTTTAAAAGTTTGAATTTTAAAATTTGGCTTTTCACGCAGATCCGAGAAATTTTGTTAGATAAATATTTATTTAAATTCTACATATATATTTGTATGTGTATTCGTATATCTACAAACTGAGTTTTCCTTTAATTTTTTTGTCTGATAACATTTTATGTATTCTTCTTCTTCTATTTCTTCTTCTTCTAGAGTAATTCTAACTATTCTTGTACATACTCAATATTTTAGTTGTAATTTGGTCAATTTCATCTCCTTTTCAATTTTGATTAACATTTCCTCCCCCAAGTACAATTTATGAATATTTGATATTTGTCTGATGTTCTCAGAAAAGGATCATAACAACTCAATGGTATTTCCTTAACTTATTTTTCATAAAACTTGACTTTAACAGATTCTCAAATAAATTTAATATTATTAAAAAAAAAAAAAAGAAATATTAAAAGAAACGTACTTTTATCTTATAGTATTAATAGAAAAGAAAAAAAAAATATAATAATAGTAATTTTTAATTATCATAATTTCTATTTTTTTTTTTTTTGTAATTTTCAATATTTTTGCTGAAAAAGATTATTTTTAATATTACAATTAATAATTTTTATTTTCTTTTATTTTATTTTATGGTTTCGCAAAAAAAATTATCAAAATAAATTAGCAGTAGTTGTATTGTGTTGTGTTAAGATGACTTCACACTATGCGTATTGTCATATAACTTGGAATATAAATTATACAAATTGAATGTTGTATTGTGTTAAGATGACTTCACACTGTGTATTGACATATGACTTGGAAGGTGTATTGTACAAATTATCAAAAGGAGTTATATTAATATAAAGCGAACATAAAAAAAGTGTCATGTTATGTAACATATGAATTTAACTGACAAATTTTAATTTACCGATCGTTTCGAAAACCGAGCATTTGTATTGTCAGATGTCAAAGATAAAGTGACAAAAAAAATATATTATATTAACATTGAATTTTATTATTTAATTTAATATTTAAAAATCTTTTTTTTTCAACCAAAATAATTTCACCTTTACACTTCTAACTACAAAGAAAAGATTACATTTCGAGAATAAAATAATAATAAAAAAATTTGAGATCTATCAAAAAAAAAAAACACAAAATTTTATTTCTATCAATATTGAAATCCACTTTTGACAAATGACTAACTGTTTAATAATCTAAGCATTATATTTCAAAACGTCATATGACAAATATGCATAGTTTGAAGTGGCCCTTAATAGCAATTTCTAATTCAGGTAATAATAGGTAAATAGTTATACCCATAAAATTAAATTTTTTGATTTTTTTTTCTTTTTTTGTTTTAAAATGTTTTATAAAATATATAATACATATATTTAAATAGAAAACCATGAAAATGAACTTATGAACTCTGATATTAATTTATTTTATAAATTTATTATTAATGTTTTAACATATAATTTTATACATATCTAAACATATATATAAAAATATTGATATAATATGATTATAAATCATATTTGCATTTAACTTAAAAATTTCTGTTTTTTTTTTCTTTTTTTATGAAATCCTTTTATGTATAATATATACATAATATTAATATGTATTGTTATATATATATATTTAAAATAATAAATAAAGATTAATTGAGTATAATAAATAAAGATTTTATACTTTTATATTTAAATTATTCAAAAAAAAAAAAAATCTTTTTATTATATTATTAGATATACACAAACGAAACAAAAAAAAAAACTTAGAATATATAAAGAATAATAGACAATTTTTGCATAATAATATTTTATTAAATCAATATATGTATATTATGTATTTAAATCTCTTAATATTGATGAAAAATACAATATATATTCTTTTTATGTTTTATTTATTTTTCTTTCTGTACATCTTTTAGTTTTAGTTTAATTTTAATAAAATTTTAAAAAAGAAAACCAAAGTTATGAAATCTTTTTATACTTATTTTAGTATATGTCTATTTATACGATTATACATAGAAAAGAAAATACAGAAGAAGCTCATAAGTATGTATTAAAATAAAAATAAAAATTAATTTAAATTATTTAGAAAAAATTAATATTTATTGCATTTATATACCTTTCTATAATCTTTAACTTAATGATTATATTCCAAAATCTAATACACTTTAAATTAAAGACTTTTTTTTTTCTTAGCACTTTCTATAATAGGTCATCCACTAAATCATTTATTATTCATATTTGACTAAGCTTCAGTTTCGTGAATCATTAATTTCATTAAGCCGTTGATTACTCGACTGTGTAGCTATATTGTACAAGACTGTCAGATTTTTTTTTATTTATTTCTACGCCATCTATTTTCTTATACAAGAATTATATTTTATTATCATTTTATTATATGTACCTATATATATATATATTACAATATGATATTAATTATAATTTATAAGACATATGTACTTATTTTTAATTTAATTACTTATATTATACTAATTATATAATATTAAGTATAAGAAAAATCTATATTATTTTTTTTATTAATCTGTAAGGGTAATTATATTAATTTACCCAACCGGGATTTGAATCTGAGACTTTTCATTTGAAATGCCGGTGTCTTAACCATTACACCATTGGTTCGATTCAAATTAAAGATTAACACACTTCAAAAATTAAAAATAGATAATGACAAATTTATTATATGTCCAAAAAAAAAAAAAAAACTCGTGCCTAAAATAATTTATACCAATCAAAAATAAAATTAAAAATAATTTTGGTAGGTAGATATTTATATATTAAATCAATTATGACATATTATTACAGTTAACATTAATTAATTAATGACATCCAAATTTATAATATCTTGCACCTGTAGGTTATAACTACCGCAAAATAAAATCAAAATAACATCTTTCAAAATATTAACAAATTGCCAGAAATCTGAATTTATTATTAAATTCCGACGAACTATTAACAATCATCCAATGACGATACAAAAAAAAAAAACTCTGAAAACTCTGTTGAACTTTTATCTGTTAATGATTTTTTACAACAATTTAAATTATATCATATTAATAACAAAAAAAAAACAACCGATCAAAGTATCAAACAAAATTAAACATTAAAATCCACCTGCTTTAATCAATAAGCTTTAAGGCAAACTCTTTTCATTTTTTTTTTTTTTTTTTTTTTTATTCATTCATTATTAATGAAAAAATAAAATTAATTTTCAAAACCCATCAACGAATACAATAAAACTGTTATTCACAATGTCTTCACCTTTTCAGTTTATTTTCAGTTCAGTTTTTAGTTCAAACAATAACAAAATAAAAAAAAAATAAAAGAACAAAAAAAATGATATCAGATAAAATTAAATGAAACATAAAATGGCACGCAAATTACAACAAAAAATTTTTTTTTTTTTTATTTTGGTATTGTGCAACTGTTACCATTTTTTACCATTCATTTGTAAATTTATATTTTCTATCAAAAAAAAAAAACAAAAAAAACATTAAAAATAACACGCCCAGCAAACAATTTATGATTTCCTTTCTTAAATCACAAATTTTAAAACTCCAATCCAAGTATTTTGAGTCTTGCAGCACTATATTTTCAATTTATTCCGATTTTTTTCTCAAATCCATTAGATATAAAATAAAAAATGTTTCTTTTCTATTTCAAATTTTAAATACAAAATTGCCATACGCACACAAACAAACATGTGAAAAACAGTAATTTTGGTAATTACACTTTTGTAAAATCCTACTGTTACTTTTTTTTTTCTACATACCTATTGTGTTTTTTTTTTTTTCTGTTTTTGTGGCCTATCAAGGCAGGAAACATTTAATTTGAAAAAGATTTTAAAAAATTTATTTTTCTTTTCCTTTTTATTTTAAATTGGAAATAAAATTATTATGGAGCGCTGGCTGTGCTCTTAATATAAAAAAAATATTTTCTTATTTTTGTTGCTTTACAGTTGAAAAAATATTGAAAATTGAAAATTGAAAAATGGAAAAATTGAAATAGAAAAAAATTTAAAGAAAAATTCCTTAAAATACGATAAACGAGTAGTAAGGCATAAAGAAAAGAAGAAAACAAAAAACTAACGTCATAGGTAAATCCATAGATTTTCAATGAAGACAAATGAAGATGTGGATAAGACGAGGGATAACAAATAACGGATAATAAGAATAATGGTAAACATTTTCACAATGATCATTTTTAAAAAAAATATATATATGGAAGCATATACATATAACTTACCTTATACACAGGTATAGATTCAAATAAAATATATCTATAAATAAATTTAATATAGAAAAAAAAAAAAAATAAGAAAATAAAGAAAATTTTTTTTTATATACAGTTATAAATTTCTCAGGTAATTTTTCACCGGATTTATGAGATGCAGGTTATTCTAAATGCTGGTGTTGATTATTTGCTTTTTGTGTTGTTTTTTTTTTTTTTGGTTGTTCTTGTAGGAAAACTTATTATACTAAATAAAATATACATATACAATGTATTTTTATATATTCGTATATATAATATGGAAATTTATTGTGATTTGTTGGTTTAAGATATACTCTTAATAACAAAAAGTATATCGAATTAAAAGAAAGAAAAAAAACCAAGGGAAGATGGTGAAAAATCGAAAAGAAAATAGAATTTTTATTAGAATTTTCTTTCTTTTTTTTTTTTGTTCTATATAAAAAACAGGATGTGTCTATTTATTATATTTGTTTATGACTTTACTTTTGTATTTTAAAATTGTGGGTTTTACTTTAAAAAAAAAAACCTTAAGATACGAAACAAATTGACCTATTTATTAACTCTTGAGTTTAAAAAAAATACGAAAATCAAATAAACGCTAACATTTTTCTATTTTTTGTAACTTTATGGTTTTCTTTTTCTCTCTCTTCTGCTCTAAAAAAAAAAAAAAACCAAATCGTAACTTATGACTGAAGTTAAAATAAATTTAAAGATGAAATAGAGATGAAATAAATTTATTTTCAATAAAATTTTTTCTTATAATTTATTATTTTTATTTTTGTTTGTTTGTTTATTTATATATGTGTACATTATGTGCATAATAAAATGTTGAATAATGGTAGATAATAACATCATTTGGCAAATAATTTTATCATGTTCATATAAAAATACATATACTGATTTGATACATATATGAATGTATATAAGTAGTATATATATACATATAAATTTATGATTTTAAATTTAATAAGAATGAAAAATTAATTTGGGTTTATTGATGCAATTGCTATATTTAAACGGAAATGATGACCCAATATTTCATATTGTACATATATATAAATAAAAGAAAATCTTGTATACCTATTTATATTATAATATTGTATAATATTTAAAATTAATATTGACAATTGAATTTATGTCATATATATACAAAATAAAAATATAAATATAGAAATGCAATATGATAAAAATAATAAATGACCGCGTGAAATAACACCGTCATACTTCTAATGATTTGCTTTTTTCAAAATTAATTGCCTATATGGAAGGCAGATTTGTATCTATTTATAATATCTATAGTATATAACATTTATTTATACAAAAATTCATTACAAAGAAATATTTTAAAGTTTAAAATCACCAAAAAAATATTTACATTATTGCAAATTAATATTAAAGGAAAGCCATAAATACATAAATAATATGTAAAAGTATAAATTATTAGAAAATTTATTAATATTTACAAAATTTCAAATTTTTTTTTTTTTAATGATATTTTAAAAATTTTTTAAAATATATAAATTTAAATTAAAATAAATAATGAAATATTATTTTTTGTGGTAACTAATTAAGTTATGCCTAAGAAAAATTCCAAGTAAAATTAATTACTTTAAGAAAGTATTTAAAATGAAAAATATTATTTTATTTCTATATAGAAGGTGTAATCTATTATAAGATTTATATATATATAATATATCTAAAGATAAAAAGGATAAATAGAATACAAGTAAAGATTACAGTAAAATTATCTAATCCATTAGTAAACTATTAGACAAAATTAATTATTATTTTGAAACTTTCTTTAGAAATCTGGAAAAATTTTTTTTTTTTTTAAATATACGCATAAAAAGGTCAATTGGGGTTATTTAATTTTATATTTCTTAAATTCCGCAAAATAATAAATATATCCTTGTAATTTTCACACTTTGTTGTGGTTATTTTCAATAGCATTTTTATTATATTTAAAATAAACCACATCACGTATTCTTTAATTAAAGATTAATTTAATAGTTTTCATTGATAAGTATACATATTAAGTATATAATGACTAATATCATTATTTGTTAATATTTTAAATTAAATAATATAATATAATATATGTATGTATATGCAAATAAATATTTTGTATAACTATACGTCCATATAAGATAATTTAATAAATTTTCAAAGTGGTACTACGTATTTAATGGGAAAAAAAATATGTTACCCCCAATAATTCTAAATAATATGCTAATTAAAATCTATCTATAGAAATTAATTAATTTTTTTTTTTTTTTATAACCCCTTAACTTTGGAATTTTATCATATTAACTATATAGCATATGAAAATATTAAATTTAATTGAATTTTTTTTTTTTTTAAATACTTTCATATAAAAAAAATGTTTTATTGGAAAGGAGATACTTTTTTTTTTTTTCGTTTATTCGAAATATTACTCCCGTTAATTGAATGACTTCTAAAAGATTTACCATTCGTTTAATTGCTCTTTATTTAAAATTTACATATACACTACATAAATGTTATTGAACTATGCTCTAAAAAAAAACAAAAAAACAAAAAAAACATTAAATTCAAAAAGAAATCAAAATCACTTCAAATTTTTTTTTTTTTGTATTTTTTTATATTATTTAGTTCCAATAAAAATTGATTCAGGTGAAAAAAAAAAAAAATCGCGAAAAAAAAAACTGGGTTTAATACAGAAATTTTCGTTAAAAAGAAAATGTATGTATAAATATATATATACTATGTACAGAATATATACTTTAAAAATACTCGTATGCATATAAAAAAAAAAAAAAATATAAATAATACCTGTATTCCTGCTTCATCATAAAATCACAAGTTCTCGTTTTATGATCACTTTATTCGACAACTAACATTTAAAATTAAAAAAAAAAAAAAAAACATTTTAAAACTGGTTTTTGATTGAAGCGCAATCATTTTTTTTTGTTTTTCTTTTTTTTTACATGCCCAGTTTGCAACTTTTCAAATTTGCAACTTCTTGCATACGCATTATTAACAGTCTTTCTTGTGTTTTTTTCCAAAGAAATGAAAACGGCCAGTTTGAATCAAAATACATATAATATATTATAAAAACAAATATGTATAAAATATATATATATATGTATAATATACATATATATTAAAATTGAACACCTGAATAGCAAGTTAATCGATACATTCACCAAGCAATAATTTTAATATGAAATTGTATTTATATATAGATACCAGTATATGGTATATACAATATATAATATGATCATCATAAAGCTAAAAAAAAAAAAAAAACGCACTTATAATGTCTTATAAAATTTGTTTGCATTGAAAAAATAATGAATGAATTTGTTATACTGTATAATAATATTAAAAACTATAAACGAATACATATTATAATATAAAATCCACTATCCGGTCAGATAAAAAATATACAAGATCTCAAAATATATATATATATATATATATTAGTCAGTATCTTCAATTACGGTCCACAAATTAAACAAAAAAAAAAAACAAAAAAAAAGGCAAAATAAAAAATAACATAATACATTAAATAAAACCGGTATTAAAACTATAAAAGTATAATAACATAAACAGTATAAGTACATCCTAACGATCTTTAATGATCATAACATAATAATATAAAAAAATTTCATATAATATACCTTATATATATAAATACAATATGTAAATACAATACAATATACAAATATGTTTTGGATAATTTATGTAATGGGGTCATTATGCATATTTACCATTTATTATACAATATAAATTATCCATATTTCTTGGTAATATAATAATTACTTGATACTCGATAATTAATTAAAACTCTGATTAATTTTTAAAAAAATTTACTGTGTGCAGCATAACCCAAAAATTGATAACTTAACGAGTGGTTTTTTTTTTTTTTTTTTTTTAATTTATTTACCGAATTTTAACAAAGATAATCCTTACTTCATTTAAATTTTATTCGTAAAAATTAAAATTATTTACGAAGGTGTAATTTATTCCTATAATATACTGAATACCCTTTTTAATCAAAAGTTTTGGTTTTTTTTATACATTATTCGGTAAATATACATAATAACTACATTATGTAAATAAACTATATCATATATAGATAGATATACATATCAGATACAATTTTATACAAAAAGAAAAAAATGTTGCACAGCTTGCGCACTTTTCAAAAATATAAGACATGATCAATATTTTTGCAAAATATATATATGTAATGTATGTATATATTAGAGTTAAGAGGCTCGCGACCTGTTTACATTTACTTGTAGATTTGATAACAGTTTTAGTTTTAGTTTTTTTCTTCTTTTGATTAATTTTTTTTTTTTTTTCAGTTTTTATTCTTTATTCGTTTCTTGTATATATTACAGATCTGGTTTCATTCATAGATTTAAAATTTCAGCCATCATCATCACAGTATCATTTTTTTTCAAATCATCACAGTATCATTTTTTTCAAATCAGTTTGAAAAACTCTCAACATATAACTAAAATAAAATTTATTTTATTAAAAAATCTACTATAGATACATATATGTATATTATAATATTTATGTGCAATTAGATATTCGTATACTTTTGTGTATTTTGGTATTACAGGAGATACAATAACTTATATTTGCTTTAATTTTAAAAAAGTACTTATTTACCTATAATATATATTTTCATTTTGTTTTTTTTTTTATTTTCAGCATCTTTACACTGGCTAAGATTTTAATTTTTATTTTACTATATTTTTTTTTTTTTCTTGTTTTTCATTTTGTATTCAAGATATTTACTCAAAAAATACTTTTATTAAAAAAAAAAAAAGAAACTGAAAAATTAAAGAAGAAAATAGTATAAAAAAAAAAAAATAGACAAAAACGTATAGAAAATAAAAGTCAGTAAATATCTTCAAGCATGTAAATGGTACTACTGAAGTTGATTTGAGTTTTAAAAATAAATTAAAAAACAAAAAAAAATAAATAAATAAATAAAACGTTAAGAAAAGTGTGCCATAAAAAAAGGTACAGAAGAATTAAAAACAAAAAGTTCGAAAATAACATACAAAAAAAAAAAAAAAGGAAAAACTGAAGAAAAATCAAAGGAAAATTATTCTTAAATATTGATGAAAAAAAAAATGAAATAAAAAAAAGACTTAAAAACAAGAAATAAAAGATAAATATATATATATATAATGTCCATATGTATATCTTTGAAATTGCACATACATTTAAATATATACGTATATATTTACAAATACAATAAATCTATACTGATTTGTAACTCACGTCGAACATCACTTTATTACTATTCTGTACATAAATAAATGTTCTTTTTTTTTTGTTTTTGTGTTGTATGTTGGAAAGCAATGCTTAACGTAACGATTCTAATAATGAAAATTTTTACTTTTTTTCTTTTTGAGTTACATAATTTTTTTTTTTTTTTCTTGTTTTTCCATTCATTTTATTTTGTTTCAACTCTGTATTTCTCATATCATCCTTTTTTACTTTTTCGCATTTACTGTCTGCCTCTTTATACAAATTTTTTTCCTGTTATTTTGGTTTTTTATTTTTTCTTTTTTTTTCTTTTTTTTAATGTTTAATGATAAACAAAGTAATAAAAGAGTAAAAGAGAGCAAAAATTTAAAGTAATAAAAACCGTTCAACATAATATTATTATCTACAAATTTTTTTCATATATTTGAAAATTTTTATAATATAACTTTCAATAAGATACACTCGTACTTAATCGTATAAATAATGATAGATAGATACCTTTTTACCTGACTGACTAACTAAATTGGAACACATTTTTTATTTTAATTTTTTTTTATTTTTAACTGAAATCAATAATAAATATTTTTATTAATAAGATGATAACACAGAAAACAGAATAAGAGATAAAGAGAGAGAAAAAAAAAGAATCATACTAAATAACAGTAAAAAGAAAAACTTCAAATAGAAAATAAAGGAGTTCTTTTTTTCAAATTAGAAAAAATTTCATTTAAAATAGAAAAAAAAAAAACAGTTATTAAATTAATTCAATACTTAAGACGTTTTGTTCCTTTGTTTTATCAAAAATTCTTAATGAACGGTATTTAATCGGGTACATGCAATATACAATCTGCAGATTTTGATTTATTAAATTTTCGGACAATGGGTCGAAGTTGAATGCATAAAACTAAACTTGATCGTAAATTTCGCTTTTACTCTTCAACTTAAAGTTTTTGTTTGAAAAAGTCAAATTGAAGTTCAACTCAATTTTATACATTTGACCCAATTATTTTTGTTTTTCCTTGCCACTCCTATCAGGAGTATAGGGCATCCACTAAGTCATTTATTATTCATATGTGACCAAGATTCAGTTTCGTAAATCATTAATTTCACTAAGCCGTTGATTACTAATTGATTTTTGACATTGAAAAAAATGAAAAAAATTTTTGATTAATTGAATTTTTGTAGTTAAAAATTTCTATATTTTTTGTGTTATAAATGGTAAATTTAAAACTCCTAATTCCACCTAATTTCTATGGAAAATAATAATTAGAATATTATTATTCTTTAACAAACATATATTCAAAAACAGTTGAATTTATTCAAAAAAAATCCCGCATTTAAAAAAAAAAAATATTTTGTGAAATTTATTTTATGAAAAATTTTAAATTATAGAAAAAAGTCAAATTTTCAAAAGATTAACAAATAAAATTTTCAATGGAAAAAATATGCCATGGTATGCCATGCCATGCCAAAAAAAAAAATTATTTTTCTTTAGAAAAAATATAATTCATCTCACACACGAGCTCATTAAAAACGCTTAAAAATTAACTTTTGCATAGAAGAAAAATTGCAATTAGCACAGAAAAAATTTAAAATAACAAATTATTCACTTTAATTGAAATACTGTTAGCCCTGACACCCAATAAATATAATTAAAAAGATATTGTATACTAATATTTATAAACTCATAAAAGATGAACTATACTATTAATAAAATTTAACAAGTATACAATAACAATTTAATACTTCTTAAATTACTTTATTTTAATGTCATTTAAATTTAAAATGATCCTTCGTTATTTCGAAAAAAAAAAAAAAATTATACATCAGAAAACCTCGGTTTGATGTGATCTTGAAATATGATTGTTCATATTCTTCTTTATTCTATAGATTCTATAAGAAACAATTAAGATAAAAATAAAAATCAAGTTAAATTAAAAATTGAACCGTTTTTCTTCTATCCTTATTTTTCAGTTTACGCTCATCATCATATAAGAGTTCATCAATTTATTTATTTAAAATATAAATATTATTTAATTTGGAAAATTTTCCTGTAGATCTAATTTTATTTTTCTATAGAAAATCTTTTTTATAGAATATTAAAAGTTATTAAATCACAGTTTGTTTGATGACTTACTCCTTAAATTATAATTTCGCGCACACTTACACACACATTGACACACAGAAACATTCATATTTTAATTCTATTTTAAACAGTTTTTTTCTAAATAATTTTTCTCTCTCCCTCAATAAAATACCTTAACAACATTATATTTGAAATCCTTGAATCCGTAATATGACAATGCAAAATTAGACATATATGTATACCATGGAATTTACATTTTGGTACACATGCATAACAACATCAACACAAAGATATAAATTAAAAAAAAAAAATAAAATAAAACATCATACATGATTATAACTTTAAATTACTATTCAAAATCTGAAAAAAAAAAAAAAAAAATTTTATTTGTAGGCCAAAATTATCAACATAATCATTCATTAAAAAAATTAAAATAAGATAAATTTTAAGGGTGGCGAAAAATCGGTTCAATTTGAAAACAAAAGAATGGGCATTAACAATTTATTTATAGAAAAAGAAAAATTTGTATTGATGGTTAAATTTAATGTTATGTATATTTTGTTACCAGTCGTTTTTATTTTAGACCAAATGAGCTGTTTGCAAATTACAGTCACCGTTATGCAAATAAGAACTAATAAATTGCTTGCCCAACTTTATTAATTTGAAAGACGTCGTACTTTATGCAGACTTCATTCAACGATCAATTTCTCCATTTTACCTTCACATCTGGCAATATATACACGATATATCTAAGGTATGTATGATTGACTTATTCTTTTCATAAGACTCATAATATTAATGTCTAATATTCTTTAAGTACCGAAAGATTAAATACTGAAAAAATCCTAAAGACTACGAAATGAAAATTTTTGTGATAACAAAAATATAAAAACCAAAATTTAGAATTAATGAAAAAAAATATTTTCAACAAGTAAGAAATATATATATATATATATGTACATAATATATATATATGTATATAATAATATGTAGATAAAATGATTTTTAACATAAAATAAAAAAAAAAATTTAGTACTTATTTATTGCAAAATTATTCAAAAAAAAAAAAACAAACAAACAAAAAAATTCAAATAAAAAATTTTGTTTTATTTATAACTAACGGTTAAATATTTACATAGGCATAGACATTATAAGACAATAATGAAAGGATATACATATATATGCGCACAAAATATGTATATTATTATAATAGATAGGCTATAAATGAAATTTTGAAATATAAAACCTATATATTATATAGTATAAGATAATACATAAGAACAAGAGGAGTTAAAGAGCTGAGATTAAGAGGTGGGTATACTAAAATAAAATTTGATGGGTGGTTAAAAGTTCATTTTTTATTCCTTTCATTTCCTCTAAATTTAATTCACTGTTTTTTTTTTGTTTTTTTTTTTTTGCATTAATATAACGAACCGCTGGTATCAGTTGAAGAGGTTTGAATCGGGATGAGTTTATTTTATGATTTATAAATAGTTATAATATAAAAGGATATGTGTTTATGATTGTAAATATATACTATATATATAAATATAGGCAAATACAATTTTTTTTCTCTATTCTTTTTTTTTTTTTTATGGTAAAGGAAATAGACAAAGAATAAAAATTATAATTTGTTGTGAGATTTTTATTCTCAGTAAAAACAAAAACAAAAAAAAAAAACACAAAAAACGAAAATAATTTTTTTTTTACCCGTTGGGGAAAAAAAATCAGTAAAACAAAAATAAAATGAAATCTCTATTTGATTACGAGACCTAACAGCTGCTTTCTGTAAATAAATATTAAACACTTTTTTAGTATAGTTTATTTTTCTTGTTTTTTTTTTTCCAATTGTAATTGTTGTTGTTTTTTTATTCTTTTAAT
This sequence comes from Poecilobothrus nobilitatus, assembly GCA_947095535.1. Classification (NCBI taxonomy): domain Eukaryota; kingdom Metazoa; phylum Arthropoda; class Insecta; order Diptera; family Dolichopodidae; genus Poecilobothrus; species Poecilobothrus nobilitatus. Next base: position 28,508,390 of record OX352773.1, on the reverse strand, counting down.
TTTTATTTGAATTTATATATTGGTATTAGTATATATATTATATAAAGTTATATTATATATGCGGTTCGTTATCAAAAAATTCTTTTACTTTTATTTTTTTTTTTTTCTTTGTTTTTTATTTTTCGAAATTATCAGTAAAAATTTTCTTTTAAAGAAAAAGTTCATAAATTTTTTAATGATTCCCCTGAATAATTTTTCATTTTTTAAAACGATTTTTTGTTTTTTATTATGCTAGGTTTTTTTATTTTTTTTTTTTTTTTGGGTTATTGCGATATTAAGGACTTCTTTTGGGGTTTGTTTTTTTCTTTTATATTTTTTTGTTTTTACTTAAGGCGATATGTACGAGAATTAAATTTTAAAAGTTACAGCATAAAATTATTTAAAAACAAAAAAAAAAAAAAACAATAAGTAAAAGTTTTTACTTAAAAGAATTGAAAAACAAAAACAAAAAAACATAAATTTAACAATCTTATAAATTGTTATATTTCTAGAAAAGTTTAATTATAATGATTGAAACAATAAAGGACTGATTGTAAAAATAATTTTTAAAATTTTGTAAATATCATCAAAATATTAATAGATCAATTGTATTAAAAACTGTTTTGCCATTTAATATTAAAGATATGTTTGAAACCCTATATGAGATTTAAGTTGCAATAATAAAATGTTGATCCTTTTTACCACATTTTCAAAAAAGAAACCCTATATTTAAATTGTTATATTCACAAGTTCTATAAGTTATATCTTCAATTTGAGTATTATACCAATAAGGATCAAAATGCTAAACGATAGCTACTTTATTAACTTTATAAATATATATATATAATAAAAACATATATTTTCCATACGGTATTTTAATTTACCGTTATGCGAAACTCAAATTTTTGCAGCCTCTTCTATCTTTCTATCTTTCTTCTTCTCTCTTCTATCTTTTAAACGGTTTAAGTTAGAATTTTTTAGAGGAGTTAGATCTTTAGAAATAAGTATGAGATATTTCAGAAAATGTAAGGATAGCTTAAAATTGACGAAAGTATGATTTAATTTTTGGCAATTTTTCTAACCAAAAAAAAATTTAACAAACAAATATCCCAATTTTTTTTTTTTTTTTTTACACACCTATTACGTAATATGTAAATATGTATGTAATGGAAAAATATTTTACAAATATTTTACAAATATTTGTCATTTGTATAATGTAAGACCGGAAGAATAAGAAAAACCCATATTTCTACCTAATGTATTTTTAAAACCACGCTTGAAATTTTATTTTTACATTGTTCCTGTCTTAAAAATAAATATCTTATTCTGTCTGAATAAAAAGTCTAACAAAAGTTCACCATGTTTAATTTTGGAAATATACCTATGCGTTTTTGAAAACCCTTGTTTTTTTTTCATTACTTGTTTAAATTTAATTTTAATTTTTTGAGGCTTCGATAGCCTAGCGGGTAAGAGCGTATAAAATACGCTATAAACACCGAGGAAGTGTTGGTTCGAATCCCACACACGTCGTATGAGTTATTCCCCCTTACGACATTTACAGTCACACCTGAACAGGAAAAGCTGTGTAATTTTCTGTCCAAAAAAATTTTAATATAAAATTAATTTCAGAGAAAACTTTTTGGCTAATACAAATACAATAAATATGTCAAAATATGTTTAACGCTAACTAAAAAAAAAACGTATAAATAAATAAATGCGTGCAAACATTTTTAAAACACTCTGCGCTAATAAATTTTAAATAATGACTTATTATTGAAATTGAAATATGTATATTAATATAATATATTAAATTAATACCAAATATATAATATATTTTTAATTTAATCAATAAATGAAAATTAAATCTATAAAATATATATATACAATGTATTTAATTGAATAATACGTAAATATATAAACATATATACTTATATTAAATATATTATGTATATTTTATGTGTACATCTGATTATACAAAATTTAATTTTAAATCCTTTTAAACGAAAAACGTAAAAAAAACAAATAAAAAAAAAAATGATAAAACAAGAAGTTTTTAATAAAATAACCCGATTTACTGATGTAATTCAATAAAATATCACTAAATACAGGAAGTTACATTATAAGCCAAAGTAAAAACAGTTCATATTATTATATTATAGATATTCATATGAATTAAATTTATTCACAAAATATATACATACACCAATTATATATTTTGTATATTATATATATGTATATATAATTATAAACTTATAAAATATACCTATATATATATATATATATAATTTAATATAATTAAAATATTTTTATAAGGCAATGTTAAACTAAAATTGCATTTAATTATCAATTTATTGAATTTTTGATATAGTAAACAAAGTGTATGTGTATATATTATGTATATTAAAACAACACTAAGCATTGATCAATATATATATATATATATATATATATGTGGAAATGAACACGTACATTTTACCTTTTTAAATCACATTATACAATAAAACAACGTATAATTCAATCGGGTCAAAAATGTATACCAAATATTTAGTACATATATTATATTTTAAAAGTAAATTTAAAAAAAAAAAATCATTTTTTTTTTTTTTATAATAATATCTTATAGTTTGTTTTTGCCCTAAAAAATATAGAAACACTATAAAACAAAATTAATTCAATTTTATTTACATTATGTATATTATATAGTTTTCAATAATATCAAAACATATAATAATTTGTTTCAATAAATATTGCCACCTATATATAGTTACAATATAGTAAGTATATATTCGCCACTATTATTATAATTTACACATTTTATTATAGAAACTGTATAACTAATTTTATAGGCGCTACGAAAAACACCCAAGTCACAAACCCCCAAGTCAAAAATTAACTAATCTCTAATATTTTTATGTCTATGTTTAGATATTTTTGAACTAAATCCCCAATATTAATATTGTGAATTAACTTCCAAAAAATATTTTTTTCGAAATTTTTGAGGTTTAATTCATATGAATTAATCCCCAAATTCCAAATATTTGAAACTAACCCCCAAAAAAAAAATTAACTAAATCCCTAAATAAAATAACCTAATCCTCAAATTCCAAAAATAAACCAACCTCAAAAAAAAAAATTAACCAATCCTTAAAAAGGATGTATTCATTGCATATAACAAAGCACTTAAAATATTGGAATGTGCCGCCACCAAACAAATTATTGACACCCTGATTTTATAACCAATTCAAAAAACTCTCCTATAATATATAGAATCTCTCATATAAATATATATAAATATTCAGCAAAAAGGAAATACTCTAAAGGTGAAGGCCCAATGTACGCTTTTTTGCTTTGCTTGTTTTACACGCTTTGACAGTTGAAATAAATTACATTGTATCTATAAGACGCCCAATGACAAAATAATCAAAGCGAAACAAAGTAAGAAAAGTTCAAAATTGACCAATTTTCAATTAGACGCTTTGCTTTATTTACTTTGACGTTTAGAATAATATTTAAAACGTAAAATTTGAATTATTGAATTGAATTTAAAAACAAGAATTTTCTTTTTAAATAAATATTTGAATTATTGAATGAAAAATATTGAAAATTATTGATTATCAGAAATATCTTGCAAATCTTCAATTTTAAATAACGAAATCAACAATAATAAAAAAATTAAAATGTCAAATGTCAAGCAATTTAAAAGCGTACATTGAGATTTAAAATTACTTTGATTACTGTGCTTCGTTTGTTCGCTTTTCAAAGAAAAGCAAGCGAAAAAAAAAAGCGTACATTGGGCCTTCACCTTAATTCTGAAATTATTTTTTTCTACATACATTTTGTGCATGTGAAAAAAAAATAATTTGAAGATACTTTACAATTGGTTACAAAATCAGAGTTTAAATAATTTGTTTAGCTTTGATTTTGTTAAAAATTTTTAGTGTTTTTTAAGTGGTATTTTAAGTGCTTTGTTATAAATAATTAAAATATAAATCTAAAATACAACTAAACCTAAAAACAAAATCAACCACTCCGCAAATTAAATTTTAACAAAAATATTTAAAGGTTCATTTTTTTAGTTAGTTCATTTTTGTATTTGGAGGGTTAGTTAACTTGGCAGTTAGTTTGTAGCACCAAATTTATAGATACTATTGAAAAATTAGAAAAGATAGATATGTATTTAATTTTTGCCTGAAAATATTATTATATGAAAATTGATTGTATTATTGGAACATTTAATAAATACACAATGTTAAATAAATATTAAAATAAAATAAATTCATATTATGTAGTTTGTCCGATTATTCATGTTATATTATAATAAATATATATGTGTATATACATATATATATACCTATTTTATTTGATATTCCAAATATATGAAAATTTGAATATTAAATTTTATTCTATTGCTTAATCGGCAATTTGATTTCAATTGAATTTAATTTATTTTTAAAAATGTATCTACGAAACGAATACTATAGGTATATATCTATTATATATGTATACGTAGGTATCTTTTGTAAAATTATAATTCTTTCCTGCTGCTATTTTCTCATCAAAAATTGATTATTATATTTTTAAAAACTTATTAAAATTTTTCTTTTTTTGATCATAATTTAATTTAAAATTTTTAAAATTCAAATAAATTCAATTTTATCACAATAACAATTAAAAACATTTTTTTATTTCAATATAGACACTTGGACAGTTAAAATTAACAATATCTAAAATATCTAAAATATCTATAAAACATCAGATATCAAATAATTATTTATATAGAATTTTTGAAGAAATTTATCAGCAATTAATATTAAAAATCTAAAATTATATAAATTTTAATTGTATAAAGTTAAAAAAAAAAAATATATATATACATATATATATAAATAATTAGTATAAAATAATTACATTATTATAATAATTAACGAATATAATGATGGTCTTAATTCTGGGACTAATATAGATAGAAAATAAAAATGCCTCTAAAAAAAAAAAAAAAAAACAAATAAAACAAATTATATTCGACAATAGAAATTCTGCTAATGACCATTGTTTTTTTTTTTTTGTCTTTTCTAATAAAGATCAAAATTATTTTTTTTTTTTTTTTATTTACTTTTGGTAATGCATTTTAAGAACCATAAGAGACCCTTAAATTTAAAACACAAAATAAAGTAAAAAAAAAAAACGAAAAATCTCTCATGAAAATAAAATAAATCCATTAAAATTTAACCGGGCAAAAGAAGATTCGACCCATCTAGATAACAAAAACCACAAAAAAAAAGATAATTCTTATTTTTCTTCATTTACGCGTTAAAAAAAATAAATAAAAACAAAAAACGAAAAATGTTGAACAAACTAAACTAAAACAAAAAAATCAAATAAAAAAAAAAAAGTTAATTTTAAATAATAAAAAAACGAAAAATGGGTCTATGATCCTCATCAAATAATTATTCACAGTCATATAAACACAAAACAATCCAATCAATTTTAAACAATAACTGTCTTATGTACCCCCTCTAACCAATTTTTTTTTTTTTTGCTTCTACCAGTATATGCCTCTTAGGTAAGTTAAAGACACTAAAAGTTTTTTTTTTTGTTTCTTCTATTTCAATCTTTAATAATGATAATTTCCTTTTTTTTCTATCTAAGATACATTATTTAAAAAGAAAACTGTTATAAAAAAAAAAAATATTTCTATTTTTAATTCTAAAGTTACAAATCTGGGCACGCTAACCAAATTAAAACAAACAATAATTTAATGTAGAATATAAAAACACAAAAAAAACACAAATTGAAAAAAATAAACAGAAAACAATCTATTAAAACTCTATACTGTAGGTAAAAAAAAAAATGTTATATGTATCTTAAGATAATTTAGAACGATGATCAATAATCATAATTTTTTTTTTTTTTTTATTAAACGAAAAGCTAATCTATGAATAATCATTTACTGAATCATCATACTTTTCAGTTATACTCTTCATTCATTAGCCATTATTTAGAATATCAAAATTCATTTTAGGGTCTGGACAGATAAAAAAAAAAACAAGAAGTTTTGTTTTAATGATCTGTTCCTTGTTTTATATATAGAAATCAAAATTGAATTGATCTAAAATTTTACTTTTTCTGCATTTAAAAACTAAACAGTGAACGGTTAAGAAAACCAAAACTGAAATATAAGCAAAAGAATGCTTTTTTTTTATTTAGCAATCTTTTTTATTTCAATGTTTTTTTTTATTCTAAAATCAAAACGTAAAAAAAAAAACCTAAAATATTAAATTGATATGAAACACATTTGTGAATGCATTTATGTTTATGTCATTAACATTTTTCGGTGTTTGTTTTTTTTTTTTTATTTTATTAATAATTTTCTTTTTTTTGTTTTATTAACATAGTCCAAATATTTTTGAAACTAAATATTTTGAAAATTAAGCTAAAAATATTAACGCTTCAATTCACAAAACATGAAAATAAAATGTTTGAATGAAATTAATGATGATCATATGTTTTTTTGTTAACTTAAAAAAAATTTTAACAAAAAACAAATTTAACAACATACAAATTTAATAATAAGAAAGAAAAAAGTAAGAACTTTTTGTTTATTATACACGTATATAGAGGTAATAAAATTTTTAGGTAACCCTTTTAGAAATTTTTTTTTTTTTTATCAGAAATAAATTATCAATTTGAATATAATAAACAGTACATTCTTTTTATAGATAACTCAGAGTTGTAATAACTAAATATAGTAACTCAGTATTAGTAATAACATTTTGTCTCGTTCTTACCATTATTGTAATACTAAAACTGTTTTAGATATTTCATAGTTACTGAAAATTGTTTCGTCAAAAACTCTCTGTTTCAAATTATTTATATGCAATACAAGGTCGCTGAACTTGACTCATTTCGTTATTCTCATTTCAGTTATTTAAAACTGATTCGGAAAACTTATTTCCTTTATTTATAAAACTGAATAAAAAAAGTCTTCAATATTATCACCAATTTAGAAAAATATCAAAATGTAACATCATCTTTTTTTCAATATAAAACAGAGAAAATTAGAAAAAGAATCAGAAAAAATAATATATTTTCGAAGTATTTTTACTAACCTTTCGTATCCATAATTTTTCTTCATAACTTTTTACTAAAGGACAATACAGTACTAAAGAAATCCTTTCTATAGTTGTGGTTTTACTTAGTAAATTTTCAACGAAAAAAAAATATTAACTTTCAGTGTACAATGTTTCCGTACATAACTACAAGATAAAAATTAACTAAATGACATCAATTTTATATTTTCTTCTTTTTCCTTATCTTACCATACCACCCTTTTTTATCTATTATCAAAATTTCATATTTGTTCATATATATAAAATCTTAAATTTTATTCGTAATTTTAAAAAATCATTATAATATTATAAGAAATCAGACCACCCATGTTGTTCATACATACATACATATATATATAATAATATGAAAAGGCAAATTAAACCACATACATATATGTATTTTTGTTTTACACGACCTTAAATATATAATATTTTCAATTTCTTATTAAGAGTTTTCATTAAAAAACCTCCCATTTCATGTTAAAACTATGTATATATACCACAAAAGAATTTTTAGACCCAATTTTTTTTTGCATTTTTTTTTTCATTTAATTTAAAAAAATTAAAAATTATAATAAATTTTCAATTTTAAAAATCCTTTATAATCTCGACTGCCTTGCCAAAATATATAAAAAAATTAAATTTCATTTTAGAAATAGCTAATAAATTTTTAGATATTATCAACACATGTCTTATTCTTTCTTAAAATTAAACTGAAAAAAAAAAAAAAAAAAACACTAATAGAATATTTCTACCAACCAGAAAAAAAAAAAAAAAACATTAAATATATATTTTTGATTATTATTTTAATTTTATAACTTATTTGAAATTTAGAAAAAAAAATAAAAATAAAAAAAAAACATGTAAATAAAAAATTTTATTTTATTTTTTCCAATTCTCCACAATGAATTAATTAAAATTTAAATACCTACAGGTACTAAGAAAATAATTTTTACCACAAAATCAAAAAAAAAAAAATTGTTTAATTTAATTCAACAATTTCAAAAAAAAAAAAAAATTTGGTAAAAATTTTTTTAAATACACAAAAAAAAATTTTTTTTTGAGAACAAAATTTTGTGTAAATTTTACATTTTTGTTTGACTATGCAATTAAATATTAAAAATTTGATTTCTTCAGATGTATATATAAGAAATACAAATATATAATATATAGAAACGTTTTTTTTTTTTTGTTAAATAAAATTATATTATTAAAATTATTCAAATATTTATTTTTTTTTTAGAAGAATACTATAATATTTATACACTTACAATATAATAATCAAAAAAAAAAAAAAAAAAAACTCTTTATAACTTGACTGAAAATTATTGTGAAAATCTCAATTCCATTCTAAAATTAAATCTGAATAATATACCATAGTTAAGAAAAATTTTTTTTAAATAAAACTAAAACATTTATACACCTGTATAAATATAATAAAATTTAAGTAATCCTTATTATATCCACCACCTGTATGATTTATACCAAATTTTTGGTTAGTTGAATTGTTCGGTTTATAACTTATATATAATATGAAATAAGAGCATATTAGAGTAAAAATTTTATTTTTAATTAAGTTTTTTTTTTTTTTTTTTGTTTTTTTCTTTTTTTTTTTTTAACTAACATACTACTTTAATTTAGTCTAAGTACCCATTTATTTTCAAATTTTACTTACTTATCACTTTATAAAATATGTAATTGCATTACATAAAATGGTAATTATTAGTGGCGAATACGGAAAATTTTCATAAAGGTATACCTACGTACAGAAAAATGTCTGTTTTAAAATTTATAAAATTCTGTACAAAATTTTACATTATTTTCAGTTTGAATAATTTATGTTTTATTTATAAAATCAAAACTTATTTTCAATTAGACCGAAATAATATCAAAAAGTGGAATAATTTTGTATATGTATTTCTAGATCTTTACTATACCAATCTTTAAAAATTTTTCTACCATTTCTTTACTTTCTTTCCCAATTTTTGATTTTAAAATTTTTAAAAATATGAAATACAGAAGGAATTGTTTATAATTCCAATGAAATTAATAACAAATACCATATATATTGTAATTTTTAAGCTTTTTGTATGTCTATTATAGTCGAAAATAAAAAACAAACATTAAATCTTATAACATCACGTAATAAATAGTTTCTAAGAAAAATAAGCATGATACTTTAATTTCACTAAAAGCAACAAAAATCAAGAAAGACTGTGTCAACTGGGATACCCGTATAAACATAATATAATATTCTGTTTCGAAAAACTTGATCATCTTTTCACAAAATTTCAGATCTTTCACTTAATTTAAGTGCAGAGATATATTTATATATAAGTTTTGGAATTGTATGACAGCTACTCGAACTTGTTACGCCTAACCAAACATATTTTACAGAAATTCTTGTCATTCTTCAACTTAACATCTTTCACAAAATGTTATATACTTAGCCATTAATAGACATTGAGTAATTTCCAGATTAAGAAAGAAGTTATATGGCACTCGAAACCGTCGACCGGATTTGCTTCATTTAAATAGCGAAACTAACAATTTTACAAAAGTGACGTAGTAAAAATTTCAGAATCCGTTATTTTTTGAGTTATCGTGTGAAGATACGGATGAACAGACGTACATGACATAATCGACTTAAAATTCGATTCTGATCCGATCCATACACTTGAGTTTATATTTAGCTTGGCTTCTTTAAGATGGCACAAATGTAATAGCAAATTTATTATACCCTTGAACAAACATTCATACGAGTATAAAAAAAAGAAAACGTCTCTGATAAAAATAAATATATATATATACAAATAATGGCAGTATAAAATTTTCATATCCTGTATCATATTAATATATAATTGAATCTGAATTTTTCTTTTTTAAGTGTTTGTATGCCTAAAAATCTAAAAGATTCCTTTTAAATATACATATTGTATATGTATTATGTACATATACCTTTTATAATAACCTAACTTAAAATTTACACAATATTATACAAATATTCATATAATATTCACATATACATATATTATATAGTAGATACTATAAAACAAAACTAATAAATTTAATGAAAAATTATTTCAAATTTTAATGATAGAAAATTTAGTAGAATTTTCATTTTCATCCTAATATTTTCCTTTTAACTTAATAATGATTTTAAATTTTTCAAATATATTTACATTTTCATAACTTTTCATTTAAATAATAATAGAGAGAACAAAACAAAAAAAAAAAGGATAACAGTTAGAAATTTTTTTTTTTTTTTTAGTTTTCAAGGATATCATATAAAATGCGCATATAACATCATAGGAAAATTTTATTTTTTTCTTTTTCTTTCAATTGTAGACTTTTCTTTTCATATTATTTTATTTGAAGAGAGACAAGCTGAAAAAACAAAGCAAAATATATTTTATTACAATATTAATTAAAATTAAATTACAAATAAAATTTACTTGTTACATTATAATATAATATAATATTGTATCTGTAGAATTCCATACTGGGTAAATACTAAAAAATTAAGAAATAAGAATAGACGTAAAGGAAAATCATCCGAATAATGACAGTATCCATAATAATTGATACTTAAACTTCCCTTTTTGTATGATGATTTTCAGTCATAATTTTGGATTGGTTCTACTAGTTTTCAGGCATCAAGAACACTTTAATTTGATATTCTTTGAGTTTAATTGTTTTTAGGTGTCAATTAATAGTACTGAACCATACTGTATCAAACTGGTCCACCTTATATAGTCTTTGTGATAATTTATAGAATGATAATTAGTTTTCTTATGATGTGATCATATTTACGCGTATTTTCCATTAATTTTTTTGAAACATCGTTAATTGTAACGAAGGAATATTCGCTAATATCAGATAACGACCTAAGTAATTTTTTTTATTTTATCTTCAAACAAAAGCTAGAAAATTCAGAGCAATTTATAAGTATATTATCTTAACAAACAATTTCTTACAGGATTGGTAACAGAAAGTATTAAAATATAGAACTTACATATTTGATGTTCTACATTTTTATACTTTTAAAAAAGAATTTTTTTTTTTTAGTGTATTCCCCTGCCACATAAATGTGACAAAAAAACTACACAGCCTTTTCTTTTCATGCATGCCCCTATAGATCGTAAGGGGGAACTATTCTTACGGTTTCGAAACCATACTCCCTCGGTATTACAAAGTATTTCATACGCTCTTATCCACAATGCTACCGAGGCCCCTTAAAAAAATGTTTCTTATATTAAGATACTATTCCTTCTTTATACATAGGATCAACATTTTGATATATTTAATTTGGATTAATTTTTTTTCAGATGAGGTCAACTCAAACTTTAACTACCCTAAAAAAAAAAAAATTAATAGCTTTTTCAAGTACAAAAAAAAATAAAAATAACAACAGGAACAAGATTAGAAAAACAAAATAATACATTATATTATGTATATAGAAATATTGACATATTTTATTTTATTTCGATAAAAATGGAACCAATTAAAACAGAATAAACAATAAATATAGCATTTTAAAGCTTATTAAAGCAGCTTTCTGAAAAATTACTTTAGTTAGCTCTCCAGTCTGGAATTACAAGGGCTAAAGTCAAATATGATTATAACAAACTATCAGGTAGCATTCTTTTATCATAAAAATAACGGTATTAAGATAATATTGCAAGTTATAGAATAAAAACCTTGCACGATCTGAAAAAAAAAAAATTTAATTAATTCTGATTTTTATAAAATGTTGTATAAATTAATCAACCGTAGGAAAAGAAAAGGGAAATATTTTGCGCCAAAAAAAAAAAAAATTGTTATTTTACCCTTTATATAACAGAATAAATTCAAGTCAAAAAATAAAAACAATAACAAAATAACATTGAAAAGAATAATAATAAAATAACCATCAAAAAATCATAAATATTTACATGCAATTATGTATTATTGTAATTTGAATAACTTATATTTTTAATACAAAAGATCAGATAAAATAGAGCGGCGGTTAAAAAACTATGGTTTGATGTCAGACAATCAATACTTAGTATACATACATTATATATTATTATAATTCTATATAATTCCATTAAAAAAAAAATCATTACTAAACCATCATAAAAAACCAAAAACAATAGTTATAGGCAATTATATATATACAAAACATCCGCTTTTAAAACTATAATAATCCTGAAAATTAAATAAGAAAAAAAAAAAAAAAACATAACCAAATGTCATCTTTTATAATATCTTTTATAATATGCCGTTGTTTATGGTTAGTTCAGTCAATCATATTTAAATTTATTTATTATACTCTCTCTGTTTCTTTTCTTCACTCTTTATAAAAAAAAATGTTTATATAATGTTCGTGATAATTATTATCATCATTATTATCTTTGTCATCATTATAATAATTGATGTATTGGTTAACCAATAAAATTTCTACTTATTGAACACCAAAGTAACATAGCTTTGTGTTTAACCGCAAAAAAAAAACAAAAAAGTAAAATAAAATAAATAAACAATTATTTATAATAATTTTCTAATCACTTTTACCTTATGCTTCCTTATACTTCTTTATGTCACTTTTGTACATTTTTAGATAAAATTCTATAGATAAATAACAGTATATATACTTTTCCTCTTTGATTTTTTTTTTTTATTTATTTATTTTTTATTACATCCCACCTCAATATTAAATTGAAACTTTCATGTGGAATTTTAAAAATGCATAAAACTGTAGTTGTACTGTACAAAACATTACCTGATGATAAATGGCTGCCATTTTTCTCTCATACCGCGATCTTAACTACTTTACATAGATATCCTTCAATTAAATTTTCTCTTATTATCTATGTTTATTATATTATGACAATTATTTTTAGTAGCATTTTCAACAAAAAATAATAAACAATGTGTTTATAGCAATATAAACCTCATAGTAACAATATAAACCTCAAATATGACAGGTATTGTTGAAGATATTTAATTGTGAAAAAAAAATTTTTTTTTTTTTTTTTAATAAAGAAAAATGATTTTTCATAATTTCCCTTGATAATTTTCTCTATTTTCCACAGAGAAGAAAATAAAAACAAAACAAAAATATTTACCAAGTTTTGTTGAAATGCTCTTTATTATTCAAGCAATGTTAATGATTTTTGAAATATGTATAGCTCATCACCCAATGATGAAATATTCATGTGATTGATACAATGCAATAAAACCAACAGCAATAACATTATAATGGTTGAAAAATATATTAAATAAGAAAAAACATTTCTAAAAAATGATGGTTATGATGGTATTTGGCTCGCGCGCAATATACAACCTGTTATCATATAATTTTATATTATTTCTATCGATTTCATCACCTGCAACGAACCAACTAACCAATCATCAACAATAACAATACGTTATACGAATATACAATAAAAAAAAAAAAAAATATTAAAGAATAGAAATTTTTGTTATAAGCGCGCCTCCTATATTATTTTACATATACTTATATATACGAGTACATATTTTTTCTTACTTTATCTTTTATATATTTGAATTGCAATATAATTCATGTTCTTCTAACCCATCATCGTTATCAGTGCCTCTTCGACACAAAAATTTATAATTCAATTCAATTGGTAAGCTGAATATTCAATGGTGATGACATCGTAGTTGTCAATAATTATGATGACGCCATCAATTAAAAAACAATGGAAAGCACAAGCAACCCACCGCTATCATTATTTGTTATTAATGTTGTTATTGACGATTTCATAAATATCAAAAAAAAAAAAAACTGATCTGAATTGAAAGTTGTCGCACTTGTTTCCGGAATTTTTTATCTATCTGATGTTTTTGTTCTTGTTTTAATCAGAAAGAAAGACAAGAGGTAAGTAAAAGAATAACAGAAAATCCAAAATAAATTTATTCCAATAAAACAAAAAAAAAAATTGTTTTTAAATGTTTCAAGTTCTGAACACCAGATGGTAGATACAAATGTAATTGTTATATTGTATTGTATGTTCATGATTTTAATATCTATGAAGAGGATTTTTTTTTTTTTTTTTTGGTAACTATATAGTGCCTTCTACCTTATTCGCAATGTTATCAAATTTTTTTGCATTAAAATCAGAAAATTTCATTTGGTGACCATTATGGTTCGTTTCTTTAAGCAGACATTATATATTTATTCATTATATTAGAATAATTTCCAATAGTCCGATAGAAAGATTCCAATACTTACTTTCTTTTTATATACCTAATATATATAATATAAATATAATTTTGCTATCGTTATCATCAAAACAGTCGTCGTCTGTTCAAAATAGTGATGATATCAATTTTTTCCTTATTGTGTTACTGGTGAAACATAATCTGATAAAGAAAAATGTATCTAGAGATTTGTTTTTTTTTTTTCAATTGACCACATCTAAGAGATTGGAAGCAATGAAATGAAAAAATAAAATAACATAGAAAAAAAAAAAAAAGTTGCCGCCATATAAATTCCAATCCAAATCGTTATAACAAATTCTTTCTTCGAAGAAAAATGAAAAAGAACAATAAAACATTTCTATGTCGGGGACAACAATTTAAACCGTGTACAACAAGAATAAAAAATACAATCTATGGAATTTAAAGGAGTCAGTAATATACACATATATTAAAAATAATTCGAATCTGTTTGAGCAAACAACTTAAAAGAATTCAACATGTCTTAGAATGGATTTTTTATTTTCTTTTCAGGAAATAATTGAATATTTATTGTTGCGTTCCTGAAAACAAAACCATACCAGATTATCAATAAATAAAAAAGTGGCAGGCACTGATTTAATTTTTTTTTTAATTTATTGCTAAAAAAAAAAATTGGAATTGTCGTTTAATATTAAATATAGAGAAGATTTACTATTTTTTTAACCAATCTAGAATTTCATAATTACTTTAAAAAAAAAAAAAAATGTCATGGAAGAAAAGTAATTTATCTAGGATGGTTTATATGGATGTCTAATAGTGTTAAAGTAGTGGATTAATTTACAATAAAACAAATAGAGATAAAAAATATTTAGAAAACTACTTCATGTTTAGAATTTATTTGAAAGCTAAGTTCTTTAAATTTTTTCTTTAACACTTTAAATAAAATCTGATAAAATTTTTTTGAAATTGCAGTTATACTGCAGTTATACTTAAGATACTTAAAGATATGTTTTATTGAATTATTTTATAATAAAGAAAGTTAGAAATTTATCTGCAAATATTAAACAACATTATATTATTCCTCCTGATTAGGAGTGAACAGGGGAACACAATGAATCGCATGTATGAATCGTAAAGGTAGTCAGGAGTTCTTCTTTCGAAACAACAACAAAAACTATTAGACAAGTTAAAATTACATTGTTCTATTATAAATGGTATAGAAATTGACAGATGAATGACGAATGACGGACAGAGTGAATCTAATAAACATTTTCTTTTAAAAAGAACTGGTTTAAAAAGTTGATACCTGGTTAATGTTGCTAAAAAAACTGGTTTTCCTAGTTTAACTTCTTGTTGTAATTGATCGACATTCTCAAAAAACCTATTGATCGATTTTTTACATAGGTTGCAAGAAAGAAGACATGACGGAAACGGGAAAAGGAGAAACTTGCTCATAGCTGTAAAGATCTTTGTGTTCCTGTTTCCCTGTTTGAAGCTTGCGTAATCCTATAGTATGGATATAAAAGTTAGCTTGTCATTGAACATTAAAAACATTAAATGAAAACAAAGCTTTGAATTGGTAGGTCAAAATCTCTCCTTAAAAAACCTTTGTAATATTTTAAATTAATTAATTAATTATCTTTAAAATTCATTGAAAAATAAAAAAATGTTCAAAATGTAATTTATAATAAAAATGTACAATTATTAATTTGTTAAAATAAATTTTATTAAAAATATGGTGGCCTAATTATTATTATTTTTTTTTTAATAGATACTAAAAATCATATTTTTTATTTTAATTTTTATGAACATAATTTAAAATTGATTTATGATCATATTTTTTTTTTTTTGTTATTAAATGTTGCCAAACATAGCCACAGAATCATTTTAAATTTAATTTTAAAAAATTACTTAAAAATTAATAGATGTTATTTAATTTTATTTAATATTTTTTATTTTTTTTTTTGAGTTAATTTAATGGTAACGTCCATTTTAAAAATTCACCTAAAACCACCCAAAAATTCTCTCACAATTATTAAATTTTTTTTTTTCACTTTTAATTTTTCAGATTAATTTTATTATCATTATTATTATTATTTTTTAATGTTAAAAATATTATTGTGTAAAAATTCCGTAAAAATAGACCAAAAAAAAAAATAAATAAAATAAACGACAAAAATAAAAATATATAATGTATCTTAAAAATGATACTAACTGTCATATAAATAACACTTGAAACAAAAAAGTTAATAAAACAAAAAGTTACTACATATAAAAAGAAAAAAAACTTAAGATTGATAGTTAAATAGTAATAATATTAATATATATATATATATATCTATATATATCTATAATATATATATATATCTATGTATGTATCTTAAAGAATTATTCAGGATTACAATAAAAACAAAAAAATAAAATACATATTTCAAAAATTATGTGAAAAATAAAAAAAATAAAAAAATTAAATGAAAATAAATCTAAAGATAAACTTTGAAATACATTTAATAGATTTTGTGAAAGAAAAAGATAATTAAAAATTCAACTAAAAACAATTTATAATTTTTGTTTTTTTTTTTTTATTTCTTTTTTTCTTTTATTTCTTTTAAAAATAATTTAAAGAATTTAAACTCACACCTTGTATTTTTAATTCATTTTATTTAAGTACATATAAAAATATTTCAAAGATTTTTGTTTTTTTTTTTTCTCAATTTGCTTAAATAAAAAAAAAACTAAAATACTTTTTTTTTTATTATTTTCAATTTTTTTTTTTTTTTTTTCTGGTTTTTTAAGTAAAAAGTTGCAGACAAGTGAACCTATAAAATAATTCAACCGGTTAAAATTCATCTCCCCATATGGGAATATGGGGAATAAATTAGCATAAAATAGAAAAGAAAAAAAAAAAAAAAAAAAAACAATTATTAAGGTTTTTTTTTTTTTTTTGGGGAAAAAATTTATTAGGTCCCAAAATAGTTTTATTTTTTTTCATAAAAAAACACAAAAATGAAATTGAATGTAGCATTGGGAGCAAAATATAGACAAAAGGGGCTTTAAAGTAACGAATTACTTTTATTTTTAACTGAAACTGAAAAACGTATAAAAAAAACTAAAACACTTGTATATTTTCTTAAGTTTCTGTTGGTTATATTATATGTTGTACAATTTATTAAAGCTATATATATATATTTATGCATATTTAAAAAATGTACTTGAAGATACAAACATATGGTCATATGTTTATACATATCTGTATGTATGTATTTTTTAACAAAATATAAAATTTACAAGTGTTACATATTATTATATACATAATATATACTTACAGATGTATATAATTAAAAAACCAATTAAAGCTCTTCTTTTTCACCAAAAAAAAAAAAAAAAAAATGGTTTTTAGTTAATGGATTTTATATTTTTATTTTTGTTTTGTTTTGTTTTTTTTTTTTTGTTATTCTTAATATAAAACAACAGAAAAATTATAATTCAAACGATGATACTGAATTTTAATTTTAATATTTTTTTTCTTTTGGTTATTTTTTAAATTCTAAGAAATTCATGTGTGTTGTGAATTGTGATATTTATACTCGTTTAATGTTGGTTATGACGGTTTAACTAAAAAAAAAAAAAAACAGTAAAAGTAAATAAACGTACCATACGTAGAATATTTTTTTTTTCGTTCATTGTCTTTTTTCTGTTCATTGGGTGCGTTTTATTTCTTTTTAAGAAAAAAAAAAATGTGAAAATTTCTATGATTATAAAAAAAAAAAAAAAAAAGATAAAAAGGTACGATTATCATAATTTCGTAGATTTAAAAGATTTATCTATTAAATAAATTTTTTTTTTTTTGGGGGTTTTTAACCTTTATTAATATGCAAAAATATTTAATCAAAATGTTTATTGGTATATTGTATATTATTATTAAGTCATCTATTTTCTAAGTATTTAATATTTAATCATTTTTTTTTCTAATAATTTTATTTATTTTGAATGTTAGTCATATATGTACATATATATATTTTCTTTAATAAATTTAATTATTCATTTTACTATTTATGTATATGTATACATATATAAATTTTAGTTAAAGATATTTTAAACGTAATAAATTAGTTTTAATACCAAAAAAAAAAAAAAAAAATTAAAATTCACAACAAAAAAATTTGTTCAAAATGGTGACAAAATATATGTATCTTGTAATGAAATTCAGAAAATCTATAAGTTTTGTAAAATAATATCCAATTTATAAATTATAGTTTTGATAGCTGTGCTTCAATACAACATATTATGAGGAAAAAGTTTTATGTGTACAGTTAGCCGAATTTTAAATTGCAAAATGTCATTTTACCTAATATTCTTTGACAAAAGGAGGGCATGTAAAAACTCGGAAAATTTCAAAAAACCGGTTTTCGGTTTTTTATAAAGTGAAAAACCGGTAAACCGGTTTTAATCGGTTTTTTCAATTATAGAAAAAATTGCCTTGAGTATTGCTTTAAATACACAATAAAATCTACCTTGAATATAACTGAGCTGTAAACCGTAGTAACGGTACACGTCTCTTCTCTCTACGCATTTTCTGCTTTACTTTTTATTATCTGCTCATTTCATTTTATGACATTTGAAAAATGACATTTAGAAATAATATATTATGTATAATGTAGATTAAACATATAACAGATTAATATAGACATGCACCAAACACAATAATATTTTAAAATTGTGTTGCGATCATGAAACTATTATTATATTTACAAGATAACTTTCAAATAGCCTCAACTGAACTACAATTTTCAAGTGCGCAAAACTGTTTGGTCCAAATTATAAACAAAGACATAACATTTCACACTGGATACAACTAACTTTCAAAATTAAATCCGTAAAGCTGTTAATTGGAGTTAAAACAAATCCATAAAATTTTACTTCTTTATACTTAAATGAATTTTATATGAAAAAATTTAAAACGGTTTAAAATTAAAATTTTCATTCAACCGGTTTTACGGTTTCAATAGATTGAATCAATTTGAGTAAATTGTTTCGGTTTTCACCGGTTTACAAGTGACATATGGTATATAATGAGACAATTTGCAAAAACATATTTCACTAACATTTACTTTGTAAATTTTATATCATGTATGTATGTGTCACTAATTATTTTTACATATACAATTATATTTCAATCAACAATAGATCATTGTTTTGTTTTTTTTTTTTAAATTGGTACTATTTTGGTACTATTTTACTATCAGTTTTTTTTTGTCAAATAGCATTAGGCGAATAGTCCTTTTGAGAAATTAATTTAGGCAAACTGTCATATTCCCGCGGAAAAACTATTTCTCAAAGAATTTTTTATGCAAATAATTTTAGCTGATTGGCACAACTAAGTGAAATTAATTACTGTATGACCATTTTATTACATTCTCAGGATTAAATGGTCTCTTCAGACAAACAATATGGTATAAGTAAGCCAGACAAACAATATGGTATAAGTAAGACAATAAAGTCAAAAAAAAAAACCAGAAAAATAATATTAATTTAACTAAAACTACCTATCATTATTAATTTACAGCATTAAAGTTTCCATATTTCAAAAGTTTCAAAAAAAATTTTTTTTTTTAATTAACAAAAACATATTTGAACAAATATTGTTATATAGCTCCAAAAACAAAAGAAATTGAACTCATTATGCCAATATAATTTAATACATTATATTATTCTTTAAAAGAAAATTTTTTATATAAAAATATATACTTATACGCATTAATTTTGAAATTTCATTTTATTTTTTATCCTATCTAATTGATATCAATAAATTTTAATAGCACAATTTTCAAAAATTCAGACATATTTAAATATCTATACATTATTTATATTTTAATTTACATTATAGTTCATTTTTCGTAGACATCATTAAATCTAATGAATTTACATCTTACACGCAAATCTATTTAAATATAATTAGGAAATTTTTTTTTGATTTTTTGTTTTTTTTTTTTTTTTCAATACTGTTTTCCCCACAATACTTTTCACAACAAACTGAAGATAAATTTAAACGAAAATTTATTTTTTTTAGTAAAATCCTAACAACCCATTTTCACCACTCAAATACATACCATTTATAATTAATATATTATTTTGTAATAAAGGTAAAGTATATTCCTCTGGGCATAGCAACCATAGCAATTGCCAATTAAATACCAAAAAAAAAATAAAAAAAATATAAAAAGAATTTAATTTAATGTTCAAAAAAAAAATTTAAAATCAAATCAACTTTAAAGAAATTCTTTCTAATTTATAAGTACGTATAAGAATTGGTTTTTTTTTTTGTCTCTTTTCGATTTGTAACTTTTAGCAAAATAAAAAAAGCATTCTTTAGATACATAATTATTATAGATAACAAAAAAAAAAGAAAAAAACAAAAAAAATTTTTAAGTTTAAAATAAAAATTGAAGAAGAGAATAAAATTCTTTAAAAACCAAAAAAAAAAAAAAAAACAGATCAAAAAGTTAAAAAATGAAAAATAAAAACAAAGTCAAAAGTTGAAAATTAATTATTTTGTCTCGACAGAAGGTAAATATTTTATGTAAACTTTAATTAAACCTCTCCCATTCTATAAAATGCTATTTCTTTTTCTATTTTTTTTTTTTTTTTGGACTTTTCTATAAGTAATAATAATTTTTAAAATATTTTTTTTAAAAAAATTTGTTCTATTTTCTTTTTTATTCGTTTTTTAAGGGTTATTATGGTTTTTTTTTTATTAATATTGACACTAAAATAAACTTCAAAAAAACAAAAAAAAAAAATTAATTTCAGTTTTTGTGGGCATTTTTGTTTTTTCTTCTTTTAAAGTACAAAAAAAAAAAGAAAAAGTAAAAAATTTTCGAAGAAAAAACACAAAACAAAGATACATTTCATATTTATTATGATTTTGGTTTGTAAAAAAAAAAAAAAAACCCAAAACAAAAAAATTAATGTTAAATTATTATTTGATTAGACATTTCCATCTGTCTGTTGTCCATAATTACTCGAAATATTGGGTGTCTAGAATTTACCATAGACAAAGAACAGATATATCTATGTTTTTTTATTATTTTATTTATTTATTTATTTTTTTTTTATATTTTCATTAGAAACAAAATATCAAAATTTGTTTTCATCAGATATCCATTGAATCGTAAAAACCTACGCATCTATGAGATACTTTTTTTTTTTGCTTTTTTTTTTTTTACAAACAAATTAACAAACAAAATATAAGTGTATATTGTATTTTAAATAAATACTTTAATAGTCATGAAATAGACAAGTTCCTAATCAATATGTAATTTTTTAGTTCTTTGTTTTTTTTTTTTTTTTCGCCACAAACCTGAAAATCATGATGGTTTTGTTTTTTTTGTCAATAACGCATTCTAATGAATTCGGAATGGTGTATAGGTATAACAAGAAAAAAAAAAAAAAACTCTAAACCACCACCAATCTGGTAACATACTACAAATATAGATTGAAAAAAATTGTAAATTAAGCAACTAAACGTTATATTGTTCATAGAAATAAATCGCTTTATAATAAAAAAAAATTATTTTAAACTTTAAGAAATAATACAAATATTAATTTGGCTGATTTTGGTTTATTTTTTTTTTTTGTTTTAAGTGATATTTTTAATGATTTTTTAAATACAAAGGTTAGAATATCATAATTGACGCATTTTATTTTGTTTTGTAATTTTTTAAATCATTAATTAATCGCGTTTTGTTCAGTTTATTGTTCAAAGTATTTTCGTTTTTTTCCTTTTCACTCCTAGAAATACCATAGAGGTTCCACTAAACCTTTTATTATTCTTATTTGACTAAGCTTCAGTATTGAATCATTAGTTTCAGTAAGCCGTTGATTACTATAGACTGTAGCTATATTGTATAAGACTATTGAAACACAAAAAATATATTTATTTTTATACCATATCTATTCTCTGTTCATTAGGGCCACTCTTCAAATTTATTTTATTTATATTCATTTTAAGATTATGTTGAATTTTGAAGCTTTTCGTTATTGAAAATTAATCTAAACTATTCCGATAATTTGTTTATGTAGAACAAAAATGACAAGGACTATAAAAAATAATATTATTGAAATAAGAAAATTATATAATTTAAAATAAATATCAAAAATATTGTAGAAATTGATGAAAATTTATTAGTTTGCCATATCTAGCAACAAAAAAAAGGAAATATTTCAATATTAATTCATCATTATTAGCTAATTACTAAAGAGTTTTATAAAAAAAATTATAATTTTCAAATTTTACATATTCACATATAGAAAATTTCTTCAAATTTTATATACAAAAAAAAAAAAAATTCATAGAAAATAACGAAAGATTTATCAACCTTTTTTTTTAAAAATGAAAAAATTCTTTTTAAATATCATAAAATAATTCAATTTTACTTGCAAAAAAAAAAAATGTATATAAAAACTATACAAAACCATAAATAACTTTCTAGAGCTTTTCGCATATTCTCTCTATATAAAATTTAATTACTTGTCTGCGACATTAGCTACAAAACTTTTGCTTTATTCCACTAAAGTGTCATGAAATAAAATTTAAAAATAAAAAAAATAATAATTTTAGTATAGAAAACTTCACCTATAAGTAAGCTAATTTCAATCACTCGTTTGTTCATTCTTTAACCTAGACATTTTTTTTTTTTTTTTTCCTACAAACTATTATTTTATTATAAATTTTTTTTTTTTTTGTATTTTTTATTTTTTAATTTAAGTCTTTAAAACTTTACACAAATTATTTTATCTTGAATTATTTTATAATAGTCCACAAAACTCCCGCTTTTTTATGTTCTATATATATAGGAAATTTTTTATTGCTCATAAAAAAGTTAGTTAAGTTAAAAACTAAAAATAAAAATAAAAAATTTTTTTTTTTTTTGTTTTTGTGATAATATTTCTTAAACTTTTTACACACCCTCATCTTAAAAAAGAACAAAATAAAAAATTAAAGCAATTCATTAAAAGATAGAAAGAAAACTTTTTACTCTTACTTCGTATTTCCTAATTATTTACAGTATACATTATGTTCTTTTCTTTTTTTGTTTTTGTAAACTATAAAAGTCACCAAACAGCTTAATTGTCAAAAAAAAAAACAAAAAAAAAAAAACAGAAAGAAAAAGAAAAGCAATGAAAAGCCGCTCAGGAGAAATTAATTTGAAAGTTTAATGATACAACAGCATCAAAAAAAAAAAACAAAAATAACAAACTAAATTTTAAAGAGCATCATGCCATCATCATCCCATCCAGCACTTCAAATATTCTTCTTTTTTTTTCTTTTTTTTGTTTAATTTTTTTTATTGTTGTTTTATGTTTTCTTTTTTTTTTTTTGTTAAGACCACCACTACCCACCTTTCTAAGCTCTGAACATCAAAGAAAAATAAAGAAAACCAAAAAAAGAAAAATGATTTTTTGATGAAGAAAAACTTTTAAAATAACGACGAACACACTTTTAACATTTTTGCTGCTATATAATATTCTCGGACATAAAACCAGAACATAGATGAAATGAAGTGAAACAAAGTGGAGATGAAGAATAATATGAAAATAGAAATATATAGGAGTATAAAAGAACAAAACTGTTAAATTTTATATAGATAATATAAATTAGGTGGTGGTATTAGGTAGTAGGTAGGATGATACCGATATTTAAGTTTGAATATACAATGATTGTTTTTTTTTTTTTTTTTTTTTGGTTTTTTTTAACCAAACATTAAAAATTCATTGGTAAGTCAAGTCATCAATTGTGCTATTTGGGTAACAATAATAACAAATTCATACATATGCTATAATAACAATAGTTAAAATATTAGTTTATGTGAATGTTCACAGTAGTTTAATGTGCTCTTATTCATCTTCCAATTTTTAAAGTGTATAATTTTCAATTTTTTTTTGTTTTTATTTTTGTTTTGTTGTTTTTGTTGTTGTTGTTGTTGTTATTGTTGATGGTTACATTTTAACAGTGAGATTCTGTGGACAGTGGACATAGTAATGTTTTTGATGATGATGATGATGATGTTGATGATGATGACGGTGAAAGAAAAGTTATGATTTAAAATTCATGACACGTGGTTAAGCAACTTTGATTTTATATTTTTTTCTTCTTTTTATTCTGGTTTTTTTTTTTTTTTTTTAATTTTGTTTTAATTTCTCTTTCTTCAGTTTTTTCATTTATTCTTCTAGTATTTGAAGTTCTGATTTTTCATATGAAGAACATTATAAAAAAAAAAAAAAGAAAATTATAACAAAAAAATGAAGACAGATACGATTTGATTAATGCTTCTTTATAATTAAATCTCAATCTTATCTAATAGATATGTATAGCATATTATTTAAGAAAACCAAAAAATTATAAATAGTTTGGGCGTTCTTAACAGGGAACCAATATTTAAAAAAAAAAAAACAAGAAGAAAAAAAAGTAATAAAAGTAAAATGAAAAGGTGACACTATACAATTTTAAAAAGTTTAATTTTGCAGCTATAACCATTAGAATGATACAACAGATTTTTATCTATAGATACTTTGATAACTATAATGCTTCTAGGATGAAGAGTGAAACAATAAAAAATGAGAAAGAGATGGATAAAGACATGTGTATAATGAAGGTATAGAAATATCTTAAAAAAGGGGAACAAAAAATTGTCAAATCAAGTTTTAAAATAAAACAGAAAAAAAAAATTCTCTATCAAGTGTTTAAAGTAACCATGGAGCCTAAATACTTGGAATATTGTCTCTTGTTATGTATTTTATATTTTTATTTTTTTTTTTTTTGTTTTGGTAAATACAATTTTTAAAATAATTTTATTTATTTATGATCATTTTTAATTTTGTTATTTCATTATTTTTTATATTTTTTATTTTACTTATAGATTTCAAAAGAATAAATGAATTTTCTTTAAAAAAATAATATTGTATAATAATTATAAAATATTTTTCTTATATTATCACATATTTTTTTTGAAATATTTACTTTAATTAATTATTTGCATTTTTAATACTTCTATTATTATGTTAGTTAAAGAAGACTACGGAGTTAATCAGTTAGATAAAACTGCGGAACAATTATATGGCAATCACTTTAATTACTATTGGAAAAAAATTTGCCTTCTAGATTTTAATCGATGTCTGGAAGTTTTGAATCCTTCTTAGATGAAAAAAAAATTTTCTTTTCGAGAACCCAGTCATAAATCCTTTAACACAAAAAAATAAAATTCTAGGTAAATGAAATTTAGTATATAATTCAAAAGTCGCACCTTTAATGAACAGAAATTACGGTATTAAACACCAGATTTAGTTGCAGATTCAATTACAATCAGTTTCCTGTGTTGTTTTTTTAAATTTAATCATATAGTTGATTAAATCATAAGTTTTATTTTTGACCAATACATAGAAAGAAAATTATCTTTTTTTGAATAGAAAATTTAATATTGTTTTTGATAAAGTATCGAATATAAGAAAATAATATTGTTTACTATAGATAGTAATACCTTTATAAAATTTACATAAAATTTTCATAAGTTCATCTTTTTCAGTACATATACGTTAAGTTCATCTTGACAAAATGCATATATTCGTATTAAAAATTCATATATTCGTACATTATTTAAAAATTATAAAATCTAACATACATATATAAGAATTTCTTTCATTTCATTAACTTAGGTTCAAATCATGTATAGTTAAAAAAAAAAAAATATTTCCAAGATAAATTAAGACATCACTTAAAAGATCGAATATCTATATACAATCAACTTCTGTTGATTGTAAATTTTTCGTGTGTTTTCCTTTTAATTAATCAAATTAAACAAAATGAAAAGAATATCTACCTACAAAAAAACAGGTAAAACATTTTTAACATTTTTTAACTTTACTAAATTCTACTCTTTTAAACTTTCTTTATGCATTTCCTTTTTATATACTCGATAGATTTTATATATACTAGAACAGGACAAAATATAATAAGAATTTAAAGTTAAAATAAGAAAACAAAAAAAAAAAAACAAATAAATCAATACAATAATATAGTTGAATACTTAATTTTGAATGAACAACACAATGGTGTTAAAATCACGCCTGTAAAATTTTCTTCATTTGTTCTCTATATAGTACATATTATTTGTTTTATTTCTATTGTTTTCATTTTATAAAACGTCATTACTTTACTGTGTTGTACAAATAATTTGTCTCCAAGTTAGTATCTATATATATATAAAAACAAAATATTCACGTGAAGATAACATTATATACTAATAAATTATATTGTCTTAAGGATAACAAACAAAAGATGCCTAATTAGTTGTGAAGAGATGAATAAAAGTATAAATATATATATATATATATATATAGATGAATCTAACTAAAGAATAACAGTAAAAAAAAAATAACAGTAACAGTAATATTATCATCGACAACAATATTATGAAATTCCTTTATGAATAAGGACTTTTTTACTTTTGTCTTTTTAATTTTTCCTATCTATTGTTTTGTTTATTAGGTTGGATATTTTTTATATATTTTTGTCTTTTTATATATATGTATATATATATATTTTTTTTTTTTTGGCATATTACCAGACAGACACATTTTCTTAATTGCATTTAATTGTTTGGTTTTTGAAAGATATTTACATTACAAACAAACAAAGAGTAAAAAAAAAAACAAAAAAAATCCATCAATAAAAAATACAATGAAAAGGTATTTTGGCACTTTTTAAAAAAAAATTTAATTGCGTCTTATGTCTTTAGATTATCTTTTGAAAATTTTTTTAATAACTTTTTCCAAATGTAGAAAAAAAAAAACAAATATAATTATAATTAGAGAGTTTTTATGTCATTATAATTGCAATTTTCCGCCTTTTATTCTATTCTCTATGGAAACTTAAGCATTTGAAAAAAAAACAAAAAAAAACAAAATGGTATAATATTTAAATTAATAAGACAATTAATTTTATAATTTTATTTATAGAATATTCAGTACAATAATTAGAATTTAAAAAATATTATAATTGTATATATATGTATATAAATACTTAATAAATACCGTTAGTGTTTTTAATAAGTTTAAAAACTGATGTGAAATTTACTCAACCCAACTTCCCACCCAATCCAATAATGGCTTTTTTTAAACGTTGTATATATACATATATATGATTAATTTATAAGACCAAAAGGGCGTTAAAATTAGAAATTAAGAAGAACATCAGCCTTGGGACAAAATATTGTTAACATATAAAATACATTGTAATGAATATAAATTGCTTCTTTGATTGAAATAAAACCTTGTAATTAAATTGATAATACGATGCACTAGCATTAATTATATTTCAATTATTATTTTCTTTTTTTTCTAATTTTTAATAAATTATGACACTATACACTAGATACTTATCATTCCTTCTACTTTTTATAAGTTTTTTTTTTTTTTTTTTTGTTTTTCAATTTCACATTAACAAACTTAATTTATTTGACACAAAAACCAACAAATGACACATTATATGACTCATTTAGTTTTTATATTCAAGTTCCCCCTGTCTATTTTATCTCTCTGGCACTGGCACCTTAATAGATTAAAAAAAAAAAACAATGCAATTATTAATATGAACAAAAAAAAAAAGAAAAAATTTACCATGACCTGCATATTAAATTTAAAATTAAAAAAAAAAAAAGAATTAAAAAACTTAAAAAAAAAAAAAAAAAATTTTACACAGGAAATGAAATGATTTCAAGAAATTAATTTAAATTAAAGAAAATATATTTAAAAAAAAAAAAAATATAGTTTTAACATTTCCATATAAATGAATTTGAAATAAAACTTTAGCCTGTGCGAAAAATCTATTTGTGGGTTCTTTTGGTTTTTTTTTTTTTTTTTTAAACTGATTTACTATTATATTTCTCAAATCAACGTTAATATAAAAAATAAGACGACTATAGAATGAACTTTTATTAAAAAAAAAAGTCTTCTTTTACACTTCAATCAACATGGCAGTTCCCACGGCTCAAATTAATTTTATTCATTATTGTTTTTTATTTTTTTTTATTTTATTTATAACATATATATACTTATATATATACACACACATATGTTTATGCATATTCAGGATAACTTGATCGGGAGGTGGTAGGTATTTTTTTTTATTGCTGAAAATTCATCAAGAAAAACAAAAAAAAAAAAAACCAAAGACACCATCATTAAATACATTAAAATAAACAGTAGAACTTGTCTTTTCCCAAAATGCACATAGGTACAGCAATTTAATTAAAAAACACTTTTTATTAAAATAAAAAAATAGTAAATGGAAAAATAATGCTTTTTCACTCTATCCTACCAACTGTAACCTACCAACCACACCACTATTACTCTAACTCGTACAGATAGATTCATAAATAAATCAACTTGCATCTACATTCTCAGTGTATCTTTGACAAAAAAAAAACAAAAAAAAAAAATCTTAAGTTTGTAACAGGTGTAACTGGTACAAGAAAGCTATTAACACTATAAAAAATATATATATATATAGTTTTTGTTTTTTCTTTTTTTTTTCTTTTTTACTTTAATTTAAATTTCGTTCGTTGTCGCTTGTTTTCATTGGAAAAATTAGTTAAGACGCGCTGTTACGCTTTAAATAATAGAACTTGTAAAACAAAAAAAAAAAAATCGTTTTTAGAAAACGTTTAAATCGATCCAACAAGAAATTATATTTTTTGTTTTTTTTTTTCAACATATTTTTTGTTTTTTAATTCTGCCCCCATTGTTTTACATATTTATTTAAGCACTTTTATTCTCATCGAATTTATATAAAGTAACCATATTCTTTTAGTGTTGTATATATTGAGTCCCTTTACGTTTATTTAGAAAATAAATGTACTAAACACTTTATAACACAACTTTAAAATTACTAAATTCGATTGCAAGTGAATTCTATATAACAAAGTATCAATAACGGTTCAGTGACAGAACGCTCGAGGAAATAAAATTTGAATTGTTACGGCACGCCGGCAAATTTGAATTGAAATGAAAGCCGATAATTAAAAGGATTTAAAACCAGCGGGCTTTGAATTCCTTTTGAATTGGAATTAACACCCACACTATTTTTTTTTATTAAAAGAAGAGAATAATAGAATATATAAAGCAAACGCATTTAGAGGGATTTTAGAGTTTTGGATAAAAATTGGAATATCTTCTTTTTCCAGAATAATTACTAATATACATATGTGCGAGGTTCTGACTTGGGAAGGATTTTAGAGTTGGTTACAAAATCAGGGTTATATGCATTTTACTTAACTTTCCTTTTATACATTTAATTCTTTTTCGTAATGGACTTAAAGCCCACGATCTAGTGGAATTAAGACCCGTGGATATTAATTCTTTTTTGAAAAGGACCTACGGATGTTAGTTCTAAAAGTTTTGGAATTAAAGAATGCGAACTTTATATTTCCTCGGGCGTTCTGTCACTGACCGTCAATAACATTTGTGAAAAGAAGGAAGAAATGAAATTAACATATTATATTCGAAGCAATTTTCAAAAATTAAGAAATAGAGTTAAAAAGTTATCAAAAATTTAACAACGATCAATATTAATAGTTTTACCAAAAATGTCATGTTAATAGATTAAAAAAAAAAAACTGAAAAATTAAAAGCGCCATGCTTTAAATTTTGTTAAAACTACGTAGTCGTCCTTTTTTCAGATTTCCCTTAAAGACATAATCCACATAAAAATGATATATATTAAACAAAATGTCATCCTGTCAGTCCCATTAATTCTAAAGCAAACAGAAAATTGATAATTATACAAAATACAAATACCTATAAAATAGAGATATAATAAAATAATTGATAAAATAAGTCCTAATAATGAAAGATCTTGCAATATTCTAAGGTTCTAAAGTTTCTAAAATAAAATTAAATTAATTTTAATTTTTCGCCAGGGTACAAATAAAAAAAATTATCTTTTAAACTGAACCATTATGGTCACTCTTAGTTTAATAAAATTTAAAATTATATTTATGTACAAAAAAAAAAAAAAATTTTGAAAGGGACAAAAGACAGGTCTGTTATTTTGTTTCTTTTTTTTTTTTTTATGAATAAAATAATTACTCCATCATCAGCGACAATGATGACTCTGAATATTACACCCTTTTTGTTTTGTTTACGACGACGACAAGTTGATTTTTTTTGTTTTCGTTTTTTTTTTTTAATTTTACAAGTTATATTTTTTCCGCATTAATATTGAACTCCACAGCTGGTGCTAGTTGAATATTTGAAGATATTCATTGTTTTTTTTTTTTTTTTTTATTTTGGTTTTCTGGAAATTTCCTTTCAATTCACGGATTTCAAATAGTCCAAATCAAAATCAGAAATAATACAAAGAAAAAAAAAACTATTTACACGTCAAGTTAAAATTTACAATTTACAAAAGTTCTACAATAATTTGATGACTATTTTTTTTGTTTTTTCTCTTTTTTCTTTTTCTTTTTTGCTGTACAGTAAATTTTAGCTATACTAGACAAACTATTTTTAAGAGATTTTTTTTTTTTACACCACCAAAAACACATAGATTGTAAATTTAAATAAAACAAGAATAACAATAAAATTTTATAAAAGAAAAACCGCAAATGAAAATATTAAACGTCACGTACGACCTCTATACCACATTCGCGAGCCATTTTCAATTCATTTATTTATTTTTTTTTTGTCTTTCACAATCAAAATATAAAAATTGGGTTGGATGAAACAAATAATTATGTAAATAACAATAAAAAATGAGTCACACAAGAAAATAATTATTAAATATAGATCAAAACATTAGTAAAAGATAGTTGATGATGGTGATGATGGTTTTAATAGTTTTGGTGTTAAGATCGGTAGTTTCACAAATCAAAATACGAATTATTAGTGTAATAGTAAGTCCAGTGTTGCTCTTTTGATCTTTCTTTTAAGACTTGCCAAAAGTCGAAAAAAAAAAAAATTTATTTGGCCTGCCACTTATATTGTCGTCACTATCTGTTTTTGTTTTACAATCATTTCTGATGTAATTTGTTGTATTGTTGAGAAGAAAAGTTATTATAAATATTGGGAAAGAGAAAAGGAGAAAGGAAGAAATCATAAAAGAGATTTTCATTCATTTTATTATTTTTATTATATGAATTTATATTTTTTTTTTTTTTAATCGAAAAAACCAAAAAAAATTAAAATCCAAGAACAATTGTGTGAACTTGTTAGTGGGACCCATTGTTCTAAAAGTCGTTTTTTTTTTTTTTTGTTAATTTTCAATTTTTAATCTTCCTGTTTTTTTTTTGTCGTCATTTAGTTAGTTAGTCATTCTTTTTCGTTGTAGTTTTCTATGCATATTCAAAGTTACAAGTTACGATTTAAACCATTCATTGCCCCTTTCTATCTTTTTTTTTTCTTCGTTATTCATATTTTGCTCCTCCTACACATATCTATATAGATACTTAATATGATTGTGTAGTATATGTATGAGAATTTTCCATGTTTTTCCTTTCATGTTTTTCCATGAATATATTTGAATTTTTTTTTTTTTACTTTTATTATTGTTGTTTTAGTTTTTTTTTTTTTTTGTTTTTTTGGATTTAGTTGATATCAGTGCCATCTATCAATTTGGTAATCAGTCTTATATAGTGTATATATGCTAAATTGCTAACAATAATAATATTAAAGTAGTAATAAAGATGATAATCATCATCATTGAGATTGATGACAATGATGACAATTCGACCGATGATTATATAAGTTTTTCCCCCTTTAATTTAGACTAAGATCTAGATGAGATTTTTTTATATTTGATAAAAAAAAAAAACAAAAGGGAAGTTTTTCACTACATAAGTGTAAAGATATATATAGATATTATATAATATGTAAATATGTATATATTATATTAAGTAGTATATAAAATACAATAATAATAGAAGAGATACTTTAAATCTATTTGAAAATTTGTATCTATTAAAATAAAAAAATCTTTTAGATACAATTTTTATTCATTATTATTTTTTATATACTCTGGGAAAATTTAAATTGCTTTTCTTTTGTACTTTTTTATTTTTCTGTTTTTATTCATTTTTTTTTTTTTTTTTTATTGAGCTCTTGTAAGGCTGAAACTGAACAAAATTTTTTTTTGGTTTTACTATAATTTTCATTTTTCATTTTATTTTTGTTTTTTATTTTTCCGTATATTTGAGAACAATTGATATATAAGTTTAATACAAAATCCAGAAGTGTACAACTATTGAAGAAAACAAAAAATGGGGCCAAAGAAGAGTTGTGGAATAGTTTAGTATATTAAATTTTTATTATTTAGAAGTACTGAAAGGGAGAAGATACAGTATATAATATTGTATAGATTGTTATTTTTTTTTCAAAAAAAAAAATAAAAAAATAAAAATTAAGGAAACTTAATACAAATCCTATACGGAACAAAATGATTTTTTTGTTTTTGTATTTTTCAGGAACATCATTTGAATTAAAAGGAAATATAGTCATAAAAAAATACGAAAAAAAAAACTTAAAAAAAATTTAAAATTAGTTTTGAAAATTTTTTTTTCTTTACAATTGACAAAATAAAAAATATAAAAATTTATTTTTTTTTTTTTTTGCTTATTTTAATCGAATGGAAAATTGAGAGCTTCTCTCAATTAAATCCCATTGAAAAAATTTTCATTGGTTTTTCATTTTTATTTTTTGTTGTTAGGATGTTAAATGGGTAGTCAAAAAATATTTGAAAACAATTATTTAAAAAAAAAAAAAAAAAATTAAGTTAGATCGAGACAATATGAATAAAATTGAAAATGTATAGAAATTATAAGTATAGAAAATTAATATTGTCAATATTGAGGTCAGTCAAATTAAATCGATAAGTAAAAAACAAAAATTGAATTATTTTTAAATAAGGACAATTCTATATAATACATATAGTTGTATATATTATATATTGTTTCAAAATTAAAAATTATAATAGAAGTTTAATAAGATTTTTTTGTTTTTGAAGTTTTTAATAAATTTTTCTGTACAAATAAATATTTTCTTTTATGTTTTCTAATTACAAAAGAATTCGTATTATTTATTTTTGATTATTGATTTACAAGTAGAGTAAGTTTTAATTTTTACAAATTAGTATAAAAACAAAATTCATTTTGAATAATATTAAAATTTTTTTTTTTTTTTGTAATTTCCTAATATTTAAGGGGAAGGACATCATACATGATTGGTTTAATGTTGTGGAAAACTTAGTGTACTTGTAAAAATATATTTTTATATAGAATATATTCTATATTTATTTTGATTTATAAAGAGATTAACTAATTCGTCTAGAAGCAACGCTAAACACCAGCGTACACTTTTTTACACATAAACAACTGGTTCAATCAACTCACAATAAAACACATGAATGCTCAAAATACTACAACAAAATATCCCTTTGAAACTTTAAAATGTTTGAAAAATGAAAATATCAAAAAAATCAAAAAGCAATGTCAAGAATTTAGAATATGGGAGAACACATAACGTTCACCAAACCTAAAAAGCTTAGAAAAGGAAAATACAGCCATCATTTTCCTGTAACATTGCATGTGGCAGGGAAATTTTTTTTTAATAAATAAAGAAATTAATTAATTCAATTTGTTTAAAATTAAAAAAAGTTTTGTAATATTTGCCTTATAGGCTATAGCGTTTATTGGATAGGTGTTTTCAATTTTGAATGTCAATATTAGTACAATCCAGTTAAGACACCGGCCTTTCATACGAAATGTCTCGGATTCAAATCCCGACTTGGTCATATAGATTAATAAAAAATAATATAGATTTTTCTTATAATATATAATTAAATTAAAAATAAGTATATATGTCTATCGTAGAACTAAAGAAACGCCTAATCTTGTACAATAGCTACAGCCCATTAATCAACAGCTTAGTGAAATAATGATTCAAGAAAATGAAGCTTAGTCAAATATGAATAAATGATTTAGTCGATGTCCTATGCTTCTTATAGGAGTGGGAAGGAAAAAAACAAAGAAAAAAAAAATATTAGTACTATACAAAATATTTTGATATAATCCTAATCGATTAAACCCACGAATCGATTAAAACTTTATTTGTTTTATCTGAACCAATTTAAAAAATAGATATCTATTATATGTAATATTTTTATTTTTTTATTTTTCATTTTACCTGCCACCATTTCTATTTTTATTTCAGTTTTTTAATTTAATTCTATAATTATTTTTTCAATTTAATTTCTATAATTTAGGTTAATTTAATTTTTTTCTGAGGCTTTTCATTTAAATTTATTCCTTTTTTTTTTTTAAAGATTCCCATTTTATGAGAGTTCACATTCATATGAAATTAATTATACTAAAAATATAATTTATTTTTTATTTTTTAGCTGTTAAATATTAATTATAAAAAAAAAAAAAACCATTTTCACTAAAAACAAACATAAATTTTCTTTTTATTTTCGCGTCCTTTATTGAATATGCCAATGCATATTATTATCCTAATTCATAAATATTAATAGGATTCATAAATTCTTCAATTTAAATTTATTATATCTTTTTATGTTAGAATTAATAATTTGAAAATACTGAGAAAAGTTCTACACAACACAATGTTATAGAATACTACTAAGTATATATAGAAAATTCTAAGTGAATCGACAAGGGTATATTAAATTTTTCTTATTGGTCATTGCAACGAAAAAATTATTTCAACCATTAATTGAAAAACTAGTTAAAAACAACCATAATAATAATATAGTGTACAATAATAAAGAATCAGTCTTTCATCAACTATTGAAGTGTAAAGAAGTGCATTGAAAAAAATTATTGTTAAAAAAAAAAAAATTTATATAAAATAAATCAATTTGATAATAAATTAATATAATACAGTTAGGTCAAAAAAAAAAACAATATAGAAAAAAAAAAAAAGCACCTGTTGTTAAGACCAAATGGTCAATAATAAAAATTAAAAGAACTATAAATTAAAAACAAAAATATAAAAAAAAAAAAAAAAAAACAAAAGAACAAAATTTCCCGTACAACAATTTGGATCAAAATTTCCAGGCAACAATTTTGAGCAAAATTTTTTTTGCTATTTTTGCATTTTTGTGCAATTATATTAGAATTAAAAGTAATTAAGTCTTCTTATTTTTTATTAGTAAAAAATAATCAAGACAACAACAAATAAATAACTTTTACTGTACTCTAACGACTTCTTAGCACGAACTTACTACTATTTTCAGGGAAAATAGTAAATAAGTCCGGTAGGAGAGAAGTCTCTCCAAAATTATGGGGGCTCCACCAAGGAGTCATAACCCCTATGGTAGCCTGAAGAATGATTGCGATGGAAACTTCGCAATGGTTCACACCGGCAAACGGAAAAAAGATGATAATGTATTTGATTTATTTAATCAGCAATTTAAATTCCCGGATCTGCCACAAACTAAAAACTATATCAAAAAAAATGAACCAAAATTTATCACCATAAAAGCCTCAGACCCTAACAAGGTTATGAGAAATTATAACATAATAATTGTTGAGAAATTACTCGAACAAATAAGTAAGCAATACAAGGCTCAATACAACAGAGAAGGAAACCTGGTGTTAGAAGTTCCAAGTAAACAAATAGCGGAAAAATATACTAAAATATGCAAACTTGGAGATATAAACGTGAAAATAGATTACGTAAACCATTTAAACCAGAGTCAAGGTACAATATATTCAAGAGACCTTATTGATCTTACCGACAATGAAATTCTGACTGCTCTAAAGGCAAAAAATTCGAATATAGTAAGCATATATCGCTTCAAAAACAGAAAGACAGATGAAAACCCAAGTGAACAATACAACGGGAGGATAAACATCACCTTCGATACGACTGATCCACCAAAGGAGGTCAAGATCTGCTTTCTGCTTTTAAAAGTAAGAAGATACTATTCGGCGCCCATGCGCTGTGCAAATTGCCAACGTCTAAATCATAGAGCAAAGCACTGTAGAGCTACCATGCCTAAATGCGTAAACTGCGCAGAAGATACAAACAAAAACGAAGTCGAAAATCATGTAAGTAGTTGCAAAACATATAAATGCATAAACTGTGATCAAGCAGGATTAACAAACACAGACCACGCAGCAAACAATAGAAACTGTCCCACGTACGAACGTGAAAAGCAAATTATTAAAATTAAGACAGACCGCAAAATCACACGCAAAGAGGCAGTCAAAATCATCAATGAAACACCGATAATCCAAACAACTACATACAATAAAATAACACAAAACCACAAAAAACAAGACACAGAACCCATAACAATTCAAAAATTCAACGAAAGTAAAGTACAAATAAACGAAAAACAACAAAACTTAAATAAAAGAAACAAAAACGAAACTGATAATAAACAAGAAAATAAAGAAACAAATACAAAAGAAACCGAATCAATAAACACAATAGAAGACATAGACATGGAAACAGAGGAATTGAAAAAAACAAATACAATAGAAACAAATATAAAACTTAAGAAGAAGAAAAAAACAGGAAAAAAAATAAAACAGAGCATGCCTCATCGGACATATCGGATATGTCCGATATATAAAGCAATGGGTACAAAGAACATAATTTTGCAGTGGAACATTCAAGGATTCAGAAGCAATAATGAATTCTTGGACATATTAATCCACCAATATAAACCAGCCATAATCGCTCTGCAAGAAACTACACTCAAAGCAAACGAATTAAATCAAATGAGCAGAATAATGAAGTTAAGAATGGCGAGTTTGGCAAGAAAAGACTTACCAACAGATGAGAGCATTTCAGACGATGAGGACGTCTTGACGGAAGAAGAAATTAAATAATAATCTTAGCCAAATATCTCATTAACCTTAACAAAGAATTAATCAATGACAAGTTCAACAAACAATAAAGCAACACAAAAGTTCCTAAATAATACCGTCAATAATAGTGAACCAACTACATCACAACTGCACACAAACATTAGAAACACCAAACGAAATACACAACAAAATAGTACACAAAAGCAAACCAGCCACACAATAATTCAATGGAACGTGCAGGGATATTGGAGTAACAAACCATATCTAGAACTCCTTATAGACCAATACAACCCATTGATCATTGCAATACAAGAAACAAACAACAGGTTCGAAAATCCCCCAGATTATTTTAAAAGTTACAATTGCCTGCTGCCGCGTACATCGAACAGAATTGGAGGTGTGGGCTTTCTAATAAAGGCCGGAATTAACTATAGGATTCAAAATATTAACTCAAACTACCAACTAATGGCGGTCCAAGTAGATTTACCAGGATTACCGATGAACATCACAATAGTCAACATCTACTTAGAAAATGCCCTGCAGATCAACAGAATAGACATGGAGAACATAACTAATCAGATAACAGATCCGTACATTATACTAGGAGATCTAAACGCCAGAAGCACTACATGGGGTGACTCTCTGATCAACCAGAAGGGTAGAATAATTGATGAATGGATAGAAAATAGTCCGGATCTTTGTATCATGAACGATGGTTCCCCCACCTTCATAAGCCCCAGAGGGTCACACACATGCCCCGACCTGACAATAATACACGCTAACATAGCAAATTATTTTACCTGGTTTGTAGGGCACAACCCAAAAGGGTATGACCACAACCCAATAATAATCAATGCAATCAGTGAGTTGAACTACTGGACAAAAACAAAGAGGCGCTTCAAAGAAGAGAAGGCAAATTGGGAAAAATTTACCTTGAAGATCAACCAACTACTGGAAAGCAGACCAAGAACGGAAAACATTAACAAAGAAGCAGCCACGCTGACAAAAATTATACGAGAAGCGGCTACATGGGCGATTCCACTCACGTGTCCCACTAAGAAACACAACAAACCTGCATGGCTTAACCGCGAAATAAAGGACCTAACAAAAGAACGGGATAGAATTTGGCGCGCTTACAAAATCAACCCAAATCCGACCACACTATCACACCTGAAAACGTTGAACACCTTAGTAAGAAGGGAGATAAGAAGGTCAAAAAGAACATGCTGGGAAGAATACGCAAATAGCATAGACGGACATAACCAAAAAGACACGTGGCTAAAAGCAAGGCGTATTCTTAACAAGAAGACACCGAGAGGGATCACAACGCTGGAAATAAACAATCAGATAACAGAAGATCCAGAAGTCATTGCCAACTATCTGGCAAACAAGTGCGCGAGTTACAGCAATGAAGTGGAAGTAGACTATTTTGAAGAAAACATCTCGATAAACAGAACAACAGAAAGCGTCACTAGCAAAGAATTTAAAATTGACGAAATGTTGGATACGTTGAACTCCTTCACGGGTAGTTCACCAGGATTTGACGGAATCTCATACGCTATGATTAAAAAAGCAGGCACAATGTTCCATACCAGGCTGACGCGGCTTTATAACAGCGTATACATAAATTCCATCACACCGCAAGCGTGGAAAACGGCAAAGCTCGTTCCAATACCAAAGAAAGGCAAAAATCCTCAAAAATATGATAGCTACAGGTATATCTCGCTGCTATCGACGATGAGTAAAATCATGGAAAAAATGGTAGCTAAAAGATTAAACTGGTGGGCCAACAGATTTATGGACAAAGATATACTGGGTTATAAGGAGTTCTGCAGCACTCAAACGCTGCTACAAGAAGTGGATGATTACTTGGGTAGAACCTTAGCAGAAAAAAGCCACGCAGATCTGGTGTCATGCGACTTGGAGAAAGCCTTCGATAGGGTAACATTTCAAACCATAGCAACACAACTTACAAAATGGAAAACCCACAATAAAACTATAGATTACATAAAAAGCTTCATGACAGGGCGTAAGATAGCGGTTGCAATAAACGGTTACACAAGCATACACCACATACTAAATTGCGGTATCCCACAAGGGTCGCCATTGTCGGTGCAGTTATTCAACATTTACATTTCTACGTTAGCTAGCTGCCTGAGCGAAATTCCTAGGTTGACGAAATTCATATACGCCGACAATATTATCCTCTTAGCAAAAGGACAAACAGGCCTAAGAGAAACGGTAATAAACACAGCACTTAAGAACTTGGAAGAATGGGCAGAGCAACATGGAGCAATAGTCTCTCCCACTAAGACAGAGGCCATGCATGTATGCCGCAAAAGAAACAGTTGCCTTAAATCCCTGATATTACAAAATAACAACATAATAGAACAAAAAACCAAAATGAAGCTACTCGGACTAACACTCAACTCAAAACTTAAGTACCATGACCACATAATAAATTTGAAGAAATCGATGCAAAAAGCCAATAA
The DNA here is from genome assembly GCA_947095535.1 of Poecilobothrus nobilitatus. NCBI lineage: Eukaryota > Metazoa > Arthropoda > Insecta > Diptera > Dolichopodidae > Poecilobothrus > Poecilobothrus nobilitatus. Next base: position 28,468,736 of record OX352773.1, on the reverse strand, counting down.
TCTTATGAAATTCATCTGCCGCAAAAAATACGGACCTCCACCAGCAACAGCGGTGAAAATTGCGAAGTCTATTCAACTGGGAAAGGTAAACTATGGACTTTCGATTTACGGCTGCACCTCTGAGGGAAACATACAAAAAATACAAGGTTCCTTGAATCAAGCAGCCAGAATAGCCCTGGGAGCACTCTTGCCAACCCCTATTCCTGCGCTTACGATAGAAGCCGGTTTTCCTACTTTTAAGGAACTCCGCTATGCCAGCAGTATCAAAAATATTACAAGGAGTTATTTGAACGTAGCACATCCACTACACGACTTGGTTAAACATAAGATTCAAAACACACACACGCTGAATAACTACTCAGCATTAGATAGAGCAGTCAAGAAGTACAAAAAACTTGATCTTGAAATAACACCACCAGAATTTCAAATAGAAAAACAACACGTATGGGGAGACTGGAGAAAACACATAGATTACAGTCTAGCAACGCACTGCAAACAAACCACGAGTAGTGAAGTTTACCGAAAGCTATTCAAAGAGAAGAAAAGTAGTTGGGGTAGAGCAACGGAGCTATACACAGACTCCTCAAAGTCTGAAGATGGCGTCGGCTTTGCTGTAACCAAATCAGAAACTACCATTATCATAGGAAGATTACCGCGCCAATGCCAAGTCTTCGTCGGAGAAGAACTGGCTGTGTGGGAAGCTATTAAGCTGGCTAATAAATCTAAAAAACGTCACATAATCCTCACGGACTGCCTGAGTGTGGTCAGGGCAGTCATCAACACCAACAAGAAACTACAGATGATCCAGCAGATAAGAAACTTAATCATCAAAAATGAAGGAAAAATCAAGCTCACATGGATCCCAGGCCATGTGGGAATAACGGGAAATACGTATGCAGACAGAGAGGCGAAAATGGCAACGAAAAGCCCTATAATCACATATAGGGTCACCTCAACAAACTATGCAAACAAGATAATAAACAACGATATAAGGAATATAAGACAAAGACTTTATGACAGCACAGAGGTTTTCAGAAGAGGGCACAGCGTTAATGCAAACTCTCCTAACCCAGCAAACTGCAACAGACAGTTAGCGATTAAAATAACAAGAATAAGACTGGGCTGCACACTGGCGACCAATAAACACCTCTTTGACAATAGCGAAAGGCCCACATGCAACTTCTGTTTGAATCCACTCACAATCAAGCACATATATTACGAGTGTGCAGAAACGGAAAGATATTGGTTAGAAAGGATCACACCACTAGCAGCACTTGCCAGTAACGAATATTCACACACAAACTACACAAAACAACTGATGCAACACTTCGGGATCTGGAACAACATTTAATATGTCAAGACCATCAACAACAACACTTACCAACTTAAGCTAAAAACAAATATTAACCTACATATAAGAAAAAACAAGAAGAACAACAGAAATTGGAAAATAAAATAGCCCACATGCCTTCCAGGCAAAGGGTTTCATACTACCACTTAGTATTCATACTGGGCTGGTACTAAAAATAATAATAATAATAATAATAAAGAATGAGAACAGTTTAGAAATTCTGAAAGATTTCGAAGAAAATTTTAATTCAAAAAAAAATTAAAATCCCAATAAAATTGCAAGAGAAAATGTGCGAAAACATGTTAGTTCGCACAAATAAATATGTACGCGGTTATTTAAAATTTTAAATTTAATTTAAATTCCTATATACATATATATAGTGAATTTCTTGTCACAGAATCGGCAATACTTAAAGAAAAATTAACGATTATTCATTGTAGTTTTATAATTATGAATTTTCTATAGAATGAGATAATAATATGCAACATTTCTTTTTAATTTTTTATTGTTTAGATTTTTTCTTTTTTAAGCAGCATAACAACATAACATAAAAGATTTTCTATAACTTTTATATTAACAAAGTACATACATATATATAATAAATGATACTATTCCTCATTCGTTAAAAACTTCAAAAACAAAAAAAAAAAAAAAAAACCAAGAACTTTAAAGTCCTTTTGATATTTTCGAAAACAATTTCTATTGTACAGATGAATTGGTATTGTATTCTATATGTATTTGTGTATATAAATGTTACAATAGGACCTTTTCAAATATAAATTCTTTTCGTTGTTGCAGAAGAAATTTCAAAAATGTAGTAAAACAAAAGAAGAAAAAAAAAAAGGAAAAAACAAGAAACCGTTATAAAAATTTTACAATAAAATAATTTTCGAAACACACATTTTTGCTTCTTTATTTTTTTTTTGTCTGTAGCTTAAAATTTTTATTTTAATTTTCATTTAATTAAGGAACATGACAAAACATATATATAACAAAATTATTACGGGTATTTGACAATTATGTATTTCACTTTTTAAAAATAATAAATATGTTAATGGAATCTACAACAGTATAATATGGATATGGTTTTTAACTATTTTTTTTTTTGTTTTTGAATATCTTAACTATATTTCGATCTTTGAGAGAAATTTAAATCAATTTTCAGACAAACAGATTGACATAAAAGAAAATTTGGAAAGGATAATTAAAAGTGATAATTTAAAATATAAATTATATTTTTCAGTTAAATGCATACTACTATTTTTAAAGAATATCTATTAATAATGCATTAATAATTAATATTGCATTAATATAATATTATTTAATAAAATAAAATTCATTTTATTTTAAAACGCTCTAATCAAAATTGTTACATAATGACTATCTAATGTAACAATTTTGATTAGAGCGTTTTGATTAAAGAACAAAATGTTTATTAAATGTTCATATTTTTATTTTAATTTTACGTATTATTTTATTTAATTACTGACCGGAATAAGATATAGAATTTACAATAGATATTTTTTTTTTTTATGAATTTCTCTGCCACATAAATGTGGATAGGAAATTACATAGCCTTTCCTGTTCAGGCGTGGCTGTAAATGTCGTAAGGGGGAATAATTCTTACGACATGTCTGGAATTCGAACCCACACTCCCTCGGTGTTTGCAACGTATTACACGCTCTTACCCACTAGGCCACCGAGGCCCCACAATAGATATAATATATGGTCCATAATATCAACCTGTTTCTGGTTTTACCTTCTTAGTACACCTTGAGAATTTCCTATATACATATGTAATATCGAACTTTTTCTGATTTAAGCTCCTGGGTACACCTCTTGCTGATTGTAGAAGATTAGTTAAATTATATGTACAAATATTCAATCGCCTCTAAGATTAAAAGTCACCTGAGATTTTAAAAATTCCCATCCCCAACGTTTATATAATAGGTATGAAGCAACTATAATAAAGTTAAATATCAAAATGTGCTAGTATCCTTTTCATAATATAGATTATGCAATTAAACATTGAAATATTTTTAGTTTTCCCGCTTTTTGTAAAAAAAGTAATACTAACTCAAATCCTTTAAGAAATAAATGAATTTATTGAAAATTCAACTTTGAAAGAAAATTTGTTTCAAAATCTTAACTTTTCAAAAATTCTTATGCTTTTTTAAAAATTTTCTATTAGATTTAATATTTCGTAAAATGCTGTAAGAATTTTAACAACATAACATTTTTATTAAAACTTTTTTTTGATATTTTCTTTAAGTTATGATTTAATAAAAAGAAAATGCCTCAAAAACGTAATAATGATATTTGTTTGGTAAAAAATTACTTACAAACGTATTTATGTATCTTTAAATCTTTTAAGCTTCATTTTTATTATTTTGCATTCAATTAAAAAAAGTTGCGAAAATATTTTAAATAAATTAAATAACTGTATATATACATATATATAAAAGAAAAATATTTATTATATAGAATATAAATCAATATAAATGTATATATACAATATATTCATAAGATAAGTACAGTTAATTCGGGTTAATACACCTGTATTTCTTTTCTTCTTTATTTTAATTTTTTTTTTTTTGTTTTTTTTTGTATACATACACAATTTGATTATAAGAGTATCTGCATATTTTATTTTGTGTGTATACGCGAGTTTATGATTGTGACTTGCATATCAAAAGGAATGCATATAATTAACCGTTCCCTCAGGATATTTGTTCACTGAATTTGAATTTAAATTTAAACATATAAATGTGAATTAATGGAAGATGAGGACAAAAAAAAAACAAAAAAAAAAAAAATAAGTGGATGAATGAATGAATTCCATGCATGTACATAAATTTAAGTCTCGTTTTGTATACCCATTTTGCATTTACCACCCACTATGAACCAACAATCGACTATATTATAATAATATATAACCCACCACCCGCGTACAGAAGTATTTTCAGATAGACAAGTACTAAATTTATTTTTTTTTTTTTTGTTTTTAGAAATTCACGAGATCTTTACACAGCTATACATAAAATATATTTTTACGTGTGTATTTGTTTATTTGAATATTGTACATATATATATATATTTGAATTTGAATGCATCCAAAAAGATGCATTAAAGAGAAATGGTGTTTTATTTTTCGCTTTTTTTAAAACATATACCAAAAAAAAAAAAAAAAAACTAACGAGGGAATAGCATGCTACATGACACTTTATATGAATACCCTTGGGATGAAGGTTGTTTTTGTTAGATTTTTCAATTCTTTTTTTGTTATTTTTGTTGTTTTTGTTTTAATTTTTGAATTGTTGTTTTTCTTGTAAAGTTCTGAAGAGTTTCTCATTTTCTCTAAGTTCTATAGTATTTGTTTTTCTATTTATAAAAAAAAAAAAAAAAAAAATGTTTTGCGACTGAAAGCTTTTAGCTTTGTCTTTATTTCTTTATTTTGAAAAATTTATCTTGTTTCATGTTGCAGAACAATTTCTTAAAAGAACTTCATTTTTTGTTTTTTAACAATTTTATTCATTATGTTCTCCACGTTAAACACTTACAAATACACTAATATTTTAAAAACATGCAAAAAAAAAAAGAAAAAACCAAAAATTGAATAAATTCAAACCAACTGCAAATAAAAAAAAAACTTTGATTTTTTTGAGGGAATTCTTTGACATTTCGAATTCCTCGAGAAACATTAAAAACGAATTAAAAAAAAAAACTGCAATATTGTAATATACATTTTTACATTTCTACAAACAATAATTAAATGTAGCAAATTTCATATTATAATTTCTGTTGCAAATACTTTTGCTATGTAGATAATATGTCGAATCTATAGCTACTTAGATATGATTCAAATATAATTATGCACTTTACTGAAATTGGAGTTTGGTATCACAACACAAGAAAACCAAAGAAAAAAAAACGAAACAAAACTTCTGTACAGAAATAAAACTTCTTCTTGAAAGCTTTTCGGTTTCCATCTATCCGGTTGGTTTAATTTTCATTTGCTAGAACTCAGACCAGACAAACCGAAAACTTTTTTTTTTTCCATTTTTTTTTTGAAAATCGCACAAAGTAAAAAATGTTAAACTTTAAATTATTTAGGTTATTTTATATGAAAACAAATGAAAAATTTTTAAAAGGATCTTTATTACACTTTCAAGTAGAATTTTGTATTAAAAGTAGAGAAAAACCATGACAAAAATAATTTTTTTATGGAATATTTTTTTTTTTTTTTTTCACAATTGAAAAATTTAAATTTTTCTTTACAAAAAAAAAAAACAAGGAGTCATTTTTATATCGAGAAAATAAAATTAAAAAAATATTGTTTTTCTTTTCTGTTATTTAAAAAAAAAAAAAAAAACAGAACCAATACATACTTCTAAAATTACAAACTTATTTCGTTACGATATCAATGCAAAATTTTAATTCTACTACAAAAGGAGCAGTTTAAAAAGCAAATATTTCAAAGTTTTATGTAACAAAAAACAGAACGAATATTTGCTTGCAAATCCTTTAAAACCCACTTCAATAAATTTAACTATTTTCTAGGAATAAAATATAATTTTTCACAGTATGACCAAATTAAAAAAAAAAAAAAAAAAAAAACAAAACTTAATTTTAAGTTTTTCCTTAAATAAAAATTAACATTCAAGCCCTAAAAAAAAAATACTTGAATGTTTTACTTGAACTTGTTTGTAATTATGGAATGGTTCACAAAGTTTTGAAGAGGTGTTTAACAACAATAAAAAAAAAAAAAGTTCTGTCATAATATAAACTAAAACCCTTCAAGACTAATTTTCTTCATTTCTATATTTTGTTTTCTTTGCTTTTCCTTTTAGTTTATTAATTTAATTTTAATTCATCATTTTATTAAATAACTGTAAAAGCAAATTTGCAATCATAATCTTATTAATAACATTAAAAAGCTAATTTAATAAGATACTAGAGAACCATTCTTGTTCTTCCATTTTTCTTGAATATATTTATATTCATGCATATGATGATGAAAATTTTGCACCTGCAAAAATACTAGAAAACTACAAACTAATGAATACAACATGCTACAAACCACTTAATATATTAAAGTCTTGTTTTCATTTTCATCTTTTTATACAATGAATTCTAATAACAGACTCTGATATAGACTTGTATGTTATAATTTGCAGACAAATTAGCTACATGGTCTCAATATTTTTAATTGTTTGCTAGAAACTTAATTGGGACAAACATAATTAAATTTTTAAAGAAATGCAATCTTTAAATAATTTAAAAAATTAATTATTTTTTTTATATTGAATATTTCTTATCAATTGTTAGTAATAAGAATTTATATTTGACTATCCGAACAATATTAAAAAGCAATAATAACCAATACACTGTCCAATATGCAAGAATGAATAATTTGTTATCTTTAATTTAAACTGGCTGGCATATACTTCACTTTTGATGGTGTAAAGAATTCTTGTAATAAAATACCTTAAAGCAACAAAATAAGGATTTATACTTTTCAGTTATTCAAGGATATAATAAAAGAATACACATGCCCAAGTTAGAGTTTCTATTATATATACAAAACTACTATTATATATTATATACAAAAGCATTGTAGCGAATATTTTCAATTGAGTTTAAAAATATGAAATTAAACAACATAAAAAACAATAAGAAGAAATTTGTTGAGTTTTACCTTAAGGTAATTTCATGAAAATTGTTCTTATTATAATACATAAAACCAAAAACAACAGTAATTTTTTACCATTTTATCAAAAAGCAAAAAAACAGGTAAACGCAAAAAGGATCTTTAAACCTACAAATGTTATAGGAAAACAATGATCGGCACTTTAAATGCAACGAAAGAAAAACACTTCGTGCAACAAAAAACCAACACCTCCAGCATCCAGTACATGTTCGTAAATAGGTACAGTCATGAACAAAATATTTTTATCGCATTTAGATTTAATACTGGTTTTTAAAAAAGCCTTAGTTTGTCCAAAACTATATCACTAATGTTAAATCTGGATCAACAATCGAAGCAATTTATAGAATAGGTTACTGTACTTAAAATAGCTTCTGCTACTTTATTTCACTCTCTCTTCAAATCTTCATTACCTGACCATGTAGTTAATGAAATTGGTAACATTATATACTTAGCATGTACTATTAAGAATATAGATAACATTTCGTTAATGTATTGTAAAAAAAATTCTGTATTATTTATATTTTGAGTTTCGTCCGATACTGCTAATATTATTACATGCATATGTAAATTTTTGCACAGAATATAATTGAGAACATTGTGTTTCGTGCTTAAGTAGCTGTTAGAATCAACTTCAACTTTTTATAATACACAGAAAAAACAGTATATATTCAGGGTTTTGCGTCAACGCAAAAATCCATAACAATATTGTATTTCTTTATTTTTTTTTTCGTTTTTTTTGTATATATATACATACAATGAATGATTTGTATATATATATGTACAATGAATACATAAAACCTGCAGAGTTTTTGTTTTGTATATTAATGCATACGCTACTGCATGATGAATTAAATTTTAGAAGTCTACTTGATGAAATGAAGTAACTAAATATTTGCATCGTTTCTAATTTTTAACATTTTTATACCCTACACCTAAAGTATAGGGTATATTAACTTTGGTATGGTGTTTGTAACCACCAAAAGGAAGCGAGTTAGGTATAGACATGTATATATATTCTGAATCAGGATCACCGCCGGAGTCGATTTAGCGATGTCCGTCCGTCCGTCCGTCCGTCCGTCCGTCCGTCCGTCCGTCCGTCCGTCCGTACGCACGATAACTCAAAAAATAATGATGCTATCTTGATGAAATTTATATAGTAGGTTACTAATTACGAAAGAAAGGCTAAGTTCGAATCTGGACAAAATCCGTCCATGGGTTCGGATTCTGGAAGCTTCCGAATGATTCCGGCTTTTGGAGATAATCTCCGCAAACGAGATTATCTCCAAAAGCAACAAAGATAGAACCTTCAAATTTTGTACAATGATGTTTCTTCCCGTTCGATTTATGTCTCTGAAATTTAAGAGGATTTGGTCCATGGGTTTGGGTTTTGGAAGCTTCCGAACGAGCACCAGAGCAAATGAGATTATTTCCAAAACCAACAAAGATAGAACCTTTAAATTTTGTACAATGATGTTCCTTCCCGTTCGATTTATGTCTCTGAAATTTAAGAGGATTTGGTCCATGGGTTTTGGATTTGGAAGCTTCCGAACGAGCCCCAGAGCAAATGAGATTATCTCCAAAACCAATAAAGATATAACCTTTACTTTTGGCAGAATGGTGTTCTTTCATGTATGATTTAGGCCTCTGAAATTTAGGAGAATTTGGTCCATGGGTTTGGATTTGGAAGCTTCCGAACGAGCACCAGAGCAAATGAGATTATCTCCAAAACCAACAAAGATATAACCTTTAAATTTGGCAGGGTGGTGTTCTTTCATGTTTTATTTAAGTCTCTGAAATGTGAGAAGATTTGGTCCATGGGTTCGGGTTTTGGAAACTTCCGAACGAGCCCCAGAGCAAACGAGATTATCTCCAAAACCAATAAAGATAGAACCTTTAAATTTTTTATAATGATGTTTCTTCCAGTTTGATTTATGTCTCTAAAATTTAAGAGGATGTGGTCCATGGGTTTGGATTTTGGAGGCTTCCCAAAGAGCCCCAGAGCAAATGAGATTATCTCCAAAAACAACAAATATATATAACCTTTAAATTTGGTCGAATGGTGTTTTTTCATGTTTGATTTAAGTCTCTGAAATTTGAGAGGATTTGGCCATGGGTTTAAATTTGAAAGAATTTGAACCGTGGATTCGAATTTTGGAAGCTTCCGAACGAGCCGCAGAGCAAATGAGATTATATCCAATACGAACAAAGGTAGAACCTTTGAATTTGGTACAATGGTGTTCTTTCGTGTTTGATTTATGTCTCTGAAATTTAAGAGGATTTGGTCCATGGGTTTGGTTTTGGAAGCTTCCGAACCAGCACCAGAGCAAATGAGATTATCTCCAAAACCAACAAAGATATAACCTTTAAATTTGGCAGGGTGGTGTTCTTTCATGTTTTATTTAAGTCTCTGAAATGTGAGAAGATTTGGTCCATGGGTTCGGGTTTTGGAAACTTCCGAACGAGCCCCAGAGCAAACGAGATTATCTCCAAAACCAATAAAGATAGAACCTTTAAATTTTTTATAATGATGTTTCTTCCAGTTTGATTTATGTCTCTAAAATTTAAGAGGATGTGGTCCATGGGTTTGGATTTTGGAAGCTTCCGAACGAGCCCCAGAGCAAATGAGATTATCTCCAAAAACAACAAATATATAACCTTTACTTTTGGCATAATGGTGTTCTTTCATGTATGATTTAGGCCTCTGAAATTTGAGAGGATTTGGTCCTTGGGTTCGGATTTTGAAAGCTTCCGAACGAGCCTCAGAGCAAATGATATTATCTCCAAATGCAACAAAGATATAACCTTTAAATTAGGCAGAATGGTGTTCCTTCATGTTTGATTTATGTTTCTGAAATTTGTAAGGATTTGGTCCATGAGTTCAAATCTTGGAAGCTTCCGGACGAGCCCCAGAGCAAACGAGTATATCTCCACAACCAACAAAGATAGAACTTTTATTTTTAGTACAAAGGTGTTCTGTTATGTTTCCTTTTTTGTAACATTGGAAACTGACATTTGAAAGAATTTGAACCATGGGTTCGTATTTTGGAAACTTCCGGACGAGCACAAGAGCAACGAGCATATCTCCAAAACCAACAAAAGTAGAACCTTTAAATTTAATAGAATGGTGTTCTGGCAAGTTTTCTTTATGTTCCTGAGATGGATTCGATGAATTGGAGTGGCAATTCGGGTAGCTGACACAAACATCCCAAGGACTACCAATCTCCGAAAATAATTAAGATAGAAACTTAAAATTTTATACAAGGGTGTCAAGCATATCCCAAGCGGATGTCTCTTTTACGTTCTTGAAATTCGAGTTGAATAAGACAGAAAAGGGAAGAAGTTCAAGCAGCTGCCAAAAACACTTATGGATTGTTAATTTAATTCGAATTATTCAGGTGTAGGGTATTAATAAGTCGGTTGCATCGACTTACTGTTACATTTACTTGTTTTTCTTTCATTTTTGCATCAAAACATTGTTGAAATACGAATTTTAATATTACAATAAATTAATTTTTTTTTTTTCATTGCTGTTATTTCTAATTCTTTTTGTTACTTTTGTTGTCATTTTATACAAAATATTTCATTTTTCATACTTTTCATACTTCTAACTCCTCGCTAAATTTTTGCCGTTTTCCCTTGTTTTATTCGGAAATTTTTTTTCTCACGCTCTTCTTAATAATTTGACAGAGGTCCTGGTTCTGTCCTATAAAAGGATATGTCGTTTGTACCAAACAAAAGAAATAAACAGCGAGTATAAAATAATGTCCTGAATCTATTATATAAAAATACTATACATATATATATATATATAGATTTATATATATATGTATATTATGTGTGTTAGTTTTTTTATATTGTTATTCTTGAAAAATAGTTTTAGTGTAAACTAAATTCCAGTATTTCCATTCTTCATTTTCAATTTTTAGTTAGTTTTATTTTGTTTTTTTAATTTTTATCTTGAAATATTCAAGGAAGCGAAATGAAAAGGATTTTTAGGAGAAAAAATTTGTTATCCTTATTATTATTTTATTGTTATTTTCTGTTTTTATTTTTTTTGACTACAAGAAAAAGTCACTTGCTTGATAAGTTTCGCAATTTTACAATTTTTTTTTTTATTTTTTTTAAAACGGAACCGAAAAGAATGGGAAATAAAAAAAAATAACCGTACAACATAAAAAAGGGTAAATGGGAATAGAAAAATGAGGTGGTATAAGTAAAAGACAATTTAACAAAAAAAAAAAAATTAAAAACAAGAAAAAAAAAAAATCATTTGCATAATTAATGATATAAGAAATCAAAAACAAAAAAAAACAGAAACAACAAAAAAGGATATGAAGGATACATTTTTAGGGAGTATATAAATACGACCGAAGCTTTCCCTGTCAGAAAAGGACATACATTTGATGAATGTAATTTTACTCTTTTTCTGTTCTATTATTTTAATGTTAAAAAATTGGTAAAGGAAACCATTATTATCAAAATCATCAATATCATCATCATTATCAACATCATTTTTATTCAGGACGACGAAAAGAACAAAAATTTACTCTTTGTAAAAGGTATACAAACATTTTACCTTTTTTTTTCTGTTTGAAAGTATGTGTATGGTTAAAAAGAAACAAAAGTAGAGAATATGCTGTGGAAATGAAGAGAGAAGTAGCAGCAAGAACAAACGTATTTATGGTAAACGTTGGAAAAATTCTTTGTTGATGTTGTTATTACCGCTGCTGCTGCTGCTGCCAAGAAAAAAAGAATTTTTCCAAAATTGCTTAATTACTTCGTTCTTATAGAAAACATTAGTTAGGAGCCCCAAAGGCAAATGAACTGTTACTGACGAGGTTTTAACATTTTTTTTAAATTTTTTAATTTTTCTTATTTTTTTTTTTTTTTTTTGTAGGATCACAAAGTTATATAAAAAACGAAAGCAATTTTTTAAATTCTTTATTCCTTTAAAATTTTCTTTGTTTTTGGTATAGGTAGGAAAACCAAATACAGTTACGTCAATGTTATTTGAAAAACTTGCCTTTTATTTGTTCTGTTTGCCTGGTTTATAATTTTATTTTTCTTATTGCTCTTGATCACAAAGTCATAGACTTTTTATAATTAGTAAATAAATTGACTCATATGATAGCAAAAAGACAAATGGGAATGCATATATATATTTTGCTTTATAAATATCTCCTGAATTTTTTGTATACCTATTAAAAAAAGTGAGTTTTTTTTTTATTTTTTTTAGTAGAAAAAAATTTTTTCCTAAGACAAATAAAAATTAAGAAATGTAAAAAGAGAAAAAAAAAAACAACTGTAGTTTTAACTCTAAATTTAGAATTAGAACTCAGGACTATTTAATTAGGCCAACAAAAAAGAAAATGAAGTATGAAAAAAATAAAAAAATAAAGATGAGAAAATTTTTTTGCTAATTTTTCATTTGCATATCAAAAGACACATAATTTTAAAGACTTTTTTTTTTTTTTTTTTTCTGTAACTGGTTATAATGTTTTGTATTGCTTTAAGGGTCTCGGTCTCTGATTGATTTAAAGAAAATAAAAAAAAAAAAAATTTGAAATTATAAAAGATATTACACAGTGCCCCAGATTTTAAAATTTAAAAAAAAAAAAATAAGATTTTTAAACAAAGTTTTCTTTTATATTTTGTATAATCTTTAATTTTTGATTTTCTGTAATTTCTTTAAATTCTGAAATTAATAATTTATTATGACTTTCTTATTTAGAAAACAAATTACACAAAAAATAATACTAATAATAGATAATAAAAAAAAATAATCATTAAACTAATAATTAAATTCTTGAAAAAAATGTATTCTTAAGCACAAGATATAGCCTAAAGATACATATATAAGATACTTAATATATTTAAAATACAACAAATAAAAAATGTAAAAAATAAGGGATAAATTTTGTATTTCAATGCATTTTTATTTTAAAAGCATTTAAAATAAAGAAAAATCTGTATATATACATAATATATTTATAAAAAAATAACATATTTTTTTTTTTTTTTTAAATCTAAAAAAAAGAATTAAATAATTCTTCCTTTTTCTTTTATATATGTATAAATACGAAATATTTTTTTTATTTTTATGTATTTCTAATCAGAAAAGTTCTTTTATTTATTTTTTTTTTTCTTAAATTTGTATAATATTATTCAAGATGGGAATTTTCTATACTATGTTATTATTTTGTATATTAAATAATGACATATAATTAAAGTAACCAAATTGTTTTGATTATAATGACTTAAATTGGCATGATTTTAAAGAATTTTTAAATTTTGATAAATTGTATACTAAGCCTACATTCATAACATTGAATACTAAGCCTAATTAATACTACGTATACGAAAAATTTATTTTGATCTAGAACTTTTTTAGTATTTGTTCCTTTCTTTTTTATTAAAATAGAGTTTATAATTAAAACAAAATCATTAATTTTTAACTGGAATTTAAAATATATTTTTTCCAATGCATAAGTTTTAAAATTTGAATTTGAATTTCGCCTTTGAATTTCAATATCTACACGTGATAAAATTTAGAAAGATATACTGCCTATATCTATACGCAATATTTATTTTGCGATTTCTACACGTACACCTAAAATATTGTTCATGGCTTTCTACATATACGTTAGGTATAGCTACAGATGATATGAATTTTTAAAAACCGTACATAGTATATTTAAAGATATTTATATTTAAATCCCAGTTTATTGAATATTAATATTAATGTTTATAAAATAGCAAATAAAAGTGAATGATTAAATTTTCCTTCACAAAAAAATGAAAAAAAAAACGTTAAATTTTCTTTTTTTTTATCAAAATTCAGAAAGTCCTAAAATAGTTTACACGTTAAATGGTCACTTTAATCAAATAATTTTTTTTTTTATTCTTTTCAAAACCTTTTTTTTTTTAGATATTTCCCAAAAAAGTTTTAACTAAAAAATTTATATTAGAAATAAAAAATCAGAGCAAAAAAAAAAACAAATATCCTTTTTGCATTTTTATGTTTAATACATACATAATAAACATTTTTTGTCTTTTTATTTATTTTATTTTAAATTTAAGGATTCGATTTTCTATAATAGTATGTGAAAGAACAATGAAATTGGGCTTTAAATTGAGAATGTGTAATTTTTGCCATAAGCAAAATGTTAAATTTTTCATTATATTTTTATTTGAAGAAAATAAAAAACAAAAAGAACAAAAAAGAAATAAAAAAAAAAAGATTGCCTTAAAATAATTTAGATATAAATTTTTATTTTTACCATTTTCTTTTATTTAAAAATAAGAGTAACTATGTGGGTTAATAATTTTTTAAAAGACATTCAAAATCAGAAAGGATAATCATAGTAGAAATAATAGTGTTTTATTTTTTATATTTTTTTTTTTGTTTTTTTTTTTTTTTTTGGTTTTTATTTTGAGGTTAATATGAATGAACTTTTGTCTACAATTGATTGTAAAATTTCTAAAATTTCTAAAATTTCTCAAATTTGACAATAGATTTGTGCTAGTTGCTATATTGTTAAAAAATATTTCATTATAAAAATTATTTTATATTAAATTTTAAATTCAGAAAACAATGTAAGAGAATGATTTTTTTTAAAGTCGAAAAGTATTGAAATTTCTGAAAAAAATCTAAAAAAAAAAAAAAAAAAAGAAATTTATCTTGTCTGACCAGTACTCTAATTTTATATTGGGTAAAGATTAAAGTAACATCTGTATTGAAATGAATAAACGATTATTTTTTTTAACTAAAATTTTCCATTAAATTTAATTTTTTCTCAATTTTTTTTTTACCGACCGCATACATTAATGTATAAGGTAGGTATTGTTTTCATACTAAAACTGTGTACCCGAGATTTTGGCACTACTGCGGTGTGGAGAAGGCTGTAAAAAAATTTTCAGCATGATGTCCGTCTGTGTGTGTGTGTGTGTGGGTGCGTGTGTGTGTCTGTAGGCACGTGTAAAGCTTAAACGACTGAGCGGAATTTTTTGAAATTTCATATTTAAGGTTTTGACGTAAATATCTCGGATTGATAAGCTTTTGGAGCAAATCGGACAACCGCAAGTTTACTAGTGTACTTTTTAAGTTTTTTACGAATATTTCGTAACAGAAAAATTTGGTGAGAAAAATTATTAAGAAAAAGTTGTTACACAAGTAAAGAGGAACAACTTTGCCATAGAACATTTTTTGATCCGACTAACTTGAACTTTTATTTAATTTTTTTTCTAAGTCCAAATTTCATACATAACACTCCATATGAATTTATATGAACAATTTTTTTTATATCTCTAAAAATTTATATACATATACATATGTATGTACTTATCCAATCTATGCCAATGCATATTATTTATTCATTTGTTGATAACATAAAATTAAAACGGTAAAATTTTTGTTAGCAGATTTAATATTAATCTTATGTTTGTTTTGTATTTGTTTACAGTTTTTATTATTTTTTACTTCTAATATTATTTTTTGAATGAAAAAAAAATCATGTATCTACATTACAATAATAATAATAATAAATGGATGTATGAATGAATGTACATATATTTTTACGATTTCATTGCTTATAATTATTTTTATTGAATAAAACAAAATGTTATTAAATTATTAGAAGTTATTTTGCTTTGATATAAATTATTATGTAAAAAATCCTATAAATTTTGGCATTGTACTTTTTGTGTAGTGGCGGTCGGTCCTGTGGTGGAGACAGCTGATTTTTTTTTTTTGTTATTTGATATAATATAAAGAATAAATTGTAATATTTAAAGCTTTAAATTACATCTGTGTTAGAATCTTTTAAATTTATGATTTTATTTTAATAATTACCGTCCCTTTTAAAGGTTGTATGTATTATAAAGATTTAAAATATTGTGTTTTTTTACAGTATAGAAAATTATATATAAACTGTGGATCAAATTAAATACTATTTAGGTAACATAAGATTAAAAAATTTGAAATTATTTGCATTCAAGTATATTGACATAACTATAGCTACAGCTAATAATCATGAAATTATAATGTATGACAGATTAAAGTTTTCTCTAAAAAAAAAACAAAAAAAAAAAGCAAAATAATCAATCAATTTGAAAAATTAAATATTAATAAAGTCATTTCCGATTTCCCTAAAAACTTAATCAAAACTTTTCGTTAATTTATACATTAATTTTTAATAATCAATTTTAACTTTCCATAATTTTCATAATAATTTAGAAAGGAAACTCATTATAGATAAGTGATTTTCATTCTACGAGTAATATAAGTTGTTTTTTTTTTTTTGTTTTTTGTTCGTTTACAGTAATTTTTTTAAAATATTTCCCAACAACTATTAACCAATAAACAGCAAGAGAAAAAAAAAACAAAAAAAAAAACAAAATTTCAAATTAAATTATAAGTCATTAAATTTTTTTTTCTTTTTTTCCAACACGGCGAGATATTAAATTTTTTTAAAGAAGTAAAATGAAAAAAAAAAAATCTGAATGTCTCACTTTTATTGTACAGAGTAATTTTCCAAAACAATTCTTTTAGCAAATTAAATAACTTTTTTTTTTGATTTTTCTCCTCGTGCAAAAATTCTTCCAAATTTTTTCTTTATATACTTAACACTTAAATACGAATTCAAAAAATCCTCCTCATATACTTGCTTTTTTTGTCTCTTCTTGTTAAAAAAAAGAAAAATTGAATAACTTTTTTTTTTTTTTTTGCTATCGATATAAAATTACTAGGTTAATCGATCGTTTCAGAAAAACATTTTAATCCATCAAAATATTATTTCACTTACAGGAAAAAACAACTATACGAATTACGAAAGTCTTTAAGTTATAAGAAAATAACAATAAAAAAAAAAAAAGTTAAAGATTCTAAAGATTTCAAAGCAGCAAAAAAACAAAAACGAAAAAAGCAAATTGATAGAAAGAGAAATAAGGAAAAACAACAGACAATGTAGAACGGAAGTAATTTTTCTTAGTACATTACAAAAAAAAAAAAAACAAATCAGAAAAATAATAAAAAAGCAAAAAAAAAAATATTTAAGTTTTAATTTTTTTCTTTTTATTTGGTTTCTTTTCCTTCTTAAAACACAAAACAGAAAACCACCATATTAATTGTGATCGTAGCAGAAATCGACAAAAATCATCTTAAAAACTTCCTCCATTATAATTAAAAAATCATCTTTTCAATTTTCAAAATTGATTTCTTAATTTAGATAGATAGATATAAATTTTTCTTTTTTTTTTTTCTTCTTTTAATAGAAAGAGATAGAAATAAAGTATAACAAAGAACAGAAAGAAAACATAATATAAATGAAAACAACTTTCTTATGAGAAAAGAAAAAGAAAAATTATATAAAAAAAAAAAAAAACACAACATCTTTTCGATTCTCATTTCCTCTATCGGATGGTGTATCAATTAAGGTATAAATTCATACATATAATAATATATTATACATATATATATATAAACATATTAATAAAAATATAATTTATCTACTTACATATCGTTATTATTTTAATACAAGATAATACAAACTTATATAATATAAAAATAATACAAAAGTAAATGTTTTTTATATTTTTTTTTTATAAAATTTCTTGAATCTATGAATTTCAATTTTATAGCCGGTTTTTTGTTATTTTCTTTTTCTTTTAAATTTTTTTTTTTTTTGTTCCTAATATCTGTTAACTTTACAATCGATTTATTTAATATTTTCATTCTATTTTGGTTTTTTTTTTCTATTCTCTTTTCTTCCTCTTTTTAATGGATTTTTCATAGAAATCCAAACAAATATAAAAACTTATCATTTCTTAAATGTTCAAAACAACAATTATTTATAACTTATCATTCAATAATATTGTTATCATTCAAAAATAAAAAAAATAATAAATATTAAAAAAAAAATGTTAAATTGCAATTGGCCCTACCCTTTTATCTATTATAACGCTTTACCACTGATTTATCACACACGAATAAACTATACAGAGAATTGCATTAAAATTGACAGTTGTATTAGAAATTATAACTAAAGAAAAAAATTATTATTTATATTGTGTTCGAATAATTTAAGGAAAGTATTAGAAACGATAAAAAGATTGTCTTTTAGATTTTAATAAATTTAAAATTTAAAAATTGTATCTATATATATAAGAAAAAGTGGCTGCGCCTGCATGCATTGCCGCAAATTAAAATTGGTAATTATGGGCCTCGATGGCATAGTGAGTAAGAGCGTATAAAATACGCTGTAAATACCGAGAGAGTGTGGGTTCCCATACACGTCGTAAGAGTTATTCCCCCTTAAGACATTTACAGCCACTTCTGAACAGGAAAGACTATATGTAATTTCCTGTCCACATTTACATATGTGGTAGAGAAATGCAATAAAAAATAGTTGGTAACTATAGGAAACTATTGTAAGCAGTTAAATTAAATTTTACGTAGTTTTGTGTCAAAAACTCAGTTTTCTATGAAATTAGAATATATTTGATAGAATAATTAAATTATACCAGGGAAGGTTCAGGGGATCACTGTTCGTTTATCTAAAAAAAAATTATTTTGTTACATAATATGTAAAATTATAACAAATACCAACATTTAAGTCAATTTGAAAATTGGAAAGGATGCTTGATAGTTTTTCAACCAGAAATTTCTGATTTAAAAGTTTTTAGCTGCCTAAAATACATTTTCGTAGAATTTTAAAACGTTTCATATATGATATGATATTGTTTTTGATTATAATATTTATTTGCATTTACATATAAGTATATGAAAAAGTCAACATGGAAAACTATCTTATTCATAATTTTAATAATTTTTAAAATGATTTATTATTTAAGATAAACAAAATAAGTGATCAAAATTAAAATAATAATAATAAACAAAATCTTAAGATTTTTTCAAAATAATTTTGGACAAAAAAAAACTAAATGTGCATTCTTTAAGAACAATTGAATATCTTTATCTAACAAATAAATAAATAAAATGATTAAACAAAAAACTCAGGATGGTTCCACTTTTGTCCTAATTCATAAGTTATATAACCATGAAAATCAAAATGAAAAAAATGTCTTAATTTATAAGTACATATATGTATATACATATATATATATATATATATATATAAATTAATTGACTTTAGTAGAAACCAAACCATTTTTTTTATTTTTTTTAAACAATAAAAGTATGCATAACAAGTGCGTAATAATATTTTTTTTTTTTTTATATATAAATTTAAAATGAAAATTTAAATGATATTGATCTTTTTAACAAAATTTTCTATTGTCATTAATATTTAAATATAAAATAAAAATTAAAATAATAAGGAGCGGCTATATACATGTTGTCTTTTTGAAGAGTTCTTCTTTTTTTTTTTTGTATTTTGAAAAATTAACATAACAATAAAATAAATTTTTGCTCCTAAATATAATTTGTGACTTTCTAACCAAAATTACAATATCCTATTTAAATTTACCTATGTATGTATAAATGTATATATATGTATATACAAATGTATTATTAAGTATATTTGTTAGTAGAATGTGATCTGATGTGGTTACCACTTCAATCAAGACCACAAAACAATGTCATCAAATTCTGTTAAATCTATTTTATATCTATATGTATGTATATATATAACATATATGTATATTCATATGTATATATATATATATATATATATATATATATATATGAATACAATTTTAAATGAATAAAGAATTGACCAAATGATATATTCATTAATCTATCCAAGTCCAAACTCAATTCTAATCTATTGTAAATTATAAACTACCTACAGATAATATTACCATCAACAGCAGCAGCATATAAAAGAATAAAAGATGCACATATATATTATATGTATATATACATACATTAAACTACAATATGATTAGAAATTGATGTTGGTTCGTTTTGATTTTGAAAAAAAAAGAATGAATTCCAATACACAAGAATAAAAGATTTAATACTAAAATGCAATAAAAAATAAAAAACCTACATTCATACACACAATAATATTATACTTATGCTCTACATATTCGATTGTATTGTATCTTTATATGAACAAAATAGAAAAAAAAAAAATTTTTATATAAAATCTCAGTTTAGACGATGATGCATTATTTCTACCTTGAAATCCCAATAAAAAAAAAAAAATGTCAACATGTATTTTGGTATATGGACGTGTTTTTATACCATTGTAAGAATTGACATTTTTATTATGGATTTTCAATTTCCATTGAAATGCACTTGTAACAAAACACAAAAAAAAAATGACGTAAATAATATTAAGAACAAAAAAAAAACAAATCAACACAAATCAACAAAGAAACCCCATTATTAAGTGCTAACATTTTGATTTGAAATTTTTATCGATTTCGATTATATTCTTGTTAGCTTCTTTTCTAGTTTTTTTTTTTATTTCCTTACCTGTCAGTGTGTTGTCACCCATGAGCCATGATATACATTGAGATAAAATGTATCTTAAAGATACCATATTTATAATAACACAAACAACCACATTATAATATTCTAACGTTTCATATTGAATTTTGAGAAGCGATTGAATAAATAATAAAAAAAAAAAAAAAGAAAGTCAAAATAGAATGAGCCCTAATAACGCTTTTAAAAAATAATCCCACACATTTTTTCCCCCCCTTTTAATTAAGGTTTTTGAGTTAGAATACTTTAAATTTATATATCTTTTACAACAATTTTATACTGTTACATTGAAAAGTTCTGTCTTCCATTTAAAATAAACAGTTGGAATGTTAACTAATGGTTTTTAAAGACGCATATTTTCCAGGGAAAGGTTCAGAAAAAATTTCTATCAGAATTGCACCAAATTTTGAAATTTTTCTTAGAATATAAGGAAAAAATGTAAAAAAACCAAGAAACACTAACCTTCTTTAATTTTAAGGTAACCCTAAATAATAAATTATAACCCGAAAATAGTAAATTTTAAATTTTTTACGCCTAATAGCTCTCAAATAGGGGTTGGTACAAAAAAATTTCCCTAGATAATTTATAATTATTTCAAAAGATTTTTTTTTTTCAGGATTACAAGGTTCTAACTAAACGCACTTTGGAGATATGAAGGAAGCAAAATCTTAAAAAAGCCTCTTTTTACGTAAGGATAAATTTAAATACTAAATTTGATAAAAATTGTATTTTTTTGACATTGATTTATAAATCAAGCTAATAATAATATTTCTTGTTGTTTGACATCTCTGTATTAAAATATTTTGAAGCAGAACCTGACATATAAACATTAAAAATAGGAGTTTTTTTTTTAATTTGAGGAGCTGGAGCTCTGTAAAGTTTTTACTTTGAAAAAATTTGCACAAGTGCCTTAATTACAGGAGTTTAAAAATAGGAAATTTTCAATTTTTGACCCCTAATAGCTCTCAACAGAGTGTGGTATAAAAAATATTTCTGATACAACTTGTACTAAAACTGTAAGAGCTTTTCTAATTTCAAGTCTCCATCTATAAGCGTAACCGAAATATGAAAGGAGCAAAATTTTGTAAAATTTTCTTTTCAACGGTATATTGATATTGATTTATAAAGGTAAAAAAAAACTCATATAGCTTTTTTCAATTAAATAAATGCCAGCTTGAGATAATAAATGTTAAGATAACTTGAGATATACATAATATAAAAATAGACCTTTTTCAAATTTTGAGAAACTGTAGTCCCGTAATAGGTGGAGCTACATAAAAAACTTTTTCTACGACATTATTTTTTTTATTATATGTATTCATGGTTCTACTAAAACTTCATTAATCTATCTTTAACGGTGTAGACATTGTATAAACAAACAGACAAACGGATTGACGGACAGAGTGAAACTAATAAGCAAATTTTTCAAAAATTTTTTGAGTAATGTGCAAAAAATATAAAACTATATTATGAGCAATGAAATAAATATATACAAAAAAATTTTTTAGTGTCGATATAATATAATTTTTCTACAGAACTTTTTATTAATTATCAGTGATAATAATTTCCTTAGTTGAAATGCCTCTTATTGTACAAAATATACAAATGAAATACAAAATAATATCTGAGTGGTTAGAAATTCTTATTTTCTACATTATTGTATTTTATAAATGGTTATAAAAATTAATTTATAATTAAAAAACTTTTATATTTAACAACGTATTACCATCAAAAGTATATTAACTTAAATAAACACAATTTTCTACTAATACAATATTTACAACTTTTAAATATAGCACAACCAAAGGACCAATATTACTAACAAACTATCTTTAAATTCTTTTTTTTTTGTTTGTTCTAACAACAGTAAAATACATGAATTTTACTTAAAAAAAAATATTATATTAAGTTATTTGAATATACACATAATGGTTTATATAATGGTGTATATATTTATTCATTATATCTATCTGTATAATGTATTTTGCATATAAATATAACATTATTTCAGATACATAACTACATAGTAATTATATACAACTATAATATAGTATATTTTTTGTACTAAACATCTCATTGTACTAAATAATATACATGTTTCTTTCCACTTTCCACCACTATTTATGTATATAATATATAATACAACATTTAGTACATATTTTGATTTTGGCTGCGGCCTGTAAATAAATGCTATGTAGGCGTTTAGGTAAAATTATTTGGTTTGTTGGATTTTTAAAAATTTCCTACGTTATATACTTTAAGAGCCAAAAAACCAAAAACAAAAACAAATTTAGTATTAAATGTCAATTGGGTAGACAAAAACCAACCATATTATAACATAACTATAGTGAGTCTCTATGGTTTCATTGATTATGATTACTTTTGAATGGATACAAAATAAGAAGTGGAACAAGTTATGATGAGTTTTCGATAAGAATGAAACCAAAAACAACGAAATTTATTAAAACAAAATAAGCAAAAAAAAAAATCGGAAATAAAAATAATTTTTTTTATTTTTCTGGTCCATATTCTCTTCTGGAGCATAATAAGTCTATGGAGAATTTGTAAATAATGATATTGTTTCCGAATGAGGGTGGTAAAAAGTTTATTTATTTTTTTTATGGAAAGAAAAAAAAAAATTGTTAAAAAATTTACAACCACATATTACAAAAACAGTTCAATTTAATTGCAGGAAAAAAAAAATTTAATATATTTAAACATTTTATTACAAAATCCTTAAAAATTAAATTTAGAAATATATACAATAATATAATCTATGAAATACACAATATATATAGAAACAATTTCGAGCTGGTAAAATAATTTTTTTTTTTTTTTTAGTACCTACATTCCACATAAATGTGAGAAGGATATTTTACACAGCCTTTCCTTATTCAGGCGTGGCTGTAAATGTCGTAAGGGGGAATAATTTTTACGACATATGTGGAATTCGAACCCACACTACCTCGGTGTTTTTATCGTATTTCATACGCTCTCACCTATTTAAGCCACCAAGGCTCCGTAAAATAATTATTTTTGAAACTTTATTAAAACTTATATAAAAATCGTTAATTACAAACAACTTATTCCCTTCAAAATTTTTAATTAAAATATGATTTTTACTAGGTATAATTTTTATTATAATAATTTTTACTTGGCTTGAACTTTTAAAGAACAACAAAATTACAAAATTTTCAAAAACAAAAAAATAATTATAGCCATTTAGTTATTAACGTTGAAACATCAAGAATACATAATAGGCGAACCAAATCCTAGAACAAAAATGTTGCGAAAAAAAAAATTTTAAACATTTTTCTGTAGATTCAAAAATTGTAAAAAAAAAAAACAAGAAATAATTTTATGTATGTAGAATGAAGATAGAAATAAATATGGAAAAACAAAAAGAAAATAAATTAAAAAATATTTCTTTAGAAAGTTTAATTTTCCCACAATATGTCATACACCTCTTATATATACATATGTATATACATATGTGTATATACATATATATATCGACTGATATAACTTAAATTAATCAAAAGATGAGAAACAAAAACAAAATAGAAACCAGTATATTAAAATGTCGTTCAAATTATATTTTTATTTTATATATACATTATACATACATATATATATATATATGTATATATAAAAATTATATAAAAAGGATTTTTTCATAAAAATACATAATTATAATCATCATTATAACTGTATCTCTTATTTATACCATTAACAACATCTATATTATCATAATCAACACTAACATCATCAATCCATTATCACTAACGCAAAAAAAAACAAAGTTGACCCCCTATTGGGAGTAAAAACTTAATCTAAATACAATTTAATTAAAATAACTCAAGGTTGAATGTTGTTTTTCAATGAAAAATTTTTTGACAAATAATTATTGACAACAAAAAAAAAAAAAAAAACAGCAAAACTATACATCTAACAAACATTTATATTACCAAACCAAGCAAACAACCAATAGCAGCATTAATAGCGATAACAACAAATAAATTTAAACCAGATCAATTTATATTTTGTTGCACTTTGGAAACTGTTGTTGTTATCTATTCATTTTTTTTTTTCAGCTATATTTAATAATATATTCAAGTGCGAAAGAAACAACATTATTTTATAAATTATATACGTACATATGCATATACACTTTTATACATGTGTTATACACATTGCTTTGCAACCAAAGTGAATTAAATTAAACTAGTTGTTTTACAATTAATAACTGGAAATTCTAATTTAAGTTCTTTTATTAATTTTTTTTTTCTATCTACCTGTCTATTTAGTATCTATGTATACCCGTGTATAATATATAGATTATAACTTCTTTTACATAACTTAGTTTTAAATTTTTTTATTAAATTTTTTTTTGCTGTTAGCATAAAAAAATTTTTTTTGGATGAAACATCGAGAATTTAATTGTCAGCGAATGGTTCATAATATGTAAAATTTGGGGGCCTGGGTGACCTAATGGGTAAGAACGTATAAAATACGCTCTAAACACTGAGGGAGTGTGGGTTCGAATCCCACACACGTCGTAAAAATAATTCTCCCCTACGACATTTAGAAGAGCCACGCCTGAAAAGGAAAGGCTGTGTAATTTTCATGTCACATTTATGTGACAACATTTATGTGACATACATTAAAAAAAATATGTAAAATATTATAGCTCTGATTTAAAATAAAGAGGTATAATAATCCATTACACAATGGTAAAAATAAATAATATTATGGAATTTTAATGCAAATGTTCAAAAATGTCATCAAAAACCGAAAAAAAAAACAGAAGTTTCCCTGAGAAGATTAAAATATCAAGAGTAAACGCAGTTTTGGATGTCGGATGGAAGGTTTTTTCATGTTCACTGGTTATTTCTGTATTATTATAAAAGAAGAAGCATAGTGAATCTTCGTTTATCGAAGATTCAATATTATGACTAAATATCTTTTAATTTTTAACTTAATTGAAGTTATCATAGCATTTATCATACTCTTTAGTTTTCGATTTTTCGTGCCGCAAAATTTTATTTTTTTAAGTTCAATATTCCGAAGTGTTTTCCAATTTATTATTTAAAAGCGAAAAAAAAAAAAAAATCCTAGATATTGGCAAAAAAATATGGTAAAAAAAAATGTCATGAAATGAATTAAATTGGATGGGGGTTAAACAAGTAACCAAAACAATAATATAAGAACACATACACTAATTTTATTATAACATTGTTTTTTTTTATGTTTTGAATTTTGTTTACTCATTTATATACATATATACATATATATATTTTTTAATTCAGGCTTATTTTTTAATCAATAAATTAAATATATATGTATATAGATGCAATATGACTATATATATATTATGTATGTATACAAATTTATTTATAGTCGTTGCAGTTGAATAAGCTTTTCGTGCCAAAATTGTTGTGATATTTTTTTTGATAAAAAAAAATATTTTTTTTAAGAGCTGCCTACATGTTTTTTTTTTGTTGCATATACAAGTATTAGATATCAAAGCAGCTATAATAACTACATATCTAAAGTAACACCAACAATATAAAAATGTATAGATATAGAAAAAAAACAAAAACAACAACTTTGAGGAGACAAACAAATAAACATTTACATATATTTATTATTATTATTATTATTATTATTGAGCGTCTAAGATAAATTTTTCAGTTTAATATTCTTTTTAGGCTATAAATCTTATAAGTGGCAAGTAGATATATGTATTTAAAAATTGAAACATTAATTGAAAATCAACTCAACTCATCAAGTTTAAAATTAAACAACATATTAAAATGAAGAATTAATAAGTTCACTTGAACTTATGTTAAACTCGTAGTACAATAATGGCTTAACAATACGCCGAAATCAATATAAAGTAAACAATTTTTGTTTAATTTACTTGTAATTTATTACAACAATGAGACAAAAACCTAATTGTGGATAGTGTCATGTCTACTAGTATTGTGATGTCTACGATTCAAACTAGTGTCGTGAATGGTTTCGTGATGGCAGCTTTAGACCTAAGCTTACTTGAAAAACGTTTATTTTTTGAAATTTTTTAATTAACAATTAACATTATCCCTATTTGTGATTTGATTTTCCGTGCAATATTAACCTCTTCTTTCTAAGTTAATCTGTCAACACGAAAGATTAAAAAAGCTTAATAGTGAAAAGAAAAATAAAAAAGTTTTTTTTTTTTTTGTTGCTTTCAATTAATATCTAATATGTTAAGAAATGGATTCAAAATAGTGAATCAATGTTTAATATTTGAACTAAAAAAAAACATTTTATAGACGAATAAATTTTTGCCGCTCTTGATTCACCTATATTAGCCTTTGGTTGTCATTGAATCAGAATCAACAACAACAAGAACAAAATAAAAAACGAACATTAACATTAATAATAAAAATAAATTTTTTATTCTAAATTGTTATTTGAGGTTAAAATAGTTAAAAAACAATCAGATATTATTAAGTATCTAACTATTATTGTTTACTGTTGTTTAATGCTACTGTCATTGAAGTGTTTATGAATGAATAAATAAATAAATAAAAACCACAAAAAAAAATCGAATTGATGTATGATGGAGGGGAGGACAACTATAATATGTAATACATTAGAATGTAGGTGGATTTGTTGGCTATTCGGTTTGTTTACAAGACTTGTTATGTAAATTAAAAAAAAATATTTAGAACATAGATCAGTTAAGTTTCTATATAGAAATAAAAAAATCTAATAGTAAAATTGATTATGGCATTACAACTAAAATTTAAATGCTTGTTAAAGAACAAAAAAATTCAAGTTTCATGTTTCATGTTTTTTTTTTTTTTTTATTACCGTAAATTTTTTTTCTTTTAAAACAAAGAAAATTTATTTTTTGCTGTTTGCATTTTAATTTGCAGACAACAGTCTGGTTAATATAAAATCTAAATTACTTACATTGAAAAATTTTTCAGACATTATTAATTAAATTTATATTATTACGCAATAAATTGAAAAAAAAAAATGCGTAGGCCTAAAAACAAGCTTTTTAAGCAATAAACTTTATATTTTAAATTCGTATTAGAAAATTATTTAAAAATGTTTGAAATTTAATATTTTTATCCAAGAAAATCAAAACTAAATGTTAAATTTGTATAGATATATATATATATATATATATGTGAGATATTGAGATATAATATGTAACATTTATAATATCATCGAAAATACAAAATCTACAATATAAACTTGAATACAAAGTAACACACATTGATCCCATAATTATTATAACTTCCTTATATATAGCCAAAAATTAGAAGGCGAGATTGAAATATACGTTGAAAAGTTAATTTAATTTCAGTACTTTGCTCTAATCTATCGCTATTAACAAAGTCCACTTGTAAAATATTAAAATCAGGGCAATATAACTACAGTGGAGCAATATATTTGGGCTAAATTTATAAATATGTATGTAGGCAATACACAAAGTATATACACTTACAACTCAAAAATTTGAACTCAAAATGTACATACATATATATTTAGTTTATTTTTTAGTTTCTTTAATTAATATAATATGTATATATTATGTATGTATCATTAATGTTATATGTATGTACATATATAATTTAATTTAGTAGTTTCATTTTGATAATAACACCTATCAAGGAATGTACTGGTTTTTTTACTAAAAAAATCTGGTCATTTTACATATAAATAAAAATCACAATATATTGTTATAATATAGCTTCTAATATAAATGCTTTTTATATATTATATGTATATATAGGTATATATATTAAACTTTAATTTTCTTTAAAGTTTATTACCATGAAAATTTTATTTAATTTTATCACTTTCAAGTTTGTATACCTCTACAGAACAACAGATTTGAAATCAAATCTAAATTTCCTATACTTTCCTAAGTTATTGTTTCTAATACTTACAATGTTTTTTTTTATAAAGCATATCCCAGAAGCTAAAAAAATATAATAAAAATGTTCCGATTGACTTAAATTACATAAGATGAGATCATGAAAAATCATGAAAAGTTCACAAGAACAATGAAATTGAAGCGGTTTCTTTTTTGGTTTAAACTTACAACTTTTTCTCAACTGCCAGATTTACAAAAAAAAATATTGTAATTTAATCTTTCAATTTATTTTAAAGTGTTCATTTACTATTCACCTATTTTGGGTTTCAATGCTTTATACCTAAAAAAAAAAATCATTTCAAAAGTATTATATAAAGCACAATAAGGTATGTATATATAAATCTATCTAATTCTTTCTTAATCAAAGAAACCAATCATTTCATTTCATCATTTATTTTTCGTGTTTAAAATTATTAATCCAGTGTATAAACTTTTCAACTTATTAATTTATTATTTTTGTTCAATTGAAAAAAAAAAAAATTTTCTTTTCTTTTAATGTATTCATATTAAGGACGAAAATTCGTAAAAAAAAAAAAAATAATCTATTTGGATTTATAAAATTTATCACCACTAATTAGCGAAAAAAAGTCAGAAATAAAAAAAAAAAAAAACTGAATTTGTTAAAAACAATTTACTTTTTAAACTTTTATATTCAACATTCTACTAATATAGATAGATATAACATCAATATCATAATCATAATCATCCATATAAATCCACGTAACTAGGATATCATTGGTATAAAATTCAAAAGAAATTTTGTAAAATAAAAAAAAAATTTTTTTTTAAATTTACTCTCATCTAAATCTCATTTTTTATTCATTTAACAGTGTGTGTGTGTTTTTTTTTCTTTATCTTTTCTGTTTCTATTTCTTTTACTCCATCCATAGTCTCCACACACTCTTTGCTTTGCTCTTTCCTTCAATTAAAAACTTTTTTAATAATTTTTTTTTTTTTTTGGTTTATTTTATTTTAGAGTTTATATCTCACATACAAATCAACAAACACACAGGAATTGAGTAGTCACAAATAGTAGCTTTAAAAAAAAAAGCCAAAAACACTAAAAAATAAATATATTCGCTTCTTTTTTTTTTTTTTTTTTTTTGTTTTTGCTGACTAATTTAAATAATTAATTTAGAAATTCAATTAGTCATTTCATAGTGAGTTTTAAATGTCATCTCAAGTTAAACAAATTTTCTTTTTATGGATATGATGAATTTTCAACCATATTTACCTTTTGTATTATGTATGTAGATTATACATGAATGTATGTGGAAAGAAATATATATTATGTGATGTATATATATAGTGAAAGAACATGTAACGAAATAAGCCCACATGTCTTAAAATCGGAATTAAATTAAATGGCTGGAGTTAATCTTTGAACAAATAATAACAAATGATTTTGAGCTTTTGAACAAAAACATGTAATTTGGTATTTTTAATGAAAACTGGTAATTTTATTTCTCGTTAAAAACTTATCGAAGGGTTTAATATTCCCCTACTATTTATATATTATGTACCTACATGAAGCAAGTACAAATTGGCAGTGCTTCTCTACGCGTATAAAACAGGGAACGTTAAAAGTAGTTTAAAAATTAATATTGTAAGTAAACTTTTGTATTTATCGTTTTTGGATGGAAAAATTTGCTACCACATTATAATAAATTTTGCTTATTATAATAAATTTTGAGTTATTTATACCAAATCAATTATATAGGATATAGATTAAGGCAAAAAATTAATACAGAGACAATCGAAGTCATATTTTGTGGATGAAAATTATCATACATAACAAAAGCAAACTGACAATACTATTGAAAACTAATAATATTGAAAAAATGCTTCTGCATGGGAATATTCACAGTACACGATGTATTACCATGAGCATAGCTAAAACGAATTACGTTTGACAATAACATATCTACTTATTGTTGAATTTATTAACTATATATTATTTATTAAATGGTTGCAAAATTTACGGGATATGGAAGAAGATTTTAGCTTTGTGTTTTATTCAAGATTTTAATATTTATTTAAAAAAAAAAAATGTAAGAAAAACCACATATAATAAAATATTATTGAAATAAAGAATCTAATTAAATTGAATATTATTTATTTCTTGCAGTTATAAAATATAACTAACAAATTTTCGAGATCTTTTGCGCTACGATGTGGTTCATATTACTACATAGTATGCGATTTTGTACCACAACATTGGGTTTTTTTCAAATTTTGTGGTACAAAAAAGAATTAATTTTGTCTTTAAATCAATAAGCTACAGTGGAAACTCTCTATAGCGAACCTCTACATTATGGAATACTCTCTATAGCGAAAAAAATTATGACAATAGCTTTAGTTAAAAAATTTCTAATTAAATAACCTCTTTTAGCGAACTCCTATATAACGAAAACTTCTTTATAACGAACTAAAATAGCTGGAATATAAACTAAATTCCTCTCAATTTTGACTCAGTTTTAATAGGACTATTCTAAACATAATAATATTAACCAATCATTGAACCAAACTGCGAAAGCAATAAAATATTGATTTGAAACAATTTACCTAAATTTCTTTTAAATTGTGGTTTTCTTTCACATCGACATCTAATGATATCTATTTATTTTAAACAACCATATACAACATTATATTATTATAGAAATTTATTTACACACACCAACACATTATTATTTATTGTAAATATATCCTTTTGAAATTTATACGACATTTTAATTTAAAGCTTAAAAAATTAAAAATCATAATCTAGGAAAAATTGTAGAAAATATCCGCTATATATAGGTATACCATTTTATTTAATTTATAACCCATTCACACAAACATGCAAATAAATAATGACGTACTTTATAAATATAATATGTATACAATACACATATATATTATGTACTTATAAATCTGCTTTTAAATAAAAAGTCAAATATTCATTTATACATGTAAAAAAAAAAAGTTGACTTTAATATAAGGACAAATTTTGATTTTAAATATCTTTCTATCTCTCTCTCTCTTTCCCTTTGTATTTAAAAACCACTCAACCATTTTAAAATATTTTAAAAATATTTTTCAACACTAAAAATATATACAAATATCCATATAAAAAAATTTAGTTTAATTATAAATGACGGATATGTGGTAGTCATGTGTCAGTTTATTTAACACAGAACATAAACAACAATAAGAACGAAACAGCAACAAATATTATAATATACACATATGAAAAAAAAAAAAATTTTGTTTTTATTTTAAAGTTTTTTAACTAAATGATGCAAAATGAACAGGTATAAAATTACAGGTAAAATATGAGATTTTATAAAAAGCACAAAATATCAAACCTTTTTTTGTGGTTTTTATTAATTTCTGGAACGCTTGTTTTTTATTACGTTTACGTTACATTCCTCTCTCCGTCACAACGCCTTTAGGGGTTTAAATGAAAAGAATTATTTGTTCTGATTTACAAAATTCTTCATTTTTTATTTTTTTTTTTAATATTCCTCGCTAACACGAATTGCAAAAAAAGGAAAACTTTCACAAACAGTATTATAACTTTTTTGAAGGATCATATTTTTGAATACACACAGGTACAGATAAACACAGGTAAAGGTACACAGATACACAAAACAAGAATAAAATCAAATGGGATATAATTGGATTATGAGAGCGAACCGCAAAGAAAATTTTATTAGTAATTATAAGTGTAATACTTCAATGTCATTTTCAAATCCTATTTTTGGTGACAATAAAAAAAAAAACACTAAAACATAAACAAAAAAATGAAAGTGAGAAAGAGATAAAAAGATAAAGGAAAACAGTTATTATCTTAAAATGATGAATCTGATCCTTAAAGCGATCAAATATCTTTACAGTAATTTATTTTGTTATCTTTTTATTTTGTAGTTTTAGAAGTGATACCTATATAATAGTGGCTGTGTAGTAAATTATGATGATAATAATGGTGATGATTTTTTTTATTAAAATTTGCGTTAAGTAAGAACTTCTAATTAGATTTTAACACCCCATTAATTTTATTTGTCACTATGTTATGTATCATTTATAATTTTTTTTTTTTTTTGTAAATAAGTAAAAATAAAATACATAAAATTCTTAGAATTGGATTACCTAAAAAAAAAAAATTTGCCTGAAGGTTGACTTCACAAATTCATTTAATGAAGTTTTACCGTAAATTGTAGTTATTGTAAAATAGTTATCTTTTCATTTTATCAACGCTGAAAATTTAAATTTTAACCAATTAAAGGGCATTTATAAAATTTAAATAAAATGACATTTTATATAACAAAACAGGAAATGGAAGATTAATCAAAAAATTACTACTTCTATATAAAATTTATTTGATTTTTAATAATCCAGTTATAAACCGCCTGAAGAATATATTCCTCTATAAGGATAACATTAATTTTAATTCAACACATAGTTAACAGTTGACATTATGTTAATAAAAGTTTAGTCACGTACAATTATAGGTTCAAGAACACATTGTCTGATTTCTTATATATAATAATTCAATAGCACACTAATACAAACGTATTAACCGTACGTTTTTCAATGATGTTTCTTCAAAACTCATTTAAAACATTAAATATACTTTGGATACCAAAAAATCATAAGCTCACATCCAAAAAAAAAACAAAAAGCAAATTTTGCTAATTTTAGCAAAAGAAAATTCATAAATTACTTACTGGACGGACATTATACAGTTCAAGATATACTAAAGATTTTATCTAAATTAACATGTCACAAGAACAATGGAACAACACCATCTAAATGAGAAAACCAATCATGAGCAAGTGCTATATTATGTAAATCAAGAATTTAAATATAAAGTGTCTGTTATTCAAAAAAAAAAATAAAATAAAGTCAATTGCTATAAAAAAGATTTTACCTATCTTTATATCACATTTATTATTTGGTTACCCTAATAATACTTTAAAAAAAAAAAAGTTTTCTATTATTTTTAATATTTGTGAATTTTTCAAGAAAATATTTCATTTTTAATACCTTCACTTATAAAACCTTAAACCAAATTATCAACTTTCAATTTAACTCTTAGAAATTATTAAATAAATTGAAAAACATCTATAGTTTTATGAGTTTATCTTTTAGGTTTGAATTATTTTATTTCCAATTCAATTTAAATTTTAATTTATTGGAAAATACCATTACCAAAACTTCTAAATTTTATACTTTATTATATATAATATATATTACTATATATATATATATAATATATATATTAAAAAGTACTTAAAAATTAAACCAAAGAATTTGAAACTTTTAATTCAAAAATAAATTAAATTCGATTTAATTGCAAAGTATTAAAAATGAAGAAAACAAAAAAAAAATAGTAAAATGAACAATTTAATTTTATTAAAATTGTGACAAATATATTATATTATAACCATAATGTCACAATAATGGTTCTCTTAAACTATTTATCTCTATAATAGATAAAATATTTCATTCTAAAGATATCTAAAAATTAAATTTTAAAATATGATAAAAAAAAAACAAAGAAAAACTAAATTCAAAATTTTAAATATTATTATGTATACATATATATATTATATATATATATGTTTTTGTGAATTGTATACTATTATTAATGAAATTAAACTCTTGTGTGAATTTTATGGTGAATAGGCAACATAAAATTCATTGAAAATTCATTCATTCCCAAATGGTGTAAATATACAAAAAAAAAAAATACATATTTAAAGATGACACTTTTGTATTATGCACTTTACATAATAGAAAAGTTCAATCATGCCTAAAAACCTATAAAATATCAAATATATTCCACAATTCAAATACAAAATTTTCTCATTGATTTTCCTTTTTATTTAAATATATACATATAATACATATGAGAAAAATTAAATTCTCTCATATCTCTTAAAAATATTGAAAATTCAAAATCTTAACATCTTCATATGTATGAATATATATAATATATATATATATATGTATATGAATTGTAATATCACGCCAATATCTTGAATGAATGGTTGGTCGATTTCATCATCTATCGTAGAACAAAAAAAAAAAAAAAAAAAAAAAAATCGGACCATAAGGAAAAGTTACAAGTTCAATTGAAAAACCTCAAGTGAAATCTTTCATAAATAAAATTAGAGAAAATTTTCTAGTATTATTCATTTTTAAGGTCTTATCTTATTATTACATTTCTGTATTGTATCTTAAAGATATACATATATATATAATATATATATTTCCATTTATCTTTAAATATATATATCTGTGAGAATATTGAGGATCTTGCGGTTTATGGTTACATATATATATATATAAATATACAGAACATTATATATAATATATAAGAAAATGAAAAGAGCCATCTTTGGTTTTAGATGAATGATTTGGTTGATTTGTTTAAAGATACATTTTCTTCTTCTTTTTTGTTTCATTTTTTCTTCTTCTAGATGTTGTTTCTTTCCTTTTCTTTCTTAATAATTTTTTTTTTTTTTTGTTATTATTTTTAATGTAATAAATGAATCTTGATCTAAATTCTAAAGTATTAATACATTATTATCATTAAATGTTATAATCATCATTATCGTCATTATAATCATTAGTATCTGGTGATAAATAATATAATATACTTATATTATATTATATACAATATATTATATGATGTATATATTGTATATATAATATTTAAGAAAATCAAATAATTAATGGAATTATATTTGCTTAAAAGGAAGTAAATTTTATCAGATATATATATATATAATAAAGATTGTGTGATTGTATACGTGAGAGAATGTATTGACCACATTATCTCACGAATATAATTTTTGTTTTTTTTTTTTTTATATATTATCGCTTAAATTTAGAAAGTGATATTAAAACAAAATTAAATATTCTAAAGTTTGTATATATATGTATGTATATATACACGTAGCATTTAAAGATTATTTTTTTTTAAATTTCCTGTTTTGATGATTTAAATATTGTTATTGCGTATACCACAACAATTTATATTTCCCTAAAGATTAATTTTCATGGAAAACATTTTTGATTTGGGAAATTCTTAGAAAATTTATTTTTAAAGAAATTTTAAATTTTTGAAGAATTCTATAATGAAAATGAATTTTTAGGTATATAAAGATATTTATATATATCTATATATTTGTATTTTGTTGATTAAATAACGTCAAAACACAGTTACTTCTTTTTTTTTTAAAGGTCAATTATAAGAAACATATACTGTTAATTATATTTATAAATTAAGTGGATTTCTATTGAATTAAGTTAATTTAATTTGTTTTGAGTAGTTCTTCTTTATATAATGAAATTAGGAAAAGTTTTTTTTTTTAAAACTAAAATAACATGTAAAAATATATGTATATATCCAAAACATTTCAAAAAAGAAAATGCAAAGTTACATAGTTTTTGTAAAAATATATATAGAATGAATAGCTTTTCCTAAGTGATATATTATACAATCTGATGAATATTGTATATATTCAGATATATGTATCTTAATTCTGAGCCATTCTCGTTCCATATTTAATTCTAGTTAAATATTTTTTGATCTGTATGTGTCACCTACACTTATATAAACAATTCGGATTACTATACTAGTTTTTACATAAATTTTTTTATAAAAGTTCGTTTGTTTAAGTGTCGTGCCAATAAAAGTTTATTCTTTACATATTATGTAAATTTTAAAGTTAAAAGGTTTGTAATTAAAAAATAATTATATATTGAGCTCTATTAAAAGAGATAAATGAGGCATTAAATCAAAAAAATGCACTTAAACGAAATCGTTTTTTTACTTTTTTCGCTCGTGTGATTTAAAAAATTTGATTTTTAACTTAACAACTTAAATCACTCCTGCTCAAATACTTATAATAAAAATAATTTACCATCTACTTCTATTTTACTCTATTACCTTCATTTGTAATCAAGTCTTATTAATTTGTTTTATTTCACATTCTACTGTTTCAGAGCATGCCTATGCAATTAGGAGATTTTCTAAGAACATAACTAATCTATTTATATTTCCGTTTCTTAATTTCTATTTCGATTAGCTCTTGACCATAGCTGTTGACCAAAGCTCTTGACCAAAAACTCTTTGTTAGATATTCTTCTTGGTCAAGGTATTTTACATATAATTCGAAGGCACTTGAATTCTTGTAATTTCTGTATTGTTTTCTTATTAACCAACTAAGTTTCATTACCGTATAACAGATCCAATTTATAAATAATACTATAGATTTAAAAAATAATAATTAAATTAAATAAAAATAAATTCAAAATTCATAAAACTTTAATTTTCTAAAATTAAAGAATTTATAAAATTAAAGAAAAAACAAAAAACTCTCAACACTATTAGGATATATTCAAACATCACTTTATACATAAATGATTTAATAATTAAATAATAAATCATTGAAACTAGGTATGAATAATTAAATTATTCAGTTTTATTTTTATTTTTTTTTTTGCTTAAAATAAACTAAAATCACTAACTCAATTTGATGATTCGAACAACTAATCATAACCAAGAATCCGGAAAATAAATAATTCTTATAATTTATTTTTTCTTTATTCATTTTTTTTTTTTTTTATTTTCAATTTTCCAATTCCCTTTTGGACTTACCAAATCATAATACAAGAGAAACAGTAAATAGTTTTTCAGATTCAAAATAAAAAAAAAAAAGATAAAAAAAAAATGTTAGTAATAACAATAATAATACAAGTATTGATCCATCGATTCATCTATCCAGTCATCCAAAAAAAATAAAAAAACAGACCTCGTCCTTACCTGTAATGAAAGAAAGAGAAAGAAAAAATTAATTTAGAGTTTTTTTTTTTTTTTTTTTATGAAATTTCATACAAATAAATTGATTTATTTCTATTAAGAGGAATAATTCATATAATACCTACATAATATATTTTTATGTATGTACATATTATATTAATTTAATATACATATATGAACATATATATCTACATATTTAATTTTGCAAGAAAATATATATTTTTTGGCAACATTAAAAAAAAAAACACTATATAAAAATTTATATAGTGAAATTTTCATACTATATATACTTAGCTTAAGCATTGTTAAAACATAAATATTCTTAACTTAAAAATAAAGGGACTAATCCCTCGATTAAAGTCTCCCCAACATACATTTTTTTTTAATTTACTTTAAAGGAATTTGAATATGCATTAAAACATAAGATTTGTTTAGAAGGACACACAAATGTAGAGCATCAAAACTACTAAAACTACTTAAAAAACAAAAATAGCAATAAGAAGGTGAAAAGAACTGGGAAACTAGATTTACTATAAAAGCAAAATCATTTTTACGGAAGTCTCCAATAGATCTATAAGAGTTAACACAAAATTATTCGTTAGTCTTTAAAACTAGTTTCAATCTTTTAAAACGGGGCTGGTATTTTTAGTGAGTTAAAGTGTCCCATTACTATGTTGGGTAGAGTATCTCTCGATGATTCTTACCATTCTTCCCCAAAAAGAAAAATAAAACTTTAATTTCCAAAATATCACATCTGTTTATTTTTCAATTCAAAAATGATTATTTTCTATACTTCTTAAAGGATCAATCATGGTTATAAAGCTGTTTAGTTATAGATCTTATTGAAATACTTCATTGCATTTTTTTAGTTTAAATCTTTTTACAGCGTAGGCTTATATAAAATTTAACAAAAAGATGATTTAGTGGTTAAACATTTTCTAAATAGTAAACTCAGTTATTAATTTGAAAATTTTTATTTTAATATTTCGGAAATTTTATTAATTTCCGAAATGGTAATTATTTTTCTGTTCAGCTGATCAGGAATTTTGCATATGAAATAAAATTTTCCCAATGATATTTTCTCTCCCATTTCTGGCTGTCATTAAAACAAATTATAATGCAATATAACCAAAAAATTACTTTTATTTTGATTTGACACCTAATTTTGACACCGAAATTGACAGCTACAACTGTAGCCTAACTTCAAACAATATCATATTTTAGAAAATCGTATACATATACGTGTCAGAAAATATTTATATGAAATCTTAATTAAAGAAAATCTTATTTTTTAAATTTTTATTTAGTAAAATCGATTCACCACCCTAAATTAAATTTTAAAATAATATTTTAACGAGATTTAACATTTTTTTTTTTAAATTCGTTTGAAATTTGAAGCAAATCTACTTATAACGAGAGATTTCTGTTTTTTAACTATTTTTTCTTTTTTTTTTAATTGTTTTTATTAAAACAAATGTAAAACACCCAAATAACCTAAAATGATTAAAAGGAATTTTCACTGTACATATATATATATATATATATATATATATATATGAGTTTTTTAATTTACAAATATATATACATATATATTTGTATTTTATGTAGTAGTTTAAAAATACTTGAAATTTTAATCGAATTTTCGATTTAATTAATTCAAATCAAAATCGATTTAAATATTTTTTTCTATAGTTCATAGAAAAAAAAAAAAAACAACTAAAAAACATGGTGGAAATTTATACTAAATAATTTATAATCAAAAAAAAACAACTAAAATTTAATTTTAGTATTTATTACTATTTTTTTTTTGTTTTCATTTATATTTTTCTTAATCAAAGAAGGTTTTTCTTATGCAAATATTTATTTTTTATATACCTGTGTTTTTTTACCTTTTCATTTTTGATTTTTTTTTTTTTGTTTTAATTGTATTTTGAATGAAAATGCAATTTATACGTTACGTAAATGGGTGTGAATGTGTAGTACGTTTTTTGTAAATCAGAAAAAACAAAAAGATTCATTTGAACACTTAATTGGTTATAAATAAAAAAAAAAAAAAAATTTTTTATTTTTAAAGTTAATTAGAAAAAAAACATAAATGAAAACTAAATAGAACACATATAATTTGGAAAAGTGGAAACATAATTTTTTTTTTATTTTACTTTCTTTTTTTTTATGTTCAAATAATAGAAAATTATAACGATGGTTACCTTAGTCAGAGGTACCTTACTTGTATACAACGTTCATGTTTTATGTTTATTAAGTGAAATTATATTTAAAAAAAAAAAAATAATAATTTTCAAATAAATTATTTTGAAATTCATTTTTGATTACTTTATTTTAAATTCAATTCATTAAATATAGCATAATAATTTGTAACTTTATTTTTGAAAGTTATTCGTACTACAATGAAAGTTATTGAAATTGTAAATTGCATCTAAATGAATTTAATTAGAAATCGAAATACTTATAGCTACTCAAAAAAAAACTTTTTTTTGAAATTTAATTAAAAAACGAGGAAGAGTGCAGTAGAGTAGACTGTGTCAACTCTGGGATACTCGTATGAACGTAATATATCCTGTTTCTATAAAACTTGATCATCTTTTAAAAACATTCAGATGTTGTAGTACCGAACTACAGAGATATATTTATGTAAATTGTGGAGATGTATGACAGCTACCCGAATCTATTGCGCGTAGCTTCATTAAGTTCCAAGAAATGCAAGAAGCCTGGACCGGCTGCTCTGGGCCAACCAAATTTTACAAAAGTTGTTGGCCTGTAACTCAACACCTCTTTACTAAATTTCAGGTTCCTAGCTTCAATAGACACTGAGTTATTCTCATTTAAACGGATAAGTTGTATGGCAGTTACCCGAATCCGTCGCACCACCACAACCAAATTTTGCAAAAGTTGTTGCCATAAAACTTGATCATCATTTGCAAAATTTTAGAAACCTAGCTTGAATAGATACTGAGTTATTTCTATATAAAGATAGAAGTTGTATGGCAGCTACTAGAACACGCCGACCGAAAATGTTGGATTTAAATAGCAAAACTAACAATTTTATAAAAGTGACGTAAAAAAAATTTCAGCCTCCTAGCTCCTTTATTTTTTGAGTTATCGTGCCGACGGACGGACGGACGTACATGGCTTAATCGACTCAGAATTCAATTCTGAGCCGATCCATACCTTTGACTCTATATCTAGCTCGACTCCTTTAAGGTGTCACAAACGTAATGGCAAATTTATTATACCCTTGAACATAGTTCATACGGGTATAAAAATAAATAAAAAAGATCAGATCAGAAATTTACAAGAATCAATAATTAAATTTTTAATTTATTCTTTGAATGCCTTTGTTTTCGATCAACTATTCAGTCCGACTGGAATATCTTTTTTAAATAATTACTAATTTTTAATTCAATAAAAAAATTTCAATTTTAATTAATTTGTTCATTATAAAAAAAAAAAAAACTTAAATAGAAATTAAATTTTTATAGAAACTCAGTAAGATGAAATCGTATTAAAGGTTGAAATGAAAAATGGATCGATGCAGTTAAAAATTATGTCGAAATCTAACATATTTTCTTGACACTTCATAAGAAGCATAGAGTATCTGCTAAGTCATTTTTTATACATATTTGACTAAGCTTCAGTTTCAGGAATCATTAATATTTCACTAAGCCGTTGATTAC
The DNA here is from genome assembly GCA_947095535.1 of Poecilobothrus nobilitatus. NCBI lineage: Eukaryota > Metazoa > Arthropoda > Insecta > Diptera > Dolichopodidae > Poecilobothrus > Poecilobothrus nobilitatus. Next base: position 28,427,776 of record OX352773.1, on the reverse strand, counting down.
TCGGCTGTAGCTATTGTACAAGACTATTAGACATTTCTTTTATTTCTATGCCATCTATTATCTAATAAAAGAATAATTAAGTTTTATTATTATTTTACTATATTGTATATATATGTATTACAATATAATATTAATTATATATACCTTTTTTACTTTAATAAGAAGGATTTCCACTTCAATTGCAAGTTATTTTTTTTTTTTCAAATATAAGTTTTCCTTTTTAATAACAAGTATTACCTTTTCAAATACAAGTTTTCCTTTTCAAAAGCAAGTATTTCCTTCTCAAATGCAAGTTTTGAAATGATATTGAAAGTAACTCAAAACTTTGTAAATAAAAAATGATAATTTTACATAATTTTCTTTAAATTTGTTGAAAATTAATTATTTTTCATTAAGAAACTGTTCTAGAGGAAAAATAAAAAAATAAATATAACAAAAAACAGACCTGAAGTCTTCAAAAAACCTTACTTTTTAGTCGGTTTCAAAGTTGTTTGAAGAATAAATAATTGATTAATTAAACAAAAATTATGTAAATACAACAACTTGGATTTTAAAAAGGAATGAAACTTTTAGCTGTTAAAAAGGAAAGTTTACATTTTAAAAGCAAATATTTGCATTCAAAAAAAAAAATATACTTGCAATTGAAGTGAAAATCCTTCTTATTAAAGTAAAAAAGGTATAGTTTATAAGACATAATATACTTATATTATGTCTTATAAATTATTTGTAATTTTATTATACTAATTATACATTATAAGAAAAATCATGATTATAATATGACCCACGGTGGCTTTAAACCTGAGACCTTTCGTATGAAAGGCCGATATCTTAACTATTACACCATCAGCTGGATACAAGTAATTATTAAGTATTGGAAAATGCAAGCAAAGTGAAAGAAAAATTTAGAGGAAAAATATTTAAAACGATACTGCTTCAATCACTTATCACTAAACAAATAATAAATTTTTTTTTTTTTATAAGTGTAAGTGTTTTTACTAATCAAAACATAATTAAGTTATTACCAAATATGATTTTGGTGCAACAAAAACTTATTAGAAAAAAAATGATTTTTTCATTATTTTAAGTGAATGGTGCAATATTATATAGGGCTCTGAACAGAATCTAAATTTTGATTTATTTATAAAAACCGAAATAAAAATGTATTAAGCTTTAAAATAATAAGAAATCATTAAAAAAGAGACAGTTAAAAAAAAAAACGAGTTGTTTAGAAAGACATACATATAGCATTTATGTAATTCTACTAAAAGTTTGATGATTTTCAAAAATGTCAAAATAATCAAAAAAAAAAATAATAATAATTGGAAAATTTTTGAAAAACAATTTTATTTTCTTATAAACTTAGAAAAAGTTTGAATTTTGAATGGAAATAAATAGAAAACTTTTCATAATTTTATAAAAATTTCTTTATGGTGTCATTTTCCAATTATCATTTTAATAGCTGTGACTATCCCATTACCAGTTATAAATTTTAATATAAAATGCCAAAAACATATCTATTTTTTTTTTTTTTGTTTTTTGTATATTTTAATTAATAAGTTTTTTCCACAACTTTTACATTTATTTTTCTTTTAATTTTCCTTTTTTTTACCACTTTTATAATTTCTTCCCACTAATTTCCTTTTAACAAAAAATTATTATTTCTCTTTTTTGTTTTTTTTTGTTGTTTCATTACTAAACTTATCCATTTTATGCTACCTGGGAAGTTTTACTTTTTCTTTATTTTTCAAAAAAAATTATTCTATATAGATAACTTTGTAAAACTTATTTGATTTCATAAACAACAACAACAACAATAATAACAAGGAAAACTTGTGTTATAAGTAATGAAGTGTTGCCATAATGGTAATAAGAACAGTGAAAAGAACAATAACAAAGAAAATTACAAAACTATAATTTCAGTTTTGCAAAAAACTTTTTCAGTTTTATTTTAATTTTCTTTGTTTTTGTTTTTTTTTTTTTTTTTTGTAATAATGTAGTTGTCGGTGCTGTCGGTGCTTCTGTTACTAAACAGATCACGAGAAAAAAAATATATTGAAAAAGTCAATCAAACTCTTAAAAGTCCTTAAAAAAAAGAAAAACAAATACACAAAATATGTAACAAAACTTTGAAGTTAACATTGTAAACACCATAGTAACTGTGTCTGTTTTGTCTGTTTTTTAATTTGTTCATTTTTCTTCTATTTTATATTTTATATTTCTATATTTTCTTTTTTTTTTTAGATTTCATGCTGCTCTTTTTTAATTATATTTAGAAAATCTTTATAACAATCTTTATAAAAACAACTACCATCTGCACCTACACAACTACACACAAAATAAGTCTTAAAATTGGTTAATAGCAAACGATTCTAGAATAAAAATAAAAATAAAAATTTACATATTATACAATTGCAAAATTATATTTTTTTGTATAAATTTAAACTGAGCGATTTTATCACGACCGACCACCACAGATTTAAAAATAAAGTTTTTACGAAAAATATTGTTTTGGTATATTTTTTGCTCTTGGTTATATTGTTCTTATTTTTTTTTATTTTTTTTTGTGTGCATCTTTTAACCCTTTAATATTATATTGTATAACATTTTATTTTCATGTTACTTTACTGTACAACAAAAACTATATTTATAATTAAATAACATAAGATAATAATGTATCTATAATGTTTTGGTAATTTTTTTTTTTTTTTTGCAAAAGCAATTTTTTTCCTTCTAAATATAAATGAAAAAAAAAGTTGAAAGCTAAATAAAATGATACGATGTTTTGAAGTACAGGGATAATGATTTTTCTTTGAAAGTTGTAAAAAAAAAAAACTTGTAAATATTCTCTCTTAAAGAAAAAAAAAAAAAGAAAACCTTTAAAAAACTTAATTTCCTTGTTTCCCCCCCTCCTCCCCCCCCCCCCTTTTACAATTTGTTTTTAGAAAAGGATTAGAATTATTTGTTGTCGTTTTGTATTTCTTCTTGAAATATATTAAACGTTTTTATCATTGTTCAAAAACGTAACACAAACTTACTAAATGTACTGTACATTTTTTTTTTTTTTTTGTTTTGCAGGACAACAATCTCCTATGGTGTATGATTAAGCCAATAACAAAGTTTTTATAAACTTTGTATACATTTTTAATTTTTTTATTTTATTAAAATTAAATGAAATAAAAATTTAACAAAATGCAACAAAGAGCAACAATAACTTAACAACAATAACAATAACTAAAAAAATAAAAGATTATATACTTGTATGACTCTTAAAATCACCACAGTTTTAACCATCGTGAAAATTTAAAAGTAACCAAAACAAAAAAAAAATAAAAAAATAAAATAACCAAGAGTAAACATTATATGTTAGAAGCCTAAAATCTCTCGTATAAAGTGTTAACAATTATCACAACCAAATAGTACTAAAGTATAGAAAGGATAATATAAAAAAAAATTTTCTTAAAAGATTTCAACTTGACATTTTTCAATGTATAAATACGGATTTTTATTTTTACTTTGGTTTTTATGTTTTCTTTGTTTGTTTTTTTCTTTTTTCTTTTTTTTTTTTTGAAAAAAAAAGCATAAAACCAATGTTAATATAATAATTTTTTGACCGACAATTAGTCTTAAAAAGTTTTCCAAGCGATAATTTTGCCATTTGTACTGTTGAAAAGTTATTTTATTTTCTATGATTGGATATGATATAAGGATATATTATTTGTAAGCAGTTTGCATCACAATTTTTTTTTGTGTTTTTCAATTCATTTTTCAAAAGAAATTCTTCCTCTCAGAGCATTTATTATAGAAATTTTTCTTTCCTTTATTGTTAAACACTGTTAAAGACTTTCCGGATTTACCTTTAATTGAAAGACAACAACAAAAAAAATATATTAATAATTATTTTTACTGGCTTTTTACTTTTATTATTTGGTTGGTGTACTTCAGAGTATTACCGAGTATTGATGTCCTTTAAAATAAAAACCACTTTTTAAACAATAAATAAAAGAAAAGGGATGTGTGTATTTGAAGGTTTTTTGTTTTTTTTCTTTTTGTATAAATTGATGATACTCTGATGTTGTTATTATATATTATTGTATTTCTATTCTTGTTTTGAAAAGGGTAGAAAATATCTTTTGTATACAAAATAACAATATCCCCTTTGACATATATAAGTATTAATATTAACTAGTACAACAATACTTGAATTGAACTAAAAAATAAAAAAAAAAAAAAAACATTTAATTGTCCTTCCAACCTTACAACCACAATACCATAATAAGGTTAAGTTCGTTTCCAAACTGAGGTTAAGGTTATTTTTATGTTAAAAAAAAAATATAAAATGAATATAAGAATCATCTATATATCAAAAATATGAATCATGTGTGAGTGTGAGTGTGATTAGTGCAAATCTATAATTACGTTAATTTTATAAGAAGTTTTAAATATATATCGAATTTTTAAAGTATAATAACATGTTGTTTTGGTAAATTATTAAAATTAGATTAATTGAGAATAGAATGTAAAATTTTAAAATTGACAGAAAAACATTTGTGAGATCATTGGTAGAATACATAAAACTGTTCTTAACCTCAAATCTTAAACTAACAATGATAAAAACTGATTTTTGTTTAAATTTTGATTTCATGTTCAGTTTTATGTGTTCGACCGACCCATATATGTATTTATAATACTAATAGAACAAAACTAAGGATGCAATAATGATAGTCGTAAAAAATTGTACTATAACAAATAACTGAATTATGTGTTTAACAGAACAGATCTAACCTAGAAAGATTATGTAAAAAAGAATTAAACTTCTAGGAGTCGAAAAACGGGTTCTAATAAAGGGGCCTTAAGGATAATTATGTAGAAAAATAATCAGTGGGTGTCCATATATTGTTTACATATCGTTTTAAAAAAAAAAAAAAATATTTTTGCTTTTAATTTTGTTATAATTATAATTTTAAAAGACTTAAAATAAAAATGATATAAAAACACTTTTTTTTCCTGTGATAATTTTAAAATATTTTTTTTTTCTCATTTCTTTTACATTTTTTATTACAATGTTTAATCCAGATCCTATCAAAGATAACAAAATTTAATACTTTCAACGCATATACAAAACAAAATAAGCCAAACTCAACCACAAAAAAAACGCTTTATTGTCGATTTATTCGACCTTATATCAAACATTAAAATTGAAAACCCATACGAAAATACTGAAAAAAAAAAAAAAAATGAACAACTTAAGCAACATAAATAACAAAAAAGTAACAACAGGACAGAAAAAACCAAACAAAAAAACACAAAGAAACCCCTTAAAGGAAATGTGAAATTTGTAAGGGATATAAAAGTCAAAAATTAAAACACCAAAAATATTCAACTAAACATTGTGTCCTAATATTAAATCAGCCACCACCACCATTACGATTTAACTTAACACAAATGTTTAATACCAAGGATTGAAATAATAATAAAGAAAAAAAAAAGGAAACACCAAAATAGCAACAATAGCAAAAAACATGAAAACATTCAGAATTTTAAAGGGACGGTTAAACAAAAATTAAATTGAGGATTAACCATATTTTACGTCTTGTTTTTTTTTTTTTTGTACAAGAAAAAGGAAGTTGAGTTGGAACCCATTTAATGTTTTGTTTTTATTTTTTTTTTTTCTTAATATCCATTGGAAATTTTGCACAACTCCATCCAATATCAAGTACAAAATTTTAAAAGGTTTTCCTTTAATCCCTTTTACATTCCCCTATCCAATTTAAAAACAATGAACAGCGAAACGAATACACATAAGTAATATAGAAACATTTAAATAAGTCACTTTATTTGCAAAGGAGTTGAATATTTCATCACCACCACCGTATTTAATTACACTATAGGTAAACAACAAACACTTCTTCAGTTTTCAGTTTTTTTTTTTTCTTTATTCAAAAGACCAGGTTATTTATAATCAGTGAGATGGAAAGGAAATAATAATAAGAAAAATATGATAAAGACAAAAAACTAGTTGACTTTCAATCGGCAATAAAAACATTTTGAAAAAAAACAATAAAACAATAAAAAAGAAAACGTTTAACACAATTGGATGAGCGAACGAATGAACGGATGTGCGATTAAACTTTAAAAGCAATAACCAAAAAACATAATAAAAATAAATTAACATGATGAAAATCCAGTACACGAACCACGAAACATTCGCAAACATATTTTCAATATAATAGTTATTCTTCAGGAGGTACCATAAAAAAAACTTGATGATGGTAAATGATATTAATAATGATATTGATATTAATGATGATGATGAAAATGATGTTGATGATAACATGATGACTGTGACATATAATTGAACCTTTGAAGTACCAACATACTGAAAAAATTTCATTACATCCGGTCTAATATATATAAGCAATTACACTGCTTGTATATAAATATGAGTATAAATGTGTGTGTGTGTATAAATTTTATGTTAGCTAAACAACAAAAACAAAACAAGGCAAAAAAACCGGTTTTATTTGTTTTTTGTTTTTGTGTTTAGCTATACTAATCAATTGCAGATAGTTTAAGGACATACTGGCACTTCCACAAAAAACTGGAACCCATCAAATACGAAATATATGATAAAAACTATGAATGAATAAATGAATCAAAAAAAAAAAGAAAACCAAAAAAAAAAAGATTAAATTAATTTAATGAATGAACGAAACGAATAAATGGATCCTCTCTATATAAAATACGTATATATATACTACCATTTAAAACTTTTAGAAATAAAATGTATTAAACTTCTTATTAGAAACTATATACAAGAAAATGAGTATCACTATCATGATAGATAAAAAAATATATATATATTTTGAACTGAAAGAGTAAAAGAGATAGATACATAAAACAAATTTTAGTAGTTAAAGTGAATACTCGTATAGTTACACTAGAACCTGAAATTATTCTAGAAGTTAACTTAAAAAAAAAAAAAGTAAGTAAATGAATTTAGAGCAGGTTTATTTTTTTTTTTTTTTTGTACATATGTACGTACATACTACATACACATACCAACATATATCCTCATATTATTTGATTAATTAATTATTTCTTTCTCTTTTTACATATACGAGTACATACATACATATTTTTTTTTTTTTTTTCAATCTTATTCTATATATCATCTTTTTTTATCTGTAGTGAAGTGGAATTGAAAATCTGTTTTTACTTTTTTTTTCTGTTTTTTTTTTTTTTTTTCATTTCGTTATTTTCTTTTTCTCTTTTTCATGTAATCAAAAAGGATTAATTAAAGCTACAAATGGTGTAAGTTGATTATAGATGAGAGCAGATGGATAAAAATAAAACGTCAACAACGACAATAACGATGAAATGCAAGTAATCAGTGTACAGTACAGTATAGTAAAGTATAGTATAGTTAATAAAAAGAAGTAGTAGGAACTGAAATGGAATGTTTTAATCTATAGAAGATGTTTAAATTTGATAAAAAAAAAAATTGTACATACATACCTACTTACTTTTATTTTATTTTTAGAATTTTCCATTTCAACTTTTTAAAGTGCATATATATATGTATATATATATATATATATATATATTAGATATATATTAGATATATTAATTTATAAGTGTCCGTGCATTTTAAATATATGTATATATAAATGCTTTTAACTTTATAGACAACGATTTAATTTTGAGTAGATATTAAGTAGAAAACATTTTTTTTTATATTAAAATTAATATTTATGATTTCCTATATGATTATTATTAATACCACATAGATGGAAATTTTTTAAATTTTCTTCACTGTTTTTAAAAAAAAAAAATAATTAAAAAATTATAGAATGGACCGATTCATTTGATTTTTTTCTTCTTTTTGCTTAATATAAACCACTAGATAAATCGATATTACGAAGTTAGTTGAAAGATTAAATTTTTAATAGTTAATATCTTAATTATAAATTAACTACAATTCATTATTATTATTCTTAGTTTCTTAAACCAATTGCGATTTACATATTTAAAATTTTATTTTTTAATTTTTTCTATTAATTATTATTTAATAAATTATAAATTTTTATTTTGTAAAGTCTTAATGATTAAAAAATTTTAAGTATTACATAGAGATGTTGTCTTAGAGATTGTTAGGCGTAGAACACCATTTAAAAGATTAAAAATAATATTCAAAAAATAAAAATTATAATATTTATTAAAAATGAATACCTTATGATAATATAAAGAACAATATACAGAATAATATACAGTGTTTGCGAAGAAAAATAACTAAGAGCTGATATCCTTATTAAGGAAAAATTTATACTAAAACAGCACCAAAAATATACATTGCTCTGAAATAATTATACAAGCAACAGTTGAATTAAAATCTAACAGCATTATACTTAGTAAGATACAAATAACAACAGTAGTGATTTTGTGGAATAAAATTGTTATTAAAAATTAAATAAATAAAGGTATGTGCCAGTTGTTACACATAAATTAATTTTTATACCCTACACTTAAAGTATAAGATATATTAACTTTGGTATGGTGTTTGTAACAACCAAAAGGAAGCGAGTTAGGTATAGACATGTATATATATTCTGAATCAGGATCACTGCCTGAGTCGATTTAGCGATGTCCGTCCGTACGCACGATAATTCAAAATATAATGATGCTATCTTGATGAAATTTATACTGTAGGTTAACAATCACTAAAGAAAGGCGGGAATTGCAAAAGGATGAAATCGGACCATGGGTTCGGGTACCTCCCATACAACTCCCAAAATCGAACACGCATATCTTCGAAATTAATAAAGATAGAAACTTAAAATTTTGTACGATGGTGTTTTTTCCTGAATCGCTGATATCCCTAAAATTTGAAATGAATTATAGTGGTTGTTTGGGTACCACCCACATAACTCCTAAAACCGAACAAGCATATATTCGAAATTAATAAAGATTGGAACTTAAAATTTAGTACTAAGGTGTTGTTTTACTGAATCCCTGATATCCCTAAAATTTGAAATAAATTATAGTGGTTGTTTGGGTACCACCCACATAACTCCTAAAACCGAACAAGCATATATTCGAAATTAATAAAGATTGGAACTTAAAATTTGGTACTAAGGTGTTGTTTTACTGAATCCCTGATATCCCTAAAATTTGAAATGAATTATAGTGGTTGTTTGGGTACCACCCACATAATTCCTAAAACCGAACAAGCATATATTCGAAATTAATAAAGATAAAAACTTAAAATTTGGTACTAAGGTGTTGTTTTCTGAATCCCTGATTTGTCCAAAATTTGAGATGAATTGGGGTGGTGGTACTCGTACCTTCACACATTTGCCAACACCTAACAAGCACATCATCAAATTTACAAAAGATAGAAGCCTAAAATTTTGTACAAAGGTTGTAAAAGCATTTATTTTTTTAGCTTATATTAAATACCTAAGTAAAATAACTTATGGGTTTTTAATTTAATTTAAATTTTTTAGGTGTAGGGTATAAATAAGTCGATTGCATCGACCTACTGTTACTTATACTTGTTTATATTAAGTAATGCTTTAAACTGCATAGTTTTTTTTTTTTAATTGATTTAATTAAATTAATTTACCAATGTTGTCAAAACATTGTCAAACAAAAACACTTTTAAGAAATTTAGTTCTCAAATATAAACAAAATACGTCGATTTACGTATGGTTTCTTTCAACCACAATCAAAAAAAAAGTTTATGTAGAAATCTTAAGATACGAAATAAGAATAAGTTTATAAAGGAGCTGTTACAAATGTAACATTTTCAAACGAAATCACTTTTAAGAAGTTTCGTTCTGAAAATTATAAGAATATGCCTCGTACTATGTGTACATGCTGTTGGTTTCGACCCCATTCCAAATAAAATGTACATAGATAGATGAAATTTTCTATTCAGAAAAATATCTTTAAAATAAATAGCAAAAATAGAAGATTGAAGAAAAAAATGCATATCAAATTTCTAAAATTAAAATTTTACACTTAATTAATTAGTTTACCATTAATAACATCACTAACATTAATAAATAGTTACTAACGGTGGTAATAACCAATAAGTATTAAGTTTTTGTAACATCTAACATCATTTACTAATATACTAACCTTTGTAAATGATGACTTGTGATGACTTAATTGTAATAGCTCACTAAATAAGCAACATAAATGATGTTTGGTTTAAGGAAATATCTGATACAAAACAAAAATCTAATTTACAAATATATAATTGAGTTTTACTATTAAGGACATTATTATCATAGGACAAAATATCCTGAAATTAAATTTTAGATAAAAAAAAAAGTAAATATAATATTTTTTATTCATTTGTTTTCAATAATTTTGCATAAAAATTAACACTACTATTCTTTTAAATTTTCTATTAAGATTTATTCTTTCCCTTTCTTTGTTATCTTGTTGTGCGGCCCACGACTAATAAAAATAGCAAAAACACCATCTCATATAAAAAATTTATAAAATATCATTAATAATATTTTATTTAAATAATAAATGTATAATAAATCTAACATTTGTTAGTAAATATTTTGAAATAAATTTAAGATAAGTTGAAATGAGTTTATTCAACTTCATCATACCAAACAAAAGGAATAGATATATAATTACCACACCTAATTTATAACTAAATCAATATTTATTATTCATATCATTACGCAGAAAATGAATGCTGTCTGTCTGACTGTCTCCTAAAATCAAAAAAAGATTTAAAACAAAAAAGTAATAAAAATGAAAATGAAGTGTCATGTCATCAGTTTTTTTTTTTTGTTTGTTTTTTTTTTTTTTTTTGGGATACAATCAGGACATTTTATTTTTTCAATGCGTTTGAAATCACGCTGTAACAGCAAAAAACTAAAAAAATAAAAACAAAATAACAAAATATTTATATTGCTGATTTGAATTATTATTGGCTGTTTATCTTGTCCATACTATAATATACACATATAAAGATACAGATACAGATATAGCGATATTAATAGACAGTCCTGTGCCAGTTATAAACTATAGAAAAAAATTTTTATTTTTTTTTTGTTCAACATTATTTTGTATTCATATAAGATATAGAAAAAATCTAACTATACACTTGAATTTATATATAGATACGGAGATCGTTAACAGAACAAAATATCATTAGTTAAATAAATTTAAATCATTTTATATTTTGAGATTTTCTATTTATTATATTTTGATTAATAAGCTCGTAATTAATTCAAATAAATAAAAAGTAAAAGAATAATAATAATAATAAAAAATCAAAGAAATAAACATACCAATTTTCTAATCAAAGACGAGTCATTTAAATTATGGTGAATGACACAACTCGCCAGTATTCTGAACTTTGTCTGGTTGAAAAAAAGAAAAATCCAAACTGAAACTATAATTTACAATAAAAAACCATATAAAGTTATTACTCTATAGATAAATACAATTAAAAAAATCTATAAGATATTTAAAAAAAACCTTTCAAGGTTGACTAATTTTTGTTTTTTTCTTTTTTTGGAAAAAAGCGTAACGTTACATCACAGTCCTTGAATGTTTGATATTATTTTTTTTTTGTCCACTGTCCAATAAAAACAACCTAAAAAAATTTTATTTATAATTTTTGAAATTATTCAACCTATGACAAATTATATTGTCATCTTTATCCTTCTTGAAGTAAACAGAATTAACAGAATTTAAAGTGTACCCGAAGTATTAAAGTTAAGATGTCTTTTTCAAGACAAAAAGAAAAAATCACAAAAAAAATCGCCATTTATTTAATTTTGTAGTTTTTTTTTGTTTTTTCTTACTAATTTTGAAATTGAATTATAGATAAATAATATGTGATCACTCACCTGTAATAATTATTAAAGGTATAAAAACAAAAAAAAAATTTAAATTATTTTTTGATGTTAATCAACATGACTAACATACACCCTGCTCATCATTTTAATGTTTTTCTTTTTTTTTTCTGTAATTTAAAGATAATTTAACAGAAGGGAGAGAAATAAATTTTGATTAAAGAGGGATCAGGTGAGTTGACTATAATGTAGTTTTTTTTTTTTTTTTTTGTTTGTTACTTAAATGGTGGTGAATATTTAATCAGTTCCCACGCTAATCTAAATATAGAGCAAGTTATTGTACTTTTTAAAAAGTGGCAGTTCATTTTCAAGAATAAATTTAAAAAAAAAAAATAAATGAAGAGAAATATTTTGTAACTTTATTCTTTTTCTGCTTTTTTTTTTTTTATATATAAATTATCAACATGATACCTTTAAGATTTTAATATATCTTTTTTTTTATATAAAATATCTTTAAGATATATTTTTTTTGCCTTTTTTCTTCATATTTTTATTCTTTGGCTCCCTTCATTCCCTGTAATGTTTTAGTGTTTTTTTTTAGTTACACATTATATTTTCTGTCTCTCTTAAATTTATACTGCTACTGCCATCCTATTCTGATTCACTTGTATGTGATATGTAAAGAATAAATAAAGTTTTCATACTATTTTTAGTATTTTTTTTTTTGTTTTTTTTTTTTTTGTTTTTTGATTTTTAGTTTTTAGTCTTGGTTTTAGGGTGTCCTCAAAATAGAAGGAAAAGAAAAAAAAAAACTTTACGTTTAGTTTTTTTTTTTTATAGTACTTGTAATTTTCAAGTAAAAGAAAACGCAAAAAAAAATGTTAAAGTAATTCAACTTAATATCTTAAAGCGTTATTATAAGAATAGCAAAAATAACAAAATATATAGATATAGAAAAAGAAAAAAAAAATTTATCAGTTGGTCGGTTGATGGCTGGTCAAATTATCTCTTGGTGGTTTTTATGTACATTTTTCATTCATTTATTTTTTATTTTTTTTTTTTTGCTTTTTCTTTTTTTATTCTTCTAAGTTCATTAATTTTCTGGTTTTCTTCTAGTAAGAATAGTTTTATGATTGTTCTACACAAAACTTTTTTACTTATTCTATTAGTTTTTCATTTGTTGTTTTTTTTTTTTTTTATTTTTTGTTTATCTTCTTGTGAAATTTATTCACAAGAGGAACAAAAAAAAATTCCCGATTTCAACTGTATTCTGAAAGTTCAAAGAATTTGTAATGTCTTATCAATTTAAATGAAAATAATATGCAAACTTAGAATTTGGATGAGTAAATCTATAAATGGTTAGTTATGGTTAATAAAAAAAAAAATTTTTTATTGGCTTTGTGATTTCCCTTTTTTTTCCAAAGATCCATATGCGTAGTAGTTTGAATCGAACTTGGTTTGGTTTGAATTTTTACTCATTTTTTTTTCCTTATTCCTGATTCTTCCTTAAAGTTTGGCTTGTTAGTTATATTTTCCTTTCTTACTTAAATTTATTTATTATGAACCTGTACTTGTTTGACTAATCTTCTTTTATTTCTAGAAAAAAGTTTACTAAAGAACTTAAAAATTGTTATGATTTTACTTAAGATAACATTTAGGCAGCTGAGAAATATAATAACCATTTCTTTTGTTCGTCTTTCAAATGATGATTAAAAGACTAAAAATAAAATAAAAACTAAAAAAAAAAAAATCATTTTAATATAATAAAAAGGATTCTAAACGATTATTGTTTTCCTGAATATCTTAAATAAATATAAAAATATTTAGATTTATGTATTTGTATTATATTTTCTGTTTGTTATTTTGATGGTTCAGTGTTGCCTTTTTGATAAATTTATGAATTAATTTTTTAATAAAAAGGACAGAATTATTCATACTTTTAGTTTAGTATATAGTTGAATAATGGAATGATAATAAAGTCAGTGCCGAATAAGTATATATCTATATATATTATATATATATGTATACTAAAATATATCTGTAGATTTAAATATACTATAGCAGTGTTTATTTAACTATCTTTATGTTAAAATTATTATTCACTAAATTTTATGTGTTAATTTTTTTCTCTTCTATATTTATATTCATTTATATTTTAGTTAAAATTTTAGTTTAAGATTTATCATTAAATTATGCGTACATATTATTTATAAACAAAAATAGGTAAAGAAAAAAGTTAATTTTAGATTTAGTTTTAGTTATTTCTTGAAATTTGGAATATAAAATGAAAACTTCCAATCATTTAATATATTATTATACCTACTTCATAAAAAGTTAAATTAAGAATTTTTTTTTTTTCTTTAAATTCAAAGAAGGGGGAGTTATCAAAAGACCTGTGATAAAAATATACTAATTTTGGAGTCTGACTCTTAGAAAAACTCTGTTGTTTGAATATTTTGTAAATTTGTAGAAAAATTTTAAACATTTTAAATCTATTATCTATTTATCGCCATCTTATGCAAGAATTACTATATTTTTATTTTATTATATATTACAACACCATAATCAATATATAAAAAAAAAACCATGCTACTTTTTGTTAATCTATATGAACCAGTTGGTGTTTTAGTTCCCCAGTCTTCTCAAATGAAATTACAATGTTCCAGACACCACATAACATTGATTGGATCAGTCTAGAGAATTATTGGTATAAAAAATAACTAAAAGAAGATTTCGAGTCATAGGATTTTCGAGTTAAATGGTATCCGTCGACTGCTTTACTAAAAATGGAAAAAAAAAAAATAGAAACAACATTAAGAATATGTTCAATTTTTTAAACTTAAATATTTATAGATTCGATTCAGAAAAAAGTTTAATTTTATTTTGCAGATGAACGTTTTTCCAACAGCTTAAACTTATAAAAATGAATTCTTTATGCGAGATAGTAAAAATAAACATTTCAATTATAATCTACTATTTAAGGATATTATTAATGTAAATAAAAACATCCTTACAATTACAAAAAAATGAATTAATTATATACTTAATAAATTTTTCCTTTATTTGGTAACAATTTTTTTTACCTCTTTCATTTTGACGTCTTCGTTTTTTACCTTGCCATTTTATTTACTTTTAAAACGAGTTTTAGTTAATTTATTTTTTTTTTGACTCAAAAAGAAAAATAAATTATATTTTATATAAAAAAAAATAAAAATATATAAAAAATGATCAAATTTTTACAGCTTTTAATTAAAATTCTCTGAAAAAAATAAAATGAAAAAATAACCAAAAAGTTTATGAGTAAATTTTAAAAGCAAAAAAAATTATCCTTTCAGGAAACTCTCATTACAGAAATCCTTTATTATTATTATTATTATTATTATTATTATATTATTATTATTATCATCATTATATTTTTCATTGTTCTTGCCATTTTTTTTTATTTTTTTTTTTTTTGTTTTTGTACCTTAACTTTTACTTTGACCACATTATATCATAGATGGCAGTAGCAGTAGCAGTATAACAAAGTTTCTACCTTAAAAATGTTGTGTTTATTCATTTTTTACTTTCCGATGTTTTTTGAATTTTTTATTTTTTGTTATTTTTCCTTGGTTTAATTTACACAAAAACTTTATTATCTCCGTTGCTATTGCTAGAGGAAAACACCAATGCATAATAGTATAGATTTAAGCTAGAGGTGTAATAGAATAAAAAAGGGTTATTTTTTCATTCCGAACACTCTTTCTAAAACACATAAACAACACTTTTACTTTACAGTTTTTTTGGCAAAAAAAAAAAAACTGTTAAAAAATGAAAGAATAAAAGCAGGAAAAATTAAAATCCATTTTAACCTCACTTTTTAGTTAACTGTTATAATAAACAATTAAATGAAAAAAAAAACATAAAAAAGTACTACCTAATGTATAACAGATTTTTTTTTTTGTTTTTATTTTTAACCTAACAATTACTTTTGTATTTTATTATATGTTATATATACATTAGTATACATTATGAAACTTTTGGAAGCTTGGGTTTGGTATGACGGGTTTTATAATTACAAAAGAATCTGAAACTGAAATGTATAAAGACTTAAAAGAGATAGATACCAGAATATAGAAGGTAAAAAGAGAAGAGATAAAAAATACGTAATAAAAATAACATACAAAAGAAAAATTATAAACGGTGATAATAATTAACAGATCTCGGGGGAGTTTATCATCACCCATAAATTGTAAGATAGGAAGGCGGAAAGTTTTTATTATTTATTTTGTATTTTAGTTTTGTTTTTTGTTTTTTTTTTTTGTTTTACCGTTAGTTCATATTTTTATGGAAAAAAGGATGTTTTCTTAATTCATATATCTTAACATATTATATATAGTACAGTGACTTATAAATGTTTTGCCGAATCATAAAAAATGAATACTAAGTTTTTTTTTTTCGAATTATAATAATTAATATTTTTATCTCTAATTATTTTATACGAATTTTAAAAGTAATTTAAATATTGATAATCATAAATTTTCAAAATTCACAAAATATATAATCCGGGTAACTGATAAACTCTCAGGATATAATATTTTAAAATTAAATCACTATGAAATATTTTCTCTACTTTTTTTAGCTTTTTTTTATTAATGAAAGATTAGTGTAAAATAAATATACAGTCGAATCAAATTATAATTGATATTATTATTTAATTTAATACTTTTTATTTAATTTCAAAATGACCATTTACTTTTGTATACTACTGTTAAAATAAATAAATAAACTTTGAAAGCAATGGTTTTTAGTCCTAAATAGTAGATACTTTGTTATATCCTTTATATTAAAATGTAATACAAACAAACAAACAAATATGAATGGATTATAACAATCAGAGTGTAGGTAATTTTAGATAAAAATTGAGTGAGTCTTTTTTTTGTGTTTTTTTTTTTTTTTTTTTGTTTTTTTCATATTTTGTGGTTGGTTATTTTCTCTGTATTAAATGGATGCCTCTTCTTATATAAAAAGAAATTTTCGGAATATTTTATTATAACTGTTCATTATAATTAAAGATAAAAGCAAAAAAAAAAAAAAATATATATATATATAAAATTAATATAATATAAATAATTATTATTTAGTTATTTATAATAGTAGTAGTGGTGGTGAATTTCAGTATTTTCTTTATATTTTGTTTATTTTATTATATTACATAATTATACTCTTATAAGTCATACATATTTAAAAGAGGTCCAACAGAAATTCTAGGTAAAATTTAATTAAAATTAATGAAAAAGTTTCAACAACTATTAATGATTAAGTATATACATATATTCAAAATTTTATTTAATTGTATCTCTTTACTTTTTAAAAGCATATTTTAAATATTCAAAACAAAAACAAAATAACAATAATAATGGAGATCCAGAAAATGTAAGTTTCAAATTAATAAATTTTTATTAAAAAATTTTAATTAATTTTCAAGTACGAATAATCCTTATCAATTATATACGGTTGATAAATTCAATATAAGTCATAAATACATATTGAAGTCATAAATACATATGTATATACTATATATAAAATGAAACCAACATTATTAAAATAATAAAATTAACAAAAAAATATCAAATTACATATATTAAAAACCAATTGAGAAAATTAATAAAATTTACTAAGAAAATATTTAACTTAAATCCAATAAATTAAAATACTTAGAATCCTCATTGTTGCCTATCAAATCCTTATAAGCATATATTTATTCATTATAATGGTTTACTGCACAGAATTGGAATAACTTTGCGTGTGCAATTTATTCACAATAAACTGAAAATGGGCCGAATTTCTATAAAATAAAAAACAAACCAACAAAACAAAAAAAAAAAAAACCCAATTATAAAAATTATATTATTAAGAAAATGGCAATACAAAATATAAAAATCGATTCAAAATGCGAAATAAAAGCAAAAAAAAAAATTGGATAATTTTCTTTTTCTTTTTTTTCGTTCAATAGTTAAACAGAAACAACAACAGATGGCGTATTTTTTTTTGTTTTTTTGTTCATTTCTTTTGTATCAATAAATCCAATTTGTAAACGTTTTTGATTATAAACTGCCTTTTTTTCTTCTACAATTCAATTCAATATTTTAATAGCACCCTATAACTAACTCAAATTTTCAAAGATTTTACTATATGAATATGCGGTATACTTGAAAAATACTCGTCTCTTAGCAAAAAAAAAAAATACAAACAAAACCACGGAAAATATTTAAAGAGAAACAAAGCCAAAAAAAAATTTTTCATGTTCATCTGAAACATTTAAGTCTGCAACATTTCTTTCCAACAGTCCTGTTTCAGAATCTACTCTTATTTTTTTTCTTTTTTTTTTTTTTTGTTAATTTTATTTGCTACGGTTTTCAAATATATACAAAATAACAAAAAGAAAACAAAAAAAAAAGGGCACAACAACTCAAAAAAATTCAAGTTATATAGAATGGAGTAGAAAAAAAAAAAGAGGCACATATGTGTGTTTTTTTGATTTTTTTTTTTTGTTTTGTATCACATCACAGTCAATCGATACATCGGATTCTTTTGTTCTATGTTTTTGTGATGCTTCTACTGCTATTGGGCACATAATGATGTCAAGATAATGAAATAAAAGGCTGCAAGTAAGAAGCCCTTTTTATTTCATCATAATCATCAACAATAGCATCAACACGAACCTCATCATCATCGTAATTTTATCTCAAAAAAAAAAAAAAAAAAGAAGAAAACGAAAAAGAAAAAAACAAAAACAAAAAAAAGTCTTGTTTCACAAACACTATATGAAATCCACTCCCTCTTGTGGTGTATTGTGTTTTGTATTGCTTTGCTGAATGAAAGCTGAAGTAAACAGTTTTTCTTTTTGATTGATAAAGAAAAGAAAAAGGAAAAAGAAAATAATTTTATTTTTTTTTTCGTATTTTTTGTTTTCTTTCTACTTTTGACCACATGTGGTCTATTGATTTTCACTCGTTCAAAAAATACCACTTCACAATAAAAACTCAATGATATTTTCTAGGCTGATTGCATATTTTTGTGTTTTTTTTTTCATTTATTTCTTTTTTTACTTCTTATTTTTATTTCTCTTATTATTGTTCTATTCTCTTTTACTTTTCTATTTCTATCTCTTTCTTTTTTTTTTCTTTGTATAATTCATCCAAGTTATGTCCATTTTTTTTTTTTTTTTAATTTGTATACTCATGGCAAAGAATTATTGGGATTATTTAATATCATCTTCGATTTTTTTTTTTTAAATTTCAAGCAGGGCACTATTGTTGTTTTCCCTGTTGTTGTTATTATTATTGTTGTTGTTGTTGTTGCTGCTGTTATTATTATTATTATTACAATTGTAATGATAATGATTATGAAGTAGAATAAAATGTTGATATTGATGATGATGCCCTGTCGTTTTTAAGTTTATTTTTTTTCTTAATGTGCTGAAGCTGTCGATGAAGAGTCAATTCGCATTGTTGGAACTTATCATGTTGTGCTCATTTTTTGTTTTTCCACTTCCTTATAATGGAAACCAGTACTACCAATAATAACAAAGAGAAATAAAAAACTGAAACTAATTCCAACAAGAGGAGTTCTTCTGTACCCAATCTAAAAGAATATTTATATTATATGTAATACATTGTTGTATGTTGGATTTTTGTCACTTTTGTAAGCGCAAATTTTTTTTTTTCATTTTATATATTAATACATTGTTATATTAAAATATTGTACAATGTATAACTCTGTATGTAATTATATCAATTTTAATATATATTAAAAAAAAAAATTTTATCAATATTTTTAACAAGAGAAATTTAATGAATACGTTAATGGGCTTTTTCTTTGATATGTTGAATTTTTTCAATAATTAAAATATGTATAAATAATTCAAAGGAAATTTTATAAATCTGATCAATATTTAGTATCAATTGAACGTTTCAAAGTTAATAAAATTTTTGGTTTATTAAAAACTAATTAAAATGATGACTTTTTGATAAAATAAACAGAATTAATTGATTTTTCTTATGTTTAAAAATAATATGAAGTGGAAGTTCACCAGAATGCCTTTAATATACTAGCCCTCTATTTAAAAACAAAAGAAGAATGGTGGCAAATTATAAAATTGCGAAAACTTATAACAAAACTGACCTGTCAAATTAACGTTGTAAAGTTGAAGAACATTGTGCTGCAACTTTCTTCAAAAAGATTATGAACTATGTATTTATTTATTTAATTATTATTTCTAATATTTATACTAATATAACACTAGATTATTTAGATTCAGTATTTATAAATCCTAATTTCTAATATTAGTTATTTAGATTTAACTTACATAAATACAAAATGAACAATAGCAGCTCTTTCATTTTTTATTAACTTGAATTGAGTTGTTGTGTTATAAATGTTTTTTTTTTCGTCTCTATTTAATTTGACAATTAGTGTTGACGCTTGCTTGACAATTTATTTTAGTTTATTTCGTATTATTTTTGACATTTTTTTAGTTTTTAGAATGTGTCAGGTTTCGTAATTTGTCTTATAGTAATGTTGTGGGAAATTGTTGAAAATTCTGGTAGAAACCAGAACCAAGTTTTTTTTATATGTTTTTGCATTTTGCTGTTTGGTATATTTATGGCTACTCCTACAGCTTTGTCCAGCGTAATTACTTCTTTGAGTCTGCTAAATCCCGTTTCTATATAGACTCTGCTTTTGCTGTATAATCGATCATAACAGATAGAATAAATTATTAGAGATATTATGAATGAGTTATTAATTAAGATTCCTTTAATTTAGCGCTTTAAAATTGAAATCTTGACTCCAATTAAAGGAAAAGATTACAAATTTTTTATATGAATCAAATAAATTATAACTATGTAATATGAAAAAAATACTCCCGATTATATGAAATTAACAACAGAATACCGCCAATTCATAGTAATAATAAAAGTTGTCGTTACTTTTTAATATTTACAAATTTAATTTTAAAATCCAATTTTAAAGCAGACACACACATATATATATATATACCCAATATTTTAAAAATGATTTAAGACTTTTTAATAATATAAAATAAAAATGTGTAGCTATTTTTCGCGATTAAAGGGCGTATTAATTAACTAAATAAAAAAAAAAAAAAAATGAATTTAAAAAGTTTCATGCGATAGTATGTCCGATTTTTTTTTTTTTTTTAAATTAAAAAAAAAAATGAACAGATAAAAAAAGTAACATTTTCATTGACCTCGACGCTTTAAAAGGGGGTGGATGATCTTTGCGTAAATTTTTTTTTATTATTTTTGTGTTATAATTTCGTGCATAGCACACAAATTACTCTTCTAATTGAATGTAATGAAACATTTTTGTTTCCTTTTCTTTGTTAGTTTTTGGGAAGAAGACTGTCATTATTATACTTACTTTAATTTTTTATTCTCAATTCTGATTATTAAATTATTAAAAAGACTTGTTACAAGCATGGAATTTTAATAATTTTTGAAGTTAATATACAGAATATAATTAATAAACAAGATATAACATAAAACCAAAGGTTTTTAAAGGCGCACATTTTTAAAAAAAACATTTTAAAATTTTGTAAATTTTGTAAATTTTGTAAATTTTTTTAGAATTTCATATAAAAAAAAAAATTGTGAAAAATCAAGATACATTTTTTTTAATTTTTAGGAAACCCTATATACTATAAGACAAATGTAAAATTGGCGCCTCGGTGGCCTAGTCGGTAAGAGCGTATAAAATACGCTGTAAACACCGAGGGAGTGTGGGTTCGAATCCCACACACGTCGTAAGAGTTATTCCCCCTTACGACATGTACAGCCACGCCTGAACAGGAAAGGCTGTATAATTTCCTGTTAAATTTATGTGGCAGAGAAATACATTAAAAAAAAAAAAAAAATGTAAAAATATAATGTTAGATCTCTAATTATTGCATTAAAAATATGGAGTTCCAAACTTTAAGAAGCTGTAGCTTCGCCATGGATGGCACTACATAAAAGAAGTTGTTCTACAACATTAATTCTTTTAGGTTAAAATTTCATTGTTCTGCCTTAAATGGTGTAGAAGTGTAGAAAAAACAGACGAACAGACGGGATAGACGGACAGAGTGAAACTTATAATCAAATTTTTCAATTTTTTTTTTTTGAAGAATATGCTAAAAATTCCGAATGATTTTATTAAAATCTCTTTTAACAAAAATTTCTCTTGTTTGTTCTTATGTATTATGTAAGTTGGCGTAGGCAACAAATATCGTCATTAAGAAATTGATGACGAAATTCATAATATTTTGTTTGAATAAATTTTCCACTTTTTGTCAAAGAAAGAATCTATGGACCACGTATGAACAAAAGTAGTGAAACTAAATTCAATAGTATATATAAGTAAATGAACAAGTAAGCCTATTAAAAAACCGTCTCTTAATTCTAGTCATCTACAACTAATTGAGTACTTAGGTATATCTTTTTTGTTAAACTTTACCAAACTAGATAAAAAATTTCAGATTCTATTGTAGTTTTTCTATAGATGACATATTATATCTACTGTAAAAAATCTTTCATTAGTTTTTAGACTTAAACAAAAAAAATTCAATGTTTTGAAAATTTAAAAAAAGGAAGAATTATTATAAATAGAAAATTTTTGTTTAAATATAAATCAAAATTTTATTCTTTCTAAAAAAAAAAATACAATTCAAATTGGTTAGTTCACCAATATTCAAAACTTTAACTGACTAAAAAAGGAAAAAAAAAAGTTAATAACAAAACACTTTGATGAGTTTTTTTTTTAAAAAACAATTTTTAATTTTTTTTTTTTTTGGATTTTTTCCCCTCTAAATTATTTTTTTTAAATAATATAATGAATATTATATTCTATTTTTTTTTTTTTGAGTTGCTGTTGAGGTTCACTGGACTTTTTTAATGTGGTTTTTAAAGAAAAATATGAAAAAAAACATTAAAGATAAATCTTCACAGTAAAAACCAAAAAAAAAAAAAGAAATATAAAAATTTATGAAAAGTAATTAAAAATCTTTTGTAATTTGCATAAAATATAAAAAATATATATAATATTTTCGTTTTCATTTTTTTTTTTCTATATTTTATTTTTATCTTGTGCAATAGTTTTAAAATTTCACACTCTTATTTAAATAATTCCTTTTTTATTCATTTAAAAACATACACTTTAAATACCTTCGGTTTAATTCAGTGAACTTTTTTAAAATTAAAAAATTAAAAAAGAGAAAAAAAATTTTCCAATTTAGACAAAGAAAAAAATTTTTTTTTTTACGTAATATCTATTTATATTATATTTGTACTAAAATACGGGGTGATTTACAAATCAAGATAAACAATTAAATATGTAAAGGAATGGTCATAGTAGAGATATATTTTTATTAAATATTTATAAATTTATCTATAGATAGGTATATACCTTTATTTTTTTATTTATATAAGATAAAATCTCTGGGCCTCGGTGGCCTAGTGGTAAGAGCGTATAAAAACGCTGTAAACACCGAGGGAGTGTGGATTCGAATCCCACACACATCGTAAGAGTTATTCCCCCTTACAACATTGACAGCCACGCCTGAACAGGAAAGACTGTGTAATTTCCTGTCCCCATTTATGTGGCAGAGAAATGCATTAAAAAAAAAGAAGATAATATCTGTACTGAAATAAACAAGAATACAATACGAAATGTTTTTAACGGTTTCTTAACTACTGGAATAGACCTATAAGATTCTTTAAAAATAAAGACTAAAATAACTAATCAAGTTCAAATCAAATATATATTAAATTATTGATATTTAAGAGGTATAAGTGACATTGCAATCGTTTGATGTAGATCCAGATCTAGTTCCCCCTGTTACTACGTGTTATGGATTTTGTCTCAACTTATAATACTTTTATCAAACTAAGAAAGTAAAAATCTTTTAAGAGTTTATTGCTGGCAGGTAATCTATGGCAAAATATAGGCACATATTACTTGAAGTAAAGCTACGCAGTTTTTGACCTGAAATCTCCTGAAATATCTTCTTCTTCTTGACAGTATGTGCATGTACCGTTTTCCATTACCATTTTCTATTTCAATTTTCTTTAAGTGTCTCTTCAACCGGCAGTGTCTCGAAGAAAATTCTATTAATATTTTCAATTTAGTTTTACTGAATCCTTTGATTTTTTCATATCCTTTCTGGTAATAATTTTCCAGAAGCATTTGGTTAGCTCCTATAATTTTCCTCTTCGATTTTAGACGCTTCTCTAATTTTGTGCTTACTTATGCCACAAAAAAGTTCATGATCTGTAAAAAGAGTTGCAACTCCTCCTTTTGCAAATTCTTCCGTTTCCTCATTTCCCTCTATATCTAGGTGTTCAGACGGTTCTTTATTGTTTGTTTCCAAACGGTTGAGTTTCACTAAACACTCCCAAACTTTGGGATTTAATTACTTGCGAGTTTATTGCGAATTTATTATTAGTTATATGCTATTTAGCTGTCAGACAGAATAGCTCTTTCTCTATTTCTATATGCTTTACCGTTGTTACATTGTATGCATCTTTCAGTTTCAGTTTAGAATAAGCTAAAAAAAATTCCCCAACGACTCTAAATATTTGTTAGTAGTATATTTTAGAAAATTTTTACTTAATTTAATTTAATTAAAAAAATATTTCCTATGTATAAGTATTTATTACCAAAAACACAATGAAATACAATACTAAAGCCCCCTATAATGTATACATAAAAAAATTTCTGTTTTGAAACGCATATTTTTTTTTTCTTTCTACAATCGTTTTAAATCCACATTTCTCTTTTTTCTCCTTGATAAAATTATTCAGGAAAATATTTTAGAAAATTAAAACAAATAGGAAAAAAAAAAAATTAAACTTATTATGTATATTTGAAAATTCCATTAGAATCCAAGAAAACAAAAACAAAAATAATAAAAGAAATATTTAAAGGGTTGTATGTATGAATATTTTGTTAGATTTAATATAAAAAAATTTTACGTATATATCCGTAAATTTTCATTTAAATTCATTTGAAAAAAAAAAAAAGAAAAATTAAATTCACAAACAATAAATGGGCTTCCCAGAACTGATTTTTTTTTGCTTCGCATGAGATATTCTTTTAAATTAAGATAAATTGTTAAGTAAATTTCTTAATAACTTTTAAAATACAAAAAAAAAAAAATAAAAAAATCGAAAAAAAAAATTAAATAATAAAAATATTCAATGAATTTCAAAGCAATTCAGAATATATATATTATATAATATATATATATATTTATAAACATATATCTATTATAAAATATTAGATCTTCTTCTTCATTTCTACATCATTATAGTTTAATCGTTTTCCAAAAAAGAAATTTTCATACTATACATACATACATTCCTAATGAGTTTTACCAAAAATTATACTAAAAGTTTAGAATAGACATGATATATATACATTTTAATTTTTCTATTTAGTTCGGTTGAGTTTGGTTTGGTTTCATTTAATTTCTTTTTATTTTTTGTTTTCATTTTACTTCTGTTTTTTTTTTCCTATTTTGAAAACTCCACCTTAAAGAACGTTTTTTTTTATTTTTATTATTATTATTTTGAAAAAACTGTCTGACTCCCCTGCTGTTTAATTATGCTTTTCTCACTGTTCTAAAATATATAACAAAAAAAAAATAAAAAAACAAAAACAAAACATACATTCTTGATATATACTCTTATAAAACGAAATTAAAAAAGAAAGACAGAAAGATGAAATGAAAGAGACAGATAGAAAATAGACATACAGAAAAAGAAATGTTTTAGAAAATTTCATACTGTGAAACTTCATAAGTTTCAATCAATTTTTTCTATTTTTATTCCAATTATATAATATATAAAATATATTTTTATATATGTATAATAATAATAATAATATGTATATGTATGCATATAATATATGAACACGTTACTAAAGAAATAATCCGGAAATTTGCATTCCAAAAATAATTTAAGGACAGGAAGAAAATAAGACTTTAAGAAAATCCTTTAATGTATTTAATTTTTTTTTTTTGTTGAAAAATGGATAAAGTTTGCAAATGATTAAAAAAGAAAAAATTATTTAATATAAAAATATATAGTAGATAATAAAATAATGCCAGCTTATTTTAAAAAAATTAAGGTATGTTAAAATATTTTTTATTTTACTGTACTACATATTACATTACTCTAATAAATAGTTCGTAGTTTGGTATTCGCCTATCTATTTGTCGTGTCCTCCCTTTCCATGTAATCTTCGCACGTATTAACCCTTCCAAAGATTGTTGTATTTAACACAAGGAACTTCAAAAAGGTTTACAAGATTGGTTTTTTCTTCTCGATTTTAAATAAAGCTCCAAATATTTAAAAAAAAAACAACAAAATATTATTAGTACGAGAGTGCATAAACTAGAATGGTAGTCATTATTAAAACCAATTTTTTCGATGAAATTAACAATCCTATAACTATGCAATTTTTTATAATTATTTAAAAATGAAGGTAACATTTCTTTGTTATGAAAATTTTAAAATTAGTTCATGGATCAAATTAAGAAAATTAATTTAAATAAGCTGACAACTTTTAAGCTAAGTTTTCATTAGGCTTCTGATTTTCTACTAAAGAGATAATATTAGGAAAAAATATACTTATTTGACTAAATAAAAAGAAAACGAATCAAATCACTTTTAAAAGACTAAAATGTTTCTTATTTCGATTAATGAGAAAATGAAATGAAATTACACCTAAAAGAGTCGATTTATCCAGGTTTTATTCTTATAAAAAGATGGAAATTTTTATATATTTTATTATATTTCTTTGCGATTATTTCATTAAACCTCTTCAAACAATCCACCCACAATCTCTTTCTTTTTTTTTTTTTTATTTTATTTTATTACATTTTATATAATTATCATAATATTCTTCTCTTTCCATTATTATTTAATTACCACTATAGTATTAAAAATGAAAAAAAAAAAAATTTAGATAAAATAAAATAAAATGGAGGTAAATGATAAAAAGTTAGTAAAAAAAAACAAAAATAATATCAAAAACTGAAATGAATTGAAAAGGTTCAGGTGCGATCATAAAGAAAAACGATGTTGACGAAGAACGAACAAATTTATCAAAAATCAGATAAAATATTAAATACTCTTTTTGTATCGTTTAGTTATAATATTTAAAAAATTAAAAACATGAAAAAGAAAATAAAGGAATAAAAAGAAAATATAAAAAGATATAAAAATAAAAGTCAAAAGACATTAAAGATTTTTAGTTTTATGTTCTTTTTTTCTTTCTTTTATTTTTTTTTATTTTTTAAAATTTATTAATTATTTAATTTTTAGTACTTTATCTAATTGAAATATACTTATGTTATCATCTTTTTCTTTCTTAATTCTTCTATTAAGTAATAATAGAATGAGCTTCAATAATAAAATTAATTTATAAAAATACCTACATAAAATGATCTTAAAGTGGGTCAAAAACGCTTAAAAATACATCTATTTTCTGTTAAATTATAACTTCTGGTACAAAATATACCTAAAGATCTCCTAATTATTTCTAATATAATATTCTTGACAAAAAGAAGTTATATTGACCACACCATTAATAATAATACTATCTTAAAAAAAGATGAAAAGCATGTGAGCAACTATTTGATATTTAAAATTGGTCTAATTTTTCAAGTCTAATTTTTCAGAATATAGTCTAAAACTAAATTTTGTAAAAAAAAAGATAAATAAGCAAGTTGCTGCAGCAGGAATAGATTATAGCGCCAATTGACAAAGAAAACGAAGAAGGGGAAACAGTAACTAGAACCTGAATAATCGCTTGAAATTCACATTTAAATTTTTAATTATATTTCTACAAAGTTCGGTAACAATCTCTTCAATAAATCGAAATATAAACTAAAAATTACCCACTTCTTCGAATTAAATGAAAACTTTAAATTCCACAAATGGAAATTCTTTTTATTGACATTTTCCAAGTTAATTTCTATTAATATTTAAAAAAAAATAATTCCTTAACAGAACATACAGTTCCTCAAATTTACATTTAAAAATTATAGAAAATTCTTAAAGATTTCTAAATAATATCTTACGCATTTTGAAGAACCCCTTAACAATTTCACCATTTTCGTTATGAAATAAAAAACAAAAAAAAAAAAAAATCTTAAAGATAATAATAACTAAAAGTAAAAGCAATAGTTTTATAAAAGGATTTTTTTTTTTTTTCAATTTTAGCGCTTTAAATATTTTAATTGGCGCGTTATTCTCTTGTATTCTTTTTTTACTTACTTCCTATTTTCAATCCTTTTAAACTTAAATTAATTAAGTTTTTTTTTTTTTGCTGTTTTTTATTTTTATTTTTAAATTAATACCTTTCTATAATTGATTTGGATTTAATAGAATTGTTTTTCAATCGGTTTTTTTTTTTTTTTTTTTTTTATATTCTCTTTTATAATTGTATTTTAATGCCAGCAATTAAACCATAGAAATCAGTAGTTTTAAATAAAAAAAAAAAAAAATTTTCTCCTTTAATTAAAATTTTCTTTAGAATACCACCAATAAAAATAAAAATTTTTAGATTCTTCTACAGGTTACAACAATTACATTACAATAATAATAAAAAAAAAAAAAAATTATCTATCTATAGGTATAGAAATTTATATATACTATTCGTATATTCTCATGTACATATAGTTTTATATATACTTTATATCTGTATCTATACTGGTAGATTATGTATAAGAGATTTTCAATTTCTATGTTGAAAATAAAAATAAAAGTGAAATTAAATTTGAAATTTGCACCAAAACCATATTATTGCAAAATCGTTTAATAGAAATTAATTCAAATCAAAACAAAAAGAAAAGGAAAGGAAAAAAAAATCCTTTTTGTTTTCGTTTTTGTTTTTTCTTTGTACAATTGTTTACCTTTTTTCTCAATACAAAAGAATACTTATTGCTTTTCTTTTTTTTTTTTTTTTTTTTATTGTATAAATTTATCAATCGCATTCAATCATTTATGTTTTTTTTTCTCACTTTTTGTCTCCCACACACACACACAAATTTTTGTTTCTGGGCTATTGAAGGAAATCAATTAAGAAGGAAGAGAAAAAACAAACAGAAGAAATTTTTAAAAGAATAAAAAGAAATACCTAACGACGATCATTATTCACTTTTTTTTTTTTATTTGTTATTATGCCAAACTTTCAGGAAATAGGCTTTAAACAAAGGAAGTGTCTAAATAAGAATCATATACCAGGTGATAATGTTTATACCTTTACAATACCTTTTACTTATTAACTAGACTTTATTTATATACAGTAGAACTAAAATAAATGCAACTTATTTCCAATCAATGAAATATACAAAAAAATTTTTATCAAAGAAGAGAAAAATTATAGATGGTAACAAAATTAATAAAATATTTTCAGATCTTCTATTTATGTAATTTAACTCCACAATTATTATTCGTTTCCAATAATTTCTTAACTTTTACATCAACATAAAGTTTCTAAATTTTTAACTCTTCTGTTCTTATATTATAAACAAACAAAATGTAAAAATTGTAAAAATTCAATTCAAATTTTAATAACTCGTCATTTAATTTAATTTTTCATTCCTACCATTTTCTAAAATTTATTCTAAAAGGTATGGAATTTAAAATTTTTTTTATTTTTATATAAATCGAAATCAGATCCTTAATTTAGTTCTACAGGAAAGAAGACAAAAAAAAAAAACAAAAATAGCAGGAAAAACATGTTTTTTTCATCCTTTAAAATCTTTTTCCTTTTAAAAAATCCATTTTTATTTTTTTTTCTGTTTTTATTTTCTCTATCAAATTTTCAATTCAATTCGATACAAAGTTAAGAATTTTGGAATAAAAAAAAAAAAAAATAAAGCAAAAAACAAAAGTAAAAATGAAAATTAAATTATAAAATGAAATGAAATACAAGTCACAGGTGGTGGCATGTGCCAAACACACATAAGAAAAATTTGTGTTTTCTTTTTTTGAATTGCATTGTTATGTGGGTATCTAAGGATTCATTTTTCTGGCTTTTTTTTTTCTTTTTAAAAAAAAACCTTACCGTTAGTTAATAATACACATAAACTGACAAACATTTTAACGTATGTAACATACATATACATATTATAGCATAGTTATCACATGAAAAAAAAAAAAAAATACATAAAAATAAAAACCATCATGATATAATTGAGTTACAAGGCAGACAGTGAATGTAAAAGAACGTAAGATAACATATTACATTCATCCATACATACAAAACTAACCACTTAAACAAACCCACATCTTTAAGTAAAAAAAAAAAAGAAAAAAAAAACTCCGAAAAAAATTTTTTTTTTTTAATTTAATTTTTTTTTTTTTAAGTAAGCGTGGAAGAAATATAAAGACAAAGGTATTAGTAGCGGTAAGGCAGGTATACCTAACAAACTTCACTTTCCTTTTATTAGAGATACATATTCATACAAAGCAACAAACCGTTGTTTTTTTTTTCGTATTTTTATCTTTTTCACAATGAATAAATGTTTTAATAATACATGGGGATGTTTGTTGCTTAATTTTTTGCTTCTGATATTACTGCTGTTGCTTCTATCGCTTATGATGCTGGTTCTTGTTTACTTATTCTTTATTTCTTTTTTTTTTTTTTTTTGTCGTTTAATTATTAATTTTTTTTTTCTCTTTTTTATTTTCTTTCTCTTTTTTTCATCAACTTTCTTACAATATTATATTGTAGTTGTTCTGTTTTAAAAAATGTAAAAATGAAATAAAGTATAGAAAATTTTAGGATCAGAAAAGTACTGAAACAAACAGAAATCTTGTTTGGGATGGAAGGAAAATTAAAATTAAATGTGTTCTATAAAAAAAAATTTTCAACTATTCGCGAATATTGAAATTTTTAAATTCTTTTAAAGATAAACGAAAAAAAATTTAATTGGAGTACAAAATTTGAAAACAAAAGATTCCAAATAGTCTGTGGTAAAATTTTTGTACAAGAGTATACTTTGTTCAAACAAGGAAGAAACATAATATTATAGTTAATTGTAATTACTAGTCATGTTCTACATTATTATTTTTTAAGGAAATTTATTATTAGTATGTTATTAATGAACAAGTATTAAGAATTATTTGAATCATTTCAAAAATGAAATATTTTTATTTATAAGAGCTGTTACAGTGGAGTTACTTTTGATTATTACCTCATATAGGAAGCTGTTATATACTACTGTATGTTTTAACTGACGGGTGGCTTCGTTTCTATTAGCAAATAGTATTATTACTAAATATATATATAGGTTAAATAACTAATAATAATATAGCGGTGCTACAGTGGGGCTAACTTCAGTTTATACCTCATGAAGATAGTGTTAATACTACTGAATGTCGTAAATATATAGGCGGATTCATTGTTCCCATATTGTCTAATTGCTTAATCCAAAATTTCTGCACCTCTATCCTAATCTTTCCTACACTTATTTTCTAACCAACATATTACGTAGACATTTAAGAATTTTATCCCATTATATTGACTAAAGGAAGAAGGCTACGCTATCAATAGCATATAATAAGTGTCTTTGTGTGTTAAAATTGTTCAGGTTAAATAATTTAAGTGGAAATGTGGATGAATTTGATTTTGAAAAAGGACATATGTAATTTGGAAAAAGAACTTTTCTTTTCCTAAATAGCAAAAAAAGATCAAGGAGAAAATATTAAAAAATTTAATGCTAAGTTTAAGTAAAACAATATTTAAAAAATTGAAATACTAAAGAAAAAGAATAACACATATTACTAACGCAGGATTAAATTTGTAATACCCATTAAAATAAGTTGTACAATATTATATTTTAAAAAGGTATGGTTGTTATTATTATAGCACCATTCGGGTGTAAACAATAATTTTAGAACATAATAATAATAAAAATAAGAAAAAGAAAAAGACAAAAACAAAAATGTTTCTTTTTTTGTCTCTTTCTTATTTTTCAATTACTTTTTCATTAGTGCATGGGGGAAAATATCTTTTAATTATTATGAAGAACAATGAAAAATATCTAAAGAGTATAGAAGTAACCAAGAAAATTAGTCAGGATGAAAGAATATTTTTTGTTTTCTTTTTTTTTATTCTCTTTATTATTATTCATTATAATTGTTGTTTTTGTTGCTTGTAGTTTCTGTTATAGTTTTCTTCTTTTTTTTTTCTTTTTCTGTTGTACCCCTTAAGAGTACATGTAGTCAAAAAAAAAAAACGAAACAAATAAAAAGTATGAAAGGGTTCTAACCATTTATATAAATGTAACAAAATATAAATCTAGATACAAAACATAGAAACATAAATATTTTAAAATAAAGAAGAAGACAGAAAATATTTTACAAAAAACAAAAAAAAAAACATATTTTATTTTAATTTTTTCTCTCTCTAAGTTTTTTCCTTTTTTTTATTTTTCTGTATGCTTCTTTTAAAATCAGGTTAAAAATTAATAATTGTTGTTGACTTGTATAATGGAAAATAATTAAAGTTGAAAAATAGGTACTACAATACTGAAAAATTAAAAAGAAAAAAAAACGAAAAACAAACAGAAACAATAAAAATATGAGGAGAAAAATTACAAAATACAAAAGAAAATTTGGCAGGATATTCATATATCAATAATATGTCCGTATATTTTGTGTATAAATATCATTGTTATATAAAAAGAAAAGGTAAAATATATTTTCTATACGATTGTTTTAAGCTTTTCCAATTAATTTTTAAGGATTTAATCGAAAAGATTTTTTTGTTTTTATTTAGAATTTATTAAAATTAAACTTCTTAAACTACTTAAAATAAATTCTATAATCTTTTTACTGATCTTAAACTTTTTACTAATTTATTACCAAGCTTGCAGTTTATTTGATTTATTTGAAACGTAACACAATTGTAATATCATACTCCGAAGGGCCTCGGTGCCCTAGTGGATAAGAGCGTATAAAACAAAGTGTAAACGCCGAGGATTTCGAATCCCATATACGTTGTTAGAATAATTACCTCTTACGGTATTTACAGCTAAACTTAAAAGAAAAAGGCTATGTAATTTCCTGTCACATTTATGTGTAGAAATTAAGGGAACCAATATGATTTTTATATTTTTGGTATGTAGTTATGTATATTAATTTTATAAATTTTACATGTGTATACTGTATACATATATATTTATATAGTCTACTATAACATATGTATATTGCCTGAATTCATTGAATTAAAAGCCCTTGCATTTCACCATGCTCTTTTCAGTTATTTTGGATAATATTAAAATAGTTCCTCTAGAAAACAGATAATTACTAAATCCTCATTGCTTTAAAAGCACATGAATAAACAATTGTTCCAATGAAACTTTTGACAAAAAACTATTTATTTAACAGAGATTAAAGTGCATTATAAAATAAAAGAATTTTCAAGTAAAACTGAGATAAATTAAAATTTTTAAACGATTCATTCAAATGTTATTTTACCTTGACATAACTTAAAAATGTCTTAATTAATAAAGAGTAAACTTTTTGGCTATTTTTAAGATTAGTTACCACGCTTGTCTATTCTTTAGATTATCTGTCATATCCGGTTGTTTTGCAATTTTGCACAAAGAAAATTGAATTAAAAATAATAATGTGATGATTCGGATTGGCATCAAAGAATTTCAAGGATTAATATCACCTTCTGAAAATATTGATCTAAAAATTATATTACTGTAAATATCTTTTGAAACACTAAGAAAATAATATCGGTTGCTAGCTTAAAGGAAAAATCTTGAGATGTCCTTGAAATGATGTATCATCAAACTGATGTTTTTAAAGTTTAAAGGCAGAAAGATTTGAAAACGAAAAAAAATAACCTAATGTTAATCAAATCATAAAAATTTCAGAAAAAATTACAATTATATATATGTCTTATAGATTTAAAATGCATTTTCTGAATTTAAGTTTAAAATTTTATTTTAAAAATTGATTAATTTTTTTTTTTTACTTCAATGATTCATTTTCTTCCAGTTCGTTAATGGTATAATATAATTTTTCCCATTTTTTAATTGTTTTGTTTTTTCTTTTTCTTCATTTTTTTTTTTTTCTTGTTTTTTTAATTCTGAGTTTCATGTAATTTTAATTGAATTTCTCTGATGTTAAAATTAATTAATCATGAAAAAATTTCATAATAAATAAATAAGTAAATATGCTTAAAAAATTAATGGTTAAATAATAATATATTTATATGATTATATAGATATAATTTGTATTTATATATATAGTATACATTTATACTTATTTATTTATTTATTTATATAACAAATAAACAAAAAGAAATAACAAAAAAAAAAAAATGAAGTGGTTTAAAAATCAACTGTTTTCCTTTTAAAGAAAAATAACTGAAACAAAAATAAAAGAAAATAAAAAAAAAAAGAACAAACAATTTGTAAACCTCAATTATCCATAAACGTAATCAAATTTGCACCTCATTTATAATTTAAAACGAAGAATAAAAAAATATAAATTTTTTCACTCATTTTTAATAATATATAACAAGACCTACCTACAATTATGTAATAGGTAAATAGTTATTCTAGGCAAATATCTAGGCAACCAATACCTATAATACTATAAAAACATGGATGATTTGATACCTTTATAAACTCGTTAAATCCTCATAATACGTACAATCCTTTAAGTAGAAAAGGACATTCACTTAGTCGTTTATTATTCAATATTTGACTAAGCTTCAGTTTGGTGAATCATTAATTTCAGTAAGCTGTTGATTGACTCGTCTGTAGCTATTACACAAGACTATATGATATTTCTTTTATTTCTACGCCATATATTTATTATCTTATACAAAAATTATTTTATTATTATTTATTATGTATTACAATATTATATTAATTATTTAACATATATATACTTATTTTTATGTATTAATTATATATTATAGGAAAAATCTATATTATTTTTTATTAATCTATATGATCCAACGGTGGATTTGAACCCGAGATCTTTCGAATGAAAAGCTGGTATCTTAACCACTACACCATTGGCTGAATATATATAAAATTTATGCTTATTTAATTAAAAAAAAATATATTTTTTAGAGGGAAATACATCATTACAATAGTGACAGTTACAATCCATAAAATCGTGCTAATTAATTTATTAAAACCCCAATTTGGCAGTTAATAACTTAAAATTATATATGATTATTTAAAACTATTTGTCCTATGGCAAATATTAAATATGTTTTTGCCTGCCACATAATATAATATACGCATATACTAAATATTTATATTTCATATATATATATATATATATATATATATATCATTATTGAATTAAGTCCAATCTTGTATATATATTATAGATAAAATCACAACATAACTATACAAATAAAATAATTATTTATATGAATCCTTATGCTATCACATGAATTTATTAATATTTTATGATATGTTCTAGCAGAGGATATACACCAATTTATATCAATAAAAAAAAAAAAAAATTTTTTTTTTTTTTTTATGTAAGCCAACATTTATGATATTTTTGTTATTTTGCTGGGTGTAATAGTATTGAATTAAGTGAAAATGAAGTGGATGTTATCATTTCTTTTATTTAGTATTTTTATATTTGTTTTGAATCCTTGCTTTGTTTTTCCTGTTTTTTCTGTTTGTTTTTGTTGAATGCAAAAAAATTTATTTCAAAAGAAATGAATAATATTAATAATTGGGTAATTTAAATTGATAAAAGATTTATTTATTTTTAATTTTTTTTTTTTTTATTTGATTAATCAAACCAAAACACTATACCTTTCGAGTTTTAATTGAAAAATATCATATATTTACCGAAGTTTAAACTATTAAAGATATGAGAGTTCATTTTATAAATTCTTTAGCATATCTTTATTTTAATAAAAAGCATTCTGTTCGTGTGTTTGGAACAAGAAATTTTAATATTGTCAAACAGTTATCATTGCAGTAAATCAATTTGATATTTAAATCGAAAAAAGCAAAAATGCTTAAATATAGTAGTTCGGATGAGAATCCTTATCGAATTTCTTTATAGAATTTCCTTATCATTTCCTAAACATTTCTTTAGCATTTTCTTATTAAAGTACTTGCAATAACTTCTTGCAATAACCACAAATAACAGTTATTCGAGCTTAAAATAAAAACTACATCTACAAAGTCCAATAAGTCACAAAAACTCAAAGGGATATCTTCAGATATCATCTTTTTCTTTTTGATTTGATCTACTCCGAACATTTGGTTTTTTGTAATTGACCTAGTTATTCTTTTGTTTAATTAAGGACTAAAAATTTGTTGGGAATATTTAACTGTCGGTCATCCAACCAAGACATTCAATTAATAGAGCTTAAAATTTTTAAATGAAAATTTATATTCTTTGTATGTATGTAAATATGTAAATAAATATCCGCGTAAATATAGATAAATATTAAAAAAAAATTTTTTAATTGAATTTTCAGATGAAATACAATGAAAAATAAATAAAATGAACGATATTTTAACAAAATTTCAATTTGAATTCTTTTTTTCAGTATTATGTTGTATAGTTATTATTTTTTCTTTCTCTATATAAATGATTTAATGAAGTGCATCTTATAGGAATTTGTTTTTTTTTTTTTTCATTTAATATTTCAGTGCAGTGAACAATGAATTTTCAAAACAGAATTTTCTTTTTTTTTTAAATAGTTGTATATATATTTTTTAAAGTATTTTATTAACCTAATTTTAGTATATAATAAGATAGTTATCATCAATTTAACAGTGTTTTATAGATGTGTTTAAAAATGTCTTAGTTAATTGTTACCAAATTAAATTGTTAACAAATTATTAATGTTAATTGGAATATATAAGAGTAGGTTCAGTTCACATGGACTGCATACCTCTGGATACAAAATTTTGATTGATTGAAAATATATATTGTATTCATGACATACTATTCCTTTCGCAAATTTTTGCACTCGCTGTAAGATGCAAACAAGATGCATATTATTATTCAAACATCAAAACGTCAAATACTATTTTTTGTTTCTAAAATTGTTTTTTTTTTATGTTTTGTTTAAAATTTTAAAATGTCAAACAAAAAATAGATTCTTTTTTTTTGGTTATGTTTTGATAAAATAAAACGAAAGAAATTCAAAATAATCGCCTTGTAATAATATCTAAACAATAAAAAGAAAACAAAATTCACCACGCAAAATATGTTAAAATAAAAATGTCGCTTACGTGCAGCCTATAAAGGAGCGAATGCATGTTGAATGCAAAATATTCGTTAATATTTCCAAAGAGTACGTAAAGACATGAAGCATGATCCATAGAAGCATACATCCTATGTGAACGTACCCTGCTACGTCTGCTGTATAGTATTTTTTTTTATTTATTAAATCAAATTTTTTTTGTTTTTTTTTACTAATTAAAAAGGACGCATAAGAAGCTTGGGTAAATTCATTTCTTTTTTAAAGTCATCATCTGTAATTGATAAAAAGGTAGATTCTTATAATTCTTCTATAAAATAAAGCAAAGAAATACAATTATTTCATTTCTGTTTTGGAATACAAAAAAAAAAAAAATAAAATTAATTCAAATTATTTCAACAAATTAATATTATTTTCACATTACAATCGCCCAGATATAAAATATAACTTAATCAAATTTACATTATTTCATTTTACCAAAAAAAAAAATAAAAATAAAAGCAAAACAAAAAATTAATAAAATAAAATGTTAAACAATGAAAATAGGTAAAATCTTAAATCATTACAAGAACGAACCCATTTTTATTACTTAAAGTTTCAAATAATTACTTTTAACTTTTTTTTTTTTTTTGTTGTTTTTTATACTCCATTTCCGTTCTTGCATATAAACTAATCATAAATTCTAATCACCAACTTTATTTTCTGCTTCCATCACTCTTTTACATCTCCTTTCTATCTCTTTCATTTTTTAATTACTTTCAATTAACATTTTAAAGGTCCACGTATCTATCCTTAATGAAGTCAAAACCAAAAAGAAAAAAAAAACCAACTTTTTTAACACCTGCTTCTCTTTCAATGCACGCTTAAAATGTACACATAAATTTAAATTTTATTATTCAATCCTTGAGAATTTTTTTTTTTTTTTCCATTTTTACAATCAAAGTAAGTCAAAAGTAACTATATAGTAAGAGAAAGTAAGAAAGAGACAGAAAATGTAATAAAAACTAACAAACTAGTACAATAATATAAAAATAGTTTAACAGATTAAGATTAAAATGAAGCAAAAAATGATAAAAGTGCGAAAAAAAAAAATAATTGAGAAACCTTCTTTTTGAAGCCATAATAAGAAACGAGCTCAACTAAAAAGAATGCTGTAAGTGAATTTTTAAGTAGTGGATAAAGAAAAAAAAACACAACAAGAAAAATATGAAAGAAATATAAAAAATTAGAGAGAGAGAGAGAGCGATAGAAAGAAAAAATAATGAATGAATGAAATGCAGGACTTGAAACTAAATTTAATCTGCATAAATTTTTATTTCCTTTTTTTATAATAAATATTATAGACGCTTATGACAGTAGCAAAACGAATGAAAATTATTAAAAAGAAAAGAAAAAAATATATATATACAAAGTATAAAATAGAAGAATAAGATGTATAAATAAAAGAAACAAAAAATAAGGAAAAAGTTCAGCTTTTTGATAGTCATTTTAAGTAGTTTTTATGCAATATAAGATTATAAAAATAATAATAATAATATGTATATGAAAATTAATATATAAACCATTGTATAATAATATAATGTATATTATTATTATATATTATATAAAATGTGTGTATGTGTGTATGTTGTATAATATACATATTATAATTTGTTTGAAAAAAAAAAAAAACCAACCTACTTTGCATTCTATTAAAAACGTGACTTCTTTTCAGGACACAAGAATTTCATTTCAAAGTTCTTTTGTCCTTTTTTTCATTTTCTTGTTCATTTTTTTTTTCATTTTTCTCTCTCTAATATTTTTCTTTTTTATTTTTCTCTACATTTTTTTTTTTCTATTAATTTTGTAAGAAATGTTTGTTTGTTTTTTTTTTTTTTTTGGTTCATTCCTAGTATCCTAGTTTCTAAGCATAGGGATGAATTTATACTTTATGTTTTTTTCTTTCTTTTGTTTTTTTTTTTTTATTTCTCTTCACGACTATAATCCTTAGATACCCTAATGATAAAAATATAAAGTCTTATTATTTATATATAAGTGGTATAAGTTATATTATTGTATATATACATATATATATATGGTATATTACTTATAATTTATACATATATGTATTATAAAAATATATTAAATATTTATTTATATAAAGAAAATATATGTTTTTTAAATAATAAAAATATATAAACCTATGTATAGAAATTAAATATTAATGTAGGCGCTTTAGATGGAATAGTAGAAAATACAAAAAAAAAAAAAACTAAAAGTAAAAACCGTTATTCAAAAAGGTACAAAATAATTTAGCCTCCAGCGATTCGCTGAAAATAGATCGTCCAATAGGAGAAATAAATTTTTAATCAAGTATCGTTTTTATATTTATAAAAAAAAAAAAAAAAAAAAATAGAAATTGAGAAGAAAAAATCTATTATACAAAACAAGGTTTTTTATAAAAAATTTTTAGGCCCAAGTTGAGTCCTGTTCATTTTTCTATCACTAAAAATGAAAATAAAACTTTAAATTACATATTTCCAATTTTTTAAATCTAAAATAATTTCGAAATTTTCTGAATTTGAAGAACATAATCGATTTTTTGATAATTATTTTTGTTGAATAGGAGGTTAACTGTAATGAGGGGTTTAGTTGTTACGGATTCGAAATTGTTTAAAAGTATTTAAGAATAAAAACCAAAAAATCTATCTTTATAATTTCAACTTCAAATAGATTAGCATGATCCTTTTATTTCTTCTTTAAACGGCAAATTGGTGTATAGTGTTTTGAACTCTTAGCAGACTCGGGTTCACTTTATATATACAGGAAAAAGACCAGTAATGATTCCTACTTATGCACAAACAAACGATTTATTTCAGTTAATTTAAATTTTTAAATTTAAAGTCTAAAATCATTTGAACACTTTATGGTAGGGAACAAAATTTTTGATAAAATGAAAATCTACAATCGGATCATTATATCATATATACTTTTCATTTTAGGTATTAAGGTAAGGTATACGTTTATTGAAAATTACAGAACATTTTTTTTCATCGAGGCTCCATTCACTTTTTTCCTAGTATATTTTTATCCTTTAACCTCCTCTGTCAGACACTTTATATATATGTGTATATATATAACATAATATATATAATAAATAATTTAGTAAAATAAAAATATTATATAAAATGATCTTTACTTATTTATTTTATTTTATCTTATTAATGCGAAGAAAATAATTTTAAGGAAAAGTGATAAAAAGAAAATAAATAACAAAATAATTCTTGAAATTTAATAGTTCTTTTTCTTTATGTTTTTCCTGAAGGGTTATTTTTAACAAAAATTCAAACACAGTACGTCATATAATAATCAAAATAAAAAAAAATTAATAAGAAAAAAAGGGATAATAAAATATTATATTTTAGTTTTTAGATAATTTTTCTAGAACAAAACCAAAAAAAAAAGCAAAAACAAAAACAAATAAATTAATTTATTATATTTATCCAATAATGAATCTTATGATTATAAATATTTACAAATAGAATAAATAACAAAAATCAAATATAAAAAATTCATAATTAATGTTCGATATTGAATTGAAATGAATATTATTTTCAAATAAATTATTTAAAGTATGTATGTATTTATAAATATATACAATAAATTTAATTGAATTTAGAATACTTGGTATAAATGGTAATTAATAGCTCTTGGCAAATTTTTATCTTAAATTCAACTAATTGAAAAGCATAGATTAACAATTAATTGGGAAAATTAGTGCGTTTGTACATATATACTCTTCTAATATGTAAAACGATAATCATTATACGTCATAATCACTATCAATATTTTTAAAGAACACAAATTGAAATTTTAATTTTATAAATTATTTATTTAAGATAATATTTATTTATATTATAATGTGGATTTTTAAATAATATCAAAATTTTTTATTCTAAAATAATTATCTTAATATATAAAATCTTAATTGTTTGTAACAGCAAAACTCCAGAACCACTGAACCGATTTGCACCATATTTTTACCATATCTAACAACTGTAAGTTAGTTTTCAGTTATGTTTCGCAGCCATAGATTGCGCTGGGATTAAAATATACGAAAAACTTTATTTACTACTTTATATTGCTCATATCGGAATCGAAGTTTATTCTTATATTCAATATACGTTATCTATACCTTTTGTAATATATAATTATCTTTATAATCTAATATACATATTGTCATGTTTTGAATTTTTCATTAACAAAAACATGATGTGCACATTTAATATTGAATTTGATTGTAAAAAAAAAAAATTATGAGGCGACAAAAATTACGAGTTGACGAGGCGCTCAATCTTATATTATCAAAGATACTTGACGTATCCGAAATATAAGGTTGAGCCGAAAAAATTTAACGCCGGAACAACGTTTAGAATGAAATGAATGACGATGAATTGAATTTAAACGTTTACAGTTCTCGTTTGCTTTGGTATTCACCATGACTATCAACAAATCAAGCACAAGGTCAAACAAATGAGCATATGCGGTTTGAACTTGATGTTACAGAAAACTATGTGTTTCATTTAAATGGACTTTTTAGTTTTAGTTTTACTTTAAGGCGGAACAATGTTCAACGGGTCAGCTAGTAATTTATATACATATATAAGAACATAGTAAATATTTGGGCTTAATGTATATACATATATGTACATATATATTTATATATAAACATATTTTAACACTTAAGTATTCTTAATTTCATACTTTAAATATTAATTTAAAAACAACACTTTTCAGAATTTCCAAGTGATTAATTTTGCAAACACAGTAAAACTTTTAGATTTTTAAAAACAAAAAATAACACAATGTAATTTTTTCAACAAAATAATTTTTTTTTAGTTTACCTATTTTTTTGTTTTTTTTTTTTATTTTAACACTTTTAAAATAAAATTTTTAAACTTCATCCCTTTAATACTAATTTTATTTTCTTTTTGTTTTAAATATCATAAATTTAATTAAAAAATTGGTGAAAAACTAATAAAAATAAATATTTAAAATTTACAACTCTTAAAAAAATTCAGTTTTTGTTTAAAGTTGTTACTTTTTTTCAAAAAAAAAAATATTTACTTATTTAGAAAGTTAAAAATAATAAAAGAAAAAAAAAAAGAAAAACCCAAAACAGATATTAGAAGAAAGGGTACGGAAAAAGTTTTATATTTTGTAAAAGTGATTTTTACTGCACTTTTCAAAAGTATTAAAAACAATTCCCTAAAAAATTATACGCTAATAGATTCTTGCTATATACACTGAACTATTTCAGTTAAACTTTTTCCTGGAAGAAAAAAATTTTAAAGAAAAAAAAAAAAATTAAATGTATATGTGTTTATTTGAATTAATTTATAAATACATATAAATAGATACAATATATATATTCTTATTTTCCATTTTATTTTCTTACAAAAAAAAAAACAAAAATTAACGAAAAATTATCGTTAAAAGATATAAGAGTTCATAAAATGATCTTCATTATTATTTTTTTTATTATTTTTTTCTTTTTTTTTTTTATCATTTTTTGTTGCAACTATATTTTTGTCATTGTCATTTTTATACATTTTATTTGTTGTCATTGATATTTCGAAAGAAATAAAATCTAAAATTCAATACTTACAGTTGTTAAAAAAAGTTTTTAGATTTTTTTTTTTTTTTTTTTATTTTTTTTTTCAGAAAAACTCTAAACAAAATACAGAATATATACAGTATGAACTCATCATAAAGCAATTGAATTGTTAATTTTTTTTTCTTTTTGATTTTTTTCTTTTCCACTTTGTGTTTCGTTAAATAAAAGTTAAAGGACGAATAAAAATTCAGTTGTAACAGTAGCAACAATAATAATCAAAATATGTGAAAACTTTTCTGTTAACATCCAATTTAACACAAAGTTATTCAATTCAATTTGAGAAAAACAAAAAAAAAAAAAAAACAAAAAAAGAAAGTTTTAACACACACTAACAGATGAA
This sequence comes from Poecilobothrus nobilitatus, assembly GCA_947095535.1. Taxonomy (NCBI): domain Eukaryota; kingdom Metazoa; phylum Arthropoda; class Insecta; order Diptera; family Dolichopodidae; genus Poecilobothrus; species Poecilobothrus nobilitatus. The sequence continues at coordinate 28,384,680 of OX352773.1, read as the reverse complement.
TATATAGGTACTATTCGAAATTAAATACATACATACACAAAAAAAAACAAATAGAAAGGACTAACTTTTATATAAAAAAAAAAATATATTTTTTTTTAACAGAGATACAAAAAAAAAACTGAAAAACAGAAAAAGAAAAAAAAAAAAAAAACTTATAAAGGATCTAAAAATAAAATCAAAAATTATTTCAAAACAGTTTTTGGTAAGAATCGAATTTTTTTTATTTTTTTCTTCGTTTTTGTTTTTTTTTTCTGTTGCTGTTGCATGGCTAAAATGGTTTCCCTATTTTGAGTCCATTTTCCAAAGTTAAGTTTAAGTTTTTTTTTTTTTGTTTCTTTTTTTTTATTGTTTATTATTATTATTATTATTGTTTTTATTGTGTGTGTTGTATCTGCAACACTTAATGGTTTCTACTATTACAACATTTACTATGTATATTTTTTGGCGTAACTTACTGTTTATTTTTTATTTTTTATGTTTTTTTTTTTTTTTTGTTTTCTTTTGTTAAGTTTTACTAAATTATTGAAGTGATATCATTTTTATTCTATATATAATATTGTAATAATGACAATAATCTCATATGTCCTGTTCTAATAAAGTAACAGTATAATAATGGTAGTATATTAAATAACTCACCAGCTTGCAATAATGATGACTGTTCTATATATATACATGGTAAGAAAAACATCAAAGAGAATAAAGAAAAATATGAAAAAATAAAAGTCGAATAAAAGTTCTAAATAAGAATTTGTCTTAAATGTTTTATTATGTTAGTATTTTATTAAAACCAAAAATAGTTGGATTTGTATTCTAGTATCGTTTAAGCCTATAACTAACATTACTCTAGTCAAGAGACAATTATGTTTTTGTATAAATACATCATTAAAAGGAAGGGCAAAAAAAAAAATACAAAAAAAGGACATTTAGTGCTGTGGTATTGTATGCAAAAATAATGAAGTAAATCAAGATATCATTAACAATATTATACCTTAAAATAATTAAACCGACAACAGCATCTAAAACGTACTCAAAAATTTTTACTAAAGTTCAAAATCTGTAATTTCGAAATTTCAATATCATTTTGTTCATTTCTAATTTTTATTTTTTTTTATTACTTTTTTTTATTTTATATCACTACATATTAGGATAATTTGTGTTAAAAATGAAATTAAAAGAACAGTATTATAGTCAGAAATAAAAAAAAAATAAAATGGAAATAAAAGTTAGGTTAGAAAGGAGTATGAAAGTATGAAACAGTATATATATTTTATTATAATTCATCTTAAATAGAGTCGAATATAGACTTAAACATTTCATTTCTATCATTTGCTTTGATGCTAATGTTGTAGATTGATGTTATCGTTTATTATATACATATATATACATATATATATTTTTTTTTTGTCTGTTGATATTGTCATTGTTGCAGAATAATTATCGTTGTCAATTTTAAACATTATTCAAGTAACATATTTACATATTATAAAAATATGTCAATATATATATATATATATATAATATTATGTACCAATATGTACATAATTTATAATACATATATAAATATATAAAGGACTAATTCTTTAATATGACTTTCAAAGTACCTATTTTAGTTTTAAGATAGAAAATTATTCAGTATGACGATACAATTTTTTTTTGTTCTTATTTTAACTATAGATACTCTTTTCTAACAAAATTTTTTATTCTTGAATTATTATCGCTATCTCTTTCACTTATTTTCTCGATTTAATGTACTTGGTCTTTTAATTTCATTTTTTATGTGACTTATATACAAGTATTATATTTTATTGTTGCTATTGCTACTTCTATATTGTATAGTTCTTGTGCGTTGTGTATAAAGCATTTTTAGTAGTTATAACACAAAATGACAAAGTTGATAACTTCATAGAATTGGGCAAGAAAAAAAAATAAATAAAAATTTGCAGCAAAAAAAAATAAAAAAGTAAAATAAAAATGAACACAAAAAAAAAAGAAACCAAGATGACAAGTGTGTTGATTATATTAACGACCTCAGTATTATAGTTGCTAATGTTGCAGATTATGTAAATGTATGCAAACAAAGTTTTATCTTTTTTGTATTTTTTTTTTTTTTTCTTTTTTTTTTTATTAAAATATCATCATCATTGCCATCATCGTTCATTTGACGTTATTTGGTATCAGTATCTAGTATATTGTACAATATTAAGTACCCAATATTTTCTATCTCATTCTGTTTTTTTTTTTGTTATATTTTATATATATATATATATATATATAAATATCTATATATATATTAGTGAATTCTCATTTTTATCTAAAAAAAAAAAAAAAGAAAAAAAAAATAATAATTTTTTTAAGGAGATTCTTCAATTTAATTCATTTTTTTTTTTTTTTTTTTAGAGCAACATCAGCAACATTATGCTTTATACAACAAAAATATTTTGTAACTTCAATGCAAATTTTATTTTGTTAGAATGTATGTATAATTGTATATGTATATTTACTACTTATACTTTCTATATGTACATATATGTATATATTTAAAATATGCAATAATCAAAACGACAACAATTATTATAAATATAAATTTACACCCACACATATATTACACATATAGATATCTAATATTCTATATGCATCTATTAAAAAAAGGATATTCAAATAATTTTATAACAAATTTCACAATAATAATGGTGATAGAATATACATACATACATATATATACAGTAATTTTATATATAATCATGTATAGTTATTTTGTAAGCGTTGAAAAGATCCTTGTTGGTCTCCTTGTCCACTCTCTTCTGAAACGGGCTAAAACATAATTTAGTTTAACAAAAAAAAAAAAAAAATAAAGGGTTATAATACATATAGTACCTATATATTATCCAGGATAATAATGAATTACTGAATTCTTTATAGATAATTTTTTTCTTTTTTTTTTTTCGTTTTTAATTTTCTGTCAATTAAATTTAATTTTAGTTCTCTTTGTTTTAATTTTTGTATCCTAGATAGGGGATAGCAACAGTAAAAGAATATAAAAACAAAAAAAAAAAAAAAAAAAATCAAGTAGTACTTAGAATGAATAGAACTAAAACTTTTATATTTTATTTTTACTGTTGCTACTCTAGTATTTTATTTTAAAATAGTTTTTTTTTTAAAAAGGGTAGAAATTAGAATTAAGGTTCACAAAAACTAAAAAAAAAAAGAAAAAAAATTACAATTGATTTTGTTTTAAACATTTTAAAACTATTTTTAGTTTTTAAAAAATATTTTTCTCTTCATTAAAAAATTTTTTTTTGCTGTTTTGTTTTTTAAACTATAAAAATTTCTTTTCTCCAAAAAAAAAAAAAACAAACAAACAAATAACTGAAACTTTACGTTAAAGAGAAGTTTTTAAGTACTATAATATTGAATAACATATTAAAATGTTAATGTATATAAATAAAAAAAAAACTTTTAAAATGTTCTGAAAAATTAAATTTAATATTATGCTATATAATTTCTATTGTAAATGGAAAATTTACAATAATTGTTGTTATTTACTTAAATGCCCACACAAAAACAAATTTCAAGAAAATATTTTAAGATATAACAACCAGAACTAGTTGAATCTTTCTTATAAATCTTTGCAATATTGGACCAAACCTCTAATTTTAACTAAAAATTAACTATACTTGTGATAAATTCCATTTACTTAGTATGAATCGTTCTCAACACACATAGATATGATTCAAAAACTAGTATTACCATTATTAATTTGAACCCCTCTTAATAAAATTAGAGAAAGTCGTTCAACACGGCGAGATTAATCGTGAAATCAATTTGTTAAAGTTCGAATTTTTTACTTGGACTATCACATATACCAAAAAGTAAAAAAGGACAAAAAAAAAAAAAATTTGTTTTAGAAATGGGAGCGTATCGAAATCTCGCGATTTAAAATCCCATGTTTCAAAATTTCAGGCTTTAGTCTCTTTTTCAAAATCTCTCGTGTTAAAATCTTATATCTGAAAATCTCTTCTCCCATTTTGTCGCGTTTTCGCGATATTTTTAAAAAAAATCAAGCAAAAAAGTAGAAATGTCAAAAATATAACAATTATTGAGAGACAGTCTTTTTATTGAAATATCGTACAAAAAAAATCTAATAGCCAAAAATGTTTAAAAATAAAATATCGAAAAAAAATGTCAAATTTCTATGTTTAAAAAAGAACTGTCTATAAACATCAACTTTTATTTATCATGAAATATTTATGTAAAAAATATAATTATCACAGATTTTAGAATTGGCTACAAAATCATGTTTCGAATAATTTGTTCAGCAGGGGTTTTGCAGGAGCGACAGCTTCCATTATTTTAAAAGTCCTTTTTTTAAATATGTATGCAAAAAATATAATTAGGAGGACATTAGAGTTGTATTCAAAATCAGGGTATTTAATTTTTCCAGAATATTTATATTATATGTAAGATTCTGAATTGGTAGGGATTTTAGAGTTATATTGTATATACAACATTAATTTAAATTTGAAAATTTTTTTGTCAAATTTTTGGATTTTGATATTCACCGATATTCTGTGACACGAGATTTTGATACGGCAGATTTCAAAACGCGAGATTGTAAAACGTGAGATTTTGATACACGAGATTTTGAAATGCGACATTTCGTAGGCATCCCTTTAGAAAAAGCTAAAAAAAATTTTTGTTTTGTTAAAAAAAGCTTAAAAAATTAAATATTAAACTTATTTTTTGTATATAAAAATAAAATGATACTATATTTTTAAGTCAAAGTGCAAGAAATTCTTTGAATTTTTTTTATGAAAAATCTTTTTATATATACATATATATAAAAAGATTAGATAGTATAGGTACTATATACCTATACTATACCTATACCTATATTTATATTATATATATAAATTTTTTTTTTTTTTTGGTTACAAAGGGAATATTCTAAAATGTCCTTGTGAAAATAAATATTTTCCAATTTAAAGCCAAAGTCTATTGGCTTTTAAAAAAATAAAAAAAAAAAAAATTAAAAAAAAACAAAAAAATACAGAAAAAGGTTAAAATTTAATTTAAGTGGATTATAAAATATAACCTGTAGAGAAAATTGGGTTCATTGAATTCAATAAAATAACAAAATCACTTTTATCAACCATATATTCTAGTTTAAATTCGTCCTTATGAATTCTTCATTTTTTTTCCTCCCAAATTTAATAATTTATTAATTAATGAATTAAAAAAAATATTAAATGTTTTCTAAGTGATAAAGAAAGTATCACTTTATCCTTATAATAAAATTTAAATTAAAGAACAAATAATAAATTAACATTTTATTACTTTACAAAATAGTTTTTTTTTTTTTTGGGTTAATGGGTGTCTGATAAAACCAAACAACAATAAACAAAAATTATCCAAAACGTTACTATACAAAGAAAATTTTTATTATTTTTCTTTAGAAGAAATTAGTAACTATAGTTAAGTTTTTTTTTTTTTTTTTTAATTTTATAACCATAACATGATTCTTAAAAATATTAAAAAATAATGGGGATCTATAATACAAATAATAATTAAGGGATCAAATTATTTAAATATTAAATAATAATATTTTTTTAAGTATATTAAATTTCGATGGGAAAATTAATTTAATTACAATTTTTTTAAAAGAAAATTTTATAAGAAAATTCTATGACAAATATCTGACAACTTCTTAAAAAGTACATAGGAAAGAAAAGTACATAGGAAAGAAAAAAAAAACAAAAAAAAAAAAATTGTTATTAATATTTTTTATTGTTATTATATTAAAAATATTATCGTAAAGTGTATAATAATATTTATCGTATACTTTATTGAAATGGGAAAATATTGAAGTATATTTTCATTATAGTATAAAATTAATTTTTAGATACAAGAGAATTTTCATAGTCTTTTTTATAATGGTAACGCGTTCATCTTAATTAATAATAAAAAAAATTGTTTTAAAAAAAAAAAAAGTATAAACATTTTTTTTGTTTTTCAATATTATTTTTATTTATCATTTTTCATTATTTATTTATTTATGTATGGTAACACTGTCAATTGTTAAGAAGAATAAACAAAGAAAAAAAAAAAAAGAACTAAGATCTTAAAAAAGTAAAGGAACGTTTTGATTTTACACTGAAATTGGCTTGAATATATGTTGGTTGCTTAACTGCTAAAAAACAAAAATTAAGAAATCCAGGATAACGATGTCCTTGTTATTTTAACAATAAAAAAAAGCAAGCAAAACGAGAAGCAAGGAAAAGAAAATATATTAAATACTTTGTGGTTGCCTGATGTGATGGTATAGTGGTTGATACAATAATAAATATTGTATATTCACAATCACTAACAAAAAAAAAAAAAAAAGGAAATTATTTTTACAAAGAAAACTTTTTTCCTCATTTTTTTTTTCTTTTTCTTTTATATTTGTATGTGTTTGTTTAAAGTGTTGTTGATAACAAAACAATGTTAGTTAGTTTGATTTAAAGTAAAGAAATATATAATAAAAAACAAAAACTTAAAGTTTTTCTTCATTTATTCTTGTTGCTGTTGTTTGTTCTTTTGTTGTTTATTGTTGTTGGTTGTTATTCGTGAGTGATATGCAGATTGCGACGTGGGTATCATAAAAATATATACAAAAAAAAAAAAAACTTTTCATTAAATTTTTGAAAAACTTTAAACTGCTCTCAATGGTCTAATTTGTTAAACTTAAATGTATATATAAACTTATATATAATATTGCAAATATATATTCAGTATATAATACTTATGTAAAATATGTACAAAATCAATTGGTTGATAGCTTTAAAAAAAAAAAAACACATTTTTGTTTTGTTTTCTTTGTATTTAAAAAAATAAAAAATAATAACAAATATTGCATAACAAAATAAGAATCATTGTATTTTGTAGTATACAAAATACCATATTTTTGATCTTGTCTAAAAACACAAAAAAGTAAAATTTTTTGTTTTCCGGAAAATTAAGAACACCAACAATAAAAGTATTAAAAAAATTGGATTAAATGGGAGCTGGATCCAAACAAAAAAAAAAAAACAACTATTATGTTATATCAAAATATTTTAATATTATATTTTTAAAACGATAAATTAGAAAAGAACGTTCATTTTTTATTTTTCTTTTTTCTTTATCTTTTTCTTTTTTTTTTTCTTTTTATTTTTATTTTTGGTAAGAGCAAAAATATCAGGATCGGGACATTATTTAGAGTATACAAGGATATTTATAGCATATATTAGTGAATATTATATTCATGGGAATATTATTATATTTATTTAGGAAAAATAACAATAATAACAACAACAAAAATATTATACATAATATTATTTTCTTTACTACACATTTATCTTAAGTATACAGGAAAAAGGACAACTTTAAATTTAATTATTATGATGTTTCTGTTTTGATAGCAAAAACAAAAGCAAAAAATATTAAAGAGGAAGGATACAAATAATCGAATAATTTGAATATTAATTTCAATTACCTATAATTTTAATACAAAAAAAAAAACAAAAAAAGGAAAATATTGAATTTTTTTTTTTTTGCTGAGTATTATGAAAATAAAAACTTCCTTAATAGCAACAATAAACCTTATTTTTTATCTTTAACACTTCCCATTTTTTATTTTGTTTCTATTTTTTTTCTATACCTAATTGGAAAAATGGAAAAATTAAGAATACAAATTATAACTCCCAGTAGATAAGTTGTTTTGTATAAAACACATTTCCTTCCTTTTTCCCTTTTTTTTATTGGTCTTTTAATAATTTAGTACTTAGTTCTATAATATCAATTAATTTTTTAATGATAATTCTATACAGTACAGTCTAATCTAAAAACCTAATAGTTTTTTGTTCTCGTATTCATTCATAGAATAATTCATTCATTCATTCATCTGTAATTTTTATGATTTTTAACATGATCTTACGCAATTTCCTTGCATATATTATCTTATATAAAATTTAAGGCGTTTAAAAAAAAAAAAAGAAACAAGTCATAGATTCAATTATGCTGTTGATTTTTTCAAACGCAAAAAAAAAATAACCATGTTTTAGAAACAGGAACTTCATAATTTTGTGTATTCATATAATATTAAAAAAATTTTTTTTTTGTTTCTTTTTTCAATAAAAGTTTACATCCTAAATGCATTAAAAAATGTTCCGTGATTTAAAAATAAAAATAAATCTATAAGATTTTCTAAATGTATCTATTCTAGAACAAAAAAAAAAAAAAAATAATACTTCAACTATTTAAACATATACTATTAGTAATTTCTTGTTCTTCTGTTTTTTTTTTCAATTCTTTGTAAATTTAATTTTCTTCAAAATTCTTTCCTTTCCCCAACTATTTATTATCCATCGAAGTGACCAGACCAAAAATATATATTACTCGTATAAAATATCTACAATTTTGGTATTCCGCAGTACCTATACATTAAAAATTTTTATATTTCTATTTTTTTGTTTTGTTTGTTTATTTGTTTGTTTCTTTTGCTAAATTCTCGTTTTTTTTTTTTTTTTTTTTTGTCCAGATGAAACCAAACTAAAACTGGTATCATAATCCAAAAATAGACACACACCAGTAATAATTTTCCTTTTATATCTTGATAATTTATTTCATTTAAAATTGAAGTTGAAGTTGGCAAATTATTTGATGCACCCTTTTGGTCACTTTCTCATTTTGATCAATGGAAACAAATTTTATTATTATTTTTTCTTTTGCATTTTGTTTTTATCTCTTACATCTATCAATTATATTATCAATAAATATAGAATAGAAAGTGATGTATAGTAGAAATATGATGTGGCAAAACTTTTTTTTTTTTATCTCAAAATCATAATGTGGAAAAAGAAATTCATACAAAGATATGCATTCTTCTGCTATACCATAACTATATTTTACAATATTATACATTAGTTTCATAAGTATTTGTGTATCTTGATGATTAAATGAGAAAAAAAAAAAATTATTCATCATTACTATCATCTTCTTTATTATTGCCATCATGATTAGTAGTTCAATTAAAGAAAAACAACAAAACAAACTTATCTAGTTTATGGTCAGTAATAGAAGATTTACTATTATTTAATAAAAAAAAAATAGTAGTAGTAGTAGTTATGCATCAAAAAATATGATACATACATAAATTAAAGAGAGGGAGAGGATAAAAATAAAATATAAAAGAAAAAAGATTAGAAATTTTTTTGTATTTTATTTAGCTCTTTTTCATATTCATCATTGACTTCAATCGTCATCATCATAATCAATTCAAATCATTAGCGTTATTATCAGTCAGTCAGTATCATCCTTAGTAATTAAGTTAAAGGTAAAGCTATTTCCTGCTGATGATCGTTCTGTTTTTAGTTTGTTTTTTTTTTTCTTTTTTTTTTTTTCTTTTATGTATATGTTGTATTCTCCCTATATATCAAATTGGTTTAAAGAAGCCCATTGACTTCTTTGGATTTCCTATAACATTATTATACATAATACAATGATGGATGAATGATGATGGTGCTGTTGCTTTTACTGTTCTTACTTTCAATTCTTTTGTTTTTTTTTTTTTTTATTAAACAGCAGTTTTTTTTTTTTTTTTTATATATGAAAAGAAAATCTTAAATCTTTAAACATTTTTCTTTTTATTTTTTGAATGTTATTTGTTGCCTAGGATGTTCATATAATGTTGATAATGATGAGATTTAAAAAAAGATGCTACAGTCATCTTTGTATTTAATACATGGATTTATTGTTGCTCTAACTTTTGTTTTTTTTTTTTGTTTTGTATTGAATAGAAAATAAAAAAAAACAAACTTTTAAATGAATGTATTGAAACACTATGAAGTTACAACAAATACAACATATTAGAATAAAAGTAACAAACAAAAAAAAAAAAAAAAATGTCGAAAAATAATGCTGACAGTGTTGTTAATGTTATGTTTTTTGGTTTTTTCTAATGGTGTAATGTGATGTGATGTGTTGGGATGCGGTTCATTTTTATTAGTTTTTAATATTGTTTAAAGTTTTTTTTTTATTTTCTTCTGTGTTTTTGTTTTTTTTTTTTTTCTATTTAATTTTTTTAATTTTAATATCAAATTTTAAATGTTAAATATCATTCAAAAATTAAATTTCATTTTCACTAAGAAAATATAAATATAAGAAATTTGTAATGGATTTCAATTAATTTGACGTAATTTCTACTATTGAAATTGATAAAATTTGAAAAAGAGATTAGAATATTAATATAGGCACTTTCGGTATCATTTCAATGACTTCAGGTTTTCTATAAAAAAAAAAAAATGTATATGTAAATAAATATATGCGTCATTAACTGATATACAATACTACTAATCTATATATGCATATACAATTAGACATATTTTTATAATTTTTGATAGTGTTGGTTTAGAACGTTGTACGAGAATTTAAAATCTTCCCATATAATACACTAGTTATCTATCATCTATCCATCTTAAAAAATTTGTAAAAAATTTAAATTACAGAAAAATTGTGTAGTTCATAAATATATTACATAATGTGTCCTAAAATTTCAATTCTAAAATAACAGCAACTAGCAATCGCTATACCTACCAACAGGTTTGTTATCAATTACTAATGCAAATTCCAAAAGATTATCGTAATTCTCATTCTTATCCAAAAGTACAAAAACCAAAACCAAAATCTAAGGAAGCTTTTCACATATTTTGTATAATAGATTAAAATTTTTTTATTTTCAGGCCCTAGTAAAATTATACTGTAAAATTCAAATTTATATATGTATCATAATCAAAATTCTAAAAACTGATAATAACTGTTGGAAAAAAGATTGAAAGTGCGGTGGTAAGAATCTTTACGCTTATGCAAATATCAAAAATTAGGTAATTAAGAATTTAAGAAGTATCTATAAGTACCTACGTGATATGATGTCTTGGAAAATGAAATACATTTTTATAACTATAAGAAATCACTATTGAGTTGAATTTATGGAGCTAAATAAAGTCAAAAATTTTGAAAGTTCAAAATTATATTAAGCAATATCTCAAACTATATAACATTATCTATATTATATTACACTATAATCATATTAACATTTTAAAACATTTATAATACACGATTTTTTTTACTAAAATAAAAATCTTTCGATTCAATTTTCATTTGAAAGGAGAGAACCTAATAAGCGCATTAATCTATAATAATATAACCAAAAAACAAAAAAAAAACAAACCAAATTAATTTTAACACTTAATTTAAAGAAAATTTTTAAAAGATAACTATTTTAGACTTGTTCCAAATAAAATTGATTAGTTTCTTCCTTTTCAACTAATTACACATACACATACATATACATATATAAAAACATCCAGTTTATTACAGAGAAGAAAATAAATTTTTTTTTTATTTCTGTTTTTCTTTTTTTTCAAATAATAAAAAACCAAATCCATTACTAAGAAAGGTACTAAAGAATCAAAAAGTGAATTTTAAATTGTAATAAATTATGCTTAGGTTTAACCTTCAATGAAATCAGTATATTTGTTTTTGAACAAACACAAAAAAAAAATAAAAAATTAAAACAAATAAAGATAATTGTACGAGTTGTTTTTTGTTTTTTTTTTTTGTAAATGACTTTTCTATGAATGAAAAAATACACCATCATTAAAGATTTCATTCAAAAATCTTTAAAAATGTGCAATAGAACGACAAAAAGATACACTATTAATGTACTATAAATTTAAAAATTTCATTTTTTTTTTTGTGTTTTTTACTACTGCTGCTAATGCTGATGATGCTGAAATTTAGAGGAGCAGCAGCATTAAAATCAAAGAAATAACAAAAACAAAATCAAATAAAGCTAATCAAATCGAAAAAAAACCAGTTGTTGGTCAATCAAGTTCAGTTAATATTTTTTCTTTTGACTACCAATTTTTTTTTTTTTTTTAATTTTGTTGCCACTTTTTTTTTTTGCTTTTATTTTCATACCTGTTTTTTATTTGTCTTCGCTTCATTTATTTTGGTTTTTTGATTTTGTTTTTTGCGAAAAAAACCGCGAGTACAACATTATAAAAATAAAAATAAATTTACTAGCATTTCATCTTATCTTTTTCTTATTCTTCTCTGGTTTTATCTTAAGATTTCAAAAAAAAAAAACAAAATATACCTTAAGATCTATTCATGAACTAGGATGATCTGGCGCGCGTAAATACAACGCGATTTTATATAGTTTTAAGAATTTATTTGAATTATATTGTGAAAAGAGCTATGACAGAGTTAAAAATAAAAAGAGAAGGAGAGCGAGAGAAGATAAAATCAAATTTTAAAAAAATTACTACTATTCATTCTGCCTTTTGGATTTTCATTTTTATTTTAACAATTTTTGCATTTTCTGGAGTTGATCGTTGTTTCTTGTGTATTTTTTTTGTGTTTTTTTTTTTTTATTATTGATTGCACGGCTGCTGAAATAGTTTTTTTTTTGTTTTTGTTTGTTACTTGGATCGTAACAAAGTTGTTTAAAGATAACTATTTTTTTTTGTTGTTGCGTATTTCGTGTTTTTCGTGGCTCACTATCATATATAGGATGACTCGTTTATTTTTTCGTGTTTTTTTTTTTTTGTTTTTGTGCTAATGTTGCTTTTGATGATTTTGTTGCTTTTGTTTTTTTTAAATGAACAGGTGTTTTACAAAAAATATTTTTTTTTAAACAGAAGTTAACAGAAATAACAACAAGATAGTTTTATATATAGATACTATATATTATATTATTGTGTATCTAAAAAAAAAAAAAATATTTTAAATTCGCAATATGCAACAAGTATAGATTTTAAAAACGAGTTTTTAGGATTTAAGAACTTGATCTGATTCACAAACAAATGAAGAATTAATTCAAGATTTTGAATGTAAAACGATGGAAAAGTGTTTATTCGATAAAAAAAAAAAGTATCTATACAAGATGCTTTTAATTTTATAAACACATACATACATTCGCAGTTTTGCACAAATAAACGTTTATATGCCTATAAATATAAAGTTTTATTTTTTTTTTTTTTCTTTTTATGCTAAAGTTTTGTGAATGAAAAAAAAATGAAATGAATGAAAAAAATAATTACGAAAAAAAAAAAAAAAAACAGAAAGATTAATTTATGTAGATGAAAACGGAAATTAGTTTTTAATATAGATAGAAAAAAAAAGAAAAGAAACAAAAAAGAAAAAAAAAACGAGGGACACAAACATCACAAATAAGAAATATATAGAAAAAAAAAACAAGAGTTTTATCGCGTATGACAGGAAATACAAAATAATAAAAATGAAAAAATTTTTAAAAAAAATGAAAAATAACAAACTATCAATCGAGTGGAAAACATATTTTTCCTATCATAACCAAATAATGGTTAATAAAAATAAATAATTTTTTTTTTGTTCTTTATTTATAGTACTTCAGATTAACTTATATACTAATAGTTATAAAATTAATTAATCTGAATTAATTGTTTCTTTTTTTTTTTTTTTTTAGTTTTATTTCTTATAATTTATTTATAGTTTCAATTATAAAATGAACACCTTTCGTATGCTGGTATTTTATTTTTCATTTTTTTTTTTTGCTTAAAATTGAAAGGAAGTTCAACAATCGACATTTCTTCTAGTTATACTTATAAAAAATATTTTCTAGTTCATAAACATATAGAAAGTTAATAACGCTAATACTAATAAATGAAAAAAAAAAAACAAGTTTTTATAATAATTTTATTTTTATCAAAACTTCAAAAGAAAATTTAATTTAAATTTTAGAAAATATATAACAAAATATTGATTTTGTTCATTATAAAATATTAAATATATACCTATACTTCCTGAAAAATTGTCACCTTTTTTCTTACAAAATAGTGAATTTTTTTTATAATTATAATTATCATAATCAGTTCTCAGCGAAAAAAGAAATTAGCCGTTTTTAAATATTTTAGGCTTCCATTGATAACTAACGTATTTAAAGAGAATAACCATGGTCTATCACATTCTACTGCTATAACTATGTGTAAATTTTATCTTTTCTTTCGTAGAAAATATTTTTTGACAACACATTTTTCCGAAAAAAATTTTTTTTTAATTTAAATTAAAGCTGATATAAATATTATTACGAAATTTTCACTGTTCGCGATCAATCTTAAATCTATTACCTTCGCTTTTTTTATAAACACGATGAAGTAAATCAGTTATTAAATGATTTGAATAATAATCCACATTTTAATGCCATAGCACTATAAGATCAAATCTATACCAAAAGATTTGTATAACCTATATTATATATATTTCAATCTCATTATTTTTCACATAGAATCGTACTGATAATTAACTTTATATGTCCTTAACATAACTATATGATATAAAAATATTATAAATATATAAACTATCACGTATGACTGCTGTTATTTGAAATAAAAATTTTAAAATAATTTCAATATTCCAAACAAAAATTTCAAATTTCGAAAAGAAAAACATTTTATTCCTTAGTAAATTTAATAAAATTACATTTAGAACAAAATCTATATATAATAAATAAAAAATTTAATTTAATCTATTTAAAAATTAAAAAAAAAAATAGAATAAAAAAAAATTTGAACAAAATAATTTTAAAGTAATAACAAATAAAATTGTTCACAGAATCTAATAAAATTATTCCTAAATAATCATATTCAAATAAAATAAAATTAAATTGAAATTTTCATTTCCACTATTCTTTATCACTATTTTTACTATCAGCAAAAAAAAAAAAAATAAAAAGAAAGAAAATTAATTATCTATCAATTAATGTCCTTTTAATAATCCTTCTCTTGAAAATTTGAATATAAAATAAAACAAAAACAAAATAAAAATTTTTTCATCATAGCATCATCAATAAAAACAAAGCAATTTTCTAATAAAATAATCCCACCCCTATTAAATTTACTAAATTGAATTTGAATTTTTATATTTTTTTATTTTTTTTTTTGTTTTTTTTCCTTAATTTAAAAACTGTTTAATATACCAATAAAAGTCAACTCTCTTAAAAATTAGACAAAATTACCATCATAAATTAAATGCCTCCTTCCACCACAACAAAAAAAAAAAAAAAAAAACAAAATAAAGAAAAAAAACTGTAATAGAACATCCTTTCAATTTATACCCCCATCCTTTTCTCATAGTTTCATTATATATTTAAATATATCAGTAAAATAATGATAAAATAGACTTATATATCAATGAAATTAAATTATTCTTCTTTATTTTCTGTCATTGTTCATTTAAGAATATAAAATTAAAAAGAAAAATGAAACAAAACAACAAAAAAAAACACGGAAAGAAAATGAAAATTAAATTTTCTTTCTCATTCTTTCTCTTTAAGTTTAATGGACCTCAAAACCCATTTTAAAAAACTTCAAAAAATTTTCAATTGACGTAAATTGAAATCAATATACCAAAACTATTATCAATACTTCCAACTCATTCTTTGTCTCAAAAATTTTATTATATATACATATATATACATATATTCATTTATTTATATATATATATATATGTATAAAATATACATACGTGTAATGATTGAACACTAACTATCATCAAAATGAAATATCTAACAAGGACTAAATAAGTGAATGTATAAAATATATTTGTATATATAGGCATATACATAATATAATCTTTACGTACATAATATATAGGTCATAATTACATTTACACAAACATATATTACATAAAAGAAAATTTTAAAATTTTATATTTATTTTTTGTTTTTTTTTTTGTTTTTGTACATTCAATCATACAAATAAAAAAATTTCGAAATTTTAGTTCATTCGTACACACACACAAACACACACATTACAATACAATTATTATAAACTCTATTTAAAAAAAAGTAAAACTACAGATTCAGCAAATTATTTTTATTTTCTATGTAAAATTGTTTTTCCCTCTAGTTTTTATTTCACTTACCATCAACTTTTTCAAAATTTCTATTTTATATTCTAATCTTTGGTAAACAGTATAATAAAGAAGTTCGAAGGAATTCTTTTCTTGGCCATTATAAGGAACAAAATTAAACCTTTTTTTTCAGTTTGACTTTTTCTTTTTTTTTTTTGTATAAATATCAATTCTAGTAGTAGCCCTAACTACAGAATAGTTATCATTGTTTGCGGTAAAAAAGTAAAAATCAAAAAATTCGAAAAAAAAAAAAAACAATATAAAAAATAAAAAACACGCAAGGTTTTATTCTAATGATATATAGAATCATATACCAAACATATAACTATTAATATCATTTTTAAAATTTCAATGTTAAATGAAGATGATGATAATGATGAAGATGATGATAGTTATGATCAAGAAGAGAATATAATATATCTATTTTTTTGTTTTTTTTGGTTTTAATATTGTGAACTCTTTCATTTTTTTTCACCATTTTCTCTCTCTCTTTTTCTCTTTTTATCTTAAAGTCATTGGAATATATTAGATATTATTATTATTATTATTTCCTTATTTATGCTTATAATATTTTCATAGTCTTTCTCTTTCTTTTTCATTTTTGATTAGCATTCTAACAATTCAATTCTATTCAAACCCCTCTTACTTTTATCTTCTATTTCTATTTCTATCTCTTTCTTTATATTTTGTTTTGCAAAGTCAATTCTAAGTTATATGAATATCATTGATGTTGTTGTTATTATTATTATTTTTTTTTTTTTTTGTTAAAAAAAAACGAAAACAAAAAAAAATATTGAAATGCTGTCTGCGACAAATATGATAATTTATTGGGAAATTCTTTTTTATTTTCCAATTTTCATTTTCATTTTTCATTTTATTTTTATTTTTTATTTTTTCCCAATATATATAGCTTTTCAATAGTTTTTATTATTATTATTATTATTATTACGTATTTCGTTTTTTATTTGTCCTTTTTGTTTTTTTTTTTTTTTGTTATTCGAAAATGTCTAAAAAAAAACACATTCTTTTCCTTATGATTTTTTCTTGTTCTTTTTCCGTTATTCGTTTGGTTGCTTATATTGGAATTCTTAAAGTTCCAGAATAGTGGATGGCATATTAAAGTTATGATCATTAGTTTGTTTGTAATTGAAAAACAAAAAACAAAAAAAAGGGACAAAAAAAGTTTCATTTCAGAAAGCAAACAAAAGTAGCAGAGAAAAAAAAAAAACGAATGATTATTCTATTTTTTTTTTTGTTTTTTTTTCTTAGATATTTCGAATTTTATTTGCAGTTTTCTTTTATTTTAATTTCCTCCCTCTAAAAATATGCTGAGACAATTGAAAAAGATCTCGGACAATTGTCTACTGATTTTTAAATTAAGAGTAAAAAAAAAAAGTTCATATAAAAAACTAAAAATCTATATTATGGTTTTTCTTTAGTTATTTGTTAAACCAAAAAAAAAAAATAGAAAGAAAACTGTCCAAAGAAAATGACATTTTAAAAACAATTTTTAAGGAAGAAATGACTTTTTCGACTTTTTTAATTTTTTAGTTTGAAAAAAAAAAACGAAAAATAGAAATTCAAAAATAATACTAAAAAATTTATTTCTGAACTATGTGGAACTTTCTGAACTTACAATAACTAAAATATAATTAAAATAATTAAATACAAACAATAAATACTAATAGCACCTTAAATAACATCTATTTAATGTACAAAAGAAATCCATTCAAAATGTTTACTCACTAGCATCACTTTGCCGTAGCCTAAATAATTTGCCACTAATCCATCTCAAAGCAGAACTTTTGAAGAAAAAAAGGAGAAGTTAAAAATTTGCAAAATGGTTATGAAAAGAAAATTTTGGTTATTTAATTTAGTCATTAAAGAAAGACCAGAATTTCATTATCTAAAACGAAGTGGAATGTTTAAAAGTTTATCATAAAGATCATTCTTCAATGCTACCTGGTGGTGGCTGGCGTGTAAAATTTTTAAAGTTGAAGTTGAGCAATATTCAAGGCTTAGCATTAACCGCTGAACAATTTGACAGTTTGATTAAATTGATATTTCTTTTTTGTGTTGTGTTTGTTTTTTTTTTTTGTAAACAATAAAAAAAAAATTTAAAGTAATTGTGAAAAACAATATTTAACACATAATACTTTTTGTTTTAATTCTTCACTATCTATTTTTAAATTTAATTAATATTGATATAATGACAATTAACAATTCACTAACAATTGAAGTTACGTCAGCATTGGACATTGAAATAAAAAACGCTGGCGTGAAACTCAGTTAAAATTATACGCCAACGCCAGCATTGGAGAATGGTTTTAAATTAACATACATCATAATATTTTTATTTAATAACATATTTTCTGTTTCTGAAAATGTAGATTTTTCTGAGTGTAAAATGAATTTAACAGAGAGCGTATTAAAATGGAGAATCCGTTATCAAAAATATAAAAAAAAAAATCATTTATATTTTAAAAGAGTATTCGTTTAATTTAAAATCCTTTCTTTTTTAAATTATTGATAAAAAAAAATATTAATTTTATTAAAATATCGATTTTGTTTTTTATTTTATATAAAAAAAATCAGATTAAAGTCAATTTTTTTTTGTATTTTATTTCAATTTAATTTAAAAATAAAATATTGTATCAAAATGAACCCAACATATTGGTTCTAATTAAATATCCCCTTAAGCATAACAACAACAAGAAAATATATGAATATTAAAATGACAACAACAAAATTAAAAAATAATAAATAAACAGAAAAAAAAAACTTTTTAGACAGCCAGAATAAATTTGCTTGTTTTTTTTTTATTTTCCTTACAATGATATGACGGACTTTGTGATGTCATAAAAATAAATAAAATATAAAACAAAAAAAAAATAGCGCTGTTTTTTTTTTTTTTTTTTGCGAAATCGCTTTTACTATTATTTTATAAGTCCTTTTCTTTTTATTATTTTTATATTTTTTCTCCTGTTTTTTTTTTCCTTTTTTTTTGGTTTTTACTTTCATAAATCTTTAGATTGCCGCAATGAAGTTCTTTGTAAAAGATCTTTCTGATCCTTAATATAAAAACAATATTGTATCCAATATAATAATTTTATACATATCTATAATATATATATATATACATGCAAACAGAAATATATAAGTTTTATTTTTTCAACTTGATTTAAATTTATATACCGACATAAATTTTTATACATTATAATATAAATATACAAAAATATCTTATAGTTAAGAGTAACCATATTTCTAAATATATTAGTTAGCAATCGAAAAAAAAAAAAATTTGAAAAGAACGTAAATCAAAATAGAAATTTTTTTTTTTTTTTAATCCATTTCTCTGCCACATAAATGTGGACAGAAAATTACACAGTCTTTCCTGTTCAGATGTGGATGTAAATGTCGTAAGGGGGAATAACTCTTAAGACGTGTGTGGGATTCGAACCCACACTCCCTCGGTTTTTACCCATTACGGCACCGAGGCCCCTAAATAGAAATTTTAATCAATTACGTTGTAACTGCTAGAATAAATGACTTCTACATAAACATAGCAGTTTATCAATACTAAAACTAATTATTTTCTTGTCAATTAACATAATGTGTATACGTTCTTTTAGCAGTAGTCCTTAAAAGAGTAGTTGAGAGTAGTTGAAAGTAGTTGGTGAATGGAATGAAAATTTTTTGTTTAAAATATAAAATCATCTACTCTTTCCCAAAGTCTGATGTATATTGGAATATAATATAATGGTTTACTTTCTAAAAGGAACGCAAACAATGAAGCATATGATTTCTAAATATTTTGATTCCATACATATTTGAAAAAAAAAGAGATGGTCTCCTTAATATAGTCGTAAACCGCCTTTGATTTTCCATATTGAAAAAGGATATGAAATAATAATAAACCAGCTTTCTTAGTAAATAAATTTCATAATTTTTTCTTTTCTTTTGTTTTTACAGTTATGTTTTTCTTTTTTTTTTTTCTTCTCTAACTAACATAAGGTACTGATGAAAGTAATGAATAAGATGGAGATATTAATATAACAAAATAATATTGTTGGTAAGAGGACATACACATTTTCACTATAACTATAGTAAAGAGAAACAAAATATAAAAACTGACATATAAAATGACATAGAAAACCGTTACAAAAAAAAAAAAAGAATTAAGTCAAGGCAAAAAAGAAAAATATTATTATACAAATAAAAACAAAAAGGAAAGAAATTGGATAAAGGAAAAAAAAAATGTAAGAAAATGAAAGAAAAACTTGAGTAATAGAAAGAAAATAAAACAAAAAAAAACTAAAGTTTTTCTATTTATTTATTTTTTTTTTGTCTCAACATTTTCTTTGATAAAAAGTTTTAAAAATAACATAAAAATAAAAACAAAACAAAAAAAAAAAACCGCACATTCGCAAATTATGGTTAAGAGATGACATTGATATAAGAGGCGGATTGGTACAATTTTTACTATATTGTACTTTTTAATATTGCTCTTTACTGTTTTTCAAATTCTTAGTCAAATATTTACCGTAAATACGTTTTGTACGTATATTTTTTTTTACTGTTATCGTATTGAAATGTTTTTACATTTTTTGAAGTTAAACTGGAGGATTTAATAATAAGTGTATTTAGTGGGTTGAACTTCTTAAATAATTTTATATGCGAGGAAGATTATAATATAAAACAAGAGTACTTTAATATCTAAAATTTATAAGTAAAAATAAATACAATATAATATGATGTAGTGTAATAGTATTGTAGTATGTATGTATGTATTGTTATTATATATGTATGCTGTGTAAGATTAAAGCTCGATATAAAGAAGGACTTAAGTACTAAGTTTAAAAAAAGCAAAAATAAGCAAAAAAAAAAAAGAAATCTTAAGATAAAATATTATTTATACATAGTTAATATTATATATGGGTTAAGAATTAAAGATATATTCTACTCTTCTAAATACAAAAAATAATAAACATATAGAAAAAAGTTATTGTTTATATGTTTGTTCGGAAGTAGGTTTTACCGAACTGCGAATAATGAAAATTATATACATTGTTTTTTGGTTATTATTATTTTTATTTTTTTTTTTTTTATCTAACAATACATTATTGGAAAAGTTTTAATCAAAAGTTGGTTCATGATGGTTTCATTTTGTTTTGTTATTGCTTTTATTTTCTTTGATGCCTCTCGTTATTTTTTTTTTTTTTTTTGGATTCTGAAGATTATACAAAACCATTTCCTATAGACTTCCTTTTTTTATTATAATTTGAAGTTCCCAAAAATGAAAATCATAAAAAAAAAAACGAAAAAACAAAAACAGAAAAGTTTTATTGATTTTCTGGGATTCGGGTTCATAAATATATAATAAAATGATTTTAAGTTTATTTTTATCTTTTTCTTTTTTAGTTTCATTTTGCTACTATATGATATAAAAATAAAGTTGTTGAAGAATACTTATATGGATTAGCGTATTTTTGTGTTTTTTTTTTTTTTTTTTGTGAATAAATACTTAGAATATAAAATAACTTAGTGTTAATTAAACATCTTAATATTATAAAAAGTTTTCGGAAAAAAAAAAGAAAACTCAAAAATATAAGGTTGATCGAAAACTCTTAAATTATTTTTTTTTTAAGAAGAAAAAAAACTAGATTTCAAAATAAAAACTTTTTCATATTTCATTTTGTACTCAAATAACGCCTATTGGTATGCAATATTTTATTTATACAAACTATATTAATTTTAAGGTAGAGGCAACGTGGTAAAGTGAACAAAATTCCGTTTTTTTACATGTTAATAAATTTAATATTATAAGTGTAACCTAGTTTTGTAACCTGTTTTTTCTAGAATCTGTAAAAAAGAATAACAAATAGTATTAAATAAAAATTTAATAAAAAAAAAAAAAAAAAAAGTGAACGTGGTTAATCAAGCAGAGGGAGTGCGAATATGAACAAGTAGCTACTAAGTGTTTTAATTGTAAGGGAAATTATTAAATTGAAAAAAGTAGTTTTGCTGAAGAAATCCCCCTTACTCTCAAATATTATAATGTTATTATTATCAAAAACAGTATCCAATATTTAATGAAATAAAATCAGTTTCCAATGTTCATTTCAAATTATGATAATGTTTCAATTTCAAAAATAGATTCTGAATTAATTACATATAGTTGAAAATAAAAAATATTTTTGAATTTTCATTATATTTATATGATTTTTTTTTTAACCTTAAGAATTTCCAATACTAAACACTATGTATACCGCAAACTTCAAATAAAAAAAAAAACTTAAGAGTCTTAATTTAAGGAAATTCCTGTATTACATTAAAACCCAAAGATTAAATAAAATTTTCAAATATTGATTAAAAATAATATTTTATTTTCTTATAATTTTCTAACAAAACAAATAAAGAGCAATAATGATTAATTATATAAATATTAAATTAAATCTAACACATATTTATAGATATTATTTTAATAAACAGAATACAATTATAATAAATTTCTAATTAGGGTCAACCCTTATATACTCAAATTTTGAGGCCAAAGAATAAAATTTCCCAAAAAAAAAAAAAAAAAAAACAAGAATTAAATAACCAGGAAAAAAAAATTAATGAATATTTTTCCTTTTTCTATAAAATAAAATTTACAAAAAAAAATTTTCTTTAAATTTTATATCTTTTACTATATAAGAAGAATACACATATATACCTAATTTTAAATATAATATCTTCAAATATTACTATGTATATTATGTATATATTTATATATTAATATACATAATATAACTATATTACTTTATTGTATATATATACATTATACAATAAAGTAATATAGTTTATGGTTAGTATTTAAAGCATAATTTGAGTTTGAATATCAAAAACCCCATATATAATGATTAATTATTACTTATATGAACCTTTTAGGTCCTCTTCTCTGTGTGATATCAAAAAAATATTGTTATTATTATTATTATAACTTTTTTTTTGTTTTTTTTTTTTTTTTTTGTCTTTGGTTTTTTATTTGTTAATTCCTTTTCAAAAAATCAAAGTATTCTTGCATATACATGCATATTTATACATACATATATATACACATAACTATATTAAATGTTGGTCGGATTAATTTGTAATAAGTTTTTGTATAGCTCTGATGATGTCCTAAAGTTTTATTTTTTCTTTTTTTTTTTTTGTTTTTGGTTAAAAAGAAAAAAATGGAATTTTGTGAAAATAAAGTAAAACTAAAAGCAAAAAAAGGTCAAGGATTTTAAAGGTCCTTCAATAATTTAATAAAAAGTAGATCTATGATTTTTCCCTTTTTTTCAAAAAAGAAAAGCTTCTTATTGAAACTACCTAGTCTTTTTGATTACATAATGTTTTTGTTTTTTATTAAAAAATTTACAAGTTTTAATTGATTTTTTTTTTTTTTTGTTGGGAAAAATATTTTTTTTTGTTCTATGGAAATTTAATAACTCATCTAAAAAATAATATTTGTTAGAATAGATATTTTTAACATGATTTTTTTTTTTTTTTTGAGTTCGTCAAAAATTCTAAATTTTAGTAATACTTTTCTCTATTTTTTCCAATTTTTTCATTGAATATGACATACTAAATTGATCAGTTTAATTAGTTTACATAATATTTTATTGGTTTGATCAGTTTAAATGATGTTCTATCATTTCTATCCTCTCATAATATCTTAGTTCAGGATCAAAATGGAAAGACGCATATGATGATATTTTCAAAGATGAAAACTATTCATGGAAAAATACAAAATGAAATTTATAAACTACAGAAAAAAAAAAAAAAAACTTTGAAACTTTTTAATCTTTCATTTCAATTTTTTTTTTATTTAAAATCTTTGTAAAAAAACATCTATTAAATTAAAGTAATTTATGTCACATTTGTAGCATATTTTGTACTATAATACGCCTTCATAAATTGTATAGTAATTTAAGTCCGAAATAACTTGTTTGTTAATTCTTCTTTCTATCTTTATTTCTTTTTTTCTTTCTTGTTATTTTGTATTGCATTTTCTTTGATAAAAATTCTTAAATTACATATGTTAAGGCAAAGTTTGAAATTTTAATAAGTCACAAAAATATTAAGCCGTTTCTCTTTAATTTTTTAATTTAAGTTTTCAATATTTATGATTTTCCAAATTATAATAAAATTATTTAAAGATGGCAATATATTTATAAAAAAATATAATAAATACATAAAAATAATTAGATATAAAATACTTTAAAATTTTAATTGACCTTCGAAATTTGATGTTTAAGATAAAAAAAAAAATTGGACCGTAAATTTGACTATATCTGAACAGCGTCACGTTATTCTGAATAACAAAATATCTCAATAACGGAAAAATGATTAAATTCATGGATAGTGTTTTTCCTCTTCCAGATATTGGGTCGAAAGCCTAAAAATGAGCTAGAACACAAATTTCATATTTTCAAACAAAAATGATCACCTTAGGTGTAGATTTTATTTGAAGTTTTATGCATTCGACCCATTATAATGAAATTCTAGTGAGGTTACTTAAACGTATTAAGCTACTAAATGGCCTGAATGGTTACTGAATGGTTAGTTGGTGGTATCCTTGTAAAATTGTGCAAAGCAAACAAACCATTTTACTTTTCTCCTTTAAGAGAAAATCATTTTCATAAAGTACAAATAAATAACGGTTAATTGTGGAAAGTATTAATTATATGAGGACATTATTTTAATAAATTCAATAAAATTTCAATAGATATATGTATTTCAAGTAAACTCATATATTCTCAAATATTTGGTCAAACTTTCTTTGAAATCCATTACAAAACAAAATATTTTTTATAGTAAATTTATAATAAATCATATTATTATTTTTCGGTAATAATTTTTAGCTTAATATTAACAGATTAAAAATTTTCTTTAATAATTTAAAACAAAAAATAAACTACATATTAAATTACAAAAATATCCTCAAGTGTTTATCTTATCAACACTAAAATCTTTTGACCTTAAACTGAAAACTTGTTTATGTTTTAATATAAATAAAAACAAAAAAAAAATTATTTATTTTAATTTTACTACAATTTTATTATCTTTTTAAATCCTTTTTATTATTTATTAAATTATTTTTGTTTTTTATTGTTATTATTTTTCGTTTTGACAATAAAATTCAACCCCTTTTATTTTATAATTTATTATGTGTAATAGGATACCATTTATTTATTAAAATAACATTCACAAAATAAAAACAAAATTTTCATCTTTTGGCAAACAAATAAAAATATCATCGTTATCAAAAACCTCAAAGTTTTTCTGTTTTTTTCTTTTTTTTTGCATTTATATTTTTGTGCAAATTTATAACATAAAAAAAACTGAAAAAAAATTCCTGTAATGTCAAAAAACAAAAACAACAAAAAAAAGAAAAAGAAAAAAAAAAAACAATTAAAATATCCATAGTAGCGATAACTGAAAATTTATCAAATTACTAATTAGATCAGTTTAGACTCTTAATATAAGTAAAGTATCTACTTTTTACAATAGAAAAAAAAAAAAGCAAATAACTTCCATCATCTAATTTTTAATGTATTAAGTGCCTAAAGCACTTAATCTGCTCTAATTTAATTTTTTTTTTTCTCCAAACTCCCCCTTAAAAAGCAAAAATAAAAAGAATAAAAAAAAACAACAAAAGAACCCTCAAGGGAAACATCTCGTATATATTTATAATACAAAATATATTATACAAAAACATTGATATATCGTGTAATATAACTGTAAAAAATATTTATAAAAAGAACAACAACACCAGTAATAAGAAGAAAAATTTCTAAACTGAATAAAAACTATAAACGCACACAAACAACAATAAAATGTATAATACGATAAAAACTAAAAAAAAAAAAAAACAATTGAGTAGTAATAACAGTTGTAGTGTAGCACTAAGTTCTTGTTGTATAGTATTAATATTTAGAACTGTTATATTATTATATGTACCTACTGTATTATATCGGTTCTAAACTTCACTATTGCTATTTATAAGTGAATTTTAAGTTTTTATATATTTTTTTTTTTACTTCATTTACAGTTAACGACAAAATATTTAATTTTTTTTTTTTTTTTTTTTGTAATACAAATTTTATAGTTCAATGTTTTCTAAAAGAATTTAAAAAGAATAAACTGATAAATGATCTAGATTTTCTTTTAGTAAATAAATTAAATTAATCATGGGTTTCCTAATCATAATTTTAACTTACATTTTAAGGCTAATTTTCATGAAAAAAATTTCATCCGATATCGGATACTTAGAAAGAGTAAACTATACTTTATACTACCAAAGAGGAAAGAGGTAGAAAAATAATGAATGCCAAATGTTATGTATCCATAAGAATGTTAGTAGTGTGCCCATTTTTTTTATGTACATACACATTTTTTTCGTATGCGTTAAAAATATCGGAGATAATTATAGAAAATTTAGCTTCAGCGAGCTAAATTCATCCGATATTTTGCCATATCTCCGATATTTTCTGAACGCTTGTACAATTTTATTGTTACTTCATCCGATATTTTTATGTTCTTTCTCTGTCACACAAGTACTATTTTTGTATCGCAGATATTTTGCTTCATGAAAATGATCCTTTACACTTAAAAGTCTCTTTAGTATTCATTAAACAAAATTTTACAGCATCTTCATGAATAGATATACATAATCTTTAATCGTGAATTAGTTTCTCGAAAAGAAAACTCCACGATGTGCCGAAAATGAAAATACTCTTCTAACAATGTATAGTGATTTGATTGACATTTGTTATTTTTTTGTTTTTTATTATGTTACCTGATTGTTCAGATCAAAAATTGTGAACTGTCGAAAATTTAAGTGTAGAAAATGT
Source organism: Poecilobothrus nobilitatus (assembly GCA_947095535.1). Classification (NCBI taxonomy): domain Eukaryota; kingdom Metazoa; phylum Arthropoda; class Insecta; order Diptera; family Dolichopodidae; genus Poecilobothrus; species Poecilobothrus nobilitatus. Next base: position 28,357,825 of record OX352773.1, on the reverse strand, counting down.
TACATTTGTAAGCAGAATTTTTATGAAACGAACACGAATTTATTTTCAAGTGTAAATTTTTTTTAGAAAAGAGCGAAAAAACAGCTGTTTTGTCAAAAAATTGCAAAATGGTTGTAACATTTTTTTGAGAAACAAATTCACCATCATCAGTCTTCCACATTTTATAATTGAATAGGCTACTAAATATTGTTATTTTTTATACAATTTTTGAATATGTGAAAGGTAATGATTATTTGATTGGAGATATGAGTTACGTGTATTTATTTCTTTTACTAACCAAAGAACTCTTTCCAGTTGTAAATTTTTTAGAATTTTACTTACAAAATCTTAAATAGTTTTGAGCATCACAGAATGACTGTACGTACCTGAAAGTAAAAAAAATAAATTATTAGTTTAATACCAATTTTTTTTTTAAATAAAAGAAATTTTTAATAAATTTGTGGAATCGCAAATATGTATATAAATAAATATGCATATACATTTGTATGTACTATGTATATCTATACAAAGAATCAAATATTTTTCTTTTAGTTTTATATTACGGTTCGGAGTAAAAAGATAATAAAGTTTATTATATTATGCTTATATTCTTCCTAATAATTAATATTAATATTTTGTCCAACACTGTGTTTGCTAATGCAGCATATTCTAAATTCACCTAAATATGTACAGACATATATATATATTTATAAATATATGTATATGTACATATATAAAAACAAGCTTAAGAAATCATTTGAAAGTGAATTAGGAAGAAAAAAAAAATACCTTACAACCTCTATAAAGTAACAAATTTCTTTTTGTTTTTTTTTTTTTTTTGTTTTCTATTCAATATTTGTACATACACGGAAGATGTATATGAATTTCCGAAATCCCTTCCGACCTCGATTATTTTTTTTTTTTTTATTTTTTGTTCATTTTTTCACCATTAGAACTATAAAAGCAGAAGATTATTTTAGATTATTGTATTTTGCATTCCGGTTTCGATTTTGGGGAGTTGTATTTTTTTTTTATTTTGTGCCTTACTGGACAACACGATTCCCCAATTCTTTTAATTTTTATTTTTTTTTGTTAGTATTTGTTTTTTTTTGTGATACTTTTTTCTTTTATTTGAGGCCATGTCCGATAGAATCTTGTGGCTTCAAGTAATTAAGAACAACACTTGTCCCTAATATCCGTTGAATAGTGAGGTTCACATATAATACAAAACAAAAAGAAATCTAAGCACATGAAATAGAAAATGTAATTTTATTTTCACAAGAGAAAATTAAAAGGGAAAATTGTTGAGTAAAAATAATTGCGAAACACATTCTGGGCTAATAAAAAGAAATGTTTTTTTTTTTTGTTTTTGTTTTTTATTTTATTTTGTGTGTTAATGTTTAACAATATTGATTAACATGTCGCCAAAAGGCGTTCTCTACTTTTTTTTTAATGATTTCCATTAGGAAAAGGAATATGGGGATATAAATAAGCAATGGCTAAGGATTAAGGGTTGGGGGTAAGTTTTATATTTGATCCAATTTAATGCTTGTTAATGAAAAGATGTATACTTTTGATTGTAAAATAAAACAAAAAAAAAAAAAAAATAGAAAGCATTTCGTGTTCATCATAAGGGGTATCAAAAAACTCTTAAATGTGAGAAAGAGAAAGAATTAAAGAAGAATGTAAATAAAGGAAGTGTGAGGAAATAAAGGAAAGAAACACAAAAAAAAAAATAAAAACTGTAATTATAATTGTATAGAGTGACCAAATTAAGTTTAATTAGAGGGAAAATTAGTTATGGGACTTTTTTTGTTTTTTGGCATGTGCTTTTGTTTATTTTAACTTTCAACACAAAAAAAAAATAAACAAAACAAAACTATTAATTCGAAATCCAACACAATATTAAGGACTCTTAAATAATAAAGTCTACCATTGTGTGAGTGTTTTAAAATATTTTGATTTTTTTTTTTATATAAATTTATTAAAAAACAAATAAAAAAATGAACAGCTGGAAAAATTATTAAAAATACAAAATTATAATAATTTGGGTTTTGAAATTTTTTTTCTTTTAATTTAAATTTATTGATTTTAAAGAGGTCCAATTTTGATACAATTAATATCTGAGTAAGGAATGAATTGACCAATATAAACATTTAATGTTTTCGTAAATGTTTTAAAAAAATATTAATAGCAAAAATAAGAATTGGGGGGGAAAAAATTTAATATCGAAAATATTAATTGAGTTTTTAGTAAAATTACACAAAAAAAAAGGGTGAAAAAAACTATAAAGAATTGAAAACGAAAGTACCAATTTGTGATTAAATATTAGCCTATACAAATTACTTAAAAATCCCAAAGAAACAAAAAAGTATTATGAAATATATAAGTAACATAAATCAAATGTTTAACATGTTACCCTTTAATCCTTCGATATGACAAAAAAAAAAAAATAAACGATTATTTAACCTATTTTAAATTAAATGTAAAGGGACAAATTATGGCATAGAAACGTATATCCCTTAGTCCCATTCCCATTTTAATATATACCATACTAAATTAGTTTTATATTTTAAGTATTCGTAGTTAAGTATTTTAAGTAGTCCATTTATTTAAAAGTTTTTTCTCCCAATAAGAAATAAAAATGAAATTCACAGTCTGTATAGTGGAATCAGAAGCCGAATTATTAAAATTTCTAAAATATAAACATTTTATTATTTACTTACATAGTTACATACTCTATTTATATTTACTTTTTATTTATTTTGAAAACTGTGTAAAACGAATAACAAAAATTTTATTGCAACAAAGTAAAGGTTTGGTTTGTGTTTGTATATTTCTAATTGTTCAGTGGACCAGGACTTGTAAAAAGTATCTTACAAGTGTACATGAAATTATTTTTTAATGAAATAACGAGCAAATAAACAAAGTTAAAGTTATAAGAGGCTACCAAAAGAAGGGCAAGAGAAAAAGCAACAAAAACAACATCTAACTTAGAAGGTCCTTGTCTCTTTTTTTTTTTTTTTTTCTTTTTTTTGTACCTTTTTATGTTAACTTGCGCTCTCTGCAATTTTTATATTTTTTTATTGCTTGAGATTATGACGCTTTCATTTTTTTTTTTTTTTTTTATTAATTTTATTTTTATTTTCTTCTTGTATTTTGTGAAGAGCTGTAAAACCGTAAGCCCAGAAAGTGGATTTTTATGTTTTTCTGTTTTTTTTTTGTTTTGGTATTTTGTTTTTTTTGGTGTTTAAAAGAGCGAATATAAAAATTATTATTAAAAAAAAAATATATATTTTATTAAAAACGTTTTTTTAAGAAAAATTTCGTATTTCGTTGACTCCAATATAATATCTATGCTTGCGTTTAAATAAATGTGTGAGTGTGTATGTGTGTGTATGTTTTTCATATTATGAATAATGATTTTCACGGTCCATAAAATTTCAAACACCGATGGTGTAATAGGAAAGATGGGGCAATGAATAAAAATATATATTTTTTTTTTTTTTTAAATATACCACAAACAAAATATTTTTAGATATACATATATGAGTGAATATGCAAAGACCTATAACTATGATTTCATTTTTGAAGATAAAGGTTCTTTTGGATAATCACGTGTATTTATTATCCAAGGAGAAACATGAAACAAAAAAAATATAAAATGAAAAATAACAACAGGATTTTACATTGCCTCAGACTGAATATTGTTATTTTTTTTTGTTAAAAAAATTTATGAAAACTTATGACATACGCATTTTATATTTTACAGTAAAATGGAAAATCACAAAGCAAATTATTTTTAGTTAAAAAAAATTTTTTTTTTAATTTTGTTTATTTTTTTCGTTTTCTGCTTCAAAGATAAGAATTTTCATTCGAAATGTATACGTATATTGTATGTATTATGTAAGTGTGGGTGTTCAAAATAATGATCTCTTCTCTAATATTCTGATGTATGCTGTAACAAACATACCATTAACGTTCATTTTCTAATTTTGGTTTTTTTTTTTTTTATTTTGTGTTTCTTATAAAAAATATACAGTTGCGGTTAAAAATGTATGCAAAGATATTATTTTTTAATACAAAAATCTTTAATTATTTCACTACACATTTAAATTCATATCTTTTAATAATAATGATTTTATTATTATCAGTAATTGTCAACTTATAATTCTATGTATTCTTTAAATTTACATAGAAATCTACAATTAAATATAAATTATATAAATTGAAAATCCTTTAAAATTTACATTTTATACTTTCTCATACAATAATTTATACTTTCTCATGTCTCGATTTCTCATCTTTCTCAAAAACCAAATGATAAAAAACCATTTTCGATTTATCTGAAATTGCAAAGAATTGTATCAAAATTTAATTAAAATATGTTAAATATTAATATTAGACTAATTTTGTGCATAACTGTAATTGCACATATGTAAAAGCAGCTGATGATGATGAAAAACCAAAAAAAAAACAAAAATAAATTTTCATAAGAGAGGAAATTGAATTCGGAAAACCTTTCAAATGTGGTTTCCATATTAAAAAAGGATGGAAGATGAAAAAATAAATACAACACAAGAATATAATATAAGAAAAAAATAGAAGGGAAAACAATAAGGATACAAAAATACATACATAAGAATCCCATATCACACGATTTTTAATTTTGATAAGGGATAATATAATATTTGATTATGTACTTATCCTTACTGCTATTTAAAATCCTAATATTATATCCATTTTTAGATGTTAATACCTATATATATATATATATATATATATATTCTGTAATGATATATAATTATGTATGTTCACGAACACACTTATGTATATTTTAAAATAATATAAAATAATATAAGTATGCACAAGTGTTTATATGCACAAGTATATATCCATACATATATATATATTTGGATAGATGATGAAAAAGGTACATTATTTTTAATTGAATTTTACCATTAAGGATTTAACTAACATGTAGGATATTGTAATTCGGGGATTTTTTTTTTTTTTTTCCAAATAATTAAACTGAAAAGTTATTACAGTCCTGTTTTGTTTTCTTTTCTTTTCTCTTTGTCTTTTATATGTGTTTAGTTTTGTTTGTTTGTTATTTAACATGATAAAGATAATCATTTTTCGAAAAATTTAACAAAATTAACAAAATATTTTAAAAATCATTGAATTTATTAATAATATTTTGTTTTTTTTTGTCTTTTTTTTTTTTTTTTTTTTGTAATTAAAATTGAAATTTTAAAGGATAAATTTAAATTTTGCCGAAAGATAATTAATATAAAAATAGTTTGATATACCTTCAACAAAAATTAAGATAATTTTTTCTTTGATGGTAATTTTTAAAATAGAGGTTATAATAACGGTAAAATTTAATGAATCCTTATTAACAAAAATAAGGGTTTATAGAAAATTATTTTTCATCTTTTCTTTTTAATTTGATGGAGAGTGTTACAGAAAGAAATAGTAATGGGAAAGAAAAAATAAAGAATGATTAAATTAAAAATCAATATACTTATTATATATAGGTACATTTTATGTAACACTCATTAAGGATTAATTAAAAAGAAAAATTATGATTTTATGGACACATCATAAGAAGAAACAAAGAGCATATCGTTTAAAAAGTAATGCGTTATATGATGATAACAGTAAATAAAAAGAGCTGATCCCAAATAATTGGGGAATTATGTATATGGTTGCAATAAAAATATTTTATAAGTTTAATTAAAAAAAAAAAAAAAATAAACTTTTTATCTAATTTTAAACTAATCATAAACTATATCCAAAAAAAAGAATCAAAACCCAAAATAAAAAAATTATTATTATTAAAAGTTAAATTTTTTGGTTTAAATTTCAATAAATTCAAATTCTTTATGATTCCATCAAATATATAAAAAGAAAAAAAGAAAATTTAAAATATCCTTCTTCTTTTCATACTATCGTAAAAAAGAAAATAACAACAACAACAACACTAACACTAACACTAAAATACCCAAGACATATCATACAAATTAAATTTTATTGCAAAGCAATTTAGTAAAAAAAAAAAAAAAAAAATTTACATTTTTTATGTCACTATACCGACGGTTCTGAAAACTTATGAATAAACAGTGTTGACATTCAACAATAAAAAAAAAAAAAAAATAAACATTTTTTTATTTCTCAAAATGAAAAGAGAGTAGCTTTAAATCATTTGGGAAAATAATATGTATATATTATGTATGAATTCTACATATTTAAAGTTATAGTTATATAATATGATAACATGTTTTAGTTACATCATATATATAGGAAAAACGACGACAAACTAAAGACTAACAACGATACAAAAAATTAAGTTAAGGTAAAAATGAAAAGTTTACTCTTTTTACTTTTATCATATCTACCAAATTCTATTACTGTTTGAAAGGACATCATTTAAAAAAAAAAAAAAATAATTGAATAAAAAATAAAAGAAAAAGAAAAAAAAAATTTATTTAAACTTTATAAAAAAAAAAAAAAATTCGAAACAAATTCTTGTGTCTCGCCTCGCCTCACCTTCATCTTTTCTCATAAAATAAAAATATCCCTACAGGCAAATTTTTTTTACTAATTTTTTTTTTTTTTTTTTTATTTTTTCAATATAAAATGAACAGTTCATAACAAGACACTATCGACAAAAAATTTTTGAAATTTTTTTATATTAAATATTATATAATTTTTAATACTTTAGAAATCTTTACATAAAATTAAAAAGTTTTAGTTATTTTTTATTTTATTTTTTTTTTTTTATTTTGAATTTTAAAAAGTTTGAAAGGAAAATTTTGTTTTATTATATTTAAGTTTTTTTAAATGAAAATATGAAAAATTTTTCTTTTCTTATTACAAACATAAAGAAGAGAATAGGTGTTACTATATTGACTTCTTTTAAAGTTTTTCTTTTTATTTAACTTTTATTATTTTAATGTATTCAGTAAATTGTGTTTACACAGTATTATTATTATACAATAAATGACCATGAAATATTGCTCAAGGAAACTTTATATTTTGTTTTGTCCACGAATACGAGTATATTGATTTCAAAAGTTTTTTTTTTTTTTTTGTTTTTAGTTTCCTTACAACCTTTTTCCTTACGTCAGACAAACTAAAAACTAAAAATTTCTTTAACATATAATATTTTCTTTTACGTCAACTTTAAAGCAAAAAAAAAAAAAAAAAACTTGAGAAATCTGAAATGATTACAAAATAATAATGACATGAGGCTGTCGAAGCTAAAGTTTGCTATTTAAAGAATTTTTTTTTTTTTCAAGGAATTAAAATTTAGTTCTGTGATTTTTACTATAGTAAAAAAGAAAACTTAGTGGAAATGGTATTACAAAATATTCTTACAAAATCTGTTGCAATCATGTTCCAAAGAAAACAAGAAATTGTTCTAACTTATTTCAAAATAATCCATTCTGTCTATCTATTTTGTATACATATAACTCTTTAAAACCAAATATTGCCTATACCATACTGAGAAAAAGGCAATATCTACTTTATATGTGCTTTTTGTATATACATACCATACAATTTATAAATTAAAAGAGTATTAAAAATTTAAATTTTTCATCGTCAAATCAGTATTACAGCGGATCTTAATAAAAATAAAATGGTTAAAAATCATTTTACAATAAGTTAAAGTGAAATACATTTTCAACTAAAGAAATATATAAAGAGATTCATTATCTGCACAAATTTAGTATTAATCAATAATTTAATTCAGTCGAAAGTGGAATTCAGTTCAGTATTTAGTGGAATTTTAAAGGCAAGTAAGGCAAGGACGATTCGAACTGAATTCCTTTTAAAAATTTTAAATTATTTCTATCAGAAAAAGAGTAACTGCGACACTTAAAAATATCAATATTATAAAATATTAAAATATCCACTTTCTATTTTTCATGTAACAAAGAATAAAGAATACAATAATTCCCAAAACATTTTGCTATACATAAAATATACATCAAGTTGGAAATAAACAAATATATACATAAGATAATATTTAAAATTTAATAAAATATTACCACAATCGTCTTCAATATATTTATTTATTAAATTTTTATTATATTTATTATTTAAATATTTTATTTTCGAAATTTTAACCCTTTAATATTTACAACTATACTCAAATTGCAAATAAAAGTTTAAAATAAAATTTTCCAAAAGTTATCATCATCTTAAAAATAAATTTTCTCACCATTTTCCAAAACCAACAAAAATTGAAAAATAATAGAAAAGAAATTATTTTCCCAAAAAAAAAAAACAACAATAAGAAATAAATGTCAAAAAATGAAAGCAAAACAACAAATAAACAAAAAAAAAAACTAAATATAAAAGCAAACATAACCAAAGAAAAAAATATAAAAATAATTCCAATTTTTTTTTTTTTTTTTGTTTAATCCACAAGGATGTTGCATAGATGTTTTTACATTGTTCAACAAATTTAAAATGTTCAAAAAAAAAATAAAATAAAATGAAAAATGAAAAATTGATGACGTTGAAGTTGATCAAAAATAGCATCAAAATGCAAAAACAAAAAATTCTTTAAAAAAAAAAAAAATATTAAATTTATTTTCTATTTATTTTTCATATCGTTATTGTTTTTATACTATAATATTGCAATATAGCTGATTTTAAGGATATAACGGATGATTTTCTTTTTTTTTTTTTGGTTTTTTATTTTTTTTGTTTTCATTTACTTTATTGAAAATAAATATTGCTGAATTTTAAGATAGAAAAACAAAAAAAAAAATGAGAAAAAAACGGGGGATGGGGAACATTAAAAATTAAGAAAATAAACGGAAAAGTCTTTTCAAGTTGTTATTAAGAAAAACAAAAATAAGACGAAACAGAAAAAAAGAAAAACATAATTCAGATTCAGATCAAAAAAAAATGAAAAGCTCTGTAAATCCTAAGATGAATCCCAAGAACTTCTTTTTGTATATGATCATATATTGAAAACATATTTTTCTTTTTAAATCCTGGGATTTTGTCATTTTATTTGGCCTTCAATTTAGTTTTACCGTTTCGTTGTTTTGTAAAACACTCAGAAAGGAACAAAAAAAAAAGGAAATAAAAGACAGAAAGTATTCCCTTTCTTTTAGTTTTTTTTTTTTTTGTTTTTTTGCTAAGTTTTGTTCTTATTTAGAAGGTTATTAAAAATACATATGGATATAATTTTACTGTTATCCTTTGTATGATCATATATATCTATATACAAAATCCATTATATATTATGTATATATATCTAAATCGATATACATACATTAATATTTATATATACATATACATATAAATAATTTTCAATTTCTTTTTATTATTATAAAAAAAAAAAAAAAATAACGATGAATATGGAAACAATACTTGGGGTATCGTATATAAAAACATATAATTTTTTTCTTTCAATTCAATTTTTTTTCTTTATTTTCTTATTTAGAAAAATGAATGGTCCATTGAATGTCAAAAAATGAAAAGAAAAAAAAAAAATTAAGGATTCCACAATAAAAAAAAAAAAAAATTATATAATATATACAATTTTTTTTTTTTTTTCCTTTTTTCTTCAATTTTTTAACTACTATGAAACAATTGAGTCGTATGTATTGAATACAAATAAAGATAAAATGAGATCGAAATAATAAATGTATAAGCAATAAAAAGATATGTAAGTAATATTTTAAAACAAAAGTTTTACATCTTCTTTCTCACCCCCTTTCTTTCATTTAAGGTACAATATTTTCTTCTAATAAATACCCCAACCCTTAAACAGTAAACAAAAAAAAAAAAAAATTCAAGACAAAAATTCATAAACCAAGAAATAAAAACAAAAAAAAAAAAAAACATAAACATAAGATGAGGGCGCAGTTTTATAATTTTGAACGTGTATCATGTATCGTATATACGTATCATTATATCGTATCATATGAGGGTCGAGTACACGATTTCGATTATTACTAAAAAAAAAAAAAACAAAAAAAACCTAATATTATAATAGATGGATATTTAATAACGTGGGAGCAAGATAGATATATATACAGTTTTGAATTACCCATTCAGTATACAGCATAAGTGTATCTTTGTCTTTGAATTTTTTTTTTCTTTTTTTGGTAATTTCTGATGGAGTTCAAAATTGCCAAAACAAAAAAACAAAAAAAGAAATAAATGGGGACAAAAAATAAAAAGAATGGGGTCAAATAATCGGATAACAAAAATATAAATAATTTATAATGCAGTTGAAGTTCAAACAATAAAAATGAAAAAAAAAAAAAAATTTTATTCTTTTCCTAGTTTTTTTGTTTTGTTTTTTTTCCTGTTAGAATCGCATTATATTGGAAATTTTTATGAAAAAATTTTGTTTTTTATTTTACCACAAATCTTCAATTATTCAATTTTTGATATGAGGGTTTTATTTTATTTCATATTAGTTGTTTTTTTTTTTTGTTTTGAAGAAAATAAATTACTAAAATATTGAGACTTATATAAAATATCAAAAAAAATATAATACTTGTATTCGAGAATTTGTACAATTTAGAAAGAAAAAAGATATAAATTATTATTATTTTTATTATTATGATTGCGATTAGATTATATGTGATAAAGATAGAAATGTTTTTCATTTGCATTTAATTTTTTATTGGTTTTCAAAAAAAAAAAAATTGAACATTTTTTTCAAAAATTGGAAACGTGAATGCAATTTTTTATTTTTATAAGAGTTTTTTTTAGTAGGTATATATGATTTTTAAAACACTTAGTTGAATTACGAATACAATAATATAATATATTATATCGAAATTTATTAATAATTGAATCAACAAGTGAATAAAACATCAAAATTAGATATAGTATGGGAATTGTCAAGATTAATGAAGATTCAAAGATAACAGACATAACTTGAACATAACAGATTCTAAAACAATGGTAACAGATATTTTTATTTTTTGTTTTGATGAAGGTAGAGCTAACGCGTCAGTAATCTCTAAACAGTCGGGTAAGAAGTTTTTTAACGGTAGAAAAGGTGTACAACAGGTTCCCATCAAAACACTGTCAAACTGTCAAGATCGCTTAACACAGCATTCAAAAATTCGTTTGTCATGCGCATGTCGCGTTTATGGCATCTTTTGCCAGCATATGTGTAAAAAGAACATTAACATCTTTCTTCAAAATAACTCTCCAAATTTCCCCCTTAATTTTCCATAATCCTAAATTATCACAAACCAATTAATGCTTTGCACATCCTTATCCCCAAAACTAAAATATAGATTATGTTATGTATTAAAGGAACCATCCTAAAGTTTAATATTACAGGGGGCGGTTTTGATTGGTTAAAGTCCAACACTACTCAGAAGTTGATCATGCCTTCCTTTGAGGGATTTTTGAAGTTTTCCAGCGTCTCTCGTAAAAAGAATTGCCCAATTTTTTGTACTCCATTTCCTAAACGTAACATATTTTTTAATAAAACGTAATCAAGATTCGATCAATTGCAATAGAAGTTCATAATAAGATATAATTAAATTATTTAAAAATTAATAATAAATAAATTTGAAAAATTTTTAATATCCACCATTTATTTTTTTGAAATCTTTAAAAATTGCCATAAAAAAATCTTTTAGCATCCCTTTATCTAAGAAATGTCAGGTTTAATAGAAATTACTATTAAAAACTAATTTTTAAGATTTTTAATTATCAAAAGTAAAATAAATCCTTTTTGTAAATCAATAAAATTATTAACATTTAGTTTATAATATTAGTTTTTCTTTACTTTACTGCGTAAGTCACAGTTCAAGGACATAATTTGATATTTCTAAAAAGAACGTAAACTTTGGCATTTTGATTTTTAACATTTTGGATTGTAAAAAACTAAAAAGAGAACTTTTTCTTCCTAATAAAAAAAAACAATTAAAATGATTCTATCATCTTCTGATCTTTACTGTTTTGTTTTTCTTCTCTAATGAATCATCTTACCTTATCTTACACATGTTTTATAAAAGTATTGATAATATTTTCATATCCTTAAGATACAAAATTTTTATTTAAAAAATTTTTTTTTGTTTTTTCCTAAAAAATATTTAATACTACGTACTTTCAAGTTAAATAATTACTTCAAAATAACGAAAAATATTATTTTCAATCTAATTATTTATTTGTGCACGATAGAAAAAATTTTTTTTTTAGTTTTTTTCCATTCAAATTTCATCTTTAATCTAATCTTTTGTAAAGAAATGAATCTCATACGGATATTGTACAATCAAAAATCTATTTCCATTCATTTTAAAGGCCGCCCACTCAAGAAATTGTTTTTTTTTTTGTTATTGTTCAATTCTTTTATTTCATTTATTTCCAAGGAGTTGAATATTTTAAAGAGTAAAATATAAGATTTTTGTATTTTTTTTTTTTTTTGCAACAGTCACATGCCTGGCAATAAGGCCAAGAGAAAAAAAAAAAGAAAATTCAAAGAATAAGGCAAAAAGAAATAAAAAATTAAGCCCAAAAGAGTAAACGATTCGAAACGATTGAAAAAGTCTAGAAAATTTATCACAAAAACAATAGAAAGACAAGAAAAGAATGAGACAAAAAAAAAAACGTAACGGAAACTAAAAAAAAAAAAACAAAAATAAAAAGCCCAAGAGTAACAATGAAAAATAAGGAAAAAGCTATAACAAAAAGATAAAAAGGAAAGGAAAACGATATGTTTTATTAGTATATACTTAAAATCATTCTCAATATATTATTCTCTTATATTATACATACATATATGTATATAAAAAATACATAATAATATGTATAGATATATTATATAAGAAAAAGGATAAAAATCAAATGCCAAAAGGATTAGGATAAATTGATTATAAAAACTCTTTACTGTTTTTCCTTTTTTCTTTTTTTTTTTTTTGTTTTTCTTTTCTTTCAAACATTTATACATTGGACTTAACATATACATAAATACACATACATACATGAAAATATATTATAATACGTATACATTAATATAAATGGTATATAATCTTTGTGTTGAATACATGATTTATACTTACAGGATCATTCTTTTTGTATAATATCCGTCCATTTAAAACAAAAAAAAAAAAAAAAAACTTGATTTCTATATTGAAAGCTTAAGCAGTCCAAGTTTTTCATTTTCTTTTTTGTTTTATTTTAACTTTTTGATTTTGAATTTGTAATGCATATGGTAATACAGATATCTATATATACATATATATACTAAAATGAAATGCAGCACTTAAAATAGAAAAGAAAATTTAAAAAAAAAAAAATCAAATAGAATTACAAATAACAAAATAGTTAGACAGTTATTATAGAATCTTTTATAGATTATACCTGATTTTTGATGTTTTTGAATAATTTTTGTTACCTGTTTTAAAACAAAAGATACCTCAATACAATAAAAACTTCAATTCAACTGCAAAACCTACTTTTGGTTTGTTTTTTTTTTTAAGGACTATTCTATTTTAATTTTATATTACAATTAAATTTATTATACATGATATTTAGCATCTAAAGACAAATGTCTATATAGATAAATGATTTTGTTAGAACTTTATTATAGAGTTAAACAAACAAAAAAAAAAAACACTCAAACAAGAGAAATTGTAAAATAATGCGTTCAAGAAACAATAAAGAAAAAAATAACAAACATACATATACATATACATATAATAGAAATTATTGAAATGTAAGAATTATTATAAAATCAATGATCCTTTATTTATTGTAAAGCAAGAAATATTTAAATTCTAATTGAATTGCTATTTAAGGATTTTATTCCTATATATATTTATATTACTGAAGATATATATTACTTATATATCAATGTACATATATACTATGTATCTATCTATGTATATCTACGTATCTACTTATATAATCTATAATATAATATATGTATGTTTATTTAAAACAATAAATTCCTGTTAATAAAAAATAAAAACCATAATACAAATATGTTTTTTTTTTTTTTTTATTTTAGATAGGTACTTATGTATGTAAATAAATTCCAATCTGAATTGCTTTCATTCATTCCATCCACTTGAAATTTTGAAAATTGTGCAAGAAAAAAAATAAACAAAATATTTGCGTAAATAATAATTAGTTAAGTATAGTTAAATTTTTGTTTTGAATTTTTTTTTGTAAATTAATTACTTTTAAAATCTGAAATATGTTATTTTGGTGAAAACTAATTATCCGAAATTGGTATTAAATTAAAATTAAATTATAGTTTTTTACTATGGATTTTTTTTATACATTTTATATAAGTAAAATATTAGAATCGCAAAAAACTTTTAATACGAGGTTATGATAATTTTTCTGACGTATGTGTCTGAAAACCTCATTTTTGAAGACATACTATTTGAACACTTTATCAAATGTTATTGAAAAGGATACTATTAATTTAATTGTTTTAGTAAAATTCAACGTTTTAATTTTAAATGCAACGTTTTATTTGCAGCATCCAATCTTTTCAGAAAAGAAATTATTATTATTGTGTTTTTAAAAAATTCAACCTTTTAAAACATTTATTTTTCTTTTTTTTTTTTAAATTAGGACAAACTTGAATTAAAAGTTTTATGTCCATTTTATAAAGAACTACTCGTAATGTAGCCATAGAACGTGAATATAAAAGGCACTATATTTAGTTGTTTCTTATTTTTTTTTTCTTTAGATAATTGGTAACTATCCTTTCTTTTTAAAACTAGAAAGCAGTAATTATAATTATTTTGATGGGGCCTCGGTGGGTATAAGATCGTATAAAATACTCTGTAAACACCGAGGGATTGTGGGTTTGAATCCCACACACGTCGTAAGAGTTATTCCCCCTTACGATATTTACAGAAACGCCTGAACAGGAAAGGATGTGTAATTTCCTGTCAACATTTATGTGCCAGAGAAATGCATTAAAAAAAAAAATAATTAATTTGAATGTTTTAAAAATTTGAAACCAGATTGTTATAAATATGTGATTGTTATCCTTTGTTTTTTTCGAATTCTATTAATCGAAAAAAGGTTTCACCTTGTTAAAAATATTAAATAACTTCGGATCAGTTATATTCCGATCGGATTTTTTTTTTTCTAATTACCTTAAACAATTTTGAAATAAGATATTTAAAGATATTTCAATTGAAATTAGATAATTAGTTAAACGTATGCATGTATATCCTTTTTTTTTTATCTTATATTAATTTTTAGATCAAAAGTATCATATAAAATATCCTAAAAATATACTTAAGTACATAATATTTTATATGGGGGAAATAAAAAAATTAAATTAAGTGATGAACCAATGACAAAAAAAATCCATTACATGTTATTTACCTATAATAAGATAACAAAAAAAATTTTAAATTTTAAAATAAATTAAAAATGAAAAAAAAAATGTGTACATACATATGTATGTATGTTTCTTCAGTATAAGATTAAAAAAGTTTCTTTCTTTTATGTTCAGTTTATGAACACCCTCAATCTTTTCCCACAAAAAAAAAAAAAATTGTCTTTATCTGACAAATTACAGATATAAAAAAAAAACATAACAACAACAAAATATTGTATTACTTTTATTACCCTTGAACCTGACAACAACAAAAACAAAAATGGAAAGAGAAAGGAATATAGAAAAATTTCGTTTTTTTTTTTCTAATTTCTTTATTTTATTAGAATATTCTAATAAAAAAATAAAATAAAAAAAATATTTCTATCCTTAAGGTTAAAATGCACGTGTGTTTCACATACGTGAAAACAAATGGATTATTTTTTTATTACATATACATAGGTACATATTATTACATTATGTAAAAAAAAAAGTCCTTGTTTATATACTACAAATTCTTATATGCAAAAAAAAAAAAATTTTATTAAATGTCTAAATCAAATCTTTTATCAAGTCATCCATTTTTTTGTTTTTTTTTATTTATTATTATTTTTTTTTATTTTTTTTTATTTTTGTTTTTCTTTAATATTTAAATTCTCATTAAATGCCAATCAAAATAACACTTTGAGTGTTATCCCAAGCAAGTTTACATTTCAAAATTTTCTTATAAATATCATACAAACTTACATACCAAGTTCTTATACATAAATGTCAATACATATAATTTCTAAGAACAGAAACAAACAAAAAAAACAAAAACGAGGACAAAAATAATGAAATAAAAAAATTTAAAAAAACAAAAACGCTCTTCAAAAAGGACTTCAAGAGCCAAACAAAATTATTTAGACAAAACAAAAATAATAAAAATATAAAAAGCCTCATAAGAAAAACAATAACTATACAACAAACAAAAATAAAAATAAATGAAGAAAATGAATTTGAATATAGATAAAAAGAGACAGAAATAATAATATAATAATATAAAAACAAAAAAAAAAACAAAACAAAAACATAAGAGACAAAAAAGAAAACCAGAAAATACAACATAATAAAATAAGCAAATAAACAAAAATGACAAAATCCTTTTAAATTTATATAAATATATCCATATGAACACAAAATATATAGGTATATATAAATAATATGTCAAGAATGTGTGGATTTTTATTATATATACATATGCATATACAAGTATGTAGTTATACATATTTCATTCAAACTATATATAAAACAAAAGAATTACAAGAAATTTTTTAAATATCACATGTTTTTATTGCAAGGCGGGACAATGCAGGGCTGGACAACAACAAGATTTTTTTTTTATTTTCTTTAAATTTTTGTTACAAAAAAAAAAAATGTATGCATAAATGCACAACTAATACGGTATACTTTTATTAATATATTTTGAATCCTAAAAAACTGTTACAATTCTCCTGTATTTTTTTTTTTTTTTTTGTTTTTTTGGTAATATAAAAATTTAAATAGTGGTGGTATTTTTTTTTTTTTTATTCAAAAAATAATAAAAACAAAGCATAAATTGACATCACTGCAAAATCCTAATGGTTTCTTGCGTATATGTCCGGCATTATGCCAACAACTCTAACAATTACTGTATTTAAATGCCATACCATATACAGTAAACCATATTTAATTTTATATATAGTATATTTTATATATTCTAGATAATATACATATGTACATATTATAATTACACTCTGTTTAATACACTTAACTAAAGAACAACAACAACAACAACAACAATAAAAATAGTAGTATATCTCAAATCGAAGAAGAAAAACAAAACCATAACAGGAAACATGGGGTAACCAATGAAATAAAAGCATTTACAAAACAAAGACCGAAAAAAAGGAGAAAAAAAAAATACTAAAATTAAAGTTTTAAAATCAATTCTTCAGCCAACAAAAAGTAATCCTTTTCATAACTATAGAAGAATTTTATTTTCAATTTTTTTTTTTATAATCAACGTCCGATTCTGTTATAGAAAAACTTTTTATTTTGTTATGTATTCTCGTGTTAGACAAATTATCTACAGCCAAAAAAAATATTTTGTACAAAATACATTAAAATATTAATAAAAATTCAATATTGAATAGAAGTTTGATGAAGGGAAATCTTAATACAGATATTCCCTTTTGGATATAAGAAAAACCCCATGCTAAGTACACCATTATTTATATGTCTGAAAAATTAATCTTTTTCAGAATAAGAAACGAAACCAGTAATGTTGATTAAGGATTAGGTAATTTCAATTGCCAGCAGACCGTTTATAATTGAGTGAAAAATCTTAAAATGAAAAAGAATATGAAGAATCTTTAAATCATTGTTTTTTTTTTTTTTTTTTTAATATAAACAACGTATTAAGTTTTCTTTTTGATTCGTTCATATATGCATGAATCCTCGTCTTCTTTTACGTGTTTTATTCAAAAAAAAAAAAAAAACAATGATCCATTTTAATAAAATTAAAAGTTTATATACATATATTTTTATTTTTTAATAATTTCTAAATTAAATTTAAACAAAAAATAACAAAAAAAAATGTGAATAAAATAGATAAAAAAAAACCACTTAAAGATATTTGTTTAGATCATTTTTTTTTTTTTTAAATTTATTTTTATTTTTATTTTTTTTTTTTCGTTTTATTTCTTTTTTTTTCTAAAATCTGTGATTGATATGCCAATCAACTGAAATTAATGTCCTTAATTTATGTATATATGTATATAAAAAGATATCATTCTCAATTTTTGGTTTTTTTTTTTTTATCCATTCAAAAAATATGCAAATTTTTTTTATTTTCTTTCTTTTCCAAAATATGAACAAGAAGGAACAAAACAATGTGAAGTTGGTGTAAGTAACAAAAAAATTTTTTTTATACCCAAACCTTTAATATTAAACCAAACAAATTGATTGAATGGCAAAGTGCAAACAAACTTCATATTAAATAAACTAAAACTGCTTCATAAATATTAAAAAAAAAAAAAACAATAATAAAAAAACAAAAAACATAAAAAATGAAACAAAACAAATCACAGTAAGAATGATGGAAATGGAAGAGGTCCAGTAAAATTTTTGGTGTGGATGTAAGGCTAGGATTATGCTATAAAAAGTATTTTTTTTTTTTTTTTTTAATTTATTATACTCTTTTTATTTCTTGATGTTTACAATACATTTGCATGGTAGTTTAATTTTTTTTTTTTGTTTTTTTTTTTTTCTGTGGTTTGTTTGGTTATTTAAATGATATACGTCGGGATTTTTATATTTTTCTTCTTTTTATTCCATTATCTTTCTTTAATTTAGTACATTCTTTAAAAACAAAGATACAAAAGGAAAAAAAAAAAAAAAGAACAAATAATTGAAAAGGATAAAGCTAAGGATAATCAATTTTATTTCCTGTCTTAAAAGTATTTAAATATGTACAATATTATTATTATTATTTTTTTTTCTTTTTTGATTACATTGTTTGCATTTTTTTTTTCCTTTAAGGGTTAGAAAAATTATTTTAAAGTGATGAAAATCAAAAATGTCATTTTATTTTTGTCATATTACTATTGAAAGTTTCAAAAAACTAAAAAAGAAAAAAAAAATTTTTTTTTTCTTGCTGAAAATAAATTTTATCTCAAATATCTATATAAATATTTTAATAATAATTTATTTCTTTTTTTATGAATATATATTTTTTTTTTTTTTATTGTCTAAAAAGAAAAGCAATAAAATATTTCATAAATTTTAGAGAAATGATAAACTAATAAAATAAAAACTATTAAAAATCTTCAATTATTATAATAGGCAAAAAGTATGAGGTATACCTACTGATAATAAAACTTTTGTTGATTTTTGAAAATATTGTGCAATGCAGATTCTTATATTTCCAATATTTTTAATCAAATATTTAAATTTTTCATTTTAAAAGAAAATAAAAACATGCGTCATCAAATTATAAGTTATAATTGTTATACACGTATACTTATATATACTTATACACATTTTCAAACTAAGTATACTGCAGTTTAGTTAAGTTAAGGTATTTAGTTCACATGGCTTGTATTTGCAAAATTGGTCAATTGTACCAGTAGCAAAAATTGAATGATATTCTGTGAGTTATCTTAGCTTACCAATGGAACTTTTATTTAAAAGTATTTGATGAAACTAAAGTAAAAAGGGAACTTAGACTGATCTAATTTATAATGTGATTTAACTGTAGAAAAGTTTCTTTTTTTTTTTTACAATATGCACTTAATTTTAGATTACAATTATTGAAAGAACTTCTTATATCCGGCATTAATATTTAAACCTTACTTCATTAAGATAACTTAATATTTATTTTCAGTTAAAATTCAATTCAAATTAATGACAAGACAATTTATGCTATCATTTTCAACGGTATTTTTTTTTTTCAATTAGACAACTGTTGACGTTTGTGGCAATACACTGTTATTTATACATGTTTCTTTTCGATACATGACAACGAAAAAAAAAATTAAAATAACTTTGTTCTATTTTTCATTTAACTATTCAAATTCTTTAACTAACTGTTATATGTATTAATTTTTAAACTCCTTCTTAATACTATTAAAATTCTAAAAATCTAAAATTTTTGATTTTTTAAATTTTTCCCACCCATGGAACTTTCAATAACTTTTTGTCACCGAAATTTTCAATATTTTCAAAAATTGATTTTTATATACACCCACATTTACTCATACAATCATCAAAAATATAATCAATATTAATTTAAATTTCAGTGCGTGTGACGTACATATATTCTTTGTTATTTCCATTACCATACAACACGCAGCAGATCAGCTCAGCAGCTAAAAAAAAAGGATTAAGTATATGAAAAATAAAAACAAAAAAAAAAATAAAAATCATAAATGATTTGTTGTGTAGTCTATCTAAAACAATATCCTCAAAAACAAAAGTACCAAATAAAATACAAAAACAAAAGACAATAAAACAAATTTCCACAGGACACTTCATCATATCTATTTCAATTTTTTTTTTCCTTTTTTTTTTTATTTTTTTTTATTTATGTTTTCTTCCTCTGTCAAAAGATTTATTTTCGCTATAGTCTTTACTTCAAATTGTCCTGCTTTTCAAATAATCGCAATGAATGTACAGAAAATATTATATGCATACATATACTTGTACATATAAATTATATCAATATTAAAGGACATTTTCATATATTAGATTCATGATACATATATATTTATTTATATTATGTGTATAATAATATGTATCTACTTATTTTGTATGGAATATTTTTTGTATATAGTACATATTATATGCTATATACTGATATATCTAAAATTTAAAAAAAAAAAAAAATATACATAGAAGGAAATTTCGGGAGCTTTTGTGATGGAACGACTGATAGATGAAAAGACAGATAATATATATTTTTTTTTTTTCATTTATTTGAAGTAAAAAGTATTTTTTATAAGATTTACTATTTTTTTTTTTTGTGTTCTTGTTTTTTCTATAAATCTATAGATTTACATATACATAGGTATAAACTAAATAAGAGTCTATATATAAAGTATGTATGTATATAATATATATATCGAGAAATAGAAACACATTTTATAGTTCTTATGTGACATGAACATCCTGAAGTATTCGAAATTTAAGAGCTCAAACAATATACAATATACATACATATATATATATATATACATATTTATTATAGAATTATTTATAAGTATATGTATATACAATACATTCTACTTATTTACTAGTGCATAAAAAAGAGGAAACAACTAACGTACCAACCAAGTATTAGAATAGAAAAATGTGTCACGTTACTTATATGTGTTAGTATTTTGTCTCTTGTAAAGTTTTTCCTCATATTTTTTCCTGTCCCATTTTTGGTCTTTCTTTGTTTTTTAAGAGTTTTTTAGTTATTTTTTTTTCTTTTTGTTCCTTCTTACAAAAAAAAAAAAAAAAGATTAATGTCCTTAGATCTATCAAATCCTTTTTAAGTTTGCAAAAGTATACAATAAAAATAAAAACACAAATTTAAGAAAAAAAAAAACGAACATTTTTATGTCCTCCATAAGGATTATGTTGATAAAAAGGAAGGTCAAAGGTGTAGAAGGCAGCAAAAACAACAAAACAAACATCTTTAAAAGATAAACAATTGAAAATAAAAAATGAAAGAAGCAAAAAAAAATTATTTATTTAAAAAAAAGAATATTATTTGATTATATTTTTCTATTATGTCCTTGAATATATTATTTTAATTATATACATACATATGTATTCACTTTTGAATATAGGGTTATTTATCTTCTTTCATTTTGGTATTTAAAATTAATATTGAACTTTGACTTTATATAATCCTTTTTTAATGTTAAAGATACAAAGATATGATTTGTTTCCAAATAATTATCTATTATAATAATTATTTGTAATAATTATTTTATGTATTTTATAATGTATATTTTATATCTAAATGTAATGTCAATTAATTGTTTACAACATCTATTTTTTTTCATAATTTTTATCAAAAATTTTTCTTTATCTTTTTTTTTAGTCATATTTATTGTTAGTCATTATAATACTACAAGATATTTGTTTAATAACTATCATAAAATAACAATTCTTGTAAAAGATATTTTTACCTAAGACAAAGTCATGGAACCAGCAAAATACATCATCTAACCTAAATTTATAATATATAATATTACGTTGTATAATCAGACTCATGTTATCAACGTTTTTTACAAGAACAAAGTATCACAGCCTTATATGTTACAAAATTGTCAGTTTCTCCGAGCTAATGTTAGACTTTCAGTTAAAAATTGATCAAAATCAAGAATATTTCAACAAAATAGCAAAATTTAGTTTTTAATAGTTTTATGATTAAAAACACCCTGTACTTGTAAAATTTTGTTATAAATTATAACTAAAGCAACAAAAAGAAAAAAAAAATTGATTTAATGTAATATATGTCAAAACCTTGAAAAATGATATACATACATATAAACTTTACATAAATAATCCCTAAGATATTTTATAGCTTATATTTATGTCAGAATCTTGATACCAAGGAAGGAAAAAAAAAAATAAATGAACAAAAAACGCAACAAAAAAATAAAAATATCTGAGTAACACGCAACAATGTTGATAGAAATCAAATAAAGTTGTCAGTCATTTCACTATGTAACACTGATATGCTAAATTGATTTGATTTTTCGGTTTTTATTACACCATTTATGTTGATAGAATATTATATTTAAAGTACTCGATTAATATACTATATATTATATAAGTCTTTAATATTGTATTTAAAATATATACATATATATACATATATATATATTCTGACATGCAATCGTTAAATTTTATTTTGTTATACAAAAAAAAAATTTTTTATTGAAATTCTGAAGAATTTTTGTAATTTAAAAAAAAAAAAACAACTTGTTTAATATTAAATATGAAAAATATTTTTCGCTGAATGAATGATTTTTTTTTTTTATTTACTTGTAATGAAAAACAGTTTAAATTAGTTTTTTTTTTTCTTTTTATAATTTTAAATGACTGAAAAATAAATTGACACTTTTATTAGTGTCTACTTGTCAAAAAATAAACGATGTAAATTATTCGATTTACATCCGAATTGAAATTTATTCGATTACACAAAAAACAAAACAAAAGGAAACAAATTTAAATTAATTTCGATTGTAATCAAAACATAAAAATTCTTAAATTAAATTTTTTCTACAATGCTATATGATAAAATGGTTGACTATACATTATACTAAAGTGTATTTAAAACAGATTTATTTTCAACATATCATACATATACATTCTTTTAATACATAATATTATATTAGGGGGGATGACTTAACTTCCACATTAACATAAGTTTTATGAAACTTATGTCTCGTAAATGAACTTAAGATCAATTGCACTTACGACCTTTTCTTAATACTCTTAAATTCTATGAAATTTTTGACCATTTTTTTGCTTGGAAGTTAGAAAGTCTCAAATTAAATTACCATAAGGTCCAGTTTGGTATATCTCAAAAAAAATGTAAATAAGTTCCACTAAATAAGTTCAAATAAAATTAGTACCACTTTTCAGCGTCATCCCGGAATATTTTAAAAACTTGTTGTTGTAATATACAGCGGAATACTAGTTATTTATTTAGACTTTTAGAGTTAAAAAAGAAAATTTTAGAGTTAAATTTTATTAAAGTATATTTTTGCCTGTTTAAAAATATTTTTGACTTTATTTCTTTTTAATTTTGGCTTTATTTCACTCGATTTAAATTTAAGGCATATACCAGCCATGGAATTTATGTCATAACTTCCATGAACTTATGAAGTTACATTATAGTTAATTAGTTATTTTAAATCATAAATAAACTTGTTACAGATGTAAAGTTCAGCTATATTTTTTTAATAAATTTTTTAAAAGTAATTTGGTACTTCCATCAATCAATCCGTTTATTTACAAAACTTTTATATACTTTAAGATGGACCAATGAAATTTTAACCAATGTTAAATCATCAGTTAATGTTGAAGAGCAATTTTTGCATGTAGCCTCATCCATTAACAAGCTACAGTTTCTCAAAGTTGAAAAAACCCTTATTTTTAAATATGTATTTATATCTCAAATTTTGTTTAAAATTTTTTCAAATACATGGAATAATATCAATATCAAACAAATGGAAATTTTTTAAATTTCAAATCAATATAAAAATTAAGTATGAAAATTTACCGTTATATGAAAATAATATATTACAAAGTTTTGGTTTTTTCATACTCCGGAACGCTTTAAGTCAAAATATTGAAATAGTCTTTTTGTATTTGTGTGCCTTTAAAAACCTTTGGTTTTACATCCTACCTTTTTTGTCTTAATTTATTTCGTTTTTTTTTTGTTTTAGAAAATAATACCAAATTCTAAAATTTAACACTCCGAAATTTTAAAAAGATTAAGAGAAAATTACTTTTTAAACTAACATCATTATTTCTAATAATATTTTCAAGTTTTTTTTTAACCTTTGTAATTCATTTTTTTCCAATCCAATCTTCCAAAGACACCAAAAATTCCCCCTTTCTATTGTCAGATTTTTACTTACAAAGCCCATCTCCCCTTTAGCCAATATAATAGAATGAAACCCATATCTGCTAACGCAGTATATGGTCTAGAAAGTGGAGATACGAAAGAATAAAACATATTTATATTTCCAAATTTCTTTATTTAACTTTTGTAATCGTAAATCTTTACCAAACCATACATCAACCTAATCGTTTAACGATATCAAACATATTTTTTAATTAAAAAGAGAGTTAATGTTAATTTGGTTAAAATATATCACAATCAGCAGAAGAAATTTCGAATATTCGCGCTTAACTTTTTCAGATTTCTATTAAACTACGTAAAATAGTTTAAGATTACTGATTAATATTTACAAATGGAAATTTCCTAGTAGTTTAAGAGATATCTATATCAAAACTATAAAATATACAACGACAACATTATTTATAAATTTCCAAAACCATGGTGAAATTGAAAAAAAAAATTCAACTATAAACCTCTGATAAATGATTTTCCACTAAATAGTAAGCAATTTATGTTCATACATTTTTTATTTGCTGTAGCAGTAATTAATTTCTTCACTATTCAACATTTTTTTTTTTTTGTTTCACAAAAGAAAATTCTATTCGTTTTTTTTTTTTTTTAATTAAAGTTATACTCAAATTACCATTAATAAAGTTCAGTAAAGCTCTTTTGTAAAATAATTATTTGCTTAATTCTCATATTTTTAATTATATTTCTGTATTTATGAATAGAAAATAAAAAAAAAAGAGAATATAATCGCATTTTTGGAAAATAAAAAAATGATTTTTTTCAAAGTACATACACACATATATTATTTAGAAATTTTTTTTCTTATAAAATGCAATTTTTCATTTAAAATCATTACAAGAACAAAAACATTTCAACAGAAATATTTGCTTAAAAATTATCTTTAATACAAAAAAAAAAATTTTTTTTTTGCTTATAAAAGTTAGGTATAACAAGAAAATAATGTTTACTTTAAAAGAAAATAAAAACAAAAATCAAATTATTTTTCCAACAAAAAATTTCCCAAATTTCCACGAAAAATATTTCTTTTAAGTTTCAGAATAATTATTAAAGTTCAAAGTAAAAATGATTAAAAAAAAAATGAAGCAAAAAAAAATACATAGTCTTATAGTTAAAAAGAATTCAAGATTTCAAATACCATTTAATCTCTCTTAAAATTAATATTTTTCAAAAAAAAAAAAAAAAAAAAGAAATATAAAATTTTTGCGAAATTTATTCACAAATTAAATCACGTATTCATTATAGGATTTTAAATGATTTTTCTCGAAAAAAGAAATCCTTTTCTTTTTAAATTAATAATTCAAATTTGTTAATTTTTCGATTTTGTTTTTTTTTTTTTTTTTTTATTTTATAAAATCCCATTCCAAAATCATTTATAAAATTAAATGGATTAGAATATAGTATTACAAAATGTCTACCTATAAAATTGTAACTTATTTTGATATCAAAACATTATAATCATTTTCTCTAAAATAACCATTTTAAAACCATTAACTGCTTTTAACCCAATATTTTTTCTTGCAAATTACTGTAATGAATTTTACATATTTAAAATAAACACAACCGCTTTTTATACTTATATTCATCTAAAATTCAAATTTTCTTTAATATTTTTTTCTTTTTAGTTTTTAGACAAAATAACAAAATTTTAAGTTTTTCATATAACCCGTACCAAAATAGACAAAATGCTTATAAATACTTACAGATATAATATATAAACGCATAAATAATACGCACATAAAATTGAACTCTTTAAAAACAAAAAAAAAAAAAACAAATTTTCTTTTTTTGAAAAAAAAAACAAAACAAGAAAAAAAAATGGAATAGACCTATGAAGGTCCAGTTAATTTATGGAAATCCTCAAATTACCGTTCAGGTAAAAAAAAAAAAAAAACGGAATTTCAAATATTGTTTGTTGGAATTTTTCTTTTCGGTTTTTCATTTGAGTTTTTTTTTTTTTTTTGGTTAGAAGTCGACTGGACCATTTTTTTTTTCTAAATTTGATGTTAAAACTTCTGCTTATACTCTTTGAAATGTGCTGATACTATTTCTTTCATTCCCATCTGCTTCTCCATTCCCTTCTGTGCAGTAATTTATTAACAGGAACTTTAAAAATATTTTTTTTCTGCTCAAAGCAAAAATTTTATTCCGTTATCTGTTTTTTTGGTTTTGTTTTTGTTTCTTTTATTGCTCAAAAAAAAAATTTCTGTATTAGGCAAAAGCCCTTTAGAGACAATTGTACCTATATTAAAAAACAAAATACCGTTATATTTAAAATTTTCATTGTATATACAGTAATGTTATTCAGAATTTTCAATATTGGGTGCGATCATAAATCTTTAAAATTTAAAAAACTTTTCAATATAATTTTAATCAAAATGTTGCTATATTTTAGATAATTTGGTTTGATCCAAAGAATTTCAGGAGACTCTTGATTTAAAAAGTTTCCGTAGCAAGTAATAGAGTAAGAAACTGTAAAATATTTTGAATCTTAAACTTTAATACTTATATAGGAAAATTACTTTTTTTAATTTTTGAAGGAATATCATCAAAATTCACCTTCTGAATATTATAAGTGTAACAGACTGAATCAAAATTCATTGAATATTAACCGAACCTAATGAACTTCACCACTGATCTACTCAATATATTATGTACTTTCATATATACGTTTTTAGTTTCGGTTAAGTTTAAAAATTTTGTATATTCGGTATTATAACATTACATAACACATCCTCTCATAATTCAAATTCTTTGTATTCAAAAGGTGTATAGTACTTCAGCTTGAAATGTATAGTATTATAGAGCATCCATTTGAGAAAAAAAAAAAAAAAAAAGTGATGAATGTAAGAAAGGGGGTGAACTTTTTTTTGCTTTTAACAGTCAAAGTTAAATTTATTGCGTGTAAATGAAGGCTTAAAAAATATTGTTGGTTTTTTTTTTTTGTTTTTTTTTTTCTTTTTGCTTTTATTTATTTGTTGGTAGTTAATTTTTTCTTTTATGTTTTTTTTTTTTGTTTTTATATTATCGTTATATTTTTCTCGGTTTACCGTTATATAGATATAAATTTATATGACAAGTACAATATAAATGACGGAAAATAAAAGGTAAAATTTTTTTCCGAAACACAAAAAAATAAAAAAAAATAAAAATGTGAAAAATTTTCCTGTGAATTTCCTTTTACAACTGTACAATAAAAACGGACCACACGAAGATGGTTGATTTGCATTTTTTACAGTTGTTTTTATTTATAAATATGTATATGTGTATATATATATACATTGTTTTTTTTTATAAGGGTTTTTTTTAACCTTGTTTTTGTTTTCGGTATATATATAAATACCTAAATAATTTTCTAACTAAATTCTAGGTGAATGTTAAGTTGTTGATTGGGAATGTTATTATTAGTTTTAACGTATTTTATTTTATTTTTTTTTTTTGAAGAAAAAATTTAGTTCCCTTTAAATATATTGTTTTTTTTTTTTTATAGAAAATATTTTACATATATTTATATATTTAGGTATAATATTTTCTTTCACAAAGAAGAAATTTCAAAAATCTAAATTTAAAAGGATTTCATATATAAATTAAAGAGTTAACTTGAGGAATGAAGATTTGATAGTCTGAAAATGAGTTGTTAATAGTTTTAAATATCTTTAAATATAAAAGATAAATATATTTCATGTATTATATTTCATATATTTCATGTATATCACAGCATTTTCTATAAATATAAATTCTAAATTAAACTGAAAGTTGAATTGAAAACGTAGTACTGGTATATATAAAAATGAAACGAAAAAAAATATGTTCTCGTATGTATATGATAATGGCTCACAATCATTCATAAGAAGACGAATTTAATTTTAACTTCATTTAATATTCAATTAAATATTTAGAATTCCCCATTCTAGGATTTTCTAGGATGTTTCCCAGAACAATTTCCGTTACATTTTTATCTGTTTAATTTTATTTATTTATTTTTTTTTTTTTTGCAGTTTAAACTTAACGTTAAATTGTATGACGTAAAAAAAAAATTCTATTTCTGTTTTTTTATTCAGAAATAGCATAACAACAAAAAAAAAATATTTTTTTTCTTTTAATTTTATATCTTTTGTAACAATTTTATTTTGTTGTTTTTTTTTTTCACCTCTTCAAATTTTCTTCATCTTCAACATTAACAATATAAATTGGTTCCGATACATGTTTTACATGATTTAAAATTATACTTTGTGTATGTTTTTTTTTTTTTTTCTTGTGTTATATTGTAAATAATTTCGACGCATTGCGGAAATTTAAAACGTATGACGATGCTTATTTTGTTTCCCGGATAAAAGACGGGAAGAGGTAAAAATATAAAAAGTTTTCTTATTTTCAAATAAAATTTTCCCTATTTTTCCTGATGCTTTTCACTTTTTTATACATTGTAGCACAAAAACAGGAAAAAAATAAATGGAAACTCATAAGGCAAAGGCAAAAACAAAAACAAAATAGACAAAGGGTAAGAAAATAACATAATATGGAAAAAAAATATATAATTTTGTTTTGTTTTTTTTTTTAGGGATAAAATTTTTTTTGGATAAGAAAAAAATAAAAGAAAAAATAACTAAAACTTTTCCTATAAAAATACGGTATGGTGTATTATCATCTTCATAGAACCGAGTACAAAATTCAAAATGAAAGTTATTAGAGCAAAAGTATCGAACCTTGAATATAGAATATAATGTTTAACTGAACTGCAACTGTTGTAATAGGAAGGAGTTAACCATTTAAAAACAACCAATCAATATAAAATCTGAATTAGATTTTTTTTCTTTTTTTTCAAAGAAAGTTTTCCTTTTCCAATTTTTACCTTAATGTTAATTTAATACGTCCATATATATATATATATATACGTATATAAAAAAAATAAAATACTTATTTTGGATATTTCGAATACAGGAAGAGTAAAAAAATTTTTTTGCATAATTTTATGTTTTTTTTTTTTGTTTTTTGACCCCATCCCAAAAATACATTAGATAAAGATTGATGAGGAGTGAACTTTTTAAAATTATTAAGAAAGGAAAGAAACAAAAAATACATTAGGATAAAATTGGGTAAAATGTTTTTTTTTTTTTTTTTCTTGGGAAAAAAAATAAAAATCAAAGAAGGATTATCAAAATATTTACCATAATCATTTAATTAATTACGACAATTCAAAATTTCTTTTATACCAGCAAAAATGTTTCTTTTATACAAGGAAAAAGTTTTCAATAGAATTAAAAATTTAAAAGGAAAGATATTTTTTTACTGTTTTCAACCGAAAATGAATGGAGTCCTTAATTTGATGGGAATTTAAATTTGATTTGATTGAAATTAAAATAAAAATTCAATATATTTAAATTAAAGTATTAATTTTTGTATTTAGTCATCAATTTTACAATAAAAATAAAAATATATTATTTAGAAATAAATTTTCAATTAAAAAGAAAAAAAAAAATATGATGGGAGTCGTTAAAATATAAGGGTAAGAGAATGACGCAGGATTAATTTTTTATATATGCTAGAGAAAAGATAAAAATTAAAAAAATATATATATTTCAACGAACTATTAAAATAACCTAATTTAAAATTTAAAAAAAAAAAATATAATGAAACTTTAAAAATACCTCAGAAAATTTTTTTTTTCTATTAATTTTCCAACGGCCATTAATTTTATTTTTACCACACTATCCCTCTTCTTCTTAACAAAGAAATTTTATGAATTTTTCTAAATTTTTTTTGAATAATTTAATTGTAAACGGGTTTAAATTGAAGACTAAACATATTCCAAAGTTTATAATGTTTAATTATTAATATTATAGTAATTATATTTTTTAAATTTTAATTTTTAATTATAATTATTTTTACAAATCGTTGATTATATCTTTTTACCGATCGTATACATGTAATGTATAAGGAAAATATTTTGATGGCACCAAAATTGGGAATCTCAGACATTTTTTTTTTTTTTTGGACTTTTGCATACATGGTCGCCGGAGTTCTCCGGTCTGTCTGTATCTCTGTATGTATGTCTGGCTGTATATCTGCTTGTCTGTCTGTTTGTGAGTACGTGTACAATCCAAATGGCGTAAGGGAATTCGATAAAATGTTATATTTGTTATTTTGATATAAATATGTAGAACCAAAAAGTTTTTGCTTAAATATAATCCAGATAATATAATTATATAAGTACATATATATTATGTATACGAGTATAATATAGCTCTTATATAATCTAAATAATCCTATTAAAAAAAATATTAAGTTTTATTATTATGATATTTGAATAAAAAATGTTCACAGAGGAATACAAAATCTCAAAAGTATATATTATCAATTAACGAAAGATTTTTAAGTTCAAGTAAAACTAAAATCTAAATAAATTAAAATAAATTGATTGAATATTAACTAAGTATCCTTTCATTCTGAACTTTAATGGAAATTGAAAAAAGGTTTAGTGTAAATATCCTACAGTTTTCAAGTTCAATTTCATCCCCTTTTAATCATTTTTCTGTTTATTTTAATTTTTTTTTTCTTTTTTTTTTCAAACTTTTTTGTATTAATTTTTTATAAATTGTTTCATTATTTTATTTTGTGTCTTGTTTATTGTTTTATTTTTGTATTTTGCTTGTTATGCTTATGCTCAGCCTTTAAACTTTGTAATATTTTTCATAATATATTTTTATTTTGTTTTTCACTTCCGTTTTCGTTTCATTCCTTTTATTCATTCTTTACTTTAAGTGTGATCTTGCTTATATTTTATTATCTTGTATGTCGTTTATTGTTATATCACTACTCTTTACAACACTAGTCTTTATTAAACTTTATTGCTATTACTGTGTTTTTTTTTTTTACGTTTTTCTTTTTTTTTTTTTTGTTGGTTTTTATTCGCTATTTTTTCATCGTGTTATAATATGTATTTTAGGTTTATATTTACCTACTTATATAGTATAACCGTTATTTTAGTTGTTTAGCGTATATCTGTTGTTTTTTTTTTTGTACTTTTTACTTATTATTTTTTTTTTTTGATTTTATTTTTAATTTTCCCTAAAGAGTAATTTACTTTTCGCATTCTTTTTATCTTTTATGTGTCGTTTTTACTTGCGCGCAATTTTTTCTTAATTCCAATTCATGCTTTTTTCATATATTTTGGATTATATTTGTTTCATATTATTATTTTGTATTATTTTTTTTTTTTCAAATTTCTTTATTTTATTTCACTTTTCTTTGGGTTTTCTTTTGATTTGCTTTTTGATTTTTTTTTTATTTATACTAAAGTTGTGGGTTATTTTGCTGTTGTTTTTTTTTTGTTTTTTGCATTTTCGTCCTTCTTTGGTTTAGATTTTTTTTATTGTGTGTTATATTAAAAAAATAATGATTTCAATTTACTAATGGGTTGGCGGTGTTTGAAATCATCCTTTTTAAGAAATATGAAGAAAGTAGAAAGCTAAAGAATTATAAAAAACAAGAACTCAAAGGACAAAAGTAACGAGATTTGGTATGGATGGGTAAACAGAGGCGAAAAATAACACATACCATTTAAAATAAATATGCTTCACGCTTTATTTAAACATGAAATTTTTTTCAATATTTTGTTGTTGTTGTTGTTTTTGTTCGGCTAATACTTTTAATGGTTTTGCATTTGAAGATGAAAAAATATGGAAAACAATAATTAGAGTGGGGCAACCAAGTTTTAACATTTACATAAAACAAAAGGCAATTTTGTGTTTTGTTCTCGGTTAGTTTTTTTCTTGTACAATTAACTGCAATTTACTTCTGGGATTCAAATATTTTTTTTTAAGAATAATAGTTGGGGCTTCTTGTAAAAAACTTTTCATATTACTGTATAATTGATTCAATACTTAAGAATATTGTAATTGAATATAAGCCACGAAAAATCAAGTAAATATTTAGCATAACAATAAAGATTTTACTGGAAAAAGTGACATCTTTTACATTCGACATTAAAAAAAATAAATGAAAGGACAGTCGATAAATACCAAAGTAATCCTTGAATTTCGCATAATCGTCAACAATTATTATATAAATGAACCATCTAAATATGGATTTACCAAAATACCATAAAAAATAACTTTCATAGATTTTTCGCAACATGAAAAAAAAAACCTACAATTTTTTTGGTTGTTGTTTTTCATTGGAAAATGCTCATAGTCTATATAATTTCTTTTTTAAAAATCCTTCCAAAACTGAAAATGGTATAAAAATTGAAACTTAACTGTACTTAGTTTTTATTTTCTTTTACATATACTTACACATATACACGTACACATATTCAAAAATAATAATTTTTTCTATGAAAATTTTTAAGTTTATATTTTTTTGGTTTCTTACTTTTAACATTTTTTCTATATATTGCTATAAAAATGATTTTTATTAATTAATTTTCTATGATAAAAAGAAACAAACAATAACAATAAAAAAACAATAACGATGGCATAAAGTGATATCAAGTAAATCCCATAATACCCTAATATATGAGATGTTCAGCTTAAACCAAAAAAATTTTATATATATTTCTCATTAAATAAAAATGACTCTCATATTGGGTCTAGTAATAAAAAAAACCGGAAAAATAAAAAAAGCTAATCAGAAAATATGAACGTAATAAAAAATTTCCACGAAATTAGGCAAATTTCGATGTGAACAAAAGTGGTGGAAGATTAAAATGAACACCAACATAATTTTCAAATATTTTTCTATTTTTCTTCTGTTCCTTAAAGTTTTCTAATACTTCCTCTGTATATCCTCTGTAATCATATATGACTAAAACGCATTTCAAAAGATTTCGGCAAGTATAACATTACAGTATCTACATTCTTACAAGATTCATATCTCTTCATGTCACTAGGCAAGTTATTAAAGCTATTTTCCATAAAACCAACGGGCACTTTAGAGTGTAAAAAAAATTATTTTTTTCTATTACAAATCAAAATGGATAGAAAGAGACAAAAACAATATATCACGAGGAAACAATTAGGAGAAAAAAAAAATAAAGCAAAAATAAAAAGAGACAAATATATAACAGATAACCGCAATAAAAAAAAAAAACATAAGTAATTTTTTGAAAGATGAAGTGAATCAAAAGAATTTTTGTTTCCCGAAATTTATTTCAGATATTTACTTTTATTCTCCGTAACTATGTATAGTAACAAAATTATGATTCCTTGTAGTGTTTTGAGTAAACAGACACTAAACGGTACGAATACCAGAAAAACAAACAAAAATAAACCAATAATAAAAACTGAAAACAAGAAAATTAAAGGAGAAGAAGGAAACGTATCATGTAACAGTAAAATAAAATAATAATAAAAGAACAGGATTTGTAAATTTGAAATACAAAGAAAAAAACAAAAAAAAACTGAACAGAATATTTCATATATCATATTCTTAAGAAAAACATCAGAGATCAGAGTGCAAAGATTCAGAAAGATAGAAATATATAGGGAAAAGAGATAAAGAGAGAAGGATAGAGATATAAACAAAAAAAACTACAAAACCGAAATAATCGAAGAAAGAAAAATATCCTTGGCCTCGCATCATATAATACATTTTCTGAGTAGATACATTAGAATCTTTTGTTTATAAAAGAAATTGATGATAGGTCAGATTGGCAAGGAAAAAAAATAGCGAAGAACTGTAATATAAAAAATATGATGAAAATAAAAATAACAACTAAAAAAAAAAGGAAAAAAAGAAATACATATAATACGAAACGAAAATATGTCTCCTTGAAGATTTATGAACTTTAATTAGATTTTTTTTTTCTATATCTTCCTCTTTTATTGTTTTCATATTGTTTTTAAATCTGACTATGGGGCATTCCTTATTTCATGTACTTAGAAACACATATATACGACATTAAATTATACTAAAAAGAATGTTTACAAAAAAAAACACACCAAATAGAAAAAAAAATGTATATAGACGATATAGGAAATAATGAAGAATCGGATGAAATGAGAAAGTAAGGAACAAATATATCTACCAAGAAAAAGTAATATTTTTTGATTATTTTGGGAAAGAATTTACTATTACTTTAACTAAGTACACATCCATATATACGTGAAGCTTAGATCTGATCATTAGCTTTCATATTAATTCGTCTCTTATATCTCTTCATTCGGAAATGGTTTGCCATGTTTTTCTTATTTTGGTAAGGTTTTAATCCTGCTACAATTATTATTCTGTTTAGGATATTTTTCGTTTTCCTTTTTTATTATTACTATTATCTGCTTTTTTTTTTTTTTTTTTGTGGTTTAAATTTTGACTTAATATTATTTTTTTCATTTCATTTTTGTTTTTAAGTTTTGTACTCCCTGCTTCCCTTTTTGATTTCTCTCTCTCTCCTTTATTCCTCTCACATTAAATGATTATAAATAAAAATTTTTAACTGATTTCTTTCAATCTCTTTTTTCCGCTCCTTATATTATATTTCTCCAGTGAAAAAAAATATTTTATGCCAAGATTGCTTTTCTCAAGATAAGAAAATTTATAACTGAAACAGAATTAGAACACAACAAAAACAAAAAACAAAATCAAAGAAAAACAAAATAACACTATAACTAAAAGGAACAAAAGATAAAACAAAAAACCAAATAAATAATAAAAAAAAAAAAATTGAACAAGAAGAGCGGAAAATTACATGAGATAGTCATAGCCGGAACCATCAACAATAATAATAACAACAATAACAAGCGGGATATTAAAAAAAAAACAAAAAACCAAAAATAAAAAAAAACACACAAAAGGTCAGTAACAGAAATTTTATACAATTTCAAGTCGCTAAAAAGAATTAAACATTTCTTTTATTCCATTTTTTTTTTGGTGTTTTAATACCCACCCACTCCTTATTTATATCACTTCTAAAGCTCTTTCCGATTTTACTCGTTGTTCGAATACTAAATAAATTTTTCATTTAGAACATAAACAACTGATGAGTCCAACCCAGCACCATCTAATTTCAAAAAAAAACCAAAGCAAAGAATCCTCTTAAGACTGAAAAAAACAACAAATTGGTACTACTTATACAGTAATGGAGGGTTGGGTGAATAAATGAATAGATATTTTGTGTACTATAATAAAATTAAATTTTTTTTTGTGTAAACAAAAAGGATATTTTGAGCGCATAAATTTTATAGATACACAGACTAAAATTAAAATTTTGGCAATTCTCATAACAAAAAAAAAAAAAAAAAACACAAAGTAAACAAATGATAAAAGAATGAAGAAAACTTTTAAATTATGAGCTTTTACTGCCTAGAATTCCATTTTTTTTTTTCCTTAAACTAATTCATTAATTATAAAAATGTCTGCCATTGAAAAGAAAAATTTTTAATTTTTTTTTTTTTTTATTTAATGTCATAGAATTTATTATATCAAAACGAAAAAAAAAAAGAAAAAATAAAAACGAAAAAATAAGATAAAGTATCAATATTAAGAGAAACTGTAAAATAAAATGTGATAACTTCTGACACAAAAACAAATAAAAAATTAAGAATTCTATCTTTAAATGTCCTGTGCTATTTATATATATACAAAACGTCATATATACATAATCCTTTTTTTTTTTTTCTAAAAATTATTTATATTTCCGTCTTCATTTTATGCCACAAAAATCAGTTTTTTGATAGAAATCCTTGAAAATTACATTAAAATAAAAAAACAAAAATTTCTCCATCCTTTTTTTTGCAAAATAAACAAACAAAAATCTACAGATGCTAAATTACAAAAAAAAAATTATTTATAGCAAATCGTTAGTTTGTTTTTTCAAAATTCTTGTTTCGAAGTTGACAAGAAAAAAAAAAATAAAAATAAAGATAAATACGGGTGGTACCTTCCACTTTATAATAACAATTATAAAAACTTTCTTGAAGAACAAAAAGAAAAAAGAAAATAACTGTTAATGTCCATAGAAAATTATTCGCGTCCTTAATTCTAAAAAAAAAAAAACAAATCTTAAAAAGTACAAATTTCCAAAAAATAAAAAAAAAAAAATAAAAAATGTAGGACATGTTTTAAATTTTTGTTTTACTCAGAATAAAAAATTCTAAAAAAAAAAAAAATTTTTTTTTAATAATTGTAACAAGATGGTGTTCTTACAATTTATATTTAATTTTATTTTTAACAAATAGGCGACATATTGAAAAACTAAAAACTTTCTAGTATTTTCTATTAATTTTTTTTTTTATTAACACAAAAAAGAAAATCAAATAAGAATTTTTTAAAAAGTTTTAATTTTTGACTCGTGTTAATTAAAGATTTTATTTAAAATAAAAAACAAAATTGTTTAGCTCTTTTAAGTTCTTTCAAAAAACTTAAGAAAAAAAGAAAAAAGTTTTATACAGAACAGAATCAAAATTCAATGATTAATTACAATATTGTTTTTTATATTTTATTTTGAAAATTTCAGAAATTTTTTATTAAAATTTTAAAAACTGGGTCAGTAGATTTTTATATCTGTTGTACTTATTAGTGTATTTAGAGACAATATACACCCAACTATATCAACTATATACTACTAATAACGACAACAAATTTTATTTTATTTTTTAATTCAGTTCGGTAACTTAATGGAATATCATTGGCGCCCATTTATATTTTTTATAGTCCACAAATTTACTTCTCTATATAACAAAATCGGCATCTTAATAATAAATTACATATCAATTTTCTAAAAAAAAACAAACAAAAAAAAGGGTACCGAGAAGAATACTGTAATTTTATTTTAATTTTTTTTTTTTTTTTTTTGTATTTGCATTCTTTTAGATTTATTTTTAATACTTTGACAGTGGTATTCTTTTTTTATTTTTGCTACCCTCAAATGAAAATTCTATGCAAATTTTCCAAGTAAATAAAAAAAAAAATTTGTTATCAAGGTAAAACAACAACAAAAGAAAAAAACATAAAAATTTTTCGTATTTCGTACATTTGGATAATGGCCAAGAATCATCCCAAAATAAAAATAACATCATCAACTCCTTCCAATTGAAATTACAAGAAAAAAATAAATGATTTATTCATTTGTTAGATTTCTCTTAAATTCTGATCATAAAGTGAATAAAAAAAATTGTAGATTGCATTGTTAGCTTTAATATGTATATAAATTCAGACTTTTTGCAATAATAATGCTATAATAATAAAATCATCTTTTCAATATAATTTTTAGAAATTTTATTTACCCTTCATTTAAATTTTTAACTAATGAGACTAAAATTAATTGATAATATACCACTTCGAAATACAAACTTGATATTTGATTAAAAATCACCAGAATCACGCAAAATCACTCATTCATATGAATAGAAAATTTTTAGAAAGAGAAAGATAAAAAATTAAAAAAGCTTGAAATGGGATTAAACAGCCATTATATAAAGATTTCAATTACCTAAGTTTCAAAATTTTTGAAGATTAGATGTGTATTCCTAATATCAATTAACAAAATATATCTGACCCAAAAATAGGGCGTAAATCATCAGTTTTTCAGACGAAAAGTCTGTGATTGAAAACCTCGATCAGGTCAAAATATTAATACAAAATATAATAATATAATGTATAAAAAATAAATAATGTAATTTACAATTTAATACCTGTACCACAACTATACACCTGAAAAGGAAATATTGATTTATTTCTTTATCACATTTGTATGTGGTGTGGTAAACCAAAATAAATAAATAAAAAAAAAATTCTAAAAGATGATTAAAATTAAAACAAATTCCTCATGCTAAGAATTAAAATATTTTATTTCACTATTTATTTTAATATCATTTTACGTTTTAAATTTCAATTTATCATAAGATCCACTTCGAAATATTATATATTATGATATCTCAAGATTTTTTTTTTTTTTTTTGTTTTTTTTGAATTTTCATTAAATTTTTATGTTTTTGTTTTGAGAAAATTATGAGTAGGAGGTAATTAAAACTATAGATAATATTCACCAAAAAATTTACCTTTTTTTATCTGAAATTTATTCTAAAAAGCAAAAAAAAAAAAAAACATAAAAAAAACTATTCTTATGAATTATTAGATTATTTTATTTTTTTTATTTATTAATTCCTTATAATAAAAGAATATCTATATTTGTTGATCTTATATAAAGTTCTTAAGAACTTAACGTATTCTATAAATATATAATATATAGATAAATTTTTAAGAAGTTTATTCCTTCTGTCAACAAATATTTTAAAAATAACAAAAAAAATAATTTTTTTTTTTTTTTTTTGAATTTTTAATGTCCTGTGAACAATTTTTTTCTTAGATCATAATTTGTTATGTAGTGAAATTCGACCCATAATACAAATTTAAAAGTTCATAAAAAAAAAAAAAAAATAACATTATTTTAGACAAACACATAAACTATAATAAATCAAAAACAAAACAAATTTATATTTTATATATATATAAAAAAAAAAATATATATATAGTGTATAATAATTATATAAAAAAAAAATATAAACAAGTGTAAAGCAAAATTTTTAGTTGTTATGCAAGAAAATGACTTAAAGTGGATCTTCGAGTTTTTCTGTTATGTTTACGCAATTTGTGAGGCCTTAAGATACATGTAAACAGTGCATAATATTTTTTCCCTGTATAGAGATGATTGAACTCTTGAATATTAAAAAGATGAAATGAAAAATCAACCAAATCAGTTTTTTTTTTTTCTTTTTTGGAATATTTATTTGTTTATTTGTGTTTTTGTTTATTAGATGGTTAATTTTCTTTTTGAATTATGAAGAAAATCTTGTGGTAAGTCTCCTGCTGTGTTCTTATTCTATTTTTAGGATATTTTTAAATTATTGTTTTTTTTTGTTTTTTGTTTTTGGTTATTTTGTTTATGAATACGTATTGTTGTAATACTTAAAAGAAGAATATGAATCTTGATATTTTTGCATTTTAATGGTATAAAAAAAAAATTTTTATAAAATGAATTCAAAATTTCTCAGAAGAAAAAAAACCATTTTGTAAACAATATTATCAAGAGTTGTTAATAAAATTTTACAGTATTAATAAACATAATATTTGTAAAATATATATGAAACACTAATAATTAGTATATTCAGTTGCTTTATTTTCTGAAACAGATTTTATTTCCTTTGGGAGAACATCTATAATTTTTATATTATTAAAATAATTGTACTTACAAAAAAAGATTTTTTAAAGTATAGCTATATTCATATTCTGTTTTAAACGTAACAGATTTATTGTACATACCTGAAAATAGAAAAAAAAAAAAAATAATAACAAAATTTTATTACTTTAATGTTATGAGTTTTTAAAATAATATTTAATAATAACATTTTTTAAAGAAAAAATTAAATAAATATCAGATTTCGTTTATCGAGGGAAAAATAATGCAACGGCCAAAAGATCTAAACATTTTAGGCTTCTCGATCAATAAAATAAGTATGGAATGATTTTATTTTTGGACCTAACCCTATATATTTTTAACATAACCCTATATTTGGAACTCTATATATTGTCTAATGTCTCATTTATTTCACTAAGCTACCTTAACAAAATGTACAATTTCATGCTATTGATCTTATATTAACAATTCGATTGAGTTTACAATTCTGGCCCCCACTAAAATTCAATGCAATATATAAGTTCAATGAATAAGAGTAAAGGGAAAAAAATTCATACTTAATACCTATTATGTTTCACATTATTAAAACTATACTTAATCTAGAAATTATAAACTAACCTAAACTAAAATTATTTTATATCTTAAAGTGCTAACAAAACTATATCTCTTTTTGATCGATATTTTGTCATCAGTAGTATTTGTTCAGTTTTTCTAAACTAATAATGCTAGCTGTTAGTACTCAAACAATTCTAATATAAAATAGAGAAGCTTTCAAATTTCACTCTAACTATTTGGAATTACCTAACTGCAGCAAATACAAAAACTCCAAATAGATACAAAATTGTTTTCGTAGAAATTGGAGAGCTCCCGATATCTACGATGATGATATATTCTTGACAAATACCCCTCTTAACTTTCCTTTCTAATTATAGTTTTTCCGATATTTTCATTTTATAGTCAATATAACCCTGATTTAAAGAATGAATTTGTTGTTTTTGATATAATTCGATAAGAGTAATTAATATTTTGTTCAAAAGGTGCTATAATTGCCTTAAGTCGATATTTTAGTAATATTACATTATCCTATGTATATGTTTTATGTAATATTAATATAAATTTTTAAATAAATAAGTATTTTGTTCATCAAATATAGTCAGAGAAATTGTTATTAATAAATTTTCTCATAAACGACAATTTTATACTAATTTTAACTTCAATATTTTTGTTGTTTTAATAAACAGACCTTATAAATTACTTAAATAAAATACATATACTATAGTGTTAGTTAACACAATCATTTAATTTTATTAAAGCTTTAACCATATGTCGGTTTTAAATACTATAGATTTATATTTTAATATATTTCCATTTCAAAATGATCTTTCAATTTCTAAAAGTAATCATTCAATTACTTCCAAATGAATACTTATTAGATACCACTCCAATTTTATTACAACTTACGAATAATCATAATAAAATGAAATAATAGTTAAAACAAAAATGCTAAATTAATAATATTTAATGACTATATTTTTCTCCCATTTCTATTCAACATAAAAATTTTACGTCTAATCATTAATTTCATAGCTTTAGATTTTTATTTTTTTTAACATTTTATGCAAAATCATTTGCTGATTTAACGATAAAATCTTTATTTTAAATAATATAGCATTAAATAAATGTGTAGTGTAAAGAATGATTGAAAACAAAAACAAAGAAAAAAACTAAACATTAAACTTTCTTCTAATATCCTTTTTTTTTTTCCTTCATTCCGGTTTTCAATTGTTTTAT
The DNA here is from genome assembly GCA_947095535.1 of Poecilobothrus nobilitatus. NCBI lineage: Eukaryota > Metazoa > Arthropoda > Insecta > Diptera > Dolichopodidae > Poecilobothrus > Poecilobothrus nobilitatus. The sequence goes on along the minus strand of OX352773.1, from coordinate 28,316,401 downwards.
ATGAAAAGTTCAATATGAACTATTGTTATAATTCAAATGTCAGCCATTTAAAAAAAATTGTATTTCATTTAACTTCTATTTTAACTTTTATAAATACCCTATTAATTGTATATTTATTCTTTCCGTTATTCTTTTACTTTTAATCTTTTTTTTTTTTGATTTTGTCTTTCCTTACCCCTGCATTTTTATTTCTTATTAGTTTAAAACAATACACCATTTAATACAAATCTCCGTTCTGATATGATAAATAAAATCTAATAATATAAAATACAAAAGGACTGCAAAAACTAACAGTAAATATATGTATATACATAATATATACAAATTATATAAGTATCAATACATATTATATTTGCATGCATATATGTATGTATACCTAAAACGTAATTGTTATGTACGTACACTGTACAGACATTTTTCCCTCTCCTCAAAATATAATATAATATTATATAAGTATAAAATTTGAAATAACAAAAGGACATTAGCCTTGGATTTTTATCTAACTTATGACTTTATAATAAACTCTTAAAATTAGAAACAATATAAGAATAAACTAAAAACAAAACAACAGTACCCAATAACACCATCATTACCATCATATACATACTATATATAATATTTTATTCGTCGTTATATTAAATGCTATACCATCATCGTCATCACAATCACCATCATAATCATCATCATTATCAACGTCGTCATCCAAACATTACACCATTATCAGTTACCACCTACTGGTATTAATCTGTTCCTATTATTAAATAATACACAGTACATTCTATTATTATTTTTATATTCACATATACATATTTAAAAACATACAGACATATATTTGCATATATTACGGTTCATTTTATAATAGTACAATAAATTTTTTCAGTCACTCTCAACCCCTGTAATCTTGAATAACATAAACAAAAGTCTTGTTGATTTCAGTTTTATTTTTTTTTTTTTGTTTTGAAAAAAGGATAAAAAAAAAATAAGAAAATAACAGTACACTATAGTAGAAGTATAAAATTGATGGTGTCAATGGAGGCAATAATGGTGGTGGTGGTGGCGGTATTGATGGTAATGGTTAATAGTTAGTTGAAATATATGTACCCTTAAGGCTTAAATAAATTAATCTGTAGAAAAAAAAACTTTCGCTTTTATTATCCTTTAAAAATTGAAATTTATTTTTATCTTCATTAGCGAAAAAAAACTCCTGTACAAGTCTTTACATACATACATACATGCATACATATACGAACATACTTAAGATGAGAATAGAACATACTATAAAAAAAAAAAAAAAAACCACTTTAAAGACCTTTCTTTTGTTTTTTCAACATTATTCTACGAGTTCATCTATGTTTAAACGACCTTTATTCGTATATAATATAATATGTAAAAAATGTAAATATATCATATTGTATGCATAAACATATACACATATACATATGCAATTAGGAGTAGGAAGGAAAAAAAATAAATAGACAAAGCTACCACTTCATTGTTATTATTTTATTTTTTTTTTTGTTTGCTATTTAAAAAAAAAGCACACCACTATTTCGCTCTATTCTTCTTTAATTTTTTATTTTAAAAAAGAAAATAATGGAGATAAGTACATATATACGTTTATGGAGATGTATATTTAAAATTATGTATATTTAAATATATACATCTAATATATGTATATACATTATAAAAAAAAAAAGGAAAACTATGAAAAAAATTATAATAGAAGAAACGAAATAGTTTACGCATCAAATGAAATGTCAAATAACGTCACACTATAAAATATTTTTGGTTGTCGTCATCATCATTTTCATAGCATGTTCATTTCGCATAATATATGTAATATAAAATAATGCTTTTAATGTAATATTTTCACCTTACAATAGATACAATAGAATTTTCATTTTGAAATATATAAATTGGAGAAAATATCATTGTTTTCGTTAGTATAATATGAAAAATTAAATTTATAACGTCCTAAGCACAATGATATAAGCTATCGCGAAGAAAAATACTAAGTCAAAAGTTAAACATATATGGAAAAAAACAATACAAATTCACAAATTGAAAGTCAAACATCAAGTTTTCATTACAGTCATCGCGCAAAATAACTTTTATGCAGATTTTAAACTTTGACAGCTAATTGTTAAATTGTCATTGTACACTGTTATTATTGTTATTTGATTAAATCTCAATAAGTTCTTAAATAAACTTGACCATAAGATATCGTTACAATTTGAAAATAAATGTAGTTACATACAAATATTTTGTAATGTCATATGTACATACAAATATTGTTTATTACTTGTTTGCTTTAGTTAGTTATTTTTTTTATACACTTTATTTCTATTAATTTTGTATTTTTTTTATTTTTTTTTTTCATTTAAATATCACTTTGACGTTTTTAACTTCGGGTATTGTATACTTGAAAAATTTGATACTCGTGTTTTCTCAAGTATACAATACATGGCTGAGTGCGTGCCAACTACGTTCATTGCGTTTAAGACATAAAGGATATACATTGAGAAATAGTTATGGGAGTCGTAAACATTTTCTTTTTATACATTTTAATTAAACGGTTTTACGTATAGGCCTAAAACTTACATTTTAAACGTTAATTTTAAAAATTATTTAATTTACACTTTAAATATATTCAGCGTATAAAAATTCTAATTTCAAACGATAATCGCAATCTGACAAGATAATATATTTTTAAATGAAAGCTACCATTATTTAATTCAACTTTAAAATATTGATATAGGCAACGAAAAAAAAAATTTAATAAATTTTATTTTCATAAAATAAAATAAAATCAATTTTTAAAAAATAAACGTGCTACGACTTCTTATATACTTTCCATCGTACCATACATTATCACGACTTATCCCAACATAGTTAAATATTCTATCAAATCAAAATATTATAATAACTAATTCAAAGTTATTTTCATATAATAATTCAAAATGGCGGACTATAAAAAAAAGAACTTTTACTATTTATTTTAAATACAGGAAGTAATAAACAAAAAAAAAACAACAATAAAATCGATATTCTTTCAAATAATGAAAGAACAAGAATCTGAGAATTCTTTTAATTTTTACAACTTTATTTTTAGATTTACCCACATTTCCTTAAATTTGTTAGAATATAAAACAAAAAAAAAAATCTTTTTGTTTTTTAGATGTTTGGTATTGTTTTTTTTTTATAAATTATTTAAAAACAAAAAGCAAAATAAGCAAAAAAATAAAATTCATGACATCCTTGTTGCTTTAAACGTAGTTATTTTAACAAAAGATTGCCTAATAAAATAAAAAACAAGAACTAAGAACTTTATTACCTTATTTTATATTTTATTTGTTTTTTTTTTTTTACTCTTTATTTATTATCGCAGGTTATATTCTTCTTATTATTCTTCTTATTATGTCTACCTTTAACTGATCTGATCTGTCCCTTTAATATATCCTATAGTACAAAACAAAACTGGTATCCACAACTACTATAACAAAATAATACCTACTAACTAATATATGTACTTAAATATAAAAAAAAAAAAAAAGTAAAAGTAATACAAAAAAAATAAAAAGGTCCTTTAAAATAATAAAAAAAAAGGATTTAAAAAACTAAATCTAAAAAGATATTAAAATAAGAAAAGTTCTTATTTATTTTTGGCTACCACCATTATATTTAGTTTAGTTTTCGTCCTTTTCTTTTGCTGTTTTGTTTTTTTTTTTTTGTTTTTGTTTAAACAATGTCCCGTAACAAAAAAAAACAAAAATAATAATAACAAATGAAAAATAATTTTCCTGTTTATTGGATTTTTAGAGCACATTTTCCAGAAATTCTATAATAGTTTTTCATTTATTTTTTTTTTTATTATGTATTATATATACATACATATATATATACACTCCGAATCACATATGAATTAATATAAATATAAACACACATTGTACATATATGATGTATATATATGAATTCTCAATTTACACACTATTATTCATAAGTTTTATATATATACAATATTAAAATATATATATATATACAAAAGTTTATACATATATATCTACATATCCGCTTATTTTTCTCTTCATGAATAGATTTTGGGTCATTTTTATGCTAAAAGAAAGACTAATATAAAAAAAAAAAACAAAAATCACACATTTACATATACATAAAAAAAAAATTTAATATGAACCATAGGGTTTTGGGTCGCCTAAAACAAAACAAAAAGCAACAAAATCCAATGCATATGTATAAAAACATAAAAATATTTTATACTACATCGTATATAAACATTTCACGTAATTTCATAAATGCCGGTCACAGCATCTGTACAAAACAAAAAATCATTAGTTTTTTTTTTTGATTTTATAAAAAAAAGGACTCTTGAGTCTGTCAACACTCTTTACCACCCAATCTACAAACAAACCGTCATAGATTCTAATTTAAGTCTTAACCCATTTTCTGTTTTTTTTTTTTGTTTTTTTTTCTTATTTTTTTTTTTTATCAATTCAACATATTATTATTATCCCTATGGAGGATTGGGATGTAGATAAAAGGCAAACATAAAACTAATATGATTTTTTTTTTTTTTCTAATATGGCAAAAAGGTACACATTTGAACACAACTTGGGACGGCTACGTAAAAAGAAAAAACAAAATACATTTTACGCAGTTAAAAAAAAAAACAACAAAAAAAGGAAAAAAATTGATATAATTTTTATTATTTTTTTTTTTTTTGTGAGGCATGAAGGGCTTAAAATCATAAAAATACACAAAAATATAAAGCATATTAAATATACGGATACAATATAACATATATACGAACACACATCAATACTTGTGTAAAAAGTATAAATATTCGTACAAATATACTACTATGAAAGAACCTTTAAATTTACATAACGTTATCATCATTTTAACCTCTTCAGATTCATTTTCGTTTATATTTTTCTTTTTTGCTTTGTTGTTGTTTTTTTTTTTTTTTTTAAAGGAGAACTAACAACAGAAAAATAAAAAACAAAATAAAAAGACCAAAATAAAACAAAAAGTAAAACGAATATTTTGTATTTCATATTTTGTTCCAATTTATTTTTTCAGTTTTATTCTAGGGGAGTAATTTGCCCCATTCTGTTGAAGAAAAGAGATAAAAAATAAAATAAGCGTAAACTGTATTTTGTTTTTATTTATTTTATTTTTTTTTTTTCATTTTAACCCATTTTTTTTTTCATTTTTTTCTTTTTCTCATATATATTATTTGCATTTTGTATGTTTGTTCGTTTGTTTGTTTGTATGTTAAACAAACAGATTCACAATATTTCTTAGTAAATAATTTTGACAGTTGTTACACATAGTTTAGTTATACGAAAATAACAACACAAAAAAAAAACCAAAATAACAACAAAAAAAAATAGAAGAAATATTCGAGTCCTTAACGTGAACGATAGTGATTTTTTCAGACACATTCATATATACACTAACATTTATTACGAATACATTAAACAACCCAACACATTTTTCTTTTCGATTTTTTTTTAAAGAAAAACTACTGGGGCTTAACCTGGATAATACTTTTATTTTTATTTTTTTTTTGTGTTGTCTTTTTCTAATTCTGTTTTTCTGTCTTTTTTGTTCTCTATCAAAATTTTGCTTTAATATTTTATTGTCCTTTTTAAAGTTTGTTGAATTTTTTGTTTTTTATTTTAAATTGATGGGGTAGGATACATGACATTTTCTTTTGAAAAAAATAAAATAAAAAAAAGTTTTTTGTTTTTTTTTAGTACCTACCTGGAAATAAAAAATTGAAATTTATAAACGCATTTTTAATGTTTCTCTCATTTTTTTTTGTTTTCTTAGTATATCCCTATATTTTTTATAGTTTCATTTTAATATTTTAGAAATAATGTTTTATTTTTTATTTACTGGCTTCTTGTTTTTTTTTTATTTAATAGAAATTTAAATTTATGATATTGAAATTTAAAAAGTTTATTTTTAACCATAAAAATATTTGTTGGCGTCAATTCATAAAAAGTGAAAATCTATTATAAAAGTATTAGAATTATTGACAAGGAATATAATTTGTGTAGGCGGTAATAAGTTATTTTGTAGTTTATAGAAAAAAATAATTTGCATAGATAGAATAAAAATTTTCTTTCCTTTTAAGGTTTTTTAAGTTCAGTTTTACAAAATGAAAATTATTTTTATATTTTGATTTATATGTACCTATATATTGAAAATAAAAAGCAAATATTGACAGTTTCTCAATTTCTGAGTTTCTGGAATTCAATATGTTTATTGAATTTATCGTAAAGATTAAGTAATTATATGTAAGTAAATTGTGAATTAAGTAATTTTGTTTTCCATTACCCCATCAATTTGGAGATTATTGTTAATCTTAATGTATTTTTTTGTTCAAGCATAGATCACTGTACATTTTATTATTATTTTTAAAATATGTTTTTATTTGTCGAAATGTTTTGTTTTTTGATCCTATAACAAATAAAAAAAAAATTTTTTTTATCAATAATTAAAGTTAAAAGCTTTCAAAAAAAATCTGTTAAGTAAAAATATATTTTACCAGGACATACTTCTGCAAAGGGGTTACGAGCTGTTAAGATGACGTCATCACATAACGGTACTTTATATTTCCATGTTTCCGAATATATATCCCATTAGGGCGATGCCGCTATTTAGTTCTCGAAAAATGCATTATAAAATTGTTTTAACATTTTGTATAGTATTTTACTTAAACCGTTTCTTTTTCCTCCACGACACTATACAGAAACAAATAGTCATACATATTTCAACAACAAATATCCATACACATATTACATATTAAACATCGGTCGTAATGGCATATATACTCAGAAGCTTGAAGATATAAAGTACCGTTATGTGCTGACGTCATCTTAATAGCACGTAACCCCTTTGCGGAAGTTTATCCTTTTACCAGAGATTAAAAACAATTCGAACTATGTTTTGGTACTTTAATTACTCCAAAAATAATTCATATAACACAAATACATATATATATAAGTATATAATTACTACATAAGTAATTTTTTATCCCTTGTCGTACACTCAAACCAAAAACTTATTTTAAAGTAACTGTGTACTTTAATTTAAAATCGAAATTACTAGGATTACTTAAAGCATTATAAACGATTAAAAAAAAAACAATAATCAGGTGAGATTAAATAAAAAACGTGTTGTTTTACATTAACCTTAATCTGAAATCATATAAGACAAATAAACAAGCAAACAATAATAAGAAAAACAAAGAATTTCGATTTGCTTCAAATTCAAATTAATCAAAATTCTATTTAAACTTGGGTAAAGTAATTTCTTGATTTTTTTTTCCGCGGTCTTTCTAAATTTTTTACTTTTTTCTTTTTTTTTTTATTATAATATTATATTAATTTAACAGTGTTTTATTTTTTTTTACAAACTTAAATCTTATTTGTCTAATTTGAATTAAATGCAAGTCATTTCCTGCAGGTCAAAAAAAAAAAAAAAATTTAAACAAAAATTACTAAACTAAAAAAAACTCCGCCAAAATCGTGTCAAACGTATGCCCCTGTTTCATGTTTTATTACTTTTACATATCGTATATAACTATAGTCTATATTTGTATAATTGTATCCTATAAATATAATATAAATGATATATGCATATACATATATATATCTTATAATATATAATAATACATTTGTATCTTATAGATTTATTCTAAATAACTTAAGTTTTAAAAAAAATAATTGCCCATGACTTAATAATGTCTTCTAAGCCAGTTAAAAAAAATAGATTAAAATAAAAATAAAAAAATCTGTTTATAGATTGGAAAAATGAAAAATAAAAGTTACATTCTATGATCTTATTACTAAGTTTTCTTTTTTTTATAATTTAAAAAAAAAAAAAACAAAATTCAAGGTTTTTTAACTGTAGCTAAGAATGATGTTTTTTTTTTTTGTCTTTATCATAAATTTTTATTTTTTTTATTAACTTCAAATGGGCAAAAACAAAAAAAAAAATAATAACAATTAAAAATACCAATAAATAGCAATAAAAGGGGCACACCAAACTTAGTTAAAAAAAAAACGTTAATAATTGCATAATATCATGAATGGAAGTTAAAGACTTATTTACAGTTTTTAAAGAAATACAAAAAAGGTTCAAAATTAGCTGGAATTATTTTTTTTTTGTGTTCAACTTATTATTTAATATTCAGTCAAAACTAAATACAACAAATAATAAAGTCTGTAAAATATTCAATGCCAATTTTTCTTCTATTTAGATAAATTTAATGAACTAATTGGCTTTTTGTTAAACTCACAATTTTCTGTTATGGTTTTTTTTTTTTTGTTTTTTTCTTTTATAAAAAATTCATTTTATCATTCTTTTTTTATTAATTTTCGATTAATATCAAAATTGCGCTTTACCTATAAATTAATGAGATTATAAATTCTGTTTCGTTTTTTGCCGTTGAATGAAAAAAAAAAATAACTACAGGTAATAATAAAAAATCAAAACAAAAATGTTTTAATTTATATTATAAAAAAAAAAAAAAAACTTCAGCCCGGGTATCAATATCTGTCTATTTAGTATCAAAGAATTTATTTTTAACATGAATATACATACAAACATAAATATACCTTTGGACAGTACATATATATATATATATATATGTATATATACATTTATAAATAAGTAAAAAACTAAAAATAAAAATATAAATTTATTTTACTTATTGTCCCATTTAATTAATGCTATGGGCTAATTCTTTCAATCATTATCAAATTAGGTGATTAATATTTAAGCTTCGCCACTGATTTACTTTGATCATTGATTCATTCATTTATTCATTCATTCACTTATTGATTCATTTATTTACTCATTTATATTTTTTTGTTTCTTTTTTTTTCTTCCATCTCTTTCTTTCTTTATTTATTTATTTTTTTTTCTTTCAATAATTTATCTTACCTATACTACTTAAATATACAATATACATATAGCAAAAGGTATCTATAAGTAATAGGTATATCTTATCCAAGTCACTTAACAAAAACACCAATTTGACGTTAATATAATCTTCTACTGATTTTTGTGGTTTTTCTTTTTTTTTTTTTGTTTTTGTTGGATTTTTGATTAAGAGACCAAAATAAAAATAACAAAGCATCGACAGATACGAAATACATGATTATATAAAAAAAAACAAAAATAGAAACAAAAACATTTAAAAGAGAAAAATAAGTAAAAAAAAAAGACAAAAATAAAAATGGAATGTATCTGCAAGATACATTAAATAACGATTAAAAGCTTATTCTCAAGCTATGTTGTATCAATGATAACAATCTACTGTCTTATAAACTTAATTTTTTTTTTTTCACTTTTTTTCAATATTTCTTTAGTAGTAACATTTTTTTATGGGCAAACCTACAGACGAATGATTGTCTTTTTATTATACTAGTGTGTTAGAAAATTAATTATGTTATGTAAATGATTACAAAATTAAATGCTTTTGACTAATAAAACATAAAATTTTTGTTGTCAGAATTGGTATTTTCTTATCACTTATCAAAAATACAATTTAAAAAAATTGGAATGATTCAAAACAATTTTATTCAGCACGAAAATTTTTTGTGAATTTATTAGAACTTTTGGCTTACTTTTAGAAACTGTAGCAATATGCTATTGGATAGCACTCGCTTACATAAATCTACTAATAATGTTTTCTATTAAGATTAACAAATTTTACAAGGCCAACCGCAAATTTTATTTTACAATTGAATTTTTAATTTTAAATTCAAATAAACCTTTAATTAAACATAACACTTGATCCTCATAAATAAATAAAAAACCATTTCACTTTTACTATAAAATTGCCCTTTGCATAATAAGAAACTTTTCATTACTAATATATTGAATTGTAAGTTAACAGACAATAATAAGTAAACAAAAAATAGCTGAGCAACTTTTAGTAATTAAATTACTTATTGGTAACAATTAAGATTGATTTTTGAAGGTTTTTTGAGGATTTTGATATTTAAAAAAAAAAAAATTCACCACAAAAACTATTTGGTCATTTTCGAGGGCTTTATCTAGTAATGTTTTTCATTTTTATTTATTAATTTTTTACTTTTATATTTATTTACAGTTAATTGTTTGTATATTTCGCAATTTCATTTTCAATATTCCACAATATAAAATTAAATTCACTAAAAATTTGAAATATATGACAGTTAATATTTTACCTACGTATTGCATTGGTATAAGACCGCAAATTTTCAAGTGTTTTTTTTTTTTTTTGTTGTTTTTCTTTTTGTTAATGTTCAGTGTAATTTTGACATTGCTAGAAAACAATAATTATAAAAATGACTTTCAATTAAACGTCTCTATTGATAAAAAATCAAAATCGAAAAAAGAAACGACAAGAAAACCAGAAAAACAGATATTTGAAAATTTTCAGGGCTATCGCATGACAATTGCGTTTTCACGATATATGACAAGGCAATGTAACTGTATAATTTGTATGTATGTCAATTAAATATTTTATTGCGATTGCGGGAGTTTTATGTGTTTTTTTTTTTTTTGATTTGTTGGAATTTTATAACATTTAATTTGACCATTTTGTGATACTGGTATCATCTTTTTTCCATTGAAACAATAAACAACCGATCAAACTAACAATATAATAATGATTTTATTTCACTTTTTTTTTTTCTATTCTTCTTACATTTTGTTTTGACATTTTGATTTTTAATACCTAATAATTTTATTTTAAAAACTTTCATATCAAAAAATCAAATGACAATTATTGAGAAATCATTCGATTTGACAGTAAAAATAAAATTTAATTTTAATTTAATATCAATTTTAAACTTTGTATCATCTTTTTTATTTAATTAATTTTAAGGTAAATTATAATACGAAATAAGTATTGCGTGGGTGCAAATAACCAATCAAAAAAAAATATCAATTTAAAAGTGTCAGTTAGAAATATTAAAAAAAAAAATTTAATTCATATAATCGAAATAAGTATAAACGCGATTTTTTATTTTTCAAAGAAAAAGCTAATTTAAATTGCAATTTTTTTTGTTTTTTAATTATATGCCTTAAGTGGATTTAAAAATGAATTTTTTTTCAAATTAAAAAAGAATACAAATATTTGAATATTTTATTTATTTCATAAAAAAAAAGTTGAATTTTTCGAAGAGAGGTATAGAAATTTAAAACTATATTAGATATTATTATGTAGCTAAAGGCATTAAAAAAAGCGTAAAAAATTACAATATGATTTTTTTTTTTTTTTTTTGAATTTGACAAGTTCATATTTTTAACTTAAAAATTCTTTACTAATACCTTTAAGGAAAATATTAAATTTCAAGATATTTCAATCTATACAATATAGTTATTATACATCCTTGAAATGAAATTTCTTAAGAATGTCTTATTTTCTTTTAGATTTTCTTTTAAATATTTCTATGTTAGGTATTCTAAGATTTCTTTATAAATGTAAAAAATATTTTTATTCAACTCTGTTATAGTTATAGTTATTTTGTACTTCCATTTTTTTTTTTTTAAATTCTTATTTAGGTACTTAAATTATTTATTTCACCTTTATTTAAAAAAACATAATTTTTCATATCTCGTGTGGATAGATTTTTCCATTACAAATGCTTTATAGATTTTTTTAATAGGTTGAAATCGTTTCAGTTTCAGGAAATGATCCCCGAAAAGTTTACAGAAATCATACAAAATATCACTGGCGATACTCCGTTAAATATTTACATACTTTAAATTTTATTTAAATATGTATTGTTAAATAACAAAAATTATAAACATGAAGTTGCAAAATAGGAATACAAAATAAAAATTTTAAAACCTTTTTAAAATTTCTTGTTCTCTAAAATATTCCTGCAAAATATCAGATTGATTCTGTCAATAAAATGTCATCAAATGTCATCTAAAAAATTTATTCAGAAATATTTAAGTGAATTTTTTTTATACGGTTTTTCAAATTTATATAAAATACCGAATCCGAATGTCATGACATATTGTTTTATAAAATAAATTTATATCCTTATATTACTAATTAAAAACATTTCAGATCTTTGACCTCTGAATCTTTATCCTAAATAATTAATATCCTTCTCATCCATCTCATTTATTTTTAACTACATACATATACATATATGTATACGATACATATTTAGAACATTGTTGTTTTATTTTTTCATATTGAAAAATTTCAAATTTACCCTAATTCCAAAATTCTAAAGAAAGAAAATTGAATACAATAGAAATCATTTTGGATTTTTTTTTTACTATACAAAAAATAATGATTTTTTTTATATATGTTTTGTTATATATTCGGAATATTTTTTTGTCTGCAGAATCCCGATCATTACGACAATTGTATATACACAGAAAAATGCATAATAAAACAAATTACTATTCTTTAAAATCATTTTTACATTAGAATACACTTAAACAATTCCGATAAATTTGTAAAATAATTTTCTATACTTAATATTTTTATTGAAGATTATTTAGTTTCACCTTAATTATATACACCCACACCAATATATACTTAATAAATGCCCAATACACACATATATACACTAATAAAAGATTTTTTTCTTGTATTAACAAATTTATTTAGTCTATTAATTTTTGTTTCAATTATATATAAAAATTCATTTATTCAATACACAAATTACATATTGCTATTATTCATTTTTAGTGAAAATTCTAAATTTTCTTTATTTGAGATTTTTTATTTATTTATGTTTTTTTTTTTTTTTAAGTTTTGAATTCTGTCGCGTCTTTATTAGTTGTTCACCTGTATACACCTGATATTCCACTTGACTTGTAAATTAAATATATATACACATACATTCAGTACAATAAACAATATATAAAAAGATTAAAGTCATCGAGTCAGCATTGTTTCTTTTTTGTTGTTTTTATGTAGAAAAAATAGTTTTTCTTATTTAAGTTTATCGGAAATTTTCCTAAGCACTAACTTACAATATATATGTATATATGTATGTGTTTATATGCCACATAGGGTATAAATATCAGGAGAATAAACGCATAAATGAATATAAATATATATGTATCTACGTATAACAAACAAATATAAAATAAATAAAAACATGATGTTATTTTCATAAAATAAATCACTATTCTCAAGGGGTTAAACCTCCATATTTTTTTTTTTTTAATTTTTTTCTATTTTTTTCTATTCTTTATTATCGATAATATGATGTTATTCTATACTATATTATATGAATGTTACAAACATTTTAACTTATATATTAAATAAATGAAATAACATTAAACATACATTTTACTTATATATGTACATATTAATGCAAAGCTTTCTTTTGGCTTTCTTAATAAGGTTTTAACCTTTTCAACCTCAAAAGTTAATGTGCGTACGTAAGAATAGTCAGAATATAATTTCTTTATTAGAAATGAATGGATTTTGGTTTAAATAAAAAAATAAAAAAAACTAATAGCACAACAATTTTTTTTTTTCTTTTCACCTTTTAGAAAACACATTTTACAGGTGAACTAAAAATATAATATAGAAATTAAAAACTAAGAAAAAAAAAAAGCTTATTAATAAATGTTAAAGATTTGTGTGTTCCAAATAATTAGAGTACTGTTTATTAGTGTAAGTTAGTTTAAGTTTTAACATATATTTGTATTTTGTAAGTACATATATAGCGTTTATGTCAAACCAAACTAAAAGTTTTTAACTAAGAATTTTTAATAAACTTAAAAAAAAAAATAATGATTCGCCAATACTTAAAAAGTTTTAATAATAATTATATAATTTTAATATGATTTTGAATTCGGTTCTAAAATCAAGATCTTAATTAAATTGATTAGCGCAGGTTGGAAATTAATGAACATTTGTAAGTTTCAGTCAATTGTAAATTTTAATCCTACTTTAAAGATTTATATATTTTTATTATTTAAATGGAGCCTTAAAATATAACATTGCGCTCACATTTATATGAAATAATCAGTCCAAATAGTATTTTTATTTTAAAGCTCTTTTGATACAATTTTAGAGCTTTTGTTTTGTGGTGTGTTTAAAGTGTAGAAAAACACATTTTTTTAAATGTTGTTGTTGTCGTCGTTATTGTTGTTTTGTAGAGGTAGACAACTATCCTTGCACCTAGGCCCTACAACCCGTTGTGTACCCCACCTTGATTAAACTCTCATTTATCACTGCATCTCAACTCGAATCGAAACTCGAGCCAGCTAATACTTATACCTAAATAATTATAGAATCAACTGTTAACTAAATAAAACTGTCCTACTATTAAACTGTTCATATAATAATTTTTGCTTCTTTTAGTGCATTTCCCCCTGCCACATAAATGTAGCAAAGAAATTACACAACCTTTCCTCTTCAAGCGTGGCTGTACTTGTCGTAAGGAGAAATTACTGTTACGACATGTGTGGGATTCGAACCTCCACTGCCTCGGTGTTTACAGTGTATTTTATACGCTCTTACCCATTAGGCCATCAAGGCCCCTATAATCATTCTTTTACTGTATTTTACATTATTAGATAATACCAAATTTAAAAAAAAAAAAGTAGACTAAAAACAAATTAAAACTTTTGATTTTAAATTCAATTTTCTATAAAATCGCTCATAATGAATTTTAACTTTCAATTAATAACAAAACAATTTTTTTTTTTTACAACAATAAAAATAAAATACAAGGATACAAGGAGAAAATGTGAAACAATAGGATGTGGAAATGATTTTTCATTTAATATTTATTTAAAAAGGAATAATTTTTTTTTTTTTTTGTGTTCAAATTTTTATTTAATTCTAAAAATTCACTAATTTTTTTTTTTTCTTTTGAATTTGTACAGGATTATTTAACAATAGATATTATTAGGATTACAAGGATTAACTTAAAGTCACCATTTATTTTTATTAATGGATACATTATTGTTTTAGATATCAATGCGTATACATATACTGATATTACATATAGTTATTACATAATATATAAAATAAATTGTCGAAAAGTATAATTGATTTTTCATATATTCATACAAATAAGTAACTACCTATATATAAAAAGTGTATAAAGTGTATTATAAAGTATTAAATAAACCATTAAAGAAGAAATTGTAATTGAAAATTGAATAAAACAGAAAAAAAAAAAGGAAATGGAAAAATAGTCACCACTGTTATGGAGTTAGTAGGTCAATAAAGTATTTTACATATTTTATGTTCACGCAATATGCGTCAATAGTTTTATATATTATTATGTACATACAAATCCATATACATAATTATGTAATATATATATATTTATAATGTATATGTTTCTATTAAATATGTTGTGGTTATTTTAGAATTTAAGTTATGTATATGTACAAGTCAAAACTATGAAAAAATTTATATATATATGTACACAAAATTATTACGATTTTAATTACTTTAATACATTTTCCGTTAAAACAAAAAAAAATAAGAACTTAGTTAGTCATTTAAAAGCAAATGACAGGGATGTTCAAAAGGTTTTTAACATATTATTCAAAATGATAGCAAAATAAAATAAAAAATTATTTATTATTAATATAAAAGCTATTATTTTCTTTATATTAAACTGTATTACAACAGTACAACAGTTGTTACAAAATTAAGAAAAAATAACTCCTAACCATTAAATTTTTTTTATCAAATTTTAAATAAATAAAATGATCATCGAAAATGTTGACAGGACGATTATGACAAATAAATTTTTATATATAGTTCGCCTTAAATAAAATAATTCTGATTAAATTAAAGAGGCTTCCTGCAAAATCCCAATTCATAAAATCCAAAATCCACATAATCCAAACATCACATAAGCCAAATACCACATAATCCAAACACTATAGTAATCCAAACACCACATAATCCAAACATGGCAAAATCTTAATCACAGAGACTAGCTTTTGGGGACGAAAGTCCCCATTATCAGGGTTATACGTTTTTTCCAGAATATTTATATAGTATATATGTGTATATGAGATTCTGAAATAGGACGGATTTTAAAGTTCAATTCAAAGTCAGAGTTATATGCTTTTTCCAAAATATTTTTATATATATGTGAAATTCTCAATCAGGAAAGAGAGTTGGTTTCAAAATCAGGGTTTAATAATGTTTTTGGCAAGATTTGGAGGCGGCAATCTCCACTATTTTAAATATCTTGTTGTAGTAATATATAATACGTAAAATAAATAATATTTAATTTTACTTTTTTAATTAATGCAATATGCAATGTGGAATAATGTTGAAAAAACGCAGCTATAAAAAACAGCCGAAAATTGTGATTTAGATTTTGTGGTATTTGGATTTTGTGGGGTTTGGTTTTTGTGGTATTTGGATTTTATTTTTTGGATTTTAAGTTTTTGGATTTTGTGATTTCGGATTTTGTAGGGGACCCAATTAAATAATTCTACTTCAATAGTATATAAAAAAAAAAAACAATTGATATTAAAGCCAATTTTATTAATAAAAATTACAATTAAAGTCTTCAAAAAGTATTTTAAAAATATCAAAAGTCATAAGCCTGCTGTTACATATATTATTATAAACATATAATATTATATATGAAAATCATTTCCAAACTCTTATAAGTAAAAGTACCATTGACTACTTATACCTACTCATATAGAAGTTAAATTTTCGAGAAATTGCTAATTCAAACAAAAATAAAAAAAAAAGTTTACCAATTATTCTTTCATTTTTATATTATTGGACTTTTTTTCAAAAATTTAACTATTCATTTTATGTCCTTTATATTTCGTAATTACATTTACAAAAATTTTCTACAAAAATTATTCTAACCATCATCAACTTTATGTGAACTAAATACATATACAAAAAAAAAACACCTACGTATGTGGGTATAATTCTGCATAACAGTTAAAGAAAATTTGTTTTTGAGTAATTATTTATTATTGAAACTCTTAAAATAGTCCTACTTTCTTTAATGTGGTTATTTTATTTTTTTTTTTTTTGTTTTGCTTTTCTATATTTGTAACCATTTAACACATACTTAAAACAGCAGCTAAAAACCACTTCTCAATATAGTTTTTGAAGTACTTACCATTCAAAAAAGTCTTTTTGGTTTTTGTTCGTTGATATGACATTAAAGCAGCAGGAATTATATAAGAATAGCAACAATAACAGCAATATCATAAACAGTTACAGTAATAACAACAAAAGTTGTAATAACAGGAACAACTGAAGTTTTCTAATTCAACTTAAAAACTCTAAAATGAGAATTTTACCACAAAAATTGCATCTTTTTTTTACTATGTATATATTCTAATTTAACTAAAACTGAAGATGTAGAAAGTGTACCACCAGAAAATATTTTTAAATTAGAAAATAAAACTAAAAATTAAAATTAAAGTTAGAAAAATTTTGATTTTTTTAAATTTAAATCTATACTAAAATTATTCTTTTATCAAGGATAATTTAAATTTTTTTTTTGGTTATTCCCATGCCATATAAATGTGGCAAGGAAATTACACAGTCTTTCCTTTTCAGGCGTGGCTGTAAATGTCGTAAAATGGAATTATTCTTACGACGTGTGTGAGATCCGAACTAACACTCCTTCGGTGTTTACAGCATATTTTATATGCTGTTACCCACTAAGCCACCGAGGTTTTCTAATTTAAAACACAACATCGTTCACTTTGGGTCTCTGTTTCTTAATAAATTATACAAGAATATAAAATATTAATTTTCAATTAATTTATGAAAGAAAACACGTTTATTCAATACAATTAGTACACATTTTTTATATTTTTAATCTTATCATTTAAAAACTCTCTTTTTGTGTTTTCAATTTTATCATATGTCATAATAATCATTATCTTCTAATGAGACACCATATATTTATACAAAATTTTATGCAAAGATAATTATTTTATACACTTATATATACATTAATATACAAAAATACATACCTACATAAATGAACATAAAATCAAAGAATTCTTTTTAGAAGTGAGTGAATAAATGAATGAATGAATGAATCAGTAAGTAAGTGAGTACATATATATATGAATTAAGTGGAATAAAATTCAGAAAATACACTAAATTACCAATTTTATTGTGATCTCTGTTTGTATCTGCTGCATGGATACGTTTACAAAAACAAAAAATTTATTTTCATTTTATGACTATATGAAAAAGATTTGGGTTTGGTTAAAAGTTACACCTACTGTAAAAAAAAAAAAAAATTATAAGTACATACTTAATCTATACATACGTAAATATATTTATATAGTTAATATATAATAGGATGTTTATACCTATATGTATGTATATATATAAAATTATTTCATACTATATTATATATATGCATATATGTATATATTTTGGTTTTATATATGAAAAAATTTCTAGTTAATAAATGAACAAGAAAAAATGAATTCATTTGAATTAGCTTTTTCATGGGTTTCCAATAAATTCCAGATGGTTGATTGCCAAGTCAATTATAGAAAACCTCATTCATTTCTTTCTTTTATATTATAAAATAAAAAAATAAAAAAATAAAAATAAAACAGAGCTAAGAACACAATCAGTTCACCAGGTACGCATATTCATGTACACATAGCAATATACATAATATTATATCTAAAGTGTAAATATATATGCATAATATATATATATATATAACAATGCATAATGTATTGTATCTATAGAATAAAAAAAAATAAAAAAAAAGTTCTTTTTTGTTATTCGATTATTAATCTGTTGTAAATATGGACAACAGCTACCACTGCTATAATTCAAAATAGGAATTATGTATTGGACATACAAAAAGAAGAATAAAAAAAAATAGTCAGCAGGAAATTTTTTGAATTTAAAAGAGAAAAAGAGAAACAATCAATCGAAAGTATCTCTATAAACGATTTAATTTAACTAACTTTGCTTGAAATTTTAATTTTACTTTCAATTTTAATTTTTTTTTTTTTTTTTTTGTATAACGAGTATGTACTATTTGGTACTTGAAATGCAAGTCAAGTAATTACTTTTTTACATACATAATAGGTATATAAATATATAATATTATAATTTGTATTTTTCTGATTAAGAATTATGATTAAACATTAATAATTGGAATTATATTTTACCTTTTGTTTTGAATAAAATTATTTGGTCAGATTTAATTTATTATTGAAGTTTCTTTTGGAAAACCAAATATTTTTGTTAAACTTTCCTTTTTTTTTGTTTCTATAATTATTATAAATTTTATTATTCAAAATGTATAATTAATATTTTTGTTATAAACAAATTTAATCTAAAACGAAGAATTTGTTCAACTCTATTATCTATAGGATATCCGTATGAACATAATACATGCTGTTTACATAAAACTTGATCATCTTTTACAAAATTTCAGATACCTATATAGTATAGCTGCAATAGACACTGAGTTATTTTCATACAAAGAAAGTAGTTGTATGACAGATACTCGGGCCCACCGACCGAATTTGCTGGATTTAAATATCGAAACTAACAATTTTACAAAAGTGACGTAGTAAAAATTTCAGAATCTTAACTCCTCTGTTTTTTGAGTTATTATGCGGACGGGCGGAAGGACGGGCAAATGGACCAGACATACATGGTTTAATCGACTCAAAATTTAATTCTAATCAGATCTATATATACAGATTTGATATGTCTATATCTAGCTCGGCTCCTTTAAGGTGTAACAAACGTAATGAAAAATTTATTATACCTTTGAACTAGAAGAAAAATTAACCAAATAACTAGCACAATTAAATGTCTAATAAGAACAAAATAATGAAAGTATTATCGATTCATTATCAAAATGTTGTCATATTTGAAAAAAAAAAAAAAAAAAACAAATTAATTTTGGACACATGCTTTTTCAAATCATTTCCAGGAAATTGAGTGATAATAATTATAGTTAATTCAAATAAATTTTAAATATGAAAAATTAATTCTATAGCTAATATCAGATTTAAATTCTATTGAATACTAACTTTGATCAAAGCAATAATTATTTTGAAAGCATTCAATAGAAATACATATAGTGTAACTCTGGTTTAAAAAAAAAATTATTTTTTTTTTTGTAAAATTTATATCTATTTACAAATAACTACTTAAAAAGTGTAGTTTATCACTGACTGACTAAATGCATTTCTATTATAATTATTTTAAATTAAAAAAAACATCATTTTTTTATTCTACTATTATGTCCTCCTGTCAAACATTTTATATTATATTATATAATACTTAATAAGAACTGTAAATTACAAAAAATTTTAGAATTTTAAACATTTTTGTAAAAAAACCATCAAGAAATTTTAAATTCAAATTTAAGTTAATATGGAAGAATTTTTTTAATAAAATTAAAAGCCATCCGATTTTTTTTTTTTTTTAAGAAATTAAAAAGGAGTAGTCAACGCCAATTTAAGATTTTTCTTTTTTTATTTTATACTATGTTATTTTATTTTGAAAAATAATAAAAAAGAATCCTATAAAATTCTAAGAGAGAATTTTTTCTCTCCAGTAAATAAACAAATAAACAAAAAAAAATAAAATGTCGAATGCGCTTCACAAAATTAATTTTTAGTTTTTTTTTATTCATATATTCTTACACTCAGTTGAACTTTAAATGTCATGTCAAACTTTCTTCTTAACGAAAAAAAAAAAATTATTATAAAGTCCGTTTTTATTTTTTCCTATTTTTAAGAAAAATAAAAGGACCAAAAACAACAAAATGAAAACTCTTTTAAGAGACGCCAATAATTTTTTTTTTTTTTTTTGACTTTTTCAACCCAAAAACTCAAAAATATATCTATATGTATATTATTATAGTTATGTATGTATAATAAATAAAAATACATTAAAATATCATAAGAATAAAAATAAATGTCAATCAAACTGACAGTATTTTTGTTGGTAAATTAAAAAAAAATTTTTAAAGTACATATTAGGTATATGCGGCCGAAATTTTTTTCAACAAATTTAATTTTAATAACAATTTAAGTATACATCTCTAAAAAACTATTTATGTAATTCTGAATTCATAATATATGCAATACATAAGTATATTATATTATATATTTATTTATATGTTATTTGGAATTTTTTTAAAGGATAGAAAAATCGATCTTTCTATCCGTTCGTTTAAAATTGATTGTTTCAATTATATGGTCTCCCTAGTCCCTATAACTCAAATAAACATTTATCATTTAACTTTATCTCTTTATATATAATATATAGTATTATTATATGTATATAGAACCTTTCCATATTACTTCCATGGTGACAAATTAAAATGTTATTCAAAAACAAAAAAAAACAAAGAGAAAAGAAAAAAATTTGAAATAGGGATAATCCAAGTCAATTCAAAAAATGTTCAAGTGGTTGACATTAATATTGGTTTATTTTTTTTCTTTTTCTATTTATTTTTTTTTTTTTTTTTAGGTTAAAATATATTAAAAATTTTTCAAAACAATAATTGTGTTCAAAGGAGTCAAGTATAATTTCTAAAAATAACATTCTTATCAAAATTAAATTATTTATTTATTTATTTATTTAAAAAAGAATATCAAAATAATTGAAATAATTTGTACTTTAAAAATTATCAAAAAAAAAAGGTCAAATTTCTTTAAAATGTTATTTTCATATGATTTTTTTTTGTAAATTATAGATTTCATCATTTTTTTTTATATAAATTTTATCTTAAGGAACAATTTTAATTGAATTCATCCTTTCGAAAAAAAAAAAATTGAAAATTATATTTTTTTGTTTTTTTATTTTATTTATTATGCCTTGATCTTATTACCAAATTTTTTATGAGTACATGATTGTTTATAAAAGCTTATACTATTTGTATTTACACCTTAAATGCTAGGTTATTATTTTCTTTTACAAAACAATTTTTTTTTTTTATTTATATATTAAGTATAAATTATTTTTAAGGTAAAAATGGCAAACAGAAAAATCTTTTTTGACTAAAAATACTTAACCCTAACCTAAAAATACTAAAACTAAAAAAATTAATACTAAAAATTTAATCAAATTGATTTATTAAATTTCTGATGAACGGATTTTTTGAGTAATAATCCAGGAATCCAAAAAAGCAGGGGAGAGTATTTCGATCTGTTCAGAAATCAAATTTGTATTTGAAAATTCGTGCAGATTAGTGAGAAAGTAAAAAGGTTTTACTAAAAATAGTTTTAAAAGAGCATTCTGTTTTTTTTGCAGTATATCTATGTTAGTTTTTGCATACAAGATAGCCATATAATAGTACACTGGCGAAAAATTGTTTTAAAAATGAGCGTTTTATTGTCTGTATTTAGGATTGATTTTCGATTAATTAATGGAATTAATGGAAGCATGCGGATAATCAAGTTAGTTTTTTCTATAGTTTTTAGAAGATGAGGTTTAAAAATTAATTTTTTATCAATGTAAATGCCGAGATACTTGATTGTTTCAGGTTCCCAGGGTATTTGGTTTTTATTGATAATAAGATTTCTGTTTGGCAAGAAACTGGATTGTAAAGAATATTGCTTTTGTTTTATTTATGTATATTTATTTTAATTTTCCACTTAAAGAAATAGTTTTGAATAAAGGTAAAATTGCTTTTCCAGGTTTTGCATAATTTCATTTGGGCACTTGGAGGTACTGATCAGAGCAGTATCTTCTGTATATAATCCAAGTTGCAGTGAGTATAGGCTTTGGTAGATCTGCTATGAAAATATTATAAAATTCAAAATAATATGCGATAATCTTGTGAAGTTTAAAACATTATCTAAAGGTTTTATAACTAAGGGTTACCACGAAAATTAATCAAAAATAAATTATTTATTATGTACATTGAATTCATTAAAAATTACATTCAACTCATTCTAATGTACATTTTAAGGAATTTGGAAGAATAATATACAATTTAGAAAAGAAAAAGAAAAATATAAATTTACGTTTTCATTCATCCACGTTTCATTCAATTCAAATAATGTTCATAAATTCAGTTAATATTTTATCATTATAACCTTATCAAAATAAATTCCATAGGCATTTAAATTTTAAAAATTTGAAATAAAGCAATTAATAAAATTAATCATTTCAGTAAATATCCTTTAGTCCGAAAATCAATTTCTTAAAAAAAAAAAATGAATAGTAAACTCAAACTTTAATCCTTAGAATACTTCTTCATACATTGTTCAAAATGAAAAAGATATATAGATTTTTTTTTTTTTAATTTTTTTTGTTAATAAATCAGCTTGAATCCGTTACCCTCAATATTAAAAACAATTCTTATGGTATACCATACTCTAACTCAAAATAAATTGTTTTCCTTTGTTTTGACTTCAAAGTTTTTTTTTTTTTTCTTTGGACTTCCTTTCGAATACAAATACGAGTTTTTCCATAAATGAAACATTTAGCAACAATATATAAAAATATTTTCAACTTAATATTATAAAATTATTTCATTTTTTTTTTATTTAACTTTGAAATTCAGTAATTATTTTTTTTTTTTTTTTTTTTTATACAAAAAGAAAAAAAAACTCATTTTGTTGTTAACAATAAAAATAAAAATGATGATTCCTTTCACATGACCCTCCCGGATGACCACCACAACAAGTGCTTTGATAATTTAATACCTTTTTCTTTACAAAAGAAAAAAA
Source organism: Poecilobothrus nobilitatus (assembly GCA_947095535.1). NCBI lineage: Eukaryota > Metazoa > Arthropoda > Insecta > Diptera > Dolichopodidae > Poecilobothrus > Poecilobothrus nobilitatus. Next base: position 28,292,695 of record OX352773.1, on the reverse strand, counting down.
AAAAATAGGCATATACAAAACAATTAATGGTAGGAGCTTAAAAAAATTTTGTTCAATTAGTGATGTGAAGGTTTGCTCTAATTGTAGTAAAAAAAATATACTACTTTTTTTTTTTTTATTCATTAAAGTAAATATTAAAAAATTTAAAGAAATGAAAACTAAAAATAAAAAATAACGGTATAGGTGATCAAAAACAGTAATAAAGATACTAAAATAAAATAAAATTAAACTAAAACATAGTAAAATATGACAAAAATATGAAGGCGATTTTATTTTTCTCTGCTTAGATAGCTACCTAATGCATTTGTCACATATAAGATATTTTCTTGTTGCTTACTTCGTTTTGTAACGTTGACAACTTAATAATTTTTTAATATTTAGAAAAAATCTTTAATAAGAGATCCTGAAATCTGTGCTTAGTTCCTTTACTTACTAAATCATGTCAAATTATCTATCTTACAATATAAAGTTTTATTTCCTCTATTATCTGGATATCTTGAATTTTACTTCTCCCACTTAAGTTAATTCAGAGTTTCCTACAACCTAAAATTTGTTTTTATTTCAGTTTAATATGACCATATTTTCATATCTCTTGCATATAAATGGTCATATTATATTTTTACGACTGTAAAACCTGATCAGAAATATTTGTGAATATTTTTAACTACATATATACAAGTATATATGTAATATAGTTTAACTAAAAAATAAGAACCATCCCTATTTAAATTAAAAAAAAAACAAAACAAATTCTTTTTAATAAGACATTAGTATTTGTGTTAATTAATAACATATACACATCCACACATACATAAAAAAAAAAACAACTCTCATACTTTTTAATAAAATAAAGTTGATATCAGTGAAACCAAAATAAAGTGAGTGAAGCCAATGTAAAGTCATTCAAGTCCAGAAATTCTTTTATGGTATATTTATTGTTTTTTTTTTTTAATTTTTTTTTTTTTGTTTTTTTTTTTAGCCAAAAAAGGAAGACACTATCATTTTGTCAAGCCAGACTTGAGTTACAATTTATTTTTTTACTGCTTTGTTATGTCATCTTTCTTTTAATATTTTATTTGTTTGTTTTTTTTTTATTATTTTGAATTTTTAAATTGAAAAGAAAAGAAAAGATCAGAATAAAAAACAAAAACTCGACCAGAAGTGACGGCGGAAAAAAAACTTCCTGTTAACTTAATACAGAAAGAACGAATGAACGAGAAATAACGAATGAATACAAGACATAGTAAAATACAGGGAATCTAACAAGAAATATTTGTCCATATTTGAGAAATCGTCGTCAGTCGACAGTGTTTTATTCTTCCACCTTTTTTTTCTTTTCTTTTTTCTCATACTCAGAATGACTAACTAACAATTCAATTGTGTTCTGGTTCTGAAACTGTGTGTTGTATGAAAAACAGGTATAATAACAATAAAACAGGTAAAATACAAAACAAAAATAAAAAAAAATAAAAAAAACAAATTTGTTACAATTTTCAACGTTTAATAGTGAGAGAAATGGTAAACATATGGTAAAGGGCTAACAAAAGTAATAATAGGGTTCCTTTACTGTATTTTATAAAAAAAAAAAAAAATCTGAAAATTTCAAATTCAAAATAAGAACGAGCATTTTTTTTTTCGTTCTAGATAAGATAAAAACAAAAGGAAACGTATATAATGGATGGACAAGTATACAAATATAACAGAAAAGTATAATTAAACTTTTATTTTGACAAGAAAGAGACAGAAATTTTAATGAAAATAATTATCTTAAAAGAAATGAAACAAAAGATTTGCGTGCAGAGTAAATCATTCTTCTGTATGTATTGAAAGTAATTAAATTTGTCACAGTTTTGCTTGTCATTTAATGGTATAAACAATATAAAAGTTTTGAGGTTGAAATTGAAAACAATATACAAAAACTAAAATATAATATAATATATTTACAAAGTACATTTAAATTATTTTATTGTAATGTTTTGTTTTTTTTTTGACACGAAATAAAATTGTAAATTTTTACTAAGGAACTGTTGAAAAAATTTTAAATAAGATTACAATATAGAAATGAAAATTTTTAAATAAGCATGTATTCAACAGGATAAAAATTTCAACATGTTGACAATATATATATGTCTATATATACTCTTAAACTGCATATCACGTTTTTTAAAAATTTATATTGAAACAATAGCCATTCAATATTCACAACTATAAAATTTAAAAACACTTTTGAGAAATATCCTGACTTTTAAATAAAAAAACAAATGCTTAATTGAATTTTTTTCATAATAAAAGATTAATTTATGTTAAATTGTTAATTGAAAATGAAATTCAAAGTAATTCTTTAATTATCTTTAAAAAGGCATGTTTTAAAATATTTTTACTAATTTGTTTCATTATTAAAATGTACAAAACAACATTTGAAATTAAAATACTAACTATAATATTTTTTGTTATAACTATGAATATTTGAAATTTCTATATAATTGGTTTTATTGAACCAATTTAAATTTTTCTGTTAAAATGTTTCCAATATTAGTATGATAATAAATCAAAAGCACATATTGTAATATGTTTAGGCGTTACTAAATATAAACCATTTATTCTATATAATATATATATTTTCAGCAATTTTTTTTTTTAAAAACAGTAACCATATATACCTAGTCTTAATTTACAATATTGAAAAAAAATGTTAAAATTGATTAAGATCAAATTTAATTAATTTCTTATTCTTAACATTATAGTTCATTCTATGAATCTTAATTTTACAAATATTTGATCCATAAAAATGTGTAAATGTTAAATAAGAACTAATAATATATGTATTTCAAAAAATTGGAAAAAAAATGTATACGTCCAAACCGTTTACACCAAATACTACATAAAAGATTTATTTATAACTCTAAATTTAAAAAAAACGTCCAACTTTACACTATATGAAAAATTTATTCAATTCTGAAACAAAGAAAAATATCAACTTTAAAGTTACAAGATTTTATGAACAGATGTCTGCGCTGACCACGGAGAATATCAAATCAAGATCTATGAAATATGACAATGCAACAACCTATAGAGCTATAATAGTCATTAGGAAAAGAAGAAAAAATTACTCGATTGCCAAGAAAGCTGTCGATTGGAATCCTCAAGGGAAAAGAAAAGTAGAAAAGCCTAAAACTACATGAAGAAAACATTGACAAAAGAAATCAAAGAAGCAGGAAAACAACTGTACAAAATGGAGTTAGATACAGATGGTTTGTGAAAGCCCTATTCTCCCCAAGAGATATTAAATATGCTTTTAATTAAAACTTATAAAAGTTTGAAAAATATGATTATCTTTAAAATGGTCTGCTAAGTAGTCTGCATAGCCATATTCCATAAAATTATTTTGCAAATAAATAAGTATGATATAAAGTTAAATTGTTTTTTTTTTTTTATTTTAAATTTTATAATTGATTTAAGAGTTATTAAATATAAAATATATTTTTGATCTTTGCCATCTTCTGCCGACCAAACTGCTTTAAACTTATATAGAATTACAAATAAAAAATAAATTGCCAGAAATTTACTAGAGGTAATAATAAAATTTATATATTTTTTTTTTGCTTCGTTATTGAAATTTATTTTTAAAAATTATCGTCTTTTAATTTTTTACAATTAAAATTTTGTTTAAATATAAAAAAAAAAAAAAAGATCATTGTTGTGCTTGACATTTAGGTATAATTACATATTTTAAATTATTCGAATTTTTAAAAAATTAAATAAATATTTTTTTTTTTTTACAATTAAATGAAAAAACCATAATTGAAATATTTGGTTTACCATTTTTCTTATTATTATTTTGTTACAAAAAAAGCAAAACTGTCGTTATCATAATTATGTCCTGTCCCGGAACACAACCATAATATAATGAATACCATTTTTTTTTTGTTATTATCTAAAACAAAAAAAATACGCCATAAGTACTAAATTTACGAGTATAATTTCAATTTATTGATATTTCCAATAAAATATCTAAAAATTTAAATTTTAAATTTAACTAAATTCAATTTTTTTTTTTAAGTTTTTAACCCACAATGCGGCTGTGTTTACCACTAGAAACAACCATACTATATTAAAAAAAAAAAAAAATAGAAACCTGTGATGTAATCTAAAAAAAAAAAAATTTTTTATTTTCGATTATTGCAAAATTTTGGAAGCAGTAAATAAAAGCAAATTTTTTAATTAAATTAAAAAGTTGAAATTTCTAAATTGAATGGTTTGTTATCGCCATTGTTTTTTTCACCTCATTTGAATTTGCAAAATAAAAATTAAACAAAGAAAATAATGGAACAAAAATTAAAATAAAATTTCCTTTTTCTTAACAGGAAATTATGTAAATTTTTGTTTTTAAATTTTAATTTTCAAATACTCTTACACAATAATAATAACACAATTACTGTGACAATTTTACTAATATTGAGTCAAATCATCATATAAAAAAAAAAATAAAAAAAAATCCTCTTAATGAGAACGTAAAATTTAAATTTTAATCTCCTTATTACTGATACTTTATTATGCATTTATAAACAAGCTTGCACGCGCATATATGTAAAGATTAAACCACCTTTTTGTTTTCTTTTTCTTTTGTAATACCAAATTAAAATATTAAATTCAAAAGATATTTTATTATAAGAAATATTTTACCACACAACATATGGACTCAGTTTTTGTATCATTTTATTTTTCCCTTATAATTATCCATCCCAAGAGCATAAACAGAACGTAGCTTGTTACCGCAACAATAACATATGTATAGTAAACTATTAAAAAGCAAAACTGATCTTATTGTCCCTAACTTTTACCGTTAAATTGATTTTATATTTTCAATTTTAAACTATTATTAGTAAATAGTGAAAACAATTCTGTGTCACCTTTTTAGTTTTTTTTTTTTTCGTAATACTGCTGCAATAAAAACAACAACAACGACAGCAGCCTAAACCAAAAATTTAATGAACATAAAATAAAATAGCATCGTAACAGAAACGTTGAAAAACCTGTTGCCTATTTAGTACCACTCTTTAAAAACAAAAAAAAAAAATAAAAATTTATCCGCCTACTTGTCGCGAAACAAAACCAATTTAAAGTGACTTTTATTTAATTTTTTTTTTTTCTGTTTTTAATATCATCATATGCAAGAGAATAAATACCTTTACATTTATTTTTTTCATTTTTAATATTTTTTTTTTTTTTTATACAGGTAAAATATACAAAAAGATATAAAACACCTATGATATTATAAAAATAAATAAAATAAGTAAATAAATACCGTACAAAAATACAAAAATATATTATAGGTATGAATATAGATTAAAATTTAAAAAAAGTAAAAAAAAAGTGCTTAAAAAAATACAAAAAAAAAAAAACTATAGCAGCAGGCGTTTAACGTGGGTGGAATAAACACCGGTACTCTCAAGTCAAAAAACAAAAAAAAAATTGTTATGAAAATGGTTTTATATTTAATATGTATGTGGATTAAAAAAAAAAGAACAGTTAAATTTGCTGCGGTTTCAAAAAAAAAAACCAAAAAACAATACTACATACTTTGTATAATTCGCTCAGGTGCCCCTTCTATCACCATACACCTTAGCCTTATTTTACAAAATACGGTCTAAATATTGGAAAATTAATAAATACATATTTTCCTATTTTTTATTTTTTTTATTTTTTTGTTGTGTGGTGTTAACTATATTTTGTTTAGCGCAGCTCCGCATTTCTCTTATTTTTGTATATATTTTGTATATTTATGCATTTAGATTCAAAATAAAATAGTTAAACAATAAAAAAAAAAAAAGACACTAATAAAAAGGCACCAAATAAATATGCATATAAAAGAAAATATAAATTTTCAATTCAATTCAATTGAATTGAATTGAAAAGTGTGCTCATAACTACAACAGTAAAGTACTTATAACTTGTATATGAAACTTAACCATGATATATAAGTGCCATTTAAGAGAGCTGATCTAATTCTTTTTTTTTTTTTTTGTTTCTCTTTGTTCATTCGTTACTTCTATTATATTAAAAGCATAGAATTCGTTTATTTGTTTGTTTGGTTGTTAGTATTCATTTGTTTGCCCTATCAATTTTTTTTTTTTTTTTTGTCTATCATATCAATTCAAAAAATTTCAGATTAAATTGTTTAACAACGGGTGATAATTTTATAAGATAAATGTTTCAGACACATGTTTATACACAAACAATAAGGAATAAACAATAACAAAAAAAAAAAAAAATGAATTTTAATTAAAATGTTGCGTTATTATTTAACCTTTAAAATATGTGCTTTTTTTTTTTTACTTTTTGTGTCTTTTGTTTTTTTTGCTTTTTTTGTGATTTTTATATTTAAATTATTTTACAGGTGTAAAAATAATTGGGTTTTATGTTGGTTAATAAACAAAAATGAAAAAAAAAAAAAATATAAATAATACAATATTATTTTGCAATACAACTGAGTACTAAAATATGTATCGATTGTAATAAAATTGAATTTGACTTTAATTTAAAAAAATTATAAAAAATTTTTAATTTATGAGTTTTTAATTTAAAATTATTTTAAAGGATTCTGATTTAAATTACTGATTCAGAATAAAAATTCAAAATAATTTCTTAATCAAATCAAACTTTTTAATTTAACTTATAACTAAACTATTCAACCGTATACCGTACGTGAAGATATAAGAAATTAAATTTCTTTTAATATAAATAAAGAATTTTAAATTGTAACATTTGGAATTATGAAATCACTTTCGATTACATTGACAGCGCAACAATAATAGCTATTTGAAAGAAGTTCCACTTTATCTTTTAATAATGGAAATTCATAGAGCCTGTGATAAATTTTGTTGCTTCAAAGTTTTATTTAATGCTCACCTAAACAAAAAATCCAAAATTCATAAGACTATTCTGGAAATTTAACAACTAGATTTGGCAACACTTCAATCAATTATTAAAAATTTGAAATTTTCGCAAGACAAGAACAATATGTGTCATTGAAAATTAAACTTTTTCCGCCAATGATCTCGGACCAAAATTTCAAGATAAAATAAGAAAAACCATTTAATTAGATTTGTTTTTGTTTGATTAAATCTTAATGAAAGACACAAAAAAATACATTTAATAACAATAAATTTTAAATAAATCATAAATATTCTGATTAAGTTTTTGTCAAATTAAATTGTATCATCAATTAAAATTTTTCAATTTTATCTTTCAATCTTTTTTATTATATATATCTATATAAGTATTATTCATTTTAATAAAATTTATAGTAATTATTATTAATATTTGTCATGGTTTCTTTTTTTTTTTTCTCATTGTTTCATTAATTAGAAACAATCCTATAAACAGAATCAGAATATTCTTATTGTGATATGTTTTTTTTGTATTTTATCACATTTAAATTCTATTTAATCTCCTTATGTTTATTCAAAGGACCAAATTTATATATTATTTCTGAGTATTTTATTATCTTTAAAAAACGTCCTGATATGAATAAAATTATGCTAGTCTATTTTATACTGAAATCAGTTATTTAAGTTGTACATAATGCTAAACTATCCTAAATCTAAATGAGTGTAAAAAACGGCTTCAAGAAAACTTGAAAAATTAAAATAATTTAAATATCTTGAAGTTATCTTCAACTAAGCACATCAGAAAAGTAAAAACAGAAACTGATATCAACAAAACATAAAAATCCAGACATTTTCTATTATTCTAAACAATGAACAATTTTAACTGATTTCAGCTGTCATAATTAATGTCAAATGTCATCAAATTTATTTTAAACTGTACAGTGATGGAAAACAAATAAAAAGTGATGGAGCAATAAAAAATTATTAATCGTTAAAAAAATTTCTTAACTTTAAGGCATATTATTAACTAAAAGAATATTTAAATTGAATTAAATATTGTTAAAGAAAATTATTAAAATCAAAATTTTTTTTTTAAATAAGATTTTACCTTAATATAGTTTAATAACATAAATGATTTGAAAATTTTTATATATTAATATATGTAGATATAAATTTTATTTATTTTTTCATTAAACTATTGTATTTTCAAAAAACAAAAAGTTAGTTATTATAAAATGTCACTAATTAAAAATATAAAATTTTTTTTTAAAAATGACCTGATTTAAATTAATTATAAATATATATATAATAAAAATTATATGCAAAAATTAAATACAAAGCAAATATAAATTAAATATATATATTATATTATATTATAAAACATAATGTATTATAATTACAATCTATAAAATAAACAAAAAAAAAAAAAAAACAAAATAAAAATAAATAATTAAATAAATAAATTTTTAAAAACAATTAATTTTAATAGCATAAATCCATAATAGCAAATCTTATCGTATATCAAACATCATCATGAATAATTTATTCAAACTAATAAAATAAAAGCATAAGCAAATAAACAAACAAAAAAAAAAAGTATCTATAAAATTTTATTATAGAGCATTAATTAAAAACAATTGTAATTAAATTGCAATAAATTATTACGCTAGAGACGTATTAAAATACAAAAAATATTGAATTTCAATATTAAAAAGACATCAATAAAAACAAAAATAGGCATTAAAAATAAACAAATACTCGTAAACCATTACAAAAACAACAAGAGCTAACTACATCAATTACGACAAATTAGTTTGAAATAAATTTATTTTTTATTCCCTAAACAAAATTGCAAATGTAGGTAATAATTTTATATTCTTAGCTATTTTATATTTTAAAAGTTTTTCAATATACTGTGTATAATATTATATTCAATTTACCAAAAAAAAAAAAAAATTTAATTGATTTCAAAAAATATAATAGTTACTAATTAGAAAAGTTTTTCAATTCACCATATTTTAATATTCCTATTGTTTCATTTTTTATGCATAAATTACAATATTTAAACATTATATACAATATCAAAATTGTTCATATTTCTAAAAATTACGATTTTCATATTTTAAAACCAATTTTCAATTTGTATAGTTATTATGGTATTATTATGGTATTTACATTTTATATTCAAGCCATTTTAGTCGTTGACATCTTATTTAAATAAACTTATCTAAATTAATACTAATTCTATAATTATGCAAACCTAGATTCCATTTATCGTATATTGTTAATTGATTACATATCGCAAAAACTGCAGAGCTTTACTCCAAGCATGATATGTGCACCTATATAAAGAAGCATGTTGCTTTACTGAAGATGAACTACACCAACAATAAATAACAATCCTCAACATGTATAACAATAGGTGGGAAGAACAATAGATCTTATATCAAAAGACTCCCTAAAAAATAATCTAATCCAATCCAATCTCAATTGAATATTATTTTCTAGAAAAGAAAAATATTGCATTTTACTTTAGAATGATGAGAACTAATTAGGAGGGATGACTTAACTTCCACTTCCATTCCATGGTGCTTATAACCAATTTGCTATGAGATATAAATTCCATTGAAATAATGACCATTCCGCTTCGATCATCATAAGTTCATTCATAAGTTCTGAGTTGGGTGAATAAAACTTTGTCGAAAAAAGCCCAAAAAATTCCGAACGTTACAAAATCAGGATGGCTGCTTTTCTAGAGTATAAATATATACATATATGCACATGCACAATTCTGAATTAGGATGAATTTTAGAGTTAGATTCAAAATCTAGGGAATTTCCTTTTTACAGAATATTTATATATTCATATATGCGAGATTCTGAATTATAAAGGATTCTAGATTCTGTAGAAGAGTATAACTCTGATTTTACAACCAACTCGAAAATGCTCCCTAATTCTTTTATTTATATACATATTAGATAAGTGAAATTTATGCGGATATTTTATTTGAGACAAATTTTCCAACAAAAAATAGCGAAAGTTATTGCCATTTTATGTGAGACATAACTTACAACAAAAAGTGGTCAGAATTTCCATGGAACTTAAGTTCATTGGCCAATAGTTAAATGGAAATGGCCATAAGTTAAATGGAATTTAAGTCTATTTAAGAAGACATTCGTTTTATGGAAATGTCCGCCAAAGTTAATTCATCGCTCAACTAATTCTATATAGGTTTCTATATTTCAGATTTCTTAGTTCAAATTAATGATAGATTTCTTGATTCAAATCTTTTAAAAATGTAGCAAATCTAATTTAAATTTATATAGCTTTTATTTGCATCATTTGTCATTCTGATTAGTTAATAGTTATATATACATTTTAGTTTGAGGTTTAAGTATTTACTTTTAAAAACTTTTAATAGTTACCTTTTCGCTTAAATTTCATTTAAAATGCGGTTTCATTTATTTATAAATGAATGGTTCAAAGTTTTCAATAACTATTTTGAAGTTTTTTTCTTGTTTTTTCTTTAATATTTACTTATTCTTTACTTCATAAGTAATTATAATTTGTAAAAGGTATAAATGTAATTATATATTTTAATAAGACTTGCGATTGAATAATTTAATTTCTTTGTAATGTCATATACATACATACATAATACATATATATAAAATAAAAGTTTAAACAGTTTATTTCTTTAAAATTTTCAATTGTTGAATTTAATTTTTTCAAATTTAAATATATTTTAATTTTATATATATATACATAATATATTAATAGATATTAATTATAAATATTTTCTTCCATTTCAGTATCTAATACCTAGTATTCTTTCTCTTTCCTTTTAATCGCATAAAATTTACTATCTCTCGATTCTAGAAATATTGTCTAATAATTTAATGAACAAAAATTACACCCACATAAATAAAAATTATAAAATTAAAAAAAATTAAAATAATTTAAACTTTTTCCTTAAAAATTCAAAAAAAAAAAACTTTTCTGTTCGAAAAATATTCAAAGACAAACTTTTTTTGTTCCTCTCAAATAATGTAAAGTACACGTGACGTTTATGCAAATATACACCTGAATCAATTGCACACATTTATAATAAAACTACAAGTGAAACCCCAAAAAAATTTTCTAACGATAAAAATATAATATATATACATATATGTATATACAAAATACATATGTATATATATTTTAAGTAATTGAAGGAAATAACAAAAAGTAAAAAACATTACAAGACAATGAGTCAAATGAAGTTTTTATTATACAGGTAGGTATACATGGATAACTATGTCCCTCCTATAATTCAAGATATACGTATATTTAAATAAAATAAAAACAAAAAAAAGCCTTTATGAAAATTTTTCCTAAAAAAAAACTGTATGTAAGTACTACTCGTATACATATTACATGTATACATATTATGTATAACACATATGGTGGTTTCTTTTAAGGACGTTCTAAATGTTGTTAAAACTTTTCATTTTACTTTTAACATTTTGAATAAAAATACAAAATTTTACACTCTTACCTACTTTACCTATTTACTAGTTATAAACCAAAGTAAAAATAACTTTTTTTTTATGCTTTAAACTTTTTCATTTAAGAAAAATTTGATAAAGAAAAAAAACAATTCAAAAAAAAAAAAAAAAACAAAAGGAAAAAGTCTAGAAACAAAACTAAACTAAAATGACAGTAAAGAGAGAATAAGAAACAATTTATTTTTTCTTTAATATAAAAAACCCTCTGTATTGCATTCAATATCCTCCTCTTCCGCCATCACTTTTCCAACTTTGAAAACGTTAAAATAAAATCAAAAAGTTTTTCACATATATGTCAGGCTCTTGCAAAACAAAACAAGAAAAAAGTAAATATTAAAATAATAATAGGTGCGAAAGAGATGTACAAAAATAATAAAAAAGTTTTTTTTTTCACCTTTTTTTTTGTACAAAATTTGAAAATTCGATCTGTTTTTTAAACTTATTTTTCCTTTTTCCTTGAAATTTGGAACTTAAAATAATTTTAATTTTATTTTCAATATACAAACATATACATATATATACATAAATAAATAAACTTATCCCTATATTTTCCTACAACAGCTCTACAATAAATGAATCTTCTAATTTTCTTGTACCCGCTACCCTACCGTGACAATCTGTAATAATCGTTTATACGTTTTTATTTTTTTCTATTTTATTTTCAGTTTTATTCAGCATTGAACGTCGTATTTTGGTTGTTGCTGCTATAATTTTGTTGTTAAAAAAGTTGAAACAAGTAACAAGAAAAGAATAAAAAAAAAAAAGAAAAAACGAAAAAAAAAAACAATATTGACAGGTGCAACAAATGTTCATAAAATGGTTAAACGCTTGACATTTCATTCGTTGTTCGTTTGCTTATTTGTGAGATTTTTGTGCTGAAACAAATGCAGAAAAAAAAACAGAACAGTATCTTCACTAATTTATTGTTTCATTTTATTTTTTGTTTTACTTTTATTAAGAATAAAGTTAAAGAAACAAAAATTATTAAAAATTTATTGGAAAAAGTGTAAGTTGTTTAAAAAGAAGAAACAAAACAAAAAAGAGAAAAGAATATCTTATATAAAAATGAAATAAATTTTATTTAACACATTTGACAGATGATTTTATTATGTATGTTTTTATTTCATTTATTTTAATCCTCATGCACATTTACATAAATATGGACATGTGAAACTAGCAAATTTTCAAGGTGCATCGAAATATTACTATAATTAAATAAGGGAGCATGCGACTTAAATTAAAAATTAAAATTTTTTTTTTTTAAGAAATTATAAAGAAATTAAATAAATTAATTTTTAAGGATATACAAAATGTCCACATAAGTTTAGTTTACCACAAAATTTAAAACGTTGTATAAGGTTTTATAAAAAATTAATGGTTTATTAGAATTTTTTTTAGATTTATTAGAGATTTCAAAGAAAAGTAGGTATCATAGAAATTGAAAACTTGTATATTATATGTGTAAACTATTGTTAAAAATGTTATAGGTAAGAAATTTTTAAAAAACCAAATATTTATTTTAGTTTCATGTTTAATTTACATTTGCGAGTTAAAAGAGCCTATATTTTATAATCTTGCAACATTGTAATACAATGTAAAATTTTTAAAATTTACTTAGACTTTGCCAAAAAATAAATCTTTTTTTTTTCTTGCAGTAAAGGTGTAGTCTTCAAAAGACTCCAAAAAAATTTAAGCCCTTTTGGTAGTGCGGCATTTTTACCCATTAGAACCACCATAATATATTTGATATAAGTACTACCTAATATTGAGATAATCGTACCTAACTGTAAAAAATATAATGACTGAAGAATAGGATAAGCAAAGTTTATATAAGAAGGAGAAATTTTAAATTTAAACTGCAAGAGTGGAATTAAATAAGAATTTTAGCAGATGCAAAATGATTGTGACATATTCTTAGTTCTATATAACCCGTTTAGGGTTTACCGAAATTTTTGTTATAGTATATTATATAGATAGTATTAAATAATTATAAAGCAAACTGTATTTTTTAAATTAAATTCATTTTTTTTAGTCGTAATCTCTTTTCTTTCTTTAATTTATATTGATCAATTTTTGCTAGTTTCATTTAAAATGGTTTTTCTAATTTTCCGTGTTTTATTTAATTTATTTCTTTAACACACAAAATATTCTGTAATTTGTGTGTTAAAGAAAACTTAATACAGGTACCTAATTTGTAACGTAACATATATTCCGAAAATATTTCCATGTCATTAATATTATATTATATATTACATTATTATACATTATTTTTTTAATTTGTATTCTTAATTCTTGCAACTGTTGTTTTCTATTTTGTTAAATTTTATATAAAAAACCACAAATATTAAAATTATATATTTTTAATTTTATATATTAAAACTATATATACTAATAGACTTTTATACTACTATAGAAATTTGCCAAAGCATTTAAGAAATTTAGTTTTTCTCTTTTTAAACAATTAATAATTTTAATTCCCTTATAACCGCATTATAATGTTAAATTTTTTTATATATTTAAAATCTATTTAACATCAAAAAACATCTTAAATATAATTTAAATACATATAGTTTTTTTTTTAAATGTCGAAAACTGTCTTATATACTACTTAAGAGACCTTTTTTTTTTTGTCTAACTACTAAGAATATAATTCACGTCATAATATTTTCAAGAAAGTAAAAACAAAAAAAAAGCAAATTATTAAAAAAAAATGTTGTTTTTAAAACAACATCTTCTACTTAAATCATCCAAGGATATCCAATTATTCAATTTTTTTTTAGTTTTCTTTTTTTGTCTGAATCTTCTTTTCTTTCTTTTACCACTCCTTGCCTTTTTATAATAATTTTTTTCCTTTTAAAATAATTATTTAATACAAAATGCAGCCGGCTTCATTATATTATGATAAGCCGCAAATGGAATTAAAAAAAAATTATAATTTTTTTTTATCTTTATTACATTTTTATAGGTGTATGAATGTGCATGTATTTTATTATAGTCTAGATAAAATAAAGTTTCTTATTAATAAATATATTAGTTATATATAAGAAAATTCTCTTCTTAAAATTTTTATCGTCCTTAAGACAACCATGCACCAGTTATCATACAAAAGGATATAAGGAATAAAAATTCGAAAACCACAGAAGAAAAAACATTTTTTTTTTGTTGAATTTATTTTTCTTAAGTCGATACTTTATTTGTTCTTTCCTTTACTTTTGTACTATAAGGATTTTTTCAAATTTATCCTTATTCCTTAACAAAAACAAAAAAAAAAAAAACAACAATATTTTTTCTATATTCTTCTCGACTTAATTGAACACAGATACAGCAAAAAATTAAAAATATTCGCGCTATAGGAAAATGTTTTCTACTCCTGACGTTTTTTTTTTGTTTTTCATTTTTTAACTTAAGTATAAATTAATTTAGCTTTAAAGGGATGCAACAAGGTATTTAACTATGGATTATTTTAATAATTCTAATGGAAAATTTTTATTCCTGTAATATAAATATTTAGAAGTTGTCTCCCATTTTCTTTTTACTTACATTCTGCTTTTCCTTGATACATATTCGGTTTTGTTTTTTAGTTTGCAATATCGCGTTTTCAATATCGTAAATATTTAAAAAAAAAAGGAATCCAGTAGGAGTAAAACAGTTTTTATTTTTAAAACAAAGGAAATATATAAAAAAAAATCAAGCCAAGAAAAAACACTATAATTCCTTTGGGTGTCGTTATACTGAAAATATAACAAAAAAGTTTTTCATTTGAAAAAGTAACAAAAAAATTTACAAAAAAAAAAAAAAGAACCAGAAGAACAAAAAACAAACTGCTTTTAGAAGCCAAGCCAAAAAATATTGAATACATGAGAAGCCATAGAAAAGACATTATGATAGATTTTAGTGCGTTAAAATCATGATGAATAATAGAGAGGACATGAAAAGTAGAAGGATAGGAAATGATCGAAAAGCTTTTTATTAACAAAACAAAACCTCAGTATATGTTAAGAAATAAGTAAAAAAGAAAACTTTTTTTTATTCACATATAGTTATTGAAAAAATGAAAAAATTTTCCATCCTGTTGATATAAACTTTGCTTTCCATCATTTTTGTTTTTTTTTTTTATTTCCATGTTTTCTTTCACAATGTTTTGTTATTCTGAATGACACGTGTTCAATATGATAAATTAGAATTTAAGTTTTTTTCACTTTTAAATCAGATGAAAGAAAAAATAATTTTTTTTTTTGATAGTAATATGCGTGTGTGTATTTCTTTCTTAAAAATGTTCCTTTTTTTAAAAATCTTACTCTTAACGCTGTAAAATAAAGATGCCGAAGAAAAGGTTGTATAAAATACACACACACACAAGTTGTATACATAAAATTCAATTTATACCTAAATGTTAAAAATATTTTAGTTTTTCCTTTTTATTTTGTTCACTCTTTTCTTTTCTTGTCAATAAACCCCTTCTTCAACTATTTAATACAAAAATTAATTTTAAGATTTTTAAACATATTCAGAAAAAGAATGAGTTGAATGTAAAATGTTAAAAGTGAAAATATCCTTTTTTAAATTCCATGAAAACTAAAAATTTTATATTTTTCAGTAATTAATTTTAAGCAAAAAGAAAATGTTTTTTTTTTTCTTTTAGAATTTGTGTGTATTAATTTTCTTATTCAAATGTTAAACAGACTTTTGTTTTGTTTAAATATCCTAAATTTACCAAATATACCTCCAATTTTTAATTAAAATTTAATTCGTATTTAAAAACAAAATTTAAAATACTAAAATTTATACAAATATGTTATTTATAAATAGTTAATTGAAAAATCAGAGTCTGGGTAATTTTTTAAGATATCATTTGACAATATCATAATATATACATTATTTCTTTGAACATTAGTGATAGTGACACAATACATGTAACTTTGTATAGGTATAATATCTATATATACAATTTTAGAATAAAACCATATCTAAAAATAATTGTTAAGACATTTTTCAAATTGTTTATTTAATTCTTAAAGCAATATTTATTATATAAATTTTGTAAAAATAAGCAATTTTTTAAATATTTAATTATCTACTATATAGTTGCCATTATTTTCTAGCTCCAACTCGTAGTTGAACCAAGCAAAAATACTTCACACATTATACAAAAGTTACTTACTTAATATAAAATAAAAAACATCTAATATTAAAATTTAAAAAAATAGACATGGATGAATTCAAATTAAACCATAAAAATGTTTTACTTGACACTGAATTGTAGAAACGATTATATTAACTTTTCTTCATTTTAACCATTTGTTTTAGTGATAAAATTTCATTTTAAAATAATATCCATTTGGATTTCCCTTTTTCAATGGTTTTAATCTCTTAATTTAGATCACAATTTTTTTTGTTTTCCAAAAATTACTAAAAACAAAACCAAGAACTAACCAATTCTTTCTATTTTATTTTTTTTTTCCTTTTTAATTTTATGAGTATTTTTTTAAAAACAAAACCACATTAAAACTGAAACAGTTGTAGTCGTTGACAATTTTTTTTGGATCAAAAAGGTGGTTTTTCTATACTAAAAACAAAAAACATACATATGTACATATGTATGTAAACATATATTAAATCTATATGTAAAAGTTAAATAACTATATCAACTTAATGACATTTAAAAGAGCAGGTTCTTTTCACAGTCAACCAATTAAAAAGATGACAAACGTAAATAATTTATAAAATACTGAATTTAAAAATTACAAGAAAAAAAAAAAAGAAAAAATAGAAGCAAAGATGAAATGCATCAAAGTTATCATTAGCCTTTAATATACTTAGAGAAAAAAAGAAAATCTATTTAGAATCGAATATCAGATATAAATATAAGTATATATATACACATAATTTATATATATAAAAATACCATTAAGTAAAAAATAACAAAACTATTGAAATAAAGCTGAAGAACACATTTTCGTCAACAAAAAAAAAAAAACACAAAGAAAAAACAAGAAATACCCTATGAATTGGATCCAATTTTTCAAAGTACATACAAAAAAAAAAAAAAACATATGTAACTTTTTTTTTTCTTCCCCTTTCATTTTATTAAACATAAAATAACAATCTAGAAACAAAAACAAAAATTTAAATAAAAAGAAAATAATTTTTGAATTTTCAATACACATGTTTGTATATAAGTGTATGTACATATATTTATATATTTTTTTTTTTACATAAGTATATCAAGTCTCATCAGTACCATCATTATATTATTTATATGTACATATAAATAATCAATATCAATGACCATAATCAACATTTATATTAACAACGATCATGATCATTGATATAAAAGTCATCACTATAGCTAGATATCAATACTATCATCATCATCATTATTATCATCACCCATTTTGAAATTTTATATCCCAATTTTTGTGTTTCTTTTTTAAAAACTCCAAATCATCTTTTAAGTCAGTACATATATATACATATTTTCTTTTGTTTTTGTTGCTTTTTTTTCGTTTTTTTTTTTTTTATTTTATTTTTAAACAATACACACTCTTTGGGAACACCTGCTTCTCCATTTGATGTTGACTGGATGGGATCTTTTATTATTTTATTCTTTTTTTTTTTTTTTTGTTAAATTCATTTTCTTTTTCTGCTATTTTAAATTCTTATTCTTTTTGTATTTATGCCCTCAACTTCTTGCCCTAAACTTTTTAATTTTTTTTCAATGAAGACGAAAAAGACGACATTCAATTCGTGTGACTTTTGTTCTTACTTTTTTATTTCAAAAAAAAAAAAAACAGCACCAAATAAGAAAAACAAAAAATAAATTTAACAATTCTTTATATGACACAGAGTCAAAACAAAAAAAAAAAAGAAACAACACATTTATGCATTGCACATAAAAAGATTTTTTTTTTAAGACAAAAACTCCTTATTAAATGTATGTAAGTAGTGAATCAATCGCAAAAAAAAAAACAAAAGTACATTTTGGTTGCAAATGTTCATGTTTGTAGAAATTTTTTTGTGCCAATGGAAATTTTTTTTTTTTTTTAAATTCTGTTTTAACTCTTTTTGTTTTTTTTTTTTTACAAAAAAAAAATTTTATTTTAACTTTTTTTTTTTTAATATTATCATAATTTTTTCCTTGTTTTCCTGTTTTTTATTTTATTTTTTTTTTTTTGTTTGACTGGTGATTTTAAATATATGGGAATTCATAAAATTTTGTGTATATATATTATATACGAGTATACATATATTGTGTTGTGTCGATGAACAACACAAGAGAAGAAAAGAAAAATAAATTTTGAAAATGTCAAAAAATATGATATTTTCATTTGTTTCAAAAATTCATATATGTACATGTATGTATGTGCGTTTAGATATGAAAATGTCGTGTTTATCGAATACTTTCTTCAATAAAGGATTATGATTATAACTTCAATGAAAATTATTAATGTGTAGTAAAAAAAGATAAATACAATAAAAAAAAAAAAAAACAAATTCTCATCATTTGACTAAAAGAAATTTGCAATAATAAAAAATGGGAATAATATGGAGAAAGAGTGGAAATATGGGGAAATTGAAAAGTCAAAAGAAAAACAAAAAAACATAAACTAAAAAGCAAAAGAAAAAAAAAATTATATAAATGTCAAACGATATTTTTATTATTCTTGAAATTGAACACAGGATAATAATAACAAAAAAGCGGAAAAAAAAGGGTAATCATGAAATTTAACAATCATATTTTTGCTATTTTGTTGTTTTTTTTTTTTTTTGCTTTTTGATATAAAGAATAAAAATTATTTATGTTCAATAAAAATAAGTAAAATATTTAATATTATAACTCGGTTTAAATTTGTTTTTGATAATGGTATCAAAGTTATGATTTTTAATATTATTGAACATCATCTTTTCGAAAAAATAAAAATCTATAAAAAGTCTATTCGACTTGCAAAAAATAATTTAATGCGAAAATATTAACTATTATAACCTTTAATATAAATCTTTTATTCGTATTTGTCAGAATCGTTTATTTATTTGAATAAGAAAAGAAGTACATAAGTATAATAAAACTTCGCGTTAAATAAAATTAGTCGTTTTTTTTTTTTTTGTTTTTTCTTTATTAAAACTTAAATTACTAAAAATTATACAATTTTATATATAAATAATAAAATATTATATAAATTATACAATATTATAATTTATTTAATAGCCTTAGCCGTAGCTGACTGGCTTTCTGTATTTTTATTTACTTTAAATTTTTATAAATTTTTTAAATTAAATTTTTTTTTTTTTTTTTTAATTAAATTAAATTTTTTAAATTAAAACTATTTTTATTATTTTTATTTTCATTAAGTGTCAAAGTTCTTTTGTTCTTTAATTCATTTTGTTTAAAATTACAATTTATTGCAATATGTGTTTGGCTTAACCTACTTTAAAACTATTACTAATACATTTTTGTTGGTATCTTTATCCCAATATATACTTTTTTATTTCTTTTTTAAAATCTTTTATACTTGTGATACTCTTTAGTCTAGTCGTTTAATTATTTTTAATTTTTTATCATATCGCCCAATATTAAAACTGCAAATAAAAATCTTAAGAAGAATGCTTGATCACAATTAATTCAAACTTAAAAATTTTTAGCACTGAAATCAAAGCTTTGAAATATTAAACAAAAATTATGCAAAAATTAATTATACTTCACAATTCTAATTATCCCAAACCCTAATTATCCCAATTTCCCAAATAATCCTTCCCACGTCCTTTCCTCCAAAATCAAACTGTACATTATATCACTATGTATTACAGAACCCATTCTAAAGTTTGGTTTTAAAGGGGGTGGTTAAAGGTCAACACTAACACTACCCAGAGGAACCAAGTGCAGTTTCTTTGACTGACTTTCAATGTTTTCCACCGTCTCTCGTAACAAAACAAAAAAAAAGATTTTTTCATCATTCAAATCCATTGGATTAATATCATAAGACTGTATTTCATTTGACTGTATGTTATTTGACTGTATTATGATTTTATTGTATTTCATTTGACTGTATTTCATTTGACCGTATTTCATTTGTAACCAACTTTAAAATCCCCCCTAATTATGTGTTTTACATACAGTCAAATGAAAAATAATCAAATGAAATACCGACAAAACAGAATACTGTCAAATGATAATACAATCAACTTGCAAAAAAATATAGTCAAGCGACACTACAAGTAAATAAAATACAGGCATTTGACACACTACCAAAGCTATTGAAAAAACGAAATTTGTTGAAAATCCCAATTAAACAATCAACCCAATAAAAATTATTTAAATAAAACAAGTTAAAATAACTTAGTTGTTAGATTTGACTTAAATTTTTTCTATATTTTATTAACGATCCTAGTTTTAGGATAAAAAAAAAAATTTAATAAATTTCCGATTTTAGAGTAATTTATATGAAAAATTTTATTTTTAAAATGAAAATATGAAAAAATCTTGTCAAAATTTGAATATAAAAAATGGCACTGTTCATTATTTAGTAAAGCGCTTTAAATTTATTAAATCAAAGTAAATTTTTAGTGAATGTCTTTCATTTTATACCACTTAAATAAATCGCTTTACAAAATTTTGCAGCAAAAAAAAATAATGCTTAATCGAGCAGCGACAATTTGTTTGACATTTATTTCTTTATCTATTTTTTTATTTTTTTTTTAAATAATTAAAATTTAAAATTATTAAACAAATATTTAAATTTTGCTTCAAAATATTCATTAAAATTTTTGAAACGAAAATTTTTTAAGCCCTACAATTCATCATTGCTTCATTAAACTGAACCCAGACAATATAAAATAAAATCTTAATTATCGCATTTAAATTTCAATGAAAATTTTTAAATTTTGGAAAATAAATTAATTTTTTTTTCATTCAAAGATATGATTTTAAAAGTTTACGACGGCAAAAACAAAAAAATTTATTCAATCGATAAAATCATTGAAAAATGAAATTACAATCCTATACGAGTACAATACGGATTAATTTTACAACGATATACAAAATTAATAATATTGATTATCCTTTTTAATATATTTATTTAGTTAATCCTTTAGAATTTATTCTTATATATTTATTTATCAAATTACTAGAAAAAAAAACTCTGCCAAACAAAAAATGTAATCAGAAAAATTTTAATTTTAAATATAGTTGCTTTCCATATCAAAATGATTCCATTACATTTTGCATATTCTACATATCACATTTTAAAGAGACCATTTAAAATTATAATATATTGTTTGAACAATTTTGATTAAAAAGATATTTAAAAAAAAATGCATTTTGCTAGAAAGTAATATTCCTGGAATTAACTGATTCATTTAAAAAACCAAATACTTAATTCTTAGCTCCTAAGACTAGTATTCATTATATTATTTAGGTATCCATGGGCGCATTTGCAAACAGACAAATGAAGGCAACTGCCTATAGAAGCGCATTATTAACTTTTAAAAGATTTTTATTATTACTATAAACAATCAAAAAAAAAAAGTCTTAGATTAAAGAATTTTTCAAAAATACAAATAATTGAACCTAAATTCATCAAAATTTTAAATGCACAAAACAACATTTTTTTTCAATGGAATTAATTTAGATTTTAGAAATCCATTTTGGAGCAGTTTAATGCCACTAATTTTAAGTTGCAGTCAATTGTTTCTGAGCAATACAAAATCATTCAAATTCAATTTGTTGATTCTATGTGAAAATTGTATGAATATTATGAAACAAAAGCCTGAAGAAATATCTGATGTCAATGAATTCAAAAAAAAAAAAAAAACGGGGAAGAAAAAATTAAAAGATTTCATGATGAAACAACGATTGATAAATCTGAATTGCATATAAATCAAAATTTTAAATCCAAAAAAATTTAATATTATAATATCATGTCTTACTTACAAATGAACTGAAAAAGAAACTTCCATAGCATATGAAATACTTTAAAAAAAATTTTGAATTTTTAAGCAATCTTACTAAATACTCAACTAAAAAAAAAATTATGATAATTGTAGAAACTTTATACCAAATGTACAAAAATGATTTAAATGAATGTTTCATGGAAGAATGTGTTCAATTCTGTTCGTATTTAAAATCTAACAAAGTAGGTACCTAAAATCTATTGAAGCTATCCCGACGGAACATAGCCAGAACAATAGGTGTGTTCACCAATTGGTGAACATGCGGCCAGAATAGGTATCCCATTCAATTCATCCTGTCGCAGCTGTGGTGAACAGAATGAGAAAGAATCCATTACACACTTCACCTGTAAGTGCCCAGCGCTGGCGAGGGCCAGAATAGCAATTCTGGGTAGCCATCAATTCAACGATCTTAGTGATCTAGCGGTTAAGCAACCTGCAGAAATGGTAAGGTTTCTTAACGCAACGAAATGGATCTAAAATTAAACTAATATAGCTATATTAGAAGACTTGTGGTTACGGAAGTGGTAGCAAAACGGTGCTAACGCGCTAATTGGGGTCACGGCCAGGAGCGGCGGTGGCCAGCCACTCACACCAACCAACCAACCAGGTACCTAAAACTTCTATCTTAGAATTAAATATAATGAACGGAAAGAAGTTTTTCATTACTGAAAAAATTTAAAACATATTTAAGATAAGCAAAAAAAAAAGAACAACATTTGAAAGCATTAGCCATTTTAGTAATCGAAACAGATTTTAAAAGAAATATTGATTAAAACTATAATATTGATGCTTTTGCTGATAAAAAAGCTAAAAGAAAATTTTAATTTATACTTTAGAAATAAGTGAATAAATTATATATCTATAAATTATATCTCGATATTTTTTTTTTTTTTTTTGAATTAAAGGGGGTAAGCCTAAGGGCGAGAAAGATACAAATGCGCTACTGTATGTATCAATAAAATTAAAATTTTTAATCTATTTGACATCTTCTTACTTTATTTGAATACTTAATGTTAATTTTACACAATTTTTTTTTCTTTTTTCTTATTATTGTTGATAATAAAACTTGAACTTGAAATATTTTTTATATTATTTTACAAAATTATAAATTTGATACCAAAAATTTTCGTGTATACTTTATTAAAAATTTTATTCTTTTTTAATTCATTCATCTTTTAATTCAATTTTCTCTTTAATTATTTAATTATGTAATAAAACCAAAAATAGAATTGTATATTTAATTTACTTTAAAACAGTTTTTTTTTCTTTTTTGTAATTCAATTACATTCTGAAACTCTTCTTGACCCAATATTATTATATTATATTATTATCTTTTCTTTTAAATCATCCACACCCAAATCAATAACAAAGATACAAGTAACAGTCGATTTTAAATTGTACTCTCTTGAATAAATTTTAATACTAATCGTATTTAATAGCATAAAATCTTAAGCAATTTCAAGGCACATTCAAAAATCTCAGAAAAAAAAAATTTTTTTTTTTTTTTGGATATATTATTTCTCTTTCTAACATTTTATTATTTCATATTATTTTGTTGTCCTTTTAAGTGCCTTTTTGAAATCCAATATTAAAAAAAAAAAAACAACAAAAAAGCAACAAAACGAAAAATATGAGAATTTATTGTTCAATATAATTCGTTTATTGACTTTATCCATCAAGTATATTACCGTTTAAAAAGGAAATATAAATATATATATATATACATTTATATATGTATAAACATCATATAACAAGCCAGGATATAAAGTAACAAAAATGTCCTTTTTTTTTTTGTTGCTGATTTTTTATTTATTTTTTTTTTTTTCATTCGGTGCTGTTACTTATTGTTCGAAGGTTAACTCTGACAATGACCTAATGGCGCCTTTTAATTATTTTATCGTCAAAGTAAAAGAGAGCAAGAGCAGTAGTTGGAAGGAGATAAATAAAAAAAGGTTAAGATTAAGGCAATTTTTAATATTGTCATCAAAAAAAAAAAAAAAAATTAGAAACAAAAAAATTTGGGTATAAATTATAGGGATGTTCGAACAAAAAAAAAATATAAAATAACTCATAGATGAGTAATACTCTTAAAAAAAACAAAAAAAGAATATTAGACTTAAATCTCACAAGGAGGCAAAACAAAAAAAAAAGAAAAATTAAATAAAAATCTTTTAGGAATTTTTTGAGATCCTATTTTAAAGGATTTTCCAATTTAAAAAATAATTGCATTAAATTGAGTAAAGAAAAATTTTAGCACTTTTAAGTATACCTACTTTTGATTTTTTTAGTTATGTTACGGTTTTTATTTTTTCATGTTTTCATTATAATTCAATTTAATATAAGAATTTATGTAATAAAGATAAGATTAAATAATTAACAAGTTAAAAAATATGTTGCTTAACTTCTCACAATCTAAATGAAACTTAGTTTCTTAAAATACTTTAGGACTGATTCAATAGTATTCCAATGATGTCAAATCATAAAAAAGCAAACTAAAAAGGTTATTTTAATTGAATTAACTTTTAAGTACTATAACAGTAAAATAAAAACCAAAGTATTTTTTTATATTACTTATTTAAATAAATCAAATTTACTAAACCTATAAATATAAAACTTATTAAAATAGTCATAGCTTTTACTGATTTTTATTGAATTTATAATGTTAAACATTGCTAAATTTATAATATTGTAACCTTATTGTGAATGAATAATAGTAAAACTAATATGACAATGATATTTTATATTGTGAATTAAAATGAATTAAAGTAACTGTAAGTTTAAGTAAGTTTCCCTCTTGTTTTACATGACTTAGAAAGGTAAAGATGTTTTTTTATTTAAATCTCCTTTCAACCGAACTTTGTTAATAGGTTATGGGCCCTTTTAGCATATAATAAGAAATAGAAAGAAAAGACATTTTGAAAATAATCCACTTCAAATATTTTTTTACTTGTGATAATCGCTGCTCTAAATACAATTGAGAAATTAAAAGGAAGGGAGAATTTTGATAGATGGAAAATTGGAGCAAAATCCTATCTTACTATGGAAGGTCTGTAGTCACATACACAGCAGGAGCCAACTACAGGTAATGCAAAATAAAAAAAAGCAGATGAACTTGCCTTAAATTAATTAACTTTGTTGTTGGAGCCAGAAAATTATACGTACATATGTTGCTAATAAAAAATATCCAAAACATACATGGAGTACTCATGTTCTAACTTTTGAAGATAGTGGTGTTAGTCGAAGAGTAGCTATTTTACAACACCTAGTTTCTTTGAAACTCAAAGATTGTATCTCAGTTCAGGATTATGTAAGTAAAATGATGTGTCTCTGGTCAAATGTCAAATCATGTGGTAATGAAATTGATGAACAAGTTGCTGGTTCGTTAATGCTTTGTGGGTTACCAAATGAGTTCAAACCAATAATTATGAGCATAGAAAATTCTGGCAAAACTATTACGGTATATTACGTAAAGACGTTACTATTACAAGAAACCTTTTTCGATAATAATATAAACAATATACAAACTATGGGCAAAAACTGGTAGTATAAATAAAAGAAAAATTGTGCAGAATAAAATCAAAACGTTTTCGTTGTTTTGAATGTGGTAATAAAAAGAATATGACTAGAAACTGCCCAGAGAAAAAGAAAATTTTAATAAAGATTCTGCTGTTCTTTTTTCATCATTCATGATAATTAGTACGAATTCTCAAGATTGGATTGAGTAGTGGTGGTACGGGCCATATGACTAAAAATAAAACTTTATTAAGAAACGAAAGCAAGGCATTAACAAAAGAAGTAACTGTTGTATAATAATCAATAACAAATAACAAATAATCAAAAACGTATCATAAACTGTGTTGGTAAAATTAAACAAAAATTATGATTAAATGGTCGTTCACAAGATTTAACAATATGATGTTCCAGGAATAGTAGAACAAATTTACTTTCAGTAAGTGCTATTATTGAAAATGAAAAACTGTAGTGTTCAATAACAAAGACTGTAAAACATATACCTAACAAATTTAATAAACTGGTGGCAACTTGTTCATTAGTAAATCATATGTTTAAACTGGATGCGGCACAAAATATTAAATCGTTTGTAGGTGAAAATAATCAACAAAAGTTTTTTCGAAACTCAGAAGCTAACAATCTTTAACATTTTACAAAACAAAAAAAAATTAATCCTACCAATCAATTATTTGTTTTCTATAATTTATAAGTTATTTATTAGGCATTTAAATTTAAATAATTTTCGAATAAAAATAATTAATGAATTTCAAAAACGATTCTATAAAACATTTATCCAGCCATTGGTGCAGTGTTTGACGCACCGCTTCTCATTCATAAGGGAATGAGAGGTCTCGGGTTCGATTCCAGGCTGGGTACAATAATTATAATATAAAAAAAAATATATTCATATATCGCAATATATAAATACTTTATATATCATAATATCTCGTACACCACGCATTCCTACCAGCAAACAGGGGTATAGCTACCTGGCATATTTATGTACTACGTTACCTGGATATAAATAAATAAATAAATAAATATAAAACATCACTTTAAAATATGAAAATTACTGATACCTAAAGGAAATAGTAATTGATTGTAAAACGCTAAAAGTTACGCCAAGGGTTAACAAAATATGATGAAATCAATTAAGTACTTCAACAAATTTAAAAGAAAATTGCAAAAAATGAATTATTTTTTCAAGAGTTCTTTAAATTTTTTTTGTAAATGTTTAAGAAATCAATTAAAAAATCTGATGTAGTTAAGTTAAATTTATTTTACTTAAAGTAATAAAAAATTTCTTTTAATTTTTCTCGCAACCAATCTTTTTCCCAATCTCCCGCAATCTTAACCAATCTATCATGTTCAAATATTCGGTTTTTGTTATAGGTTTTATTAGTACTTATTCCAGTAAAACTATTTTAAATGAAATAAATATTTTGTATTTGATTTTAATCTGTTATTACCATTATTAAAACCAAAAAAGCTACTAAAGTCATGTTGATAAACTATTTTTAACTTAATAACAATTTTATTTATTTAATGATTTTTGTTGTTTTTTATTTCATTTGCTATATTATCATAAATACCTACCAGTTTAATTTTAATAATTATAAATAAGGTTTTGTTTTTCCCAAAAATCGAATAATTCAAATTTATGATCTTAATTTCCTGTAAATTTATATACTTATACATTTTTAATGGCTTGGAATCAGTATTGGCTATACTCTTCTAACTTTTGATCATAAACTAGTAAAATAAAAATAATCATAATTATAATTAAAAATATCTACTATGCTGGTCATTTTTATTTTTTTTTTTAAATTTCCTTAATTCATTTCAATATATAAAAATAAATTTTAGGGTACGTGGAAATTATTTTAAAAATTACATTTTTTGTTCATTCTCTTCTACATAATATACATATAAGTCTCATAGTTAATTCACTTTTTCAATTTATTTTTTTTTTAATTAAATTAATCCATGATTCATATATGAAAAAATCTCAAATTAAAATTAAAAACGAAAATACACAAAATGAAATGATACAAAATACAAAAATAATAATGAAATGACTCGTAACTAGTATGTATTATGAAATTTTAAAAGCCTTTAAAGAGTAATCATTTTTAGCACATTTTTCCAAAATGTTTGAAAATTGTTCTATTAGTTAAATTCGATGTTTCTGTCTGTTTACTAAATTTCTACTACACCATATTAGAACAGAAAAATAAAATATGTATATAGATAGAACATCTTAAAAATGTAACAGTTTTAGAATAACTTGTTAATGTAAAATTACCCATTACAACAAGTTACAACCCCCAAAGTTACCAAAAAACTCTTTATTCAAATGATTATAACTCAAGTTCTACTTTGTATTTTTTCAATCTAAAAACTTTAAACAAGAAGTCATTTCTTAAGTATTATCGGTATTTTTCTAACTTTAATTACCAAATGATAAAAAGAAAAAGTTATTCAACATTTTACCCTTTAACATTGAATTAAATTTAAGCGTTGTTGAAAATTTTTCATAGACATAACATGTTTAGAAAGGGACACAAATTACGTCAGCAAATACTATTCCATTCGTCTTCGGTTAAGATATATTAGGTGTCGAAAATTAAAATATTACCTAATTAAAGGTGCCTAATGAAACTTTGATACCTGTGTAAATCTTCAAAATTAAGGTCCACAAATTAATTCTCAAGCATTATATTAGTATATATGATTTAGCAAATTTTTTAACCATATAGGAGCCGAGGTTTGGTTTAAATTAAATAAATGGTCTCTTAATTTTTTTACAATTTTCTTCAAAGAAAAAAATCTAATACTTTTTTACATAGAAATATTTTCAATCTTTGTCAATTTATGTGTAAATACTTGTCATTTTACATAATGTCAATTTTTGTCAAATTATATATTAATACAAATTATTGTCAATTAATTGACAATATAACTAACAAAATGTCACTTAATGGCTTAAGAAAAATTTCAAATTTTGAAGCAAAAGTATAGTCATAAATTCTAGAATTTTTTTTATTATTTTTTTGAAAATGTGCGCCTTTAAAAAGTCTTGGTTTTTTACCGTGTCTTATTTTAATTTGATTGCAGGCTTGTTTTTATAGAATAATCAAAATTCTAAATAATTTCACTAAAATCAGTTTTCAATAAATTTTTCATAAATGGGATTTACTTTAAAACGATATTTTAGTAAATTCTGATCAGAAAAACGATTTTCCTAATCCGAAAATTTACCTGTTATTTAAAAAGTCTTGAAACAGTTTGAAAGGATTTATCACAAATACAATTCATCTCTAAGAAATTATACAATCGCATTAGACTTACAATTGGTAAATTGAAATTACAATACACGGAACAGAAGAACTTTAAAAGATTTATAGATTTTTATAAAATATGTTATTTATTAATATGCTTAGTTATTTCAAGTAGTGTCAAAAAAAGTACTAATTCTTTTTTAAATTGAATAAATTTAATAATTTAAAATTTAAGAAGAATTAGTATTTTTTTCTAAAAACTTATTTTTAAATTTTAACTCAAGTTGTAAATAATATAAGCATTTATTTAACGGTAACTATTTTAAATACTATTTTCTTACAATATTTTTCAATTTTTAAATAAAAACATAACATTTTTATTAATATAACAAATTTATTCTCAAATGTTGTTTTTTTTTTTTTTTTAATGGATAAAAGATAAAAAATACCAAAAACTTACCATAATTTATTAGAAGAAAATTAATCCATGAATTTCGATTTTTGAATTCCATTTTTATTGTTTGTTTATATTTTGTTTGTTATATTGTTAATATAATTATTTAATATTAGAATTTATATATTTTAATTATTTTTTCAATTTTCTTTTGTTGAAAAAAAAAAAACGAAAGATTTATTATAATAATTTAAATTAATTTATCAAATATTATTTTCTATATTTTATATTCTAAAAATATAATATATTATAATTTTAAAACACTTGGAAAAAAAAAAATTAAATTTTTTTTTTATACAAACTTTTTATACAGAATTTTATTATTTAACATATATGTATTTTTTTTTAATAAAAATAAAAAAAATTTCTATTCTATATTATTTTTTATTATATTTTATTATATTACAGAAAAAACACTGACTAAATATAAGGTAGTTTAGTGTTATTTATTAATTTTTTATATTATTATTTGTTTTTTTTTTTTTGGCAAAATATTGGCATAGATGGAAATTTTATTTTTTTTTTTTTGTTTTTCTCAATGACTTCAATGACTTTCAATGACTTTTGTTAATTGTAATTCACTAATAATTTCCTTTGATATTTTCTATAAATCAATTCAATATTTTTTTTTTCTATATTCATATGTATTTAAATATTTTATTTTGAAATTACTTAGGTATATTTAATTTTAAAATTTTTTGTATCATATTTTATGAATGAATTTATTATTATTCTTATGAACAATTAACCGATTTTATTAACACATGAATATAAATTATAAACATTTACCGTTATATTACTATTATTAATAACATTAATATTTATTTTGCATTATTCATATTTAATTCACTGTGAATTTTTATTATTCTTTATTATTATTATTATTATTATTTCTTTATTTTATTTTATTTTTTTTTTTTTTTTGAATAAATTGAATCGAATACAGTAATTATTTAAATATTACTTATTAAAAAACAAAAATTAATTGAGTAGATGGCTTAACAATATCAATGTAAAGGGTTTTTATTAAAAACAAAATAAAACCTTTTAAGTCCAATAAAAAAAAATGATGTTTGAGTAAATAAAAAATAATAACGGTATTTTTTTATAATAAAAAATAGTTGGTTTTTTTTTAGGATTTTCTATTCGTACACGCAGGAATTATTAGAAGAAAAACCAAAAATAAAAAAAAAAAATTAAAAATTAAAATTTTATATTTTTACAGTAAATTAAACATTCCTTCTCAGATTTTATTTATACAAATAATTTATTTATTTTAATTGTTTTTATTTTTTTTGTGTTATATTAAAAATTTTTAGTTTAATTTTTTTATTTTAAATTTAATTCTTTTCAATTTATGAAACATTTTCAATAAATATTTTTTTTTTATGTTTAATTTTTTGTTTTGGTTTTTTTACGCTGTCAAAAATGATTCAACAAAATTTGGTTTTTTTTTTATATAAATTGTTCTTTTTTATCTATTTAACTTTATCTTATTTTTGTTTTTTTTTTGTTAAAGTTATATCAGCTTTTAAAAATCATTTTTTCTTTTAAGATTTCTAAGTGGAAAATATGAAAAATTTTTATTATGATTTTTCGTTTTCTTTTTTTTTTTTTAAATTATCTTTTTTATATTTTATATTTTATATGTGCATGTATGAATAAGTTTGTTATTTTCTTCCTTATGCTTTATATGCTTTTTTTTTTGTTTGTTAACGGCAACCGCTACGTTTCATTAACCGGAAAACGCGAAAAACGAGAACTTTTTTTCCCAAAAGTAATATTAAAGAAATGACAAATCAACATTAAACAACAAAAAAAAAAAAGCAAAAAAACAAATTCGCGATAAAAAAAAAATTTTTTTTTGAGAAAATGATAAACGATTTCTAAATTGATTGTTATTCAATTACAGTTATTTGCACATTTTCACGCAATTTTGTATTAAATTTATGAGTGTTATGTTTTTTTTTTATTTTTTTCTTTTTCTCTTACGTAAAATGAAAAAAAGAAAATTTTTTTAAAGCCTTTCGTATTTATTTAGAAATTTTACGCTCTGTCATGTTGTATATGTTATGCTTTTTTTAAGGGATGCCAGGATTTTTTTATTTATCCTTATATATTTTTTTTTTTTTTTTTTTTGTTTTTTTTAGAATTTATTTTTACATTTCTTAGATTGAATATTCATATATTAAATCACTTTACAGTTAATTTTATAACTTTAAATTGGTTCGTTTGAGATTTAACCCTTATAAATTGTTTTTTTCTTGAATTATTAAATAATTTTTAACATTCAATCGAACAAAAATAATGAGTATTCGTATACCTACACTCTATAAATTTAATTTGAGTTGTACTTTTGAAGAATCCTGTAAAAAATATATGTAAAATTTTTTAATTTTTTTTTTTCTGTGAATTTCTTGAATTATATAAAACCGATATAATATTTATATATTTTTTGAATTTAAATGGGATCCCCAAATGGATTTTTAATATGAAAATAATATAAATTATTATAACCTATCTAACCATGAAAATATTTATTTATTGCGGTATTTATTTTAAAGAATAAAAAAACTAAGTAAGGAATCGACAAAAGTAAAAGAAAATTGTAAGTTGTTTTTTTTTACATTTAATTTTACTAACTGGATGAGCCCATTGAAAATTTTGAAAATCTTTAAAAAATATTTGACTTCTATGGAATGAAAAGTTTAATATCTCTTATGGTTGAAATGAATCCTTTAAAAAAAATTTAAAGTTCTAAATATTAATTTAAAGGTTTTCTTGTTTTAAGAATATTTTGTTATTTTTTTGTAATAACAAAAAAACTTGACAAAACAAACAGAATTTATAAAAAACAGAAGTCAAAAAAAAAAAAAAAACAATTAAATAATTTTTTTTTTATAGAAATTTTTTAATAACATTACAAACAGTAAATAAATTTGTTTATTTTATTGTATTTATTTATTTAATACTTTCTTCATTTCTATTTCTATTTATTTATTTATTTTTTTTTTTTCATTTTAACAAATTTATTCACCTTTTTTTTTCATATAATACTTATTATTTTCATGGGTCTTTTTATTTTTGTGGTTGTCATTTGATAAAATTATGTATTTTTTTTTTTTTCTGATACTGTTATCAAAACCTTACAGGCGTTATTATTATAAACTTTTTTCTTTTTGCCTTTTTTTTCTTTTACTCGAATAGAACTTCTACAAAAAATAAAAAAAAATATAAAAATGTTTGTAACAATAAAAAGAAGGATTTATTTTAGCCGTTTATCAGTTGACAGGCAATTTAAGCATCAAATATATATATATAAAAAAAAACACACACACAATTATTCTATTCCTGAGAATAGAACAATAGAATCTCAATAATAAGAATAAGAAAGATAAAAAAAATAGTACTTATTTATGTAAATTGTTAATTTTAATATTGAATAATTTAAAAAAAAAAAAAAAGGGACATTTTCTAAAATATATTATGTATATGCTTTTAAGAATTCTTAATGAAAATTTTAAGAATCCTTTTTTTCCCTCTTTTTTAAAAATGAAATTTTTATTAAGAAAAATAGATTCTTTCTCTTTAAATTGGTTAAAAATTAACTATACTGCTTAATTAACATCAACTTTTATTACTAACTATAGATAATTAATTAGTAATTAATCAAATTTAAATGAAAAAAGCAAAATTATTTATACGTCATATAAGTATACAAAAATATATTTTTAGAAAAATTCTGTTTTTACTCTTTTTTTCTTTTTCTTGTTTGTTTTTTATAACTTTTCGCGAATTTTCATATATAAAGAGTACACTTTTATTATTCCTTTAACTTAATATTCTTCTTCTACTTCATTGTTTAACTTAATTTGTTTTAATAATTCTATTAATTCAAATTCACTTAAATAAAAAGGATGCTATTTAATTCTTCCTATTCTATATCTTTACTATATTGAATACTCTTCTTTTTTTTTTTTTTTTAATTTTACTAACTGGAATGTATTAAAAGTATACAAAAAAAAAAAGAAAATAAGGCGAAGAATGAAAAAAGACAAAAATATATAAATTTATATATATTGTATATATATAAAAAAAAAAAAAAAATTAAAACAAAAGAAAAAACAATTTTTTCGTTGTACCGTTTTCTTATTTATTTTTTTTCTTTTATTTCCGTTTTTTTTATTATATTTTATTTATTTTTATTCCAAGTTTCAGTTTAACAGGATATACGAGAAAAATTTTTCTTGACAATAATCCTTTTTTTTTTTATTTTCTTCTTTTCGTTTTTCTTAATTTTTTTTTTTTTTTGTTTTTTTTCCTAGTGAAAAACTGATATGAATAAATTTTTTCCCCTGAATATATCTTAAAGGATGTAGGCTGATTATATATGTTTTTCTTTTTATTTTCTTCTTGTTTTACTTTTTTTTTTCTGTATGTTTTTTTCACAAAAAAAAAAAAAAAAAAAAAAAAAACAAAAATAACTTTTAATTGTTGATTTTATAAATTTTTCACAAATTGTATTTCACAAAATTTTTCAAAATAAAAAAACTTAATAAATAAATAAAAAATTATTTAAATACTTTTCATTTAATTTTTCTTTTCAAAAATTTTCTTTTAGAAAATAATTTAAATTAAAAAATACTGTATTTATTTAGATATTACACAAAATAAATCTCATTAAATTTTCTTTAAAGCGCATTTCACACTTAACATTTTTTTTATATTTTAATATAAATTTTTATCAATAATTTTTTTGGGAAAAAAAAAGCCCGTCAGTGCCGCAGCACAGCTAAATTTCAACTAATGAAACTCATCAAGTCATTGTGGTATCAGCGCAACGCAGTATTTGGAAGCTGTGCCAACAGTTGTGTTGTTTTTCTTTTTTCTGTTTTCTGCCTTTACTTTTCCATAATTTTGTTTGATTTTATTAATTTTTTTTTTTTGTTTTTTGTTTCATACGGTTAACTTCTTAATACAAATCAGAAAATAAAGAGAGAACAATTTTATAAGCGTTGAAAATTAAAATTTAATATCTCTTTCTTTATTTACAAGAGCGAACGAAAAATATGAAACAGAAAAGTGTGTTTTTATAAATAGGTGAAAATGAAAAATAAAATAACAAACAAACACAATATCGGAAAGTGAAAATTAGTTTTTGTATTTTTTGAGAGTATAGTAAAAAATTTTGTTTTATTCAGCTGATTTTTGTTTTTTTGTTTTGTTTTTTTTTGTATAATGAGAGAAAAGTTCCAATCATCAATCATGATGGTCATGCTTATAAGAATATTTTATTTTACAGACCGCTTAAATAAACCTTAGCAGTTATATTTCGATAACTTTAAAATATGCTGAATTTAATTTGTTCCGATTTATTTTTCTTTTCTAATCAAAAATTTTGCAGATTTTTAAATAAAGATTTAGTATACACATTGATAAACTAAAATGGTTTAAGTTTTTCCTTATTACCTGAAAAAAAAGAGGCTGAATATCTTATGAAATAAACAAAACATTAAATAAAAATCTGCTGAATTGAAATATTTTATAAATAAAAAAATATAACAAAAATAAATTTATATTTTATCCTTAAGCTTAAGGGCTTAAATTAATTAAATTTTTAAGTTCAAGCCATTATTTTATTTTAAATTTAAGTGCTGCTCTGTTATTAAATTTAAGACCGCACCTTTTCATGAAATTGTTCTTTTCCTAATAAAAACCTCCTGAAACACTCCTAAATATTTCTTTACATGTAGTAAAATATACACATGTTACCTCTGTGTAATCATTTCTGTTTTTAATATAAATTAAAAAAAAAACACACACAAAAACAGGATAATTCTGTACATTACAGCAAAATATCTAAAAAAAAAAAAAACGAAAAAAATAAACAAGTTTTCATATAGGTATGGAATTTTCTGCAAAAGATTTTTCGGTTTTATTTTTTTCGTTTCTATAAATTAAAAAAAAATAACAATTTATTTTGTATTCAGCAGCACCTATCCAGAGCTGAAAAAAAAAATTAAATGTATTTGTAAGCATAAATAAAAATTCTGCTGACAAGGGGAAAACAAAGATTTTTTTTATCTATTTTTTTTTTACTTTTATTTTGTTTATTATAATCCAAATTTTTTTTTTACGCAATTTATTATTAGGAGGTATCCGCTCAATCGCTCGCTGAATAATGAAATTAATTTTGGTTTTCTTTTCTTTTTTTTCTTTTGTATTTTAAAAGAGATCTGTGAGATACGACTTGTACCTTATAAATAAAATTTCTTGAATTTTTTAATCTTTTACTTTTGTTTTTTATTATTATTTTCAGAGTTGATTGCGCTCTTGTGGGCTCTCAGCAGGGGAATATCTATAAGATATAAATTTTGTTGTATGTGCGTTTTAATGTATGTATATATGATTTTATTTTGGATGGATATCTTAACGAATTCAATGTTTGGGTCGCACGACTTCTTTTTTTTTTTTTTTTTGTGTAATATTTTGTTTCTGTATTCTTTTGATTATTATATTTAGTTTTTTTCTTATTTATTTTATTATTTTCTCGGATCAGAGGACATAAATATATTTCCGAAGGAGAGTATATTAAAAATAGCATAAAAGAAAAAAAGAAAAAAAAAACATAATTCGTATGGTCGTATATATTACTATAGTTAAATTGAATAAAACATATTTTTAGATTATCTTTATAATATGTATATATATTATATACATATATATATATACTATGTTCTGTTATTATGGAGGCTAAACAAAAAAAAAATATATCAGGAAAAAAATTCTATATTATTATATTATATATATTTATTGGTGTTGGTATCACTTCAATTAAGTTGTGAGTTGTTTTTGTAAATTATTTTTTACGATTTATAATTTTTTTTTTTTTTGTTGTGATGTTTTTGTCTAATTTCTGTTATCATTATTCGCCTATTATAAATATTAAAGATAGGATATATGTTATTATGTTAGACGTTAGAAAAGGAAAAATAGAACTTGAAAATTTTAAAAATATGTTTATATCAAAATATGCTTTTACAAATTTGAATTTTCGGTGACCAGTTTGACCTAACCGGAATTAATACAGACTCATCCCTATTCTAGAACACGTATTACACTCAATTATGAGTAGTAATTGTGCTATTAGTTACCATTTTTGTTTTTTTTTTAAACTATGGTACAATATCCAGCAAAACCGAAGAGTAGAGTAAAAAAGAAAAATTAAATAATAAAGTAACACATTTCTTCCCAATTCGTACAATTTTTAAAAATTCAACGAAAAAATCAAATTTTTGTTTTAAGTTTTAAATTTTTCCATTTGAACTTTCAAGCCCGAACACACCAACTTTTTAAAAAGGTTGCTACGTTCCACAACACACCAAATAAAGTTGCTACGTTCTAGAAGAGAAGATTATAAATTGAATTTACTAGAAACTACGTCGAAAAAAATCGTACCCAATCAGAATTAAAAGATGGAAGAAATAAAATAAAAATGAACTTTAAAATCAAAATAAAAATTTTACTTTTTAAGAATAATCAGCATCAATCTTTTGCACTATACATATAATAATTGCTAATATGAGTAAATTTGAAAATAACTTATTTTAAAACTTTTTTTTTTTCGTTCAAAGCGAATCTGCTGAAAAAGAGAGTTAATAAAAGCAAATAAAAAAAAAAAACAAGCTAAATATCTGCTGTACAATTTACAATACAATACAATACAATACAATGTACACCTTTTAGTAACTTAACTGGTATTCATTATTTCCATTTTTTTTTTTTTGAAGGTTTTGTGCCGTCATTTTAATTCGCTTTAACGAGAGTTTTATTTAATGTTTTTGCCTTTTTGTTTTATTATTATTATCTACTCTAAAAATTATTTTTGTTTTATTTTATTTTTTTAATCATTTGATTTTTTTTTTTTTCTTCTCTTTTTTTGCTTTACTGGATGCGGTTTGGTTCATTGCATCTTAAAATATAATCGGTTCGCGTGCCAATAAACTTTATAGATTTACGCGATCTTTTTTCAATATTATAAGTGAGTATGTGTGTTAGTTTAATTTTTTTATGCTCGTATATGGACAGTTACACATTCCATATATACATAACATAACATAATATATAAATTAGTATACATAAATAAATACCGATGTAGATACATAAGTATAATTTTCTATATACCGTAACAAATTTTTTTTTTTTTTGCTGTTAATAGAATTAAGCGTGATTGTGCAAAATGTATAAGCAACTTTTTCTACAGTATGTGGCGTATAGAAGAAACTTAAGTATGTATGTATATTTTAAATTAATGTCATTTTAGTTCGCAGTTTAATTTATTTTTTTTTTATTTTTTTTTTTATTTTAAATTAATTTAAAAACCAGTTTAAAATCAAGTTAATAAAAACAGCAGCAGTAACTTCAAAATTCAATTCTTTTTTTTTTTTATTAATCAGAATTTGTTTTGAATGCTTTTTTTTTTTAATTTTGTTGTCAGGTGCAAAAAAAAAAAAAATACAAAATTCATGCAGAATTTTTTAATAATAACAAAAAAGAACAGGTTGACATTTCAAAGAACAAAAAAAAAGTATTTTTTTTTTCTTTATATTTGTTGTCAGTTACAAAAGTTATTGATGATTGTAATGATAATGATTGATCAAGTTCTTTATATTCAGTTTTTCGTCTCGTTAAAGTTTTATTTGAGAATTGTTCCTAAAAACATATATTATAGAACTTAGGACACACATGAAGGAGTCATCTTTAATTATCAGAAAAATTTTTAAGTGCTTAAAATGAAAGAAAAAGTTATTTATTGCTACATGAAACTTAAAAGGATACAAAAACAAAAAACAGGATACAAACAAAAAGGGGAATATATATTGGAAAAATTATTATTTTTGTCTGACAAAATTTTAGCGCATGCCATTTAAATGTCAACTCCAGAAATATGGTAAAAATAAAATTTTCGAAAGAGACGGAGGGGAAAAAAAATATAGAGAGCGTAATAAAGCGTATAGTAAAGATAAAAATAAGGGGTGATTAAAATATAGATAAATTTGAACGAAAGTTAAGAAAAACAAATTTTCTAAAAAAACATGAAAAAAAAAATAATGTTTGTGCTGTTAAAAAACAAAAAAAAAATGTATATATAAATTTTAATAGTTACTGGTCCATTACAGTGTTATTCTAACATTAACCATGAAAACCAACCAACCAACTAGTCAATTGGCCGAATTGTAGTTTATACAATTGTTTTTCAAAAGAATTTTTTACTACTTTTTCCTTATTCTATTTTTGACGTCATTACCTAAGTATAACAAGAATATAAGTTGTAATACTGAATGCTGCTGTTCTGTTTACTTCCTTTCAACAACAAAAAACCATTATTGGAAAGTTAATATGAAAATCAGATTATGAACAAAATCCTTCAAATAAAATGCGTTTCTATAATAAATTTTTTTATTTTAAATTTTAAATTAAGAATTAATGAAAATGCATTGAGTTAATAGTTATAATAAAACAGTTGATTTTTATGATGATGTAAATGGAAATATAAAAATGTCCCTTCGAAAATTTTATGTGTACAAATTGTATCAAATGATAAGACGAAGTTCACTGGAAAAAATATGAAGTGGAAAAAATAGCATTGCTCATAAACTATATTATAATAATTAACAAAAATGTGTTGATCAAATTAAAATAAAAATTATTACCGTAAATGTTTTAATCTGTAATTTTTATTTTGAAGAACAAAAGAAATTACACAAAATTATTAAAAATCAAAATGTATATAGGTAACAATCAGTATCTATATATTTAAAACTTATATTATTTCCTCCCAGGACCATCTTTTTAGCTGAAGGTTACCTTTGTGTTCAGAGAAAAAATTTTAATACATGTTTATTTATTGTTTATAATTAATTAATGAAATTAAATTAAATTAAATTAAAAAAAAAATTAAAAAAAACAGATATTTCTCAATTTCTAGAACGCTCTTTATAAAAAACTCACAGTAACACAAATATTAAATTTATGATATATTGGACGGATTAACGTATCATAAAAGTTAAGCAAAATATAAATTATTTAAATATATATTTTTTAACTGGTTGACTTATAGAAAAAGATTGAGAAAGCACGATTGAACGATATGGAACGTAAAATCGGATCAAAAGGAGTTAAAAATTAAGTAAAAAAAGTTAATTTAATAGTTTTTCAGTCACTTATATGTAAGAAATCTTCAATTAATAAAACGTTTATTTTTGGAAAAAAAAAATTTTCTTTATGTTTACAACTCAATCTTTCAACACAATCAACTCAATCCTTCAAGCAATCCTTTGTTTCTTCATGCTACATAAATTTTATGTATTAATTTCTAAAGCTTCAATTTAGTTTTAATGTCCGTTTAATTTTTATACCCGTATATTCAAGGGTATAATAAATTTGCCATTACGTTTGTGACACCTTAAAAGAGTCGAGCTAGACATATCAAAATTGTTAGTTTTACTATTTAAATCCAGCATTTTCGGCCGCCGGGTTCGAAAGCTGCCATACAACTTCTTTCTTTATATGGAAATAAAGAATTCAAGCTAGGAATCTGAAATTTAGTAAAGAGATGTCGAGTTACATGCCAACAACTTTTGTAAAATTTGGTTGGTCTAGAGCAGCCGGTTCAGGCTTCTTGCACCTCATTGCAACTTAATGAAGCTAGGGGTCTGAAATCTTACAAATGATGATCAAGTTTTATGGCCACAACTTCTGTAAAAATTGGTTGTGCTGGTGCAACATGTTCGGTAGCTGCCATACAATTTCTCTTTTTAAATGAAAAAACTCAGTGTCTATTAAAGCTACAGCTATCTGAAATTTAGTGAAAAGGTTTACTTTATTAATTACTATTAATTACTTTAACATTGCTTGTTCGAATTTAGCGTTAGTCGCCACTTTCTTCCTAGAAAAGCATTAAAAAATTTTTATTCATTTTAAAAATACAAAAGTTAATTTTAAAATTTATAATACCTCTCGAAATACAACAGAACGAATAATAAAGTGATACGTAACAAATAAATAAACTTTAATTTGTGAAACTTTTTTAACTTTATTTTAAAGTTTTCTTTTAACTCATTTTAGAGAATACTAAAAGAATAATTTAATAGCTGGTCAATAACAATAAAATTATTTCCATCAATCAAATATCAAAATTTGAATATTTTTTGTCATTTTTTTTTTCAAGGTTATTTTTTTTTTTATGAGATGAGATTCTTAGACAATTTTAATGAGCTAAAAACTCTTTCTTTTACTTGTTATTCACTTATATTCATTATTATTAAATTGGGAGCATTTCAGTTTGCCTAAAACCATTTCGCAAGAAGATATTTTGCCTAATGCCATTTGACAAAAAAGACTTATTGCAAAAAGACTTTTAACAAACAAATTATATTAATACATTACACCACTTTAAAAGTTGTGCAGTTGAAATTTATATGTAGGAAATATAATTTGCAAGGTCTTATTATGTAGAAAATATAATTAATAAGTTATGATTTTAGAGTTGGCTTCAGAATCAAGATTTTAATAATCTGTTTAGCGTGGGTTTGCCGACGGCAGTTATTTAACCCATTTGAAAAGTTGTGTAGTTAAAATATATATGTATGAAATATATATATATGTAGAAAGGATTTTAGAGTTTGTTACAAAATCAGGGTATTCACTTTTTCCAAAATATTTATAAATGTATATGCATATAACAGATTCTGAATTAAGAAGGATATTGCGTCTATGATAAAATTCCATGTCTCACATAAAATTTGCCTTTTTTAATCATTTCTGAACGATAAATAAAAAAATTATTGTATGGAATTAAATAAAAAAAGTTGTAATTAATTTTTGACTTTAGAATTCAGTTGTTATTAATTTTTACTTTTTGCGGAATTCTTTTCAAAAATTGTCCACTTCTTCTAATAGTTTATCATAATATTGCGGAATATGGTTAAAAACTTAAGATCAAAATTAAAGTCATCTCAATTCTAAAGAAAATTATCCATATTTTCTTTGTCGATCCTAATTATATATTATGCATATATGTTCTTAAATTTGATATAAAAAATATTTATATTTATATAAATATACATGTAAACTAGATTTTAACGCATATTATTCTATATATTTTGTTTTTTCATTTAACTTATATAGATGTAACCTACCTATATGTAACAGAAATATAAATTCTCAAATTTCTTTAATAAATATATATTATAAAAAAGTTTGTTTATTAAATATTTAATAAACAAACGTTAATAGTGTTAAAAGTGTTTTAGCGCAAAGTCCCTTTTGTTTAAAGCCTTTTTGCAAAGTATCCCTGCTAAAAGTCTTTTTGCGCAGTATCTCTTTTATTCAAGGCTTTTTCGTAAAGGGTTCCTTTTATTAAAAGTCTTTTTGTGAAAGGGAATTTTGCCCAAAAAATTCTTTTTTGTTAATTCCATTAGGGGAAATGTTCTTTTGCGAAATGGCTTTAGGGCAACTGTCATAGACCCTATTAAATTATATACGTTTTTAGCTCTACAAATTTTACCAACCAATCAATTCAAATGGAATTGTTCATTGTTATAAATTCAATCAGAATAATAACAAAATTACTGTATTTTCAAGATCCTTGAAATTAAATTATTGATGAATATGAGATAATAAAAACAACATAAAAACAAATATTAATGACATTATTTTTTGTTTTTTGTTCTGTTTTCCAAATTTAATGAACCAAAATTATTTATTAGACATAATTATAAATAATTTATATATGAGATATTCTTTAACTTTTAGTATTTAACATTAAAAAAAAATGTTTGGTTCTGTTTTGTAAAAAAAAAACTACAATTTGGATTGAGTAATAAGAACAAAATATCATTGAGTTTTATAAAAACAAAAATTGAAAATCGTAATAATCAAGAAAAATCTTAAATTAAAGTGTTGTATTTATAGTATTACATAATAGTCAAAGAATTTCAGAATGCAGTGACTAAAAAATTCGCAAAACAAAAAATAACCAAATCACACCACCTAATTTGATCTCCAGCATCATTACCAATATTATAATAATACATATCAATTTTTCCAATAAATTTAAAACTTTTTAACTAATATATTGAATTTTTTAAAGTATTCTGTCTTGTTTATTTTCTTTTTTTTTTCTTCTTATTTTTAATAACTATCGGTACACAACTGAGTCCAAAATCATCTTTAAAATTGTCAAAAAAAAAACAAATATAATAAACAACCGACAAAAATCGAATGATAGATGTACCTGTAATGACTTTGTTAAAAAACAAAAAGTACCTTAATTTTGTCCTTTAAAATTTTATCAACTTTTTTTTTTGTTTTTATTTTTTCTTTGAAACTGAGATATTAGCAGCACCACAGAATACGCAACAAAAATTAGGAAGAAAAACAGGAAAAAGAACGTTATCGTTAGACAATAACTTCCTCTATAAAAAAAAGGCGCCTTTTCGATAACCAAAAAAAAAAACAAAAATTATTAAAATTCTTTTTAATTTTAAGATTTTTTTTGTTCTGTGAATACATGAATAATATTATAATTTGACCTATTGAACCCCCTTCTAATAAAAACAATAAACTCATACTACAATATAATTAAAGTAACATCAATTCTATGAAACCAAACTCAATAATTCAATAGCCAATCATCTAATAAAAATGTTCGTAGGATCTCTAATTTCAGAAAAAAAGAAGAAAAAAAAAATGTGCCGCTATACATTTAGAAAAATTATTTTTTTTGTCACCTTTTCCCTTCTCCAGTAAATACAAGATAATATTATACCTGTTTTGATAATTTAATAACAAAAAAAAAATTTGTGTACGAGCACTAAATAAGTATGTGTCCAAAGGTACCATTATGATTCAATCTAAAGTATAGACTATATACAACAAAAAAAAAAAAAAATACTAAAAGAAAAATCATTTTTAAATCATCATCACCATCATTATCATAATCAACATCATTTGTAATCATTATCATCAACTATGTTCCAAATTTTACACAGACACATATACCTATACGTGATAGCACGTAAAAAGTATTCATAGGAAAATACCTAAGATCCCTCCAATGAAAATATTCATATTGAATTCTATATAGGTTTTATTGATAATGAATCTATATTGATATTGGTTACGTAAATGTTGAATGATGCTGATGATGATGTATTTCTTTTATTTTTGTTATTTCAGGGTTCTTAATATATATATACACATACGTATATATATATATATATATATATATTCATATATTAATTTATAATTTTTGGGAAATAGATTGAACTAAGATGCTAGTAAACATTTCATTCGTTTATTAGAAATGAATGACTCAGGACAATTTTAAAAAATTAAATATGTGAATGTGATAGAAAAATAGAAAAGATAAAAAATTCAAAAAATTGAAAACTAAAAATGATTGAATGAATGAATAGGTGGATAGAAGGTAAAATATATGAATTTAGCTTTCACCTTATGGTATATATAAGAAAGAAAAATAACATAAATACCAGTTTATATAGCCAATATACCAATTTCTTATAAACAAGTCTATGTATATTAAGAAAATAAAAGAAAATTATTGATTCATTAAGATATTATGTATGAGATACTCATATATAGATTTTGTAAGTATGCAAACATATACATATATAGCAAAGTACCCCATAAAAAAGTTCAATAATTTTCTTTAATAAATTATCCTAAAAGATTTAAATTAACTTTCTTTTACTTTTTTTATGTAAACTATTTCATTTTAATAAAATCATACTCTCACTATGAATGATTCGAATATCACTTCTCTTATCAGTCAATTGTTTAAAAATAATTTTAGTTTTGTTTTTAAACGAATAAAGTCTCTTTCTTAAAACATCAGAATCAAAACATTTAAATTAATAAAAGCAGTTTCATTAATTGATTTTGGGCATTAAACCCAAATTTAAATTTTTTGTATCATCCTTTTTAAGTTTATATTGAGTAGATTTTCTTACAAAAAGATCTACATATACCAATACCATTTTAAGAAAGTGATAAAAAAAAGTAGATGTAACGCTTATAAAGTTTTTCAAGATTTTCTTTTTTTTATAATGTTACGAATTACCTAAAAAGATCTTTGAAGCATCTGATTATTGCAAATAATTAAACATTAAATAAACTTTAAAGTAAAACTTTAAAATAATATGCAATATACGCAAAAACAAAAAAA
This sequence comes from Poecilobothrus nobilitatus, assembly GCA_947095535.1. Lineage (NCBI taxonomy): Eukaryota > Metazoa > Arthropoda > Insecta > Diptera > Dolichopodidae > Poecilobothrus > Poecilobothrus nobilitatus. The sequence goes on along the minus strand of OX352773.1, from coordinate 28,247,813 downwards.
CGTGTTTATATTAAATTGTTAAATTTTTTTCCAATTTTAAAGACTATATCAAAATAAAATCCTTCCTTTTTGCAGAACTTCAAAATAATATTTTTTTAAAATTTTAAAAATTTTACTAAAAATAGATTTTAATAATTTTTATTAACCAAAAAAAAAAAAAAAAACAAAAAAACGACAACAAAACCTAAAATTAGTATAAAAACTATTTAAAAATTTTCATCTCTATTTCGCCTGCCACTTATTTCGGGTCAAATTAAGGTTCAAATGTTTTCTTTTCCGAAAAAAAAAAAAACAAAAACAAAAAACAAATAGCAGACCGTTTCCAAATAAAAATTCAAATGATAATACATACAAAAAAAAAAAAACTAAAACACACAACCACACAAAACAAGGAATTCCAAGAAACCAAACCAAGAAACAAACAAAAAAAAGGACCTTATTTTCATTAAAAGAATTTGCCTAATATAGAACAAAAGCATATTTTTCTTTTTTAACATAATAATATTTATATAATTATATAAGTACATTCATAAAAAATGTACTGTAAATTATTTATGAATATAAATATAAATATAAATATAAATATGTATATATATGTGTATACATGACAGTAGTTTAATTATACTCAAAATTTAATTATCCTTTAAGAATTTTGAAATTTTACCAAAAAAAAAAAATTAGCAAAATACAAAACTTAAAATCAGCCTTGTTCTCATTTTTGTTTCTCTTTCTATGAAGTGTATTAAAGCTCTCAGCCTCTAAGGCTCCATTGTTTTTGCATCCATCCAGGGAAAATATAAAATTGTTTTTTCCCTTTGTTCTTAAAAAAAAAAAAGAAAAAAAGTGGAAAACCATGAAAAAAACAATAACTATACAGAATAAAAAAAATAATTATATAAATAAAAATAAACATATAACAAAAAAATAAAAATAAAAAACATAACAATCGGATTAATTTTCCGCGGAAATCTATTTCATGTTAAAAACAATTCAATTGTTTTTTTATATTTTGCTTTTTTCTTCTTAATGCAATAATAATAAAAAGAAGAATTTTCCCAACTCTTTTTCTCCTTTGCAAAAATTTTCAAGACAACAACAACAATAACAAAAAAAGATCTAAATTGCATAAATTTTCTTTGACTTTAAAACAAAAAAAAAAATATTAAAAAAATTTTTTTTTTTTTTTACTGTAGAAAAATTCTAATTCTTCTTTGATATTTTTTTCTTTTTTTTTTGTTTTATTTTCTTCTCATTATACAAATTATAATTTACTATTTCTTTATTTTAAGTTAAATTATATGCATATGTACTTAAGTACACACTATACATGCCGCACCAAACCGTAGAACTCATCCTTATTTTCACTAAAATCAACTGAACAAATTGTTTTCTTTACAAACTAAAATGAAAGTGGTGTGCAATGTACACTGTAAATATTATGCAATCAGTGATGGTTGTGCCTGGGATAATATTGATTTAGCATGCGTGTCATTTTACTATTTTTAATATTATATATTATAATACTCTAGAAATAGGAGTATAATATTACACTTACTTCATAATGAAATCAATTCATTATAAAGTCATTAAAAACTAAAAGAAAATATATACAGAAAAAATAAAACTAAAATTAGTATATAAAATAAAACAATAGTTTCTTTTAATGATGCACAATTTAGTCTTTTGTTATACTATATATCAGAGTTCTAAATATTCTGTGGAAGTGTTTCACGTATACTATTTCCAGGCATAACGTACACAATTGTAATAAAAAGTTTATTTTTATACTATGTATTTGTTTTTTTTTTTTGTTTTTCCTTGAATTTTAAAAATAACTCTGACTTTGATGCTAATTATAATGGTTTACACATACAAATACAAAATAAGGAAAAGCAAAATATTAAATTGCATCATAAAAAGAAAAAAAAACACAAAAACCCCATTTTAAATTTAATTTTAAAATTTTTATATTAACAATAAAAAGTAATAAAAACAATCTATTTGTCTCTTTTACACTTTCTTTGTTTTATTTTTTGATAGTAGAAAATTGAATTAACTTTTTTTTCTTATTTAAAAATAAAAATGAAAAAAAAAATTTAGAATATCTGTGATATTAAAATTAATTTCATTGTTGTTTTTGTTTTTTTTTTTTTTTTTGCAAAAGAGTCTAATCTAATTCTAAGAACAAAGGTTGATGGTGATTCAAATAATAAAAGAATAAAATGCAGATGGTGAAAAAAAAAACTATAAGCAGAAATTAAATAAAACATGAATTTATTTATTTTATATGCACACGCTTACTAAATCAAATTTGTATAATTTCTTCCCTGGTTCTTCATGTAGTTAATTTTTAAGTAAAACAGAAATTAAAAAACTTTAATAATTAGCCCACAGAATAAAATTTAACCTAACAAAAGTACTAATTTTAACTCAAAAATTAAAAAAACAAAAAAAAAAAAAAAAAAAAAACTGAATCTGACAGAACAATTAAAAAATTTGTTCCCATGTGACCGTACATGACATGCACATATCCAATTGTTTCACACATATTTAATAAGTTATTGTTTTATATATTTTTTTTTTTCATTTGTTTGATTGTTCGTGTATCTAATAATAAAGAAAAAGTAATTTAAATCTATTTTGAAAGTGCGCAACTTATTAATTAAAATTGATTCTAAAATTTATCATTTATGTAATTTAACAGATTGATGGTTTTAAATAAAATCAAAATCTAAAAGGACATTCAACTTTTTCTTAGTTGATAAGAAAACATATGAATTACTAAAAAACGAAATTAGTTTTCCTTAAAATAAAATATAAATAAATGTGCTAACTTATTGCATTTTTGTCTACCATTTTAGAAAAAATCAAAGTTAATTTAATTTTTTTTCTGTGTTTTAAATTAGTCTAGGCTCTATTATATTTAAATAAATTTAAAAAAAAAAAATGTTCCTACCTTCATTAAAGCTTGTTCTATTAATTAATTTTCTCTTATTTTTTAGGTTTCTTAATTTTATTGAACATTGTTAATCAGTGATAAGTATATAAGCGTTATTTTAATAACTGTTAACCACAACTACTCTTTTAAGGTTTTTCCATTAAAATTTTAAGTTATTTAGTCCTCAATTTCTTCGTGGTCTTTAAATCTTTGTGCCTCTGATTTAACTCTTTTTATTTTTAGATATTTGAAACGATTTATTTTGGGTTACAGCTAATTTCTTTTGATCTTTTTAACTTACCAGTACACCGATCTATGATCTATGCCATAAACTAAAACTGAAATCATTAAATATTGTACTACCACTGCTCTGATTCAGTGAACATGTTTCGTCCGCTTCAGTTTTTTTGATTATAATAAATGCTACTTTGACTTGTACAATTTATCAATGAACTTCAGTTTACTTTACTAATTAACTTAAATTTAATTAAACTTTATTTTTCGATTTATTATTTAACTATTTAATAAAACTACTGTTCATTCATAAAAACATAGCTTATTTCATCACAGTCGATGTAATTTAATTCTTAGGTTATTTACAATCTCGAATAAATGAAATGCTGGACAACTATCGCTCAATATACCTTCAAAATCGTTTTTCTTACAATTATTTTAAATTTATTCTATACCTTTCTATTTTTTTTTTTAATTACATGTATTAAGCCATTTTAAATTATACGAGTATATATTTCGAGCTATTTTGAGCATTCTATTTTTTCAAATATTGTTATTGGTTTCCATCTATATATAACTTGTACATATGACACTGCAATTTCTTTTTATTTCTTATTCAATTTTTAATTTTCCATTTTATTTTATTATGACGTTCTTTTTGCTATGAAAAAAAAATTTACTTTTCACCTCTAAAAAAAAAAAGAAATTAAATAAAAACTTACAAAAAGAGATAGAGAAAGGTGCATCTATTATAATTGAAATACAAAAAAAAAAAAACAAACAACAAAAATAAAGAAAAATAATTGCGACGTCATAATATTTGGCACTGTGTCAATTAAAAACAACTCTTGTATTCTGGATACGAAAAGAACAATAAAAAGTAAAATGTAATTTTATGCAAATGATAAAAAGAACGAACAAAACAAAAAAAAGTAAAGGAAACCAGAGCACTGCACACGTAATTCATACAAAGAAAAATTAAAGAGTTTTAAGTAACAGAAAAAAACTATTACTCAGAACAATAAGATATAATAATAGTTATTACAGGTAATATAAGAATTCAATAAAATTTGGCAACATCTGATGTGGAAAATAAAAAGAAAAACACGAAATTGTATATAAACGCAAATATCACCTAACTTAAAATAAAATATTTAAAATTTACTTTGCTTCCATTAGAGAATATTTAAATTTAAAAACTACTATTTTCATCTATAATAAATTTTCTTCTCATAAAGTACTTTAACAACCCGAGTAGGAATCTATACAGCAATAATGGGTATTCCTTACAACACATATTCTTGAATATTTTAAAAATTTACTTTGCTTCCATTCTGGAATATTAAAAAGCTACTATTTTCTTGTACACTAGATTTTCTTCTCATAAAATTTTTTAACAATCTGAGTAGGAACCTATAGAGCCAAAATGGATATTCCTTACAGCACAAACAGTAAAGAGATAGGAATCAAAAAGACTCGCTACCTCTTTCTTTGCAAGTGTCCGGTACAAGCTAGGATCATACTGAAAAACTGGGAATCCTATTTTTACAAACCATAGTTATTGAAAATAATATTGGAGAACTAATTTTATTTCTAAAATTTACGAGCTGGTCATAGAAGATACTGCTATGCTCTCTAGAATTCTATACTATTTGTGCTCTCTAGTATAGAATTGTAGAAAGCATAGCCATCTAAACCAACCAACCAATTTTAATAACTTTTATAATTTAAACACAATGAAATTAGAATCGTAAATTTTAATAATTAACAATATCATAAAATTGGAAAATATCTACACAATAATATGAATCCCCTTTTTCTTATTTTCTTTGAAACTCGAATAAAAAATCAAACTAAATGTATTTTTTACAATTCATATTATGTCGTTAATTCTTTGCTAATAATAATGGTCTTTAAAATCATTTGTTTTATTCTTTTCATAATTAATTCATTTTCTTTTCAATTCATGATAAAAATTATTTAAATAACTACATATATACAATTGCATTCAATAAAATCTTAAAATGATTTCCAAAGTTACTTTATTTTCTCCCCTATAATTGTTTAGAAGACATCTGTCCTCTTGCTCTTAAAAGAAATTAAAAAAAAAATAAAAACAAAAACTATCTATAATGAATAATAAAAATTGTTGTTGAATAAGTTGATAATATTTTGTTTTCTTTTATGAAAATTTATGAAAACTTCATTCACATGGTATAAAGCTTCTAACAAACCAATTGTTTTAAGGACAAAAACATGACATTGCCGCATCATGATAACTACAATAATCAACTACTATTAAATGAACAAGAATTAACATTCAAATTTTTATTATTATTAAATTCATATTTATGCAAATTATTTTTCAAAAAACATGATCAAAAGTTTAAAAAAAAAATACGATTAAGTTATTACATTTGTTTTGATAATGATGGAAAATAAAATAAAAACCAAAAAAAAAAGAAAAAAATAGAATAAAAAGAATAAATTATCATAGAGAAATTATTTTTATCATTTTATTATAAGCATATAATTTTAATAACACGCTATCAGATTCCCATCGATTTAAAATGTAAACTGTTGCTAATATTTTAATAAAAACGAAATGAAAATGATTACTGATTAATCACAAATCTAGAAAAAAATCCTGAGTTTTCTTTTTTAACTTTATTAAATGTTAATTTAATGTAGTAATCATGGTCACTTGAAACAATGTATCAAACAAGATATTTGCAGATAATCTCGTTGTCGTTAACCCTTTTAAGAATCCAACATGGAAGGAAAATGTTATAGAAAACCTGAGAATCACCTTAAAAAGAAAAGCAGGTAGAATAAAAATTATATCGGTCCCCGGACACGCAAGAATACCACAAAATGAGCAAGCCTACACACAAGATAGACTATAGTATATCATGATAAAAACAAGCTGATTAGAATCAAACAAACTTGATCATAAAAGACGTATTTCGAGTCAGGGAGGATATAACAAACGTAAAAACCAAAAGCTGTCAAATGGAGATTGAAATAGTAAGAATAAGGTTGGGTACCACTCTAGCAACAAGCAACCACACCTATCAGGGATCAGCTCAACCAAACTGCAACTACTGCAATGAACAGCTCACGATAAAAGACATAATCCAGGAATGTGTATTATATGTATGGTATATATATGGTATAACATTTGAGCTTTAAAAAAGCTTGTCAAAAATAACAAGACATCGAAAAAATCAAAGAGAGAATGGAAATCTTTAATGTATGGGATAATATCCATAAGAATTCACCTAAACTTCACATTCGAAAGAAACAGTGCTCTAACCAAACTAAACTAAACTATAATGTTAATTTAATTGCGCATTATAATAACTAATTTAAGTAGATAACTTATAAGAAACAAAAAGTAATTTGTTTTTATATCGAAAAAAAGGCCAGCGATATAAATGAATATTAAACTTTGACAGCAGAGTAGTCAATGATTTTGTTAAACCAATGATTCTAGAAACTGAATCTTAGTCAAATATTATAATAATAAATGAAATGTTTTATGCTCCTTTAATAGATAAATAAAGAAAAAAAAACTTTAAGAGTTATATATTTTATGATTCACCAAAGTGGTATACCATAAAATATGTTCACCAAAGTGGTGTACCATAACTAAGTGATTTACGATATGTAACTTAAAAACTACCTACAAGAGGTCCTCAAAATTTATCTTTAAATGTCAAGTTGCTATTTCTTCTCTCCCCTTATAATCTCATCACTAATATTAAAAATTATTTAGTACTGCTAGGGGAACCTTAGACAATTTTAAGCTATAGCGTAAAAGAAAAGCACTAAACTTTTAAAGAGCTAGTTACTTTATATTGACTCAAAGAGTACGCAATTTATAGATATAGTTAGTCTATAAGAATATGAATATGTTTATGTTAATCAATAGGGTTATATATTCTTTCTAAAATTCAACAGATCTTTATAATAAGTCAACATATACTTTTACAGCTTTACGACGTTATAAATAAGTTAACAAATCTGCTTACGAAAAGATTGAAATTTTAACGAATTAAGAATTAAAGTTAAAACATTTGAAATTTCTTTTATTTTAATTTATCCTAACATTTGTATATTATAGGATAATTGTAAAATCAATTCAAATTCAAAATAAAAATCTATAAAAACAATCAAGTTATTAGTACAAACTGCATGTACAATCAAAATCAAACCAGTTTCTTCTTCTTATTTTTTTTTTTTTATTATTTTCTTTAAATCTATTCTCTACATACATACTCTTAAAAAAAGAAAATACAAAACTAATGATTAATTAGTTAGCTTTTGAATTTAATTAGACTTGTAATATACACAAACCAATACAACAATTTAAAAAAAAAAAAAAAAAAAAAAAAAAAATTGGTATCTTTTAAAACAAGTGGTTAATTTTTATCTTTTACAAAAAAAATAAAAAAAAACTAAAGCTTTTTATATAAATGAAAAATCTCAAAAATAGGGAAAAAAAAACAAAAATTAACATTTATAAGCCATTTTAATACTTTTATATCCATGCTGTTATATTTCTGATGCATTTCAAGTTAATTTCTTTTTAAGATTTTGTTTTAAATGTAAAAGGAAAAAAAAAATCATTTAAGCGCTTAACAGTGTAATAGGGTAATATCAATAATACTATTTTTTTTTATTCAACTGAATCAAATTAAAAAAAACCACAGCCCCTCTTTTCTGATTTAATTATCCATACTCTTTTATATATATATTATATATAATAGAAGGGTACAAACTTTCTAAGACTCAGCGTGTTACAATTGAACCACAAAAAAAAAAAAAAAAAAAATCCATTAGGGATTATTTATGATAAAATTAATATAAATAGTTTTATGCAATTTTTTCCCTCCCATTTAATCACAGACTTCCTCTTTCTTCCCTCTTTTTATTTTTTTTTTTTTCCACTCCTCTCTTTGTAGAAGTCTCCCACATCTCTTTTCTCATCTCTTCATCAATTGCTATGTTATCATTTGATTAACTGAAGCTATTCAAAAAAAATTGTGTTTACTCATGGCTGCACATCAGAGCTTTAAAAGGGAGTTTTACAAAAAAAAAAAAAAAAAAAAAGAATACAAAAGAATAGTAAAACGATTATTTTAATAAAATAAATATAATTGCCAACTATTTATTTATATATTTTTATTTTTATTATTTTTAATCTTTTGAATAGACGCCATTTTAAAAAAAAAAAATATTTTATTAAATTATATATAGTTATAAATAATATAATCTATATTTTCAAGCATCTATGTATAGAAATACTGGATAAAAGAGTCATAAGTGTTGTGTAAAAATTAATTATGTGAGAAAATTATCAATGATTTACAATGTTTTGTTGCGTGTTGGAAAAAAAAAAAACAAAAAGTCAGAGCAATAAACTGCAACAACTTTAGAAGGAGTTGAATGAATTTTAAAATTTTCAAAATAATTTTTTTTTTTTTTTTTCGAATTTTTCCAAGACTTTGAAAGAAAAATGAAAACAATTTATATTCAGTGTTTATCTTTTATTGTGCATCTTAAACTTTTTTTTTTTTTCATTTTTTTCATGACAATCGGAAGTAAAAGTGATTTCCCTATGTTTTGAAAAAAAAAAAAATAAAACTTGGAAATAGTTTTCAATAGGAATAGGAAGCCAAAATTTTAAAATAAAAATGAATTTTTAATGGATGTTTCTTTTTTTTTTCTTTTAGTTTTTTTAATTATTAATTTTCATAATTTAAAAAAAAAAAAAAATTAGTTTTTTATTTGTTTTTCTTATCAAAATTTAATAAATTCTGTTCCCAAAGTTTTCTTTCATAATAATAATTATAAATATTCATGTAACAAAAAAAATTTTCAAGCGCAATATAGAGAAAAAATTATTTTAGGACACAATTTTTTTTAATAAACGAATCATGTCTGTTATAGAAGAACTAATAAAAATTATGGGTTATTAATTATAAAGTGATAAACTAAACTTTTAGAAATCACAATTTTATTTTACCGACCTTATACATGAATGTATACATAGTATAGGTATTGTTTTCAAACTAAAAATTTGTACCCGAGATTTTTGCAAATATATGCACTACTCCGATGGCTAGAAGCCTGAAAAAAATAGTGTGTGTGTGTGTGTGTGTATGCCTGTGGGTACGTGTACAGCTTAAACAACCGTGCCGAATTCTTTGAAATTTCATATTTAAGATTGTGACGTAAATATCTCGGACTATGATAAGCTTTTGGAGTGTCCGATTTGCTTCAAATATACTTTACTAGTGCAATTTTTAATTTAGATCCACATATTCTCTTTTTGATGACGCAAAAAATTCAAACTGTAAAATTTTTTTTACCAGATTTAATATTCATGTATAAAAATTTGTTTGGTTTGTACATATGTATGTACATAATTATAATAAATAAGTTTCTTTACACTTTTTATTATTTACTCTAATATATTTGAATGAAAAAAAAAATAATGTACATAATTCTATGGATGTTTGTGTAGAGGTTGGTTCTGTGGTGAAGACAGCTGATTTTCTTTTTTTCTTTTGATTAGTTTTCTATTTTTAAGTAAAAATAATTAATTATTACTGCAACAATAACACTTGAATTTTATTTTACATTTATATTGTGTTCAATTGGTTTCTTATAAATTAAGTTAGAAAATAATTTTAAAATGACAAAGGAATCGTATATAACAGAAGTGTTCAATAAATTATTACAGAAATTCTTTTTAATTTTGTGTGCCATAAAAAAAAAAAAAAATATTGTCAAAATGATTGAATATTTCTCTTAAATATAATTTTAATATTTTTCTAAATTTGTGTACCAAATCATATTGTAAATATTACAAAAGTATCACTAAACTGAAGTTTTAAAGAGATTAATTAAAATATCAATTAATTTGCTAGTATTTTATATTTTATTTATTTAATACTACTTTCATTAAATTCAAGTACCACTTTAATTGTATTTCATTATGCAATATCAATTTTTTTTTTTTTTACACAAAGTGAATTGAAAAATTAAAAATTTGTTTTTTTTTTTTGCTTTTTTTTACAATATGTTTTCTATGATATCTAATCTATAAAAAAAAAATTGTTTACACGTTTATTAATAAAATCATCAAACAATTAATTACAAAATGAATAATGCAATTAAAATTTCAAAATTTGTTTAAGTCGTTAAATTATCAAGAGAATACATTTGTTAGTTTAGAAAAAGGTTCGGTCTACAAAAACTGATGCTGCGTTAGTCAATATCACGAAGTTTTACGTTTTTAAACGACTCTTATTTGTTTGATCCCTTAGTCTTTTTCTACAATATTTTGTACTTCTTTGACAACAGACAATTTTACCTTACTTCACAGTGATTAAACTTCAATATTTAGATTTTCTAATATAGATATTAAAATAAAAAGCTTAAAGAAGATTTAAACTTTATATAAATAATATTTGAAATTTTAAGGAAATTTTAAAAAGGCAAATATTATTTGATTATCTCAAATGGTTGTTGTATATTATGTAATGTATGTCTAGATGTTCTAAAATTTTAAATTTTACACTGTATCGTGGTCAATGTAGAGGTCCATCATTGTATTGTACATTTATTAGTATATAATTTGTTTAATATGCACAATTACTATATATAAGATTTTGTAGAAAATTAGAAGAAACAATTCTCTGTGACAATATCTCTAACCTACAATTTTACAAATTAACGTACCGAAACAGCTGTTAATAGGATTGTAATTCAAAGTTTGAAGTTCAGTGGTTAAAGCCTTTAAACAATAACAATAAAAAGACTAAAAAATCTTTATTAAAAAAAACGTAGCGAAACGAATTAACGGATGCAGATCAAAAATGCAGACAATTTGAGTTAACGGAAAGAGGTAATAAATCGAAACAAAATTAATGGTGGAAACTTTGACATTATCTTTAACTTGGGACAATGTTTCTTCAACGAGGTCATTCAGTCAAATCGTTTAAACGTCAACAATAAAAAAAAACGTTGACTGGTTATCATGCCATAACGGGTTAACGGAGCACAATACCTATAATCATTACATATCATTGGTATTGTGTTCCGGTATACAACATATCCTACAATTATTTCCAGTTAGCGTTGAATCTTTCTATAAAAGTCTTTCTATTTTGAGTCAACATAGTTTAATTGTACTGGATATTTTGAAATTACGAACATTTTACAACCTATTTTAATCTATGAAACATGAAACCATTAGGCTCATATTACCAGAAAAAAAAACAGATTTCATGTTATATATGTATGTATAATTTGTATTAAAAATTATTGTTTTCATTCTCTGAAATTGTAAATTTTTTATCTTTTAAAATCAATTAAATTAAAAAATAACAGCAAATAGTACAAAAATAGTATAAAAAAAATAGCACATAAAAATTTCTGAGAAATATATTTTTAAAGAACACATTAATTACAATGTTTAAAGTATAAGGTATTACAATGTTTATAAGTATGCTATGAGGTATTTTAAAAGTCATCTATCAAACTTCGATTCCTTGTATGTTAACGAAAAATTTAAGACATAATATACCCACATAAAAAAAAAAAAAAAGAGCACACATACTTACTATAAGTTACATTTTATGAACCATTTGTCACATTTATTTACCACATTTTTACAATAAAAAATAAAAAAAAAAACATTTTTGCTAGATTGGTCCATTTAAATTATTAAAATTTAGGTCGGATCATTTAAATATTAAAATTATTAACAATAAAAATAAGAAAAAAAATAATAATAGCGAAAAAATGCTTTTAAATTTCAACGCAGTAATAACAACAACTAAAAAAAAGTGTGGAAACAAAAAAACAAAAATTTTTTTCATGATAAACAACGAAAATTTATTTACTCGCATGTTGATGTGGTGTTGATCTTTATGAAATCGCAGCAACGATATGTATTCCTATATATTTCTTTTTAGAATATTTTTTTTTTTACTCCTCAATTTTTTATATGTTTTTGTGCTTTTTTTTTTTTGTCTTTATTTGAGGATAAAATTTGTTGGCTCATATGGTGAACATATTTTGAAAAATTACATAAAATTAAATTTAATTTTCAACTCTTTTCATTTTGTTGTTTTTTTTTTTTTTCTTATTTGTTTGTTTATTTGTTGTTTGTACCATAGTTTCCTAATATGCACATATTATAAACATATCATATTGTAGGAAAAAAAGTTGTATGTACGTAAATATTAATTATATTCTATATACCTACATAATATACATAATAATGTTTTAGGATCTTTGAAAAAAAAAAAATAAAAAAATAAAAGATGAAAACAAAAAATTAAAAATAAAACAGCGATTTTCATAACAGCAACATTATTATCTCGTGAAAAACAGGCATACAAACACACATATTATTTATATTAATTTATATATGTTTTGCATATAAGTTCATATAAATAGATATATCAACATATATAATATTTTATAAATATGTACTTATATATTATGTATGTATATATATGGAACGTTTAACGCTCTTGATGATATAAACGAGAGCAACATTTAATGTTAAAACATTTATAATATTTGCATAAAGTACAACATGGTCGCCAATTTAAGTCCTTGGTTATTAAGACCGCATGCAAACAGTTTAGTATAACAGTAAACAAAACCAAAAAAAAAAACAAAAAAAAAAACCATAAAACAATAAAAAAGAAAAACTGAAAAATAAAAAACAAACCAACCAAGAAAACAAAAAAAAAAAAAAAATGGATAGACCAAGAAAATTATGGAGAGATTGCAAATTAGAGTCTCATTCGGATAAGTATGTTTCTGTTAGTTGTTTAAATATACCTACCCATGTACCAATTCAGTTATTTTGTTTTTTTTTTTTTTGTAGAATTAAAAACACTCGTAAAATTCAGTTAAAATACAACCTCATTGTTTTTTTATTGATTTAGTTAACTTAGTAGCAATAAAGTTTTCTTCTTCTTCTTCCGATATTCTATTCTAGGCGCAGTGACATTAGAAACGATATAAAGAAGAATATTTTCCGTCAGTTAATAAAACTTTAATTAAATTAATTAAAAAATAAATTATAAAACATGCGTTAATTGTAATTATTAAATAGATTTTACAAACATCGGCAACTGAATTAATAGTAGATATCATTCAAAAGTAAACAGTTATTCAAATAGAAGAGAAAAAGTACTCTCAAAAGATGTAAAAATATATCTAACCCACATTCAATAACTCAAAGTTTAATAGAATTTTCTTTTTTTAAATTTATTCCCCTACCACAAAAATGTGACAAGGAAATTCCACAGCCTTTCCTTTCCAGGCTGTAAATGTCGCAAGAAAGAATTATTCTTACGGCATGTGTGGGATTCAAAAGCACACTTCATCGGTCTTTACAGCGTATTTTATACGCTTTTACTCATTAATCCACCGATACCCCTAATAGAACTTAACTTTTATGAAAGCAAATTACAAGAAAGTCATGAGACATTTTCCGAACTTGAGACATCTATTAATCAAAAAAAAATTTTGTGACAATTTTTTTATAATAAAAATCAAAACACACCTTTTTGATGAATCATCAACTTTTTTATATTCCAGAAACAGAATCAAAACGGAAAATATTGAAATTTACCATTTGTCATGTCAAAATCGATATTAAAATGATTTATCCAAATATTTATAATAAAGGTACATCATATATAGGTACCTTATGTAAATAACGTATATTATTTATAATACGTATACTTAGTATGTACTAATTTTGAATTAATCTGTACTAAACATTTCAAATTTTAGTTTACATTAAATATTATTGTTGTTATTACTTTCCGGAATTAATATCTCTATTATAAAATATCATACATCATAAGCTATTTCAAATCTTAATCATTTTAATTTACATATTTTGTATATAAATTATATGATATATTTGATATCATATAATTAAAAATGAAATATAATATAATGTCTAAATATAATGTCAACTCTTTTATTTTCGTATTTTATCCATATAAAATTTTGATTTTAAAATAAAAATCTATGATTGTCAAAATCGTAAAAAAAATAATCATAATATCAAATCTGACTTAGTTAATGCATGTTTTATATATTTTTTTATGACCCCGTAAATTAAGAAACAATGTTAGCAACATTAGGCAAATAGACAAAATAAAAACCTATGAATTTTTAAATTTTTCAAAAAAATATAATAGAAAAGTAATGAACTTATACAAAATTGCGACATTGGACTAATTTCGTATCAATATAATAATATATCATTTAAAAATCAAACAAACAAAAATATAAATCTATATATTATGTATTTACATTGAAATTCTGCAACAATTAATAATAGACCTTGATGGAAATTCAACAGACAAAAAAACAGTAGAAATTTATATACTTATATAAGATATAGATTTGTAAAAGACAAAAGGGAGCCATTATTAATAAAAAATTAAGGGACTTATATTATAACTCCATTGAGTTGATATACGAATTTACAATTTTTTTACAAAACAAAAAATGTTTATTGGGTTTTTTTTTTATACAAAAGATATCAAACCGCAGTTCATATATTTCTTTCCTTTTTTCATAATGATTATTATTATTTTTTTTTTTTTGTTTGCTTTGTTCGTTTTTGGCAAAGTAAACTTTTAGCAACATTAATTTTATATTTGTTCAACATTTTCGCATTTTTCCTTTTCCATATACATGTGTATATAAACAATTTTTTTTTTTTAATGTTTTTCATTCCTTTTTTTTTTTTGTTATTTTTTTTTTTTCTTGCTTCCCAAGTGTATTTCGATTTATAAGGATTCATAACATCATCAAATAATTTTGTCGTCATCTGGTAGTGTCTCGTAGAAAAATATGAAGGATATAAATAGTAAAAGGAAAAAAAATATTAAAAAAAAAATATATATATATGGAAAAAGAAATAAATTTACATGATTTAATAAACGTGGTAAATATGGTATATGTATATTTAAAAGTCGCGTTTCGTTTCATTTTATTTAGGTGTGTTCGAAGGGTGGAAATATGGTTACGGTACGGATGATGGTATTTTTAATAATGGCGGTACTAAATAAAATCATAAACAATCTTTTATAAGGATCATTGACTTTTTTAAACGAAATAACAGGTATGAGCAGTTACATAAACTAACACGAAAAAAAAAATTAAAAAAACAGTAGTTTGTTTTTTTTTTTTATTTGTTCAAAATAATTTCTTTTTTTCATTTTGTCTAATCGCTATGAAAAACTTATTTATTTTTAATTTTTTTTTTTTTTTTTTTTATATGGCTTACAGTTATAGAAAATATGTCATTCATAAGTCTTTAAATTGTTGCACACTACACAGCCATGTAAATATTATGAATAGTGTTATCTTCAATCTGTGACAAAAATTAAAACTTAAAATTTAATGAGATCAAAATTAAAATGATTCCTAATTATAAATTACAATATGGTAGATTAAATGTTCTTTTATTACTTCAGAATTAGAAGAAGTAATATGAATAGAAGTTAGTATGAACATTAATATTCGATGTTGGATAAATTGAGTTTTTTTGTTTAATTTTCAAATAAAGTTAAAAATCTTTAATGTTGAAATGTAAAAGTCTCTCTGACAAAATTAAAAGTATAAAATCCAAACCATAAGACCTTAATTGTTGTAGAGCTTAGAATGTTTCGAAATGTTTATATATAATATTTGTTTAGTACAAGTATGTTTGTATTGTTTGTAAGTTTGGTAAATAAAATGAAAAACCTGATGTTAAGAAAGATAAATATTTTTTTATTCAGAAGAGTGCAGGCAAATAACAATCAATGTCAATTTTTTTCGAAAATGCAATATGGGTATCATTGAAAAGGAAAAATTGAGATCTTTCGTTCTGTTAACAATAAATAATGAAAAAAAACAATCAAAAACAAAGTTTTAGCCTTTCGAAAATTTCCTGTACAGGCAAAAAACAATCAAAATTACAGTTTTAATGGAAAAAACAATTAACAAAACAATCTTTAAAAATCCAAAATAGACTACATTTATTAAAGGCAAATACATTTTATAAACGAAAGAGGAGTGCCACAAAGTTAGCAGGAGAAAACGAAGAAGCTGAAGCTATATGCTTTGACTTCATAAAGGATTTACAAGTTTCTAATATTTCAACAAATGACGTGCATTATCGCAGACAATAAAGTTTTTATATGTTTAATATTCTTGTCCTTTCCAATGATTAGTTATCTTAACATAACTAAAATGTGAACAAAGCTGCATAACGTTTTATTTGTTATTATTTTGAAGGTGAAGCATTTTTTTTTTACTTATTATGAAACTATTGCAAAGAAAGAATCTGATGTCGTAACATCAATGCTAGACTATTGTTTCAAAAATAATATTTCCTCTAAAGTACGAACATTATATCTTTTCTCTGACTCTTGTGCAGGGCAAAACAAAAATTTTACCGTTATAAGATTTTTTCATTCGCTTGTTAATTCGCTCTTCAATCGATTCGATTCGGTTAGAATATCATATCTCATTCGAATTTGACAAAAATATGAGATTAATAAAACAAAGTATTAAAATATGGAACTTCCTGATGAATGGAACGATCATGTTAAATCTTCATGAATCAAATTCTCGCCCTTTGTCATTATTAAAGGTAAACAAGATATGGGGTAAAAAAAATGGGGCAGTTACTTGGAACAAATCGATTAAAAAAAAAAATCTCCATTTGCAACAAGACCAATTTCTGAAATCTCCATAACAAAGGAACACTGTAGGACACTTCAATTAAGAAACACTTACAACAACCCATGGCATTCAATCAGAAATAAAAATCCTAGTATTCAAAATTTTCACAAAATTTAGAGCCGTCTTACACTAGTCTAATTTCACTTTCATCAAAATTTTGCAGAGACGAAGCACAGCGGTATTTTGAAGCACTGCCGCATTCGAATCAAGTTTCGAGAACTTATAAACATTTAAATTTAACGAATAACTCTATGTTTTTGTTTTCTGTTAATTTATTGTTTTTTCCTAAATTTTTGATATTCGATTGTTTTTTCGTACAAAGCTAAACTTTTTTAAAATTGTTTTCTTTTTTTTTTAATAAAATAAGAAAATATTTAATTTTTTTAATTTCCTTATGCTGTATTTCCTTAAGAATAAGATAAACTTTAATTATAAAACTTGCTTACACACACTTTTAGAACATTTTTTTTATGTAACAAGTTTTTGAAAATTTTAATTCAATTTTCTCAATTTTTCCAAAAAGTGACGTTAATTGTTATTTGCCTGTACTCTTATCATTATGTTTGAAATTCTATAATGTTAATCATTGTTTAAGAAATTTCTCCTTGAAGAAATCTAACTTCATAATAAGATAGTGTATAACTTTTATCACTCTAATTCAGTGAGAAAATTACCATCTCTCTTATGAATGCACGAAGAATAAGGAACTAATTATTTCACAGTCTGAACTTGAAATTTGCTAAAACTTTTATCATGTGTAATCATATCGAATATTTAAACATGCCGTAAAAAATTAGAGAAAAATTAAGTATAGTATTATAAAAACTTATGCATATTAACTTGGATAGTATATAAATAGATATTATATCGTTTTTAGCACAAAAAATAATTTTGAAAAATTTTCTTCTTAGTCTTACTTTGTCCGTCCATTCATCCAAATGTTTACGAAACTTCTATACACGGTTTAAGATAGAACAATGAAAATTTTACCATTAGGTCTCTTAAAAAACTTATTCTTGTAGAACAAATTTTTTATCTAGCCCCACGAAGCTATAATCCCTCGAAATTGAAAAACGCAATTTTTTCTAATGTGTATTAATATATCTTAGGTTATATTTATAATAAATCTTATCTTAAAACATGAATTATAAATAAATTATACAATTTACAACAGTTTACCATTATATAAAAATAAATTTTATAAGATTTTGGTTCCTTCATATCTCCGGCACCTTGAAATTTATAAGAGAAAAAACGATCTTTTAGAACTTAGTAACTTCAAGAAATGTTTTTGTACCTCGTTCTGTTTAAAAGCTAATAGAAAAAATATGGAATTTGCTATTGTTTGACACTTATACACAAAATATTTGAAACGTCAAAATTAAATATTCAATATCATAATTTTACATATTGTGTTAACACTTTTTATACAATTTTCTTAAAATTGAAAACATTTTCAGAATTTTATCTTAAATTCTAAGAAAATTCACAAATTCTGTTGTCACAATATTCTAAACCGTTTTTATTTTCTTCTGGAAAATGTACGCCTTGAAAAACCTTTAGTTTTTATTCTGTTTTTTTTTCTTTGTTTTGTGAATTATTTTTTTTTATATTTGAAATACATATTTACCTTTTTATTTTGATTAGTATTGTTTTTTTTTTTTGAAGTTAAAATCAAGTAATTAAAGAGTGCTAACTTATTGAAATTTAAAAACTGCTTTCTTTTTATTATAAGGAAAGAAAATCTAATCAATATTCGACGAAAAAATGAAAAAGTTAATCAGAAGTAATTTTTAATAGACATAAAACTACTAAATAATAATAATAATAATAAAAAAAGAAGGAATTCAATTGAAAAAAAAAAATTAAACGATCTTTTTAAGACATTAATTTGAGAAATGATCAGTTTTCTTGGAAAGTATACAAAAAAAAAAAAAATTCCACAATGAATTAATCATAAAAATATTTTTTTTTTAACAAGTACAATTTTTAAATCTTATTTCAAATAAAAAAAACGCACCATTTATTTTGCTTAAGTTTAAAAAGTTTTAATAGAAATAAAATAAAAAAAATATACTGAATATCGTTGCAATTTGTGTTGCACCTGATACTTTTAAAAATAAACCTTTAATGATTAATTGAAGTAACAATTGAGTTCTCAATTTCCGGTTTTCTCTAAGTTTTTTATTGGAATTTTAAAAACATTAAATAAAAATGTTTATTAAAATTGTGTAGTAATATCAATGCAGTGAGTCTCAAAATGACTTTTTTTTTTTTATTATATCTGATATCTGCGATATTTTTAGGCTCTTTTACCTTTAGCATGTGCGCCATCAACAAGTATTCAATAATAATTATATTTAATATTTTGTTAACATTATTTTATTATATTTTATATATTATTTTTGAGCTGACCGGGGTTTGAACCCGAGACCTTTCGTCTGAAAGACCGGTGACTTACGCACTGCACATAATGAATTTATTTTATATTTTAAATATTCTTATATATTATATTTGCTCTCAAATAATATTTTATATACTATGTACATTTATTTTTATTTTTCTTTATTTAGAAAAAATTTAACAGCATCACCTATCATTTAATGTTGTTGAATTTTAAACTATTGGTACTATTGTGAATACCATAAACTTCACAAACAATCTTATTGTAAAATAAAATTTTTATAAAAATAAAAGTTGGGAAAACTTTATTTATTTAAGAAACTTAAAACTAATTTGAACATCTCACAGTCACAAGTTTCAATTAAATTGATGGTATTATATCATGAATTGGGAAACAAAGTATAACGTTGAATGCGTATTAATATAGATTGATAGAAATAAATCAAAATGATTTATTTGATTAAAATTTGAATAAAACAAAATGACATTAATTGATAAGCTATTGCAAATAAGAGATATTTTTCCATCTAATTATTGCTATGAAAAAGTTAAACCTACAGCCAAAGGAAAAGCCACAACAAAACCACAGAAAATAGTCACAAATCTCTAAAGCAAAAAGTCAAAATAAAATACAAAATAAAAAATAATAAATTTATATTGGAAAGAATATTATTAAAATTGTGTTGCGAAACGTTACAATCTTTTCATTTACAAAGTTTAAAGTTTTTCTTATTAATTTAATTTTAGTGTCCTTTTTAGTTTTCTAAACAAAATGAATAATATAATAATTATTTAATACCTTATACCGCCAAATTACACCTGAAATAGAAGGTTCATTTATTTTCTCTTCACATTATTAAGTGGTGTTGGACCCAAAATAAATAAATAAATAAATATTATAAGAATTATAATCACAATTTGAGAATCACTTTAACAAATTACGATTTCATACATGAGGTATCTAAACATTTGGAGAAGCAAAATAATAAAAATATAAAAAAAAAAATAAGCAATTGTCATTCATCAGCGCGATATTTACTATTATGGTAGCGCACAATATAGCAAACAAAACAAATCTAGATTAATGTTGCCATCAGATGAATTTATATCTCTTCTTCAGGTTCTAAAAAAAATTTTAGCCAAACGCGTGGCAAAACGTTAAATGTTGCTTTTATTTTTTTTTTTTAAATATTTTTTGTCTTTTTCATGCTCCTATTAACATTCAACCAAAGTAGGTGCATGTAAACGTTATGTAAAGAAAGCGCCAAGAAATGAATTATGTTTAGAAATAAATGTTGGCACAACATAAAAAAAAATTTCTTATTTTTTCTTTTTTTTTGGTTCTCCTTCATACAGGTTAACTATGTACTGTTCGTTAAAAAAAAAAATATAGTACCTAGTTAACATTTGTTTTTACATTTTTTAATTTTATTGTTGGTTTTTTGTTTTTTTTTCATAGAGAATCCAACAAGAGGTGAATTGAAAAATTTCATAGACGGCGACAATATTGTTAAACGATTCGCGTGGCGTCTAACAGTAGTCTCGCATTATCTTTGTAGGTAAGAAAAGATTATAATATGACTACTACATAATATTTGCTTTTTTTTCAATTTTTACTTTTGCAATTGAAATTGTCATTATTATTATAGTTGCTGTAATTGTTATTAGTGTTGTTTCTATTAGTGATGCTTGTGCTGAATTTAAGTATATACATATACTTGCATTTACATATATAACCAGTACAATTTCTAGGAAACTTTATTTAAAAAGTCAAATGTTAAAAAAATAAAAAAACGATTTATGATTTGTAACAAAGATACTCGTACATAGATAGAGCGAATTTTTGGAATTAATAAATTTGTTAAAATTAAATATTCATCAGTTTTCATTTTATTTTTTTTTTTGTGGTTGGAATTAATAAATCTTTTTTTTTTTTTGTGTGTGTTTTGTGAACTAGAAAACATTAAGTTTAAATGACGCCAACAATTTATCACCCGCCACCAATTTAATCACCTGATTTATATTATATAGCGAATGCCTACGTATTTTTTATTTCTTATGTTTTCTTCTTAAGATCTAATCGATAATAAGGAAATATATTTATGTACATACATACATTACATACATATATAAATTTAGTTAAAATCTAAATGCTAAACACTTTCAATTTTTGATGTTGTTCCCAGTATCAACAAAAAGATATAAATGTTAAAGTTTGAATGAAATACATACTTTCAATTACCTACACGTTTTGCATTCATTGTCCAGTGTCACTTTGCAAAACTTTGCCGCCTATCCGATTCTGCTATTTTCCAATTGACTTTCTAATTTTGTAATAGGTACTAACATTGAAAATCGGTTCAAATGTCTACGAAAGGAAAGATGTAATTCAATTATATCGTATCATCGATATTTTCATCGATAAAATTCATACGACTAAGATGACCAGATGATGGGTAGGTATTTTTATTGAATAAAATATAAAATGTTTACGAAAAAAGTTCTTTTTCTAACCAAAGTACTAAAATAAATATGATTAATTAGCGGCTAACCATAACATAGATTGATTATGTGGTGGAATCATATTATCGTCTCTTTGATCCGGCGATTAATGAGTAGATGATCTGACGAATAAGAATCCGAAAAATAAAATTCTTTTTCAAGGTAGTCTTAATATAAATTCAATATGTATTGTTTTTTTTTTTCTAATTTAACGAGAAATGAAATTTTAAAAATAAATTATACAAAATTTTATTTTATTAAATTTGATCACTTGTTTTTATTGAAAAAATTTTCTTAATCGGATTCCAATCGCAATTAAACCTAAATTTATTATTTTAATGAATTAAAAATCAGTATGAAATATTTGAAAAATTAACGCAATACCATAGCATTAAAATAAATTGAATTATAAGCTCATATTCATTGAAATTTAATTAATGTTCATAGGTATATTCTTTAAGAACAGTTTTTATGATAATCATAAGCTTTTTATATTCAAAAAATTCGTAATGAAATTCGAATTAATTCATACCCAATTTTCCTATCTATTAAACTGAATATTTTGTCCCTGTGCAATTTTAAAACCCATCAAAATCACCAATGTTATGTATATTATTTTGTACCAACATATAAGTACCTACATATTTTTATTTTCTACTAAATGGTAAAATACTCATAAGCCTAGGTTTTATTGTGGCAACATAACCAAAAAATGTAAATTTATACTTCAATTTGCTTAGTACAGAAAAAACAAAAACAAAAAAAAAATGAGATAAAATTATTTCTATCATCATGAATTTGTTGCAATACAATTTTAATTCCATATGCTTTATTTAAGGTGTCAATTAAGGGTTTTTAAACTATAAAATCAACTAAAAATTCCGAAATCGTTTAAAACTACATATTCAACAATTAATCGGGTTCACTCAATTAATAAAAAAAATAAAATAAAAAACGTTTTAATATTACAAATACTTTCAAAATTAAGAACGGTAATCTCTTAAAATGTTGCTTTTGTTTAATATTTATCGCTACCTTTTTTAGCAACAAAACGAAATTAGAAAGGTGGTCAAAAATATAATCAATTGTAGGTGTTTTTCTATACTTTATTTTAAACTTCATTTAAAAACAAAAAACTAGATCTATTTACGTTGGTGTCACAATAACAAAACATCGACAATAAAATAACAAAAAAAAGAATAGTATAAAAAATAAAAAAGGGAACGTAAACGCCCCCATTTATTTGATATTAACATTAACAAAAAGTACTAGCGCTATTTTTTGAATATGATATGAAAAGAAAAACTACAATAACAACAACAACAAAAAACAATTAAAAATTCTGATCTACTATCAACATAATAATTTAAATACATAACAAAAACAATAACAACATCAACTGAATTCATAAACTGTTATATATTTGTAACTTTAATAGTTTTTTCAACACTTGTGGCTCACACGACCGATCCAATGAAAAAAAAAAAAAAGTTACTAATGTTATTATTGTTGATATTTTTATTGTTTTTGTTTTTATTTTTTTTCTATAGAAATTGAAACTGAATTTTTCAACAAGAGAGAATTGAATAACCAAAATTATATCTACAATATACATAATATGTATAAACATATGTTTAAAACGTATATGTACATATATTTAAAAACTATTTCTGGATTATGAAATAAATGCTAATAAAGAGCTGGACAATAATAATTATAACAACAACAAAAATTAACAACAATAGCCCCAATGATTATAACCAGTTGGCATATATTTAATGTAATTAAAAACAATTTAAATAGATGATAATTAAAGGCACCGTTTATTTTTTTAATGTTTTTGTAATTTGACGCCATCACTATCATCATCATTGTATAGTCATCTTTTCTAACTATAAAATAATAATCAAAATGATTATCATTTTATCACTGTTAAACTCGTTATTAATTTAAACTAATTTAAAAAGAGCTGCTCATAAAATTCGTGGAAATCAATGAAAAAATTCATCTAAAAATCGGCTTTTCTTGAATAATATATGTATATATATTATAAATACATATGCATTTGTACTTCAGTATGTTTACATATATATAATATACTATGTATATACTATATAAATATTATATATATATTAATATATATAGTGGGTGTCTTAAAAATGTATTGGGAATTTTCCTTAAAATTGAAAGTAAAGTAGTAGTACGTCCTCAATTCCTTTTTTTCTTTTTCTCAACAGACAAGAAAATCCAATATTAACATAGTTGATAAAAACAAGATACCGTATTCATACAAAAAATTTGACGAGAAAATTTCTTTAATTAGGCAATTAAAAAATATCTTAAACGAGGAAATAAGCAATAGAGTAGACAGTGTCAACTCTGGGATGTCCGTATATAAACATAATATATGCTGTTTCCATAAAACTTGATCATCTTTTACAAAATTTTAGATGCCTAGTAGCTTAATTGTGTTCCAATATAAATAAACTATCTGAACTTACTATTCTAGCATAACCAAATTTTACAGAAGTTACTAGCATGTAACTTGAAAACGAAAATGTAAACCAATGGTTTTTAAAAGCGCACATTTCCAAAACACAATACAATCTGTTTAGAATATTGTGACTTGCACAAAAATTTTAAAATTTAAGAAATTTTTTGTAATAAGAAAAAACGTGAAAATAGGACATTTTTGAAATTTTGAGGGGCCGTAAGTCCAGAATCATATATAACTATTAAAAGCCGTTAACACACGTAAAAATATATTATAGAACCTTTAATTTTCATGTCTTGCCGAAGAAAAATTTTTACAGGTGCCTAAGTTACAGGTGTCTAAAAATAACAAATTTTCAATTTTTGAGGCGTAATAACTCTCTTAAAGAGGGGGTGCTACCAAAAAATTTTCTGAGGAAACTTATACTAATTCTAAAAGTTCTTTCTTGCCTCAAAATTTCAGGTTCCTATCTAAAGGCGTACCGGAGTTATAAAAAAAAACATTTCATGAAAAATGTGGTTTTCACATAACAGTAAATTTAAATAGTAAATTACAATATATTGCATAATTTTAATATTGTTTTATGTAGATAATAAAATTTTCAATCTTCTGGCAGTTTTATATTGCAAAACTATTACGTAGAGCCTGAGATATATACATCTGAAAATGGGGCTTTTTCGCAATTTTGAAGAGCTGCAACTTTGGAACCCTTTACAACTAAAATAAACCTTTAACACACGTAAAAATATATTACTGTAGCTTTAATTTTTATATCTTGCAGAAGTAAAATGTGTACAGGTTCCTAAGTTACAGGTGTTTAAAAATAGCAAATTTTCAATTTTTGCCTCAAAATTTCAAGCCTCTATCTAAAAGCGTCCCGGAGTTATGAAAGTAGAAAATTCATGCAAAATTTGGTTTTCACATAACGGTTAATTTAAATACTAAATTTAAAAAAAATTGTATAATTTTGATTAATAATTTACAAAGTAAAAAAAAATACCTGTCGAAGGACGTTTTCAGATTAAAAAAATCATAAGCAGAACATAAGATATATGCATTTAAAAATAGGGCTTCTTCAAAGTTTGAGGGGCTGTGGCTCCGTAATGGCTGAGGCTACATGAAAAAGTTGTCCTACAAAATTATTTTTTTTATGAGACCTACCCATGGTTACAATTTTTTTTCTCTATCTTTAACGGTGTAGAACTTTTGTAAACAGATGGACGGACAGAGTGAAACTAATAATTTTTCAAAATTTTTTTGGAAATTTGCTAAAAAGCAGAATAAAAGAAATCATACATGTATGTAGTATTGCAAACGTAATATTAAAAAGACATATTAAAGTAAAAGAAATATTTATTTTGTATTTTTTATTCTTGAGACACTCTGTATATATGTATATACATTAATAAAATATAAATGCATACACATGTGTATACGAATATAGTTCAGATTTAATAAATTTATCTTAAATTAACAAATTATTTTCATTTTTCTGGATATGATAAAGGCCATGTTATTTTCTTTTCTTTTTTTTTTTTTTTTGTTCTATTTCTTATACAAATTTTTATTTAATTTTAAAACTTGGTCTGGTTTTGTTTTTTTTTTTTTTTTTGTCAAAGCTTATATCTGGAAAATTAAAATTTTTTTACTCTTGTTATTGCGAGACAACTGAACAAAACTAAAATTGAATGACTCAAAAAACAAAAAGTGAATAAAAAACAGTGAATTATTTTAACAATGAATTACTTGACTTGTTAGTAATGAAGTAATAAAGTAAGCTATAAAACAAAAACAAAAAAACAGAAAAAAAAAAATTTAAATGTGGAAATTGAACTTTATAAACTGTCGCTGAAGGCCATCAATCTTTGTTTAGAATTTATTTATTTATTTATTTCTTTTTTTTTTTTTTTCAATTTCATTTTAAAGAGACACGCGACCCTAACGGAATTCGCAAAATACAACACAATTTTTATTTTATTTTTTAACACTATAGATGAAATTTAACACCATTATATGTATGTACCAACACTTCCCATTACCCAAAAATAGTTTAAAATATTTTCAGAGGGCAAAAAAAAAAAACAATGCAACAAATGTAATGTTAAAAATTAAAATCTTATATATTTTGTTACCAATAAAATGATTTGTATTGGAAAAATTTAATTAGTAAATAATTTTTAGATAAAAATTAAATTAAATTATTATTTCATATTTTCTTTCTGCGATTTGTGTTTAGTATAAAGTTCGTCGACATCAACAAATCCATCAATTTTTAAATAATCATCATTTTTTATAAACATACATACAGATATACAGTATGATGTTGAATTGAAAGTATTACAACATAACAAGAGGCGTCATACAATGCAACAAAATCAATAAGCAAAATTTATAACGTAACCCAAACTTATACATAGTCATATTAAAGGTATTATGAATCCTGAATATTTTAATTGCAGATGTTGTTCTTTCGTTCAATTAAATGAAAATATTTTAAAGGTGAAAAAAAAGGCAGGATTTTACCTTAAAGAAAAAAAATTAAAAATAAGTAGCATATGAAATGAACAACATAAAAAGAATTTTTCTTCCTCGTTTTTTTTTTTTGTTTGATCTTAAACACCTAATATTAAAACCCCATTCTGTTTTAAATCAATATTTTTATTTTTTTTACCATTTTTGCGATTCATAATTATTTGCGATATAAAAAGAAAAGTATGGTGTGTCTTCAACAGAATCATTAAAATCTCATTAATTTCCTTTTATTAATTTGATTCGTGGTGGTTTCTAAAATATTGAATTTATGTAAACAAAAATCATTAAAAATTTCTAAACCTTTTAAATTCCACTAAATTTTTTTTTTTTTTTTTACCTTTAAATTAAAACAAAATAAAGGAAAAAAATTTTTTTTAATTCAACTGATGCTTTAAAATAGCATCAATATATTTTTTTTACTGTTTAATACTACATTTTATACTGAGGTGCGTCTTAATCGTTATGGAAATTGTCTGGCATTTGTTTTTTTTTTTTTTTTGTTTTTGAAATAATAAAAATATGATAATAGTTAAAACACTTGATTCGTTAATTTTTTTAATCAAAAAATAATCGTAACAATTAAAAGTATACATACTTTAATATACTTCGTATAAAGTTAGTATTTGACAAACCATCCAATTGTATTTTTTTCTCTTTTTTTTAAATTTCTTTTTTATAATCTGATATATATATATATGTATTTTTTTGTGTATATAAGGTGAACAGTCGTTTTTAAATCCCTAGAGTTATAATTTGAGTAATATAATTAAAATATTTTCATAATAGTGTAATAATAATAATAATGATACTTAGTTTAATTCAGTTTGGTTGTCTCTGGATAACACAAATTGAAATGGAATATTAGTTTATATATGTATGTATGTTTTACTAATTTACCTTCATTTATATCATATATGCAAATATCATACCTTTTCTAATTCATTATTTAGTACAAAAAATAAATTTTTAGTGGGAAATTTAAAAATTATCAAAATCAACAGGTTATCATAAACAATGTATTTTGCGCTTATAATACCTTTTAACAACCTATAGAATCATTGAATAATTTTCGAATAATTTTTTTAAGCTCGAAGCTTTTGACAATTTACTTTCGATGTCTTCTTTTGTACCACCTTATGTGGTAATGATAATTCTTAGGTAATTAAATTTCTTCTCGATTAATGTCTGTAGGTACAGTCTCGATTAATGTATGTTCAATTGTAATTGATCTTGTGTTGTTGGTGTTCGCTCACATAATTTTGGTTTTATTAATGTTTATTTCTAGACCAACTTTAGCTGTACATTTTGCTAATTTATTGATTTTTATTTACAGTTCCTTATGCAAATGTACTAGTAGGTTAATGTCATCGGCCTAATCCAATTATCTTCCGTGTGAGGTGCCAGTTTATACCTCTGTATAAGTTGTTGTTAGTTTTCCTCATTTTTTCGTCAATTGTTATATTGCACAGCAGAGATAGCGGACAACCTTGTTTTACTCCATTCTTGATTTTTCGGATCACTTAGAATATTTTTATGGAAAATTTGGGCTTCTGTATTGGTATACATATATTACTTTGATTATCCTAATAATTTTCTCCGTTAAATTTTTTCTTCTGATATTGCGTTCCTGTCTATCTCATCAAATAACCTAGTAGGTTAATCATAGCCATCTTAAAGGTATTATGAATCCTGAAT
Organism: Poecilobothrus nobilitatus; assembly: GCA_947095535.1. Classification (NCBI taxonomy): domain Eukaryota; kingdom Metazoa; phylum Arthropoda; class Insecta; order Diptera; family Dolichopodidae; genus Poecilobothrus; species Poecilobothrus nobilitatus. The sequence continues at coordinate 28,219,224 of OX352773.1, read as the reverse complement.
ATTTTGATTCCACATTTCACCCTTCAATTAAATGAAAATATTTTAAAATATCGATTTTTATTACAAAATTAAAAATAACATCAATTTTCTCACTTTTTAAAATCTAAAGTCATAAATATTAAAAATCTGCTACATAATAGTAAAGTAACGTTAAAAACTTTAAGAATATTAAACTTTTTCAAGTATTTTTATTTTTATTTCTATAGTTATATTTTTAATTAAAGTATTTTTATTATGTCTTAAGGCTGTCATGTCAATAATAATGACCTTTTTTAAGTTTCTTTATAGTTATATCTTTATACATTAAATCAAGTTAAAAAGGGTCTAGATTTCTATAAACATCAAAAATAGTTTAGGTTGCTGCAGACAAAGGAGAAAAAAAAAATGGTATACTGCATAAAGTGTAGCGACAACAACATGGTTCTATAAAGTTTAGAAGAACATGATCACATTACAAATGAATAAAACGAAAATCTAAGATAGAAACTATTGGTGGCCCAGCAGAGATGTATGAACTTGAAGAGGATGATTAACAAATTGATTTTAAAATCAATGATTCTTTTGATTAGATTCTTAAAGATTTAAAACAATACTATCAACAAAATACGTTTGTATACTAAAAACATTGTAGTCTTATATTATTAGTTTTTTTTTTTTTTTTTTTAGTTTATTCTTTCAATTACGTTAATAACCTATAGTTGTACAAATAAACATCACAAATAAATAAAAGAAATTTTTCCACATTTCATTTGTTTTATATTTCTCTTAATTATAATATAAATTGTTTGTTGGTTTGGAAAAAAGAAGATTCAACAAACTGTAAAATGGACTTGGGGCATGTGATTACGTTAATGGTTCCTAATAATTATATTATAATATATGATGGGGTTTAATATTCATATACTAACATAAACTATATAAAATATTATTATTATTATTATCATTTGTTATTATTGTAATATTTTCTTTTTTTATATTTTTATTTTATAATTTTTAGAAATCCATGTGTGTATAAATAATACATAATAGTATCTATATAATAAATTATCCCTGTATATTTTGCCGCCCACTTTTTAAAATAAAAATGTATATATGTGTATTAATACACATATAATATTATTTATTTACTTTATATTCTTGGGGATTATTTCAATTTTAAAATGATAAAAGTGTTTATGGTAAAACACAAGATAAGAATGGACAAACCACTATGCTACCATATTTATTACGAAGGTTTACTATTTTTATAATACTAGAATTTTTAATTTGTTTGACTGTATGTGCTTCTTTGTTAATTAATAGAGGAAAGAGAACTTAACAAGGGTTTTTGTTTTGTTATTTTTATTTTTTTTTTTTTAATTTTAAATTAATTCTTATATATTTTGTTTATAAATTACCTGTTTTAAAAAAAAAAAATGTTTTTCCTGTTTTGTAAACCTCTAGTAAATTAACCAAAAAAACTAGTCATTATGGATCCCAGAGGACCGATAGAATACATTAAATTTTAGTGATTAAAAGAAAAATAAAATCAAAAAAAAAAAATAATCTGTAGATTCTCTATGAATTGCTTAGTATTAACTTAGTTTTTGTTATTCCTGTTCATAAGATTTGTTCAATGATACACGACTTTCATGACTTTCATTTTTATCTATGACACCAATAATGGTACATTTACTTAATTAGTCAACTTTTCCTATATCTATCTATATTTGTTTCTACCTTAACAAGGTTAAAGTAATGGTGTTTCTGGTTAAAAATTTTTTTTTTTATTTTTTATGATTTTTCTTGCTTTTTAATATTTTTTTTTTTGTTTTTTGTTTCAACTTTAAAATTTATCTTTAAGATACTAGAAGAGAACAAAATTTGTATCTTGTCTTAAGAATTTGAATGTATTAATAAAATTTATTAGGATAATTCCGTTAGTTGTTGATGATTGAATCAATCCTAAGGTTCAATCGATAAATATATAGAATGAAATAAAAAACAATTTTATTTGATTATGAGTCATACTAAAAAAAAAAATAATTAACAAAGACTTAAGGTAATCAATTGGTTTCAATTTTCAATATTTTTTTTTTTTTAACAGAATAAATTTTTAAATAAAATAAAGAATAAAAAGGTGGTGAAAAAAGATATTCACCTTTTTTTACTTAGAACAATTTTTTTTTTTTTTTTAAAGAATTTTATTTTATCCTTTATTTTTTCGAAAATCTTCTGCTCGTTTGATGATTTTTCAAAAATTAAAAAAAAAAATAAAAATAAAGGAAAATAAGGAAATAAAAGGAGCAAAAAAGGATATTACAATATTAATATAATTTTTTTTTCTTGATGGCTTTCTTCACATCGAAAAAAAAATCTAAATTTAACTTATTGGAAAAATTCTTTGGTACGTACTCTGAATTAATCAATCTACCAGTTTATACTGAAATAACCATAAGCAAAAAAAAAAAAAACAAAAAGCTGAAGCTATACATATAGAAAAATTAGAAGGAGAAGAAATAAAATAATAAAAAAAAAAAAGGTCAATCTTTAAAATTGAATTTACATCGAATACCTGTATAAAATAGAGTAAAAAAGCAAAATACAAGTGTTTTTCAAAGAACTATAAGAAAAGAGTTTCCTAGAAGGATTTATTTGGTATAATTGCTTGCACAATTTTATTTTACGTTAAAACTTCATCCCAAATATTTCATAAACAGAAAAAAGATAACTTGATTTTCGGCATCTAGTTTCAACAATAATAAATAAAACCATTGAATAATAGGTTTGTTTTAGTTTTTCATTTAAAATATGAGTCATAAAAAACAAATGGTATTAAACAAAGGTATATAAGAAATATTTTTAATCAACCAGAACCCAAATAAAGTATCTTAATCTTTAAGAAATGGTTTTTTTTATAATCTTAAGAGTAAATCTGTTAACTTTTAAGAATTGTTAAGGAGACTCGGTGGCCTAGTGCATAAGAGCGTATAAAATGCGTTGTGAACACCGAGATAGTTTGGGTTCGAATCACATACACATCGTAAGAATAATTCTCCCTCACAATATTTTCAGCCACAGCCTCTGGAAAGGAAATTTTGTGTAATTTCCTTGTCATATTTATGTGGCAGAAGAATAAATTCTTATTAAAAATCCTCATTTTTTAAATTGAAAATTAGCTGGAAAGCTCCAGAATATATTATAAAAAAAGTTTTGGATTAACTATCTATCTAATACCATAAAGTCTATACAGGAAACGTTTAAGAAAAGTTTTGTCATTTTTAAGAAGGTAAAATCTATCTTAATTCTTCTTGGTCTTATTTTTTTTTTTTAATCTTTTGAGAACCAAAAACTTGGAAAAAAAATACCCGACAATTGCAACCATCATATCAATATACATATATTTTAAGAGTAGTTTAACACGTATACATACATATTTTTATAAATAAGTATTTATATGTTTTTGTATATATGATTTGATCAAATCTGATTAAAAATTCAGAATGAGTTTCCCTGGACATGAACGTAAAAGTTAAAAAAGGTAAAAGATTTAGCAAAAAAGAAATTAAAAAAGAGCAAAAAACATTAACAGCAATAACAGTAATAACAAAATTTAAAACAAACTAACAATTGTAAAGTTTTTTTTAATTCCTTAAAACTTTTTTTTTTAAGGGAATAGTACCCAGCATTTTTTTGGTTCTTACGCAATTAATGTTATTTATATGTAAATAAGTTTTATGTATAAATATATACATGTTATACATAGGTAATGCCATACCTAAATCAATTTTAATTTTCAAAATTTTGTTTTTCTATATTGTTGGCTAATAATTATTGAGATTTTGATAAAAATCTGTGAAATCTTAAGATAATAGTTTTAAAATGGTTTTATTTTGGAGTCTTCATTAAAAAGAAATATCTACCTACTTTAAAAATCATTATTTTTTAATAACGGTATCAAAATATCTAAAGGCATTTTTTTTTTTTTTTATTCTATTTAAAATTAAAATTGCAAATTTATTATAAATTATATTAATACTGGAACTTAATTATCCAAAAAAAGTCGATCAAAAGAAAATCAAAAATAATTTTCTTGTTTCTTCAGTTATTATTTATCAAATTTTTAATTTGAATGTAAGGTGGTAAAAATAAATGACAGTATGAAATGGAATTTACTACTTTAATGTCATAAAAATAATTTTTCTTTTTTGAAATGTTAAGTTATAGATAATGATAGACAGTGAAGATTCAATTTAAAATTTATAAATAAATTTTCACTGCAGTAGCTTAACTTTGACTGAGCTAATAATAATTCTAGAGTAGGAGCCAATATATAATCTTAGAGCAGCTATAGTTATATACTTAATTTTAACCTAGGCAAAAGAATTTATTAAAGTATAAACTAAAAAGATTGAAACATTCAAATTCAAAGACATAAATTAATAATGTCAACCAACCTAAGCTCTAATATTTAATTAAGAAATTGAGTGGCCCTCCGATGTTGGAGTAAACGTTTTAAGAAATAGAAAAATAATTATTTTAAACAATTTCGACTAATAATAACTCTAGTCATAGTTGTTTAGCAGTTTCTTCATCATTCCATTTAAATCTTTTAATCTTAGATGTTCATTAAAGATTCTAAACCGATTGATCAAATTATTATATCTTTTTTGTTTTTGTTATATGACAATTAATTAATTATTATATAAACATTTCTTCTTTCACGTTTTTTATTACCCTAAAGTTGTCATAATTTCAACAATAATTTTTATTTAGCGCTAATGACTCATTTAGTAGCAAATAGCAAAAAAAATTGCTACTTATGGAAAAAAAAATACTCCTTCTCAATTCAAACCAAAAAAAAAAAAAAAAAATTAACAGTACAATCAATTTCGATAATAATAATAACAATAATAATAACATCATCATCGTCATTTGATCATTGCCACCATCATTGCGAAATCAAAGACTAAAACTTTTTTTTTTTTTTTTTTTTTAAAAAATAAAATATAAATAGATTTACAAAAATTGAATGGCCATTTTTCGCGTTCTGAAGAGAAAATTATTGAAACTACATTTATCGAATAAGAATTGTTTAGAAGAGTGAAGAATCGACTATTTTAAAAGAAATCTATAATCTTTTTCTTTTTTCAAATTTTCTTTTCTTTAATTGTATTTTGAAATATACTCGTACACGTGTTTATAAATAAATATATATATATACACATACATATTGTATTTATATTTGATTTTCAAATATTAATATACCATAAGAATATTAAAGTCTAATGATCTGAATTATAGGGCTAACTAACAAACCAAATACAAATATATGATGGACTGAGGAGGGATGATACTTTTACTACAAAACAATTTCTATTTAATTTTATATTTAAATTATATTTTTTTTTTTTTCTGTTTATTTGTTTTTTTCTTTTCTTTCATTCAAATGTAGCCAATTAGTTGCAAAAAACATTGTATAAGTTTACGCATGTATATACAACATCTATATATAGATAAAATTGAAATGATAAAGAGGACCTTTTAGTCCTATCAAATAAAAATTGATTTCTATTTAAAAATGCGTAACAAATAATATCCTGTGCGAGGAATGAAAAAAAAAAAAAAAAAATTGGATTGAAAATAAAAATTGATTAGTCAGTGATGAAACTGATGCGATTATTAGAAAATTTTATTCATTGATTTTAAATGAAAGAAATTTTATGATTTCTTGAGGAAAACTGTTCTTTTTTCTTTTGTTTTCCTTTATTGTTTTGTTGTTTGAGATTTATCTGCAAGCTTAACCAGAATAATGTGATAAACACAGAATTTGTTTACTTCAATTAATTTCTAGCTATATAAAAGGATAATTACTTTTACTTTTCATTCTACAGTTTTCAATGATTCTTATTGTCTTAATTTCTGTTCTCCAGAATCTAATTATATTGGTATATTATTTTTATTTAGTGTATAGTTAAGGCAAGCTTTATAGTTTCAGATGTGTTCCTTTCCTAAATAAAATTTTATTTTACTAGCAGAAAAATCACATACCTACTATCCATTTTTTTTTTGGTTTCCGGCAGTAATGAATCTGAATTATAGAGTCTTGTACCAGTGTCAATGTATGATAAATGTATGATATTTGTAGTATTTTTGGGTCTTTTAGTAATTGAGACCACGACCATTAACAAAATTACCGATCAGTTGTTCAAAATAATTACCAATCCGGAAAATGGTAAAATTAATTTTTTTTTAAATATTTAACTTAAAATTTAAAAATTCGTAGTAGAATTTATTCTTTAGAAATTATTTAACCATTAAATCAACAATTTTGTTAAATTTTATATGTCTTTGCTGCAAAAAAATTAAAAATAAACATTTTCTGGAAGCATTTCAATGATAACTATAATTGGCGCCAATATAAAAACGGCGACACATTCAATACACCAACCCTGATATTTTACCAGGTCATTACAAATGAAAAAAAAAAAAGTTTATTTTAAAACTGAGTTTTTTTTTTTTAACGTTTTTTTATTTTTTTGAAATTTCAAATTGGAACGGGCAATTTTTTTTTTTTTTTTAAAGTAATTTTATACGGGGATGAACTAACTAAATACTTTTTTTATTATTTTTGTTTTTTTTTTTTTTTGGAATGTTGATATTCAAAAAGATAAATGTCAATAATGATGATTTCTTATTTAAATCATAAGAAAAATCAAAATATTTTTTTTTCGTTTTTCTATATCTTTCTTTTTATTCTCTTTAGTAACCAGAATATCAATAACAGGATATTATTTCGATATGGTAACAGGACAATAAAAAGAAACCAAATTAATATAAAATGTTTTTTCTATTTATGTTCAATTCCCCTTCTTAAAAATTGATAATTTTTCGAATGTTAATGATGATGGTGATGGTTTGATAATAATGGGGGAAAAAAAAAAAAAACAAAACATCCTCTTTTGATTTACTATGATTTTTGATTAAGAAACAATAAATTTCTGTTCTTATTTTTTTTTTTTTAGTATCCATTTGAACGAAATAGGAAATAAATTTAATTTTCTTTTTCTTTCCAATTACCATTATTATTTCTTTTTTCCAGTAATTAATATGCTCTTTTAAGTTTTTTTTTTTGTTTTTTTTTTTGTTTTGTGTTAATTTTATTTTGTAAAACTTAATAACGCTTTCTTAAAAAGTTTCTTCTTAAATAGAAATCACGATTAAATTATAAACGATTTGAGTTTTGAAATATTATCATTCAATTGAAAATTATCATTAACACTAATAAAACATTTTAGATCCATAATCATGTAATTTCAAAAAAGAAACAGGGATAAGGTTTTAATTTTTTAGTTATTTATTTAAAAATTAAATATTTGATAGTTTATTTTTAATTATCCTTTGGGTCTTGATGATTTACTTATTTACAATATTTAGCAAGTGGTGTAAAATTTATTTTTAGTGCAGGTAAAGTTATACGTACATATTTCATTTATATATAAAAAAAAAATAAAATTATTAACAAGATAAAAACTGAATTCCGAATCTTTTAAATAAATAGATACTTAAATTACACAAAAGGGACATTTTAATTTTCAATACTTTGTATTGAAAATTTTCAATAAATTGTAAACATTTCGTAATTTAAAAAATCCCGTTTTCCAAAATTTCGCTAATCCTTAACCTAAATCTAATGAACCACTATATAAAGAAAAACAATTAAAACGAATATAATATTTACACTGTATAAGGAAAAAAATAACTAGCTAATGGTGTAATTGTTAAGATTACCGGCCTTTCATACGAAAGATCTCGAGCTCAAACCCCAGCTGGGTTATTTAGATTAATAAAAAATAATAAAAATTTTTTCTTATAATATATAATTAGTATAATATAATTAAATTTAAAAACAAAATAAGTATATATGTCTTATAAATTTCAATTAATAGCATATTGTAATAGGTATATAATAAAATAATAATGAACTATAATTTTTGTATAAGTTAATATAAGATATACATGCGTAGAAGTGAAAAAGAATCATTTCATAGACTAGTAGAATAGCTTCAGCTGAATAATCAACGGCTTAGTGAAATTAATGATTTCAGAAAGTGAAACTTACTCAAATATGAATAATAAACGACTTAGTGTACGCTCTACTATGCTCAGGAGTGACAAGGAAAAAAAACAAAAAAAAAAAACACAATAACTGGACAAATACTTGAATATGGTATCCACAAAGAAAACCAACAATCTTTCCATGCAAAACATATTCTGTAAAACAATCCCCAAAGAAAATAAATCTAGTTGTAAAATCTGACTCGAAATAAAAAAGACTGGCTCAAAATAAAATATTATTCAGAGGATTTGTGGAAGCCATATGTTTTTAAAGCGAATAAATTAAAGCGTAAAAACATATTTTTTTATTAGAAAATTTCTTATATAAATGACAATATGATTTTACCCAATTCTAGATATATATTTGAAACACTAAAATAATATTTTAGTGTTTCAAATGTATATCTAGATAACAGTAAATGTTAATGGTGTCAAAAAATTTTTCTTTTAAAATAATTAAATTATATTACACGGGTAATAACTTATACCCAAAAAAAAAAAAAAGCGATTCATTGCTATAACAAGTTGAGAACCAAATAAAAAGTGTTAAAGTTTTATTAAGATTTCAACTCAAATGTTTTGAAAAAAAAAAAAAACTTATCAATTTACCCTTTTTAACATTTAACAGTATGTTATTTTCGAACATTTTTAAACACATACGATAACCATTTTAGATAACAAATTTTTTTTTTTCTTTTCTTTTAAATATTCCTGACAACAAAGATTCATTACATTCTTGATATATTGAAATGAAAAATAAACAATAAATGAAAATTTTTGTTCATATAACAACTATAAATAAATTAAAAAAGAAAAACAGAAAAAAAAAAAATTAAGAAAAAGAAGAAAAGAGACGAACTTAAAATAATTTTAAATATTTTCCTTCAGAAACATATAATTAAGACATTATAAATTGTATCATTTTTGTGGTTTTCTTTTTCCTTTAGTTGTCTTTCTCTTTTTTTTTTTTTTTTTAGAATATATTTTTTTATTCTCTCTCCCTTCTTCTTTCTTCTTACGTCTTTCAATTTAAAACTTACAAAAATCATTCACAAAGTACACTTGATTTCAAAACAAAAAATAATAAATTTACAACAAAAAATGTGTTATGTTTAACTGGAAGAAGAGAAAGTCATATTGTTTTATGGTTGCAATATGTACTAAAATTGTTTAAAACCTCAAAACTAATTTAAAATGTATACTTTATCTTGTACTAACACTAACTATAACAAGTCGTACGTAACATATACATTAGTTTTTTTCATTCAAAATCTTTTTTTTTTTTCTTTTTTTTTTTGAAAAAATCCAACCAACTACTGACAAAGTTTGATCTTTTTCTATAATTATTTCGTTTAGGAATGGAATGAAAAACAAGAAGAAAAAAAAAAACAAACAAGTTTTTCTAATTTTTTTTTTTTTATTTTACTTTTCTATCTCCCATCAGAATTTTCTTTAAATTCCAAAACAATCCTTTTTGTTTTGTTTTTTTTTTCTTATATTTTATTTTCTGTTGTTGGTGGTTCTTAAAGGAGAAATATATGTTTTAAAAACGCCAAAAACTTAATAAAATTACTATACAAAATTGCTTTTCTTGTCATTTTGTTGAGATGTTACAATTTCATGGTAAAAAGAAAAGAACAAACAAAATAAAAACAAAAACGAAAAAAAAAAAATTGAAAAACAACAAAAATTAAACATATAAATGAAAATAAAAAATAGAAATTAAAGAAAAAAAAAAAAAAAAAACAATACAAAACCTAGGTTATAATGAAATGAAATGACTCCTTCCATCTCCACCTAAAAAAACAAAAAACCAAATAAGAAAGTTTTGCCTCTTCAAAATAAATGGCAAAAGTAATGTGTATTTTGATGATATTGTCTATACATATGTCGTTAGAATCACGCAACATAATAATTTTTCATGTAATAAATAGCAGAATATTAAAAAAAATCTATGGAATGAGTATATAATATACTACAACTTTAATTAGGACAGAGTAAACATTTTTTTTTTTTAAATTCTACAACGAAATTGAATATGTGTTTTGGTTATTTTGGTACAAGATTTGGTACAAATCTTTTCATATAATGCTTTTAGAAGATATTGGAGGAAATATTTTTAGCTCAGAATTTTACGCACATAAAATAACAAGTAATGGAAAAAGGCAAGGATTTTCAATAAAGCACATTTCCAAAATTATAAAATATTCCATAATGAGGTAGTAAAGAGTAGATATAGTGAAAAATAAATTTGGCTTAATTTTTTTTTTTTTTGGTAAGAAAAAATTAAGAAAAATTAAATCACACTTCCGTCAATTATAAGGTAACCCTACTCTATTAAGAAGAGTTATTATTTATTAGCAAAAACAAAAGTATAGTGTTGTAGCTTTAATTTTTGTATATTACTTTAAAAAAATGTGGACAGGTGCTCATGTTACATGATGCTTAAAAATAGAGAATTTTCAGTTTTTGATCCCTTACGTCGCCTAAACGGGGGGCTACACAAAAATATTTCCTGAAATGACTAATACTTATATCCGAAGATCTAACTGGTCTTACATAACGGTATATAAAATACCGCATGGCCAAGTCAAATATTTATTTTGTATATATTTATAAAGTTTATAAAATCAGCTATCGTTTGGCGTTTCCAAATTGAAAATAAGCCTTTTAAAACCTGTGTTATGACAATTTAAAAATATAACTTTTTCGAACTTTGGAAGGCTATAGCAGCGCAGCGGGTGGGAGCATTGAAGAAAGTTGTTCCACAAAATAAGTTTTTTGGCGAGCCTATCTGTATAGTTAAAATTACATTGCTTTATTTCAAACGGTGTAGAAGTTTTGTAAACACCCAGACGGACATACTGACAGAGTGAAACTAATAAAGTGCATAGACTTTATTAAAATAATTATGTGAAATACAAATTACCTGTCAATAACAGTTTTGAACAAGAAAACTTTTTATTTCAACTCGAAAATATATCTTTTAATGTCTGCTAAAAATGCATAGCTTTTTAAATGTGCGACTGACAAAATAATTTATCGAAATGAAGAGAAAATAAGAGTTAAATAAGATGTCCTAATAAAAAAATTCCATTCCCAAAATACTATTTACACAATTAAAAAAAATTGCCATCTATAAAATTTCTCCTAATTGACATTCTTGTATATACATAATGTATACATTATAGATATTCTAGAAAAAGGGGACAACCCTGATTTTATAACAAGTTCTAAAATCCATTCCTACAAAAACTAAGCAAAATCCGGTTTTGCACCAAAATGCACCTTTGAATTTTTTTTTTTTTTTTTTTAAGTTTTAAAAACTTTATTCTTATAATACTTTTTCTTAAAGAGCCTAAGTAGCTAAAATTTCGGAAATCAACTAAGGCAGTATCGGTTCAAACATTTTACAGGTACTTACAACCAAACTCTCTTTTTTTATATATAATTTTAATTTAAAATGAAAATTTTAAATTATTTGGTATTTACCATATGGAAGAGAAATTTATTTTGAAAATATAAATTTATAAAGCAAAATTTAAATTATACTGAAAAATCAATTATATTTTTTGTTTTTATTTTTTTTTTTTTTTTTGAATTAATATAACCGAAAGTGGACTAATCAATTTATCAGTAAAATAACGTATTTCAGTCATTAGAAGATAATACTTCTACGACCATGTAAAACCATGAACTAGCAAAAAATTAATCAAAAATTTAAAAAAATTTTCTTCCATCCTATTTTAATTTTATTTTCTCTAAAAAATAAATCAAAAACAAAAAAAACTTTCCTAACACTCTTCTAAATATACGTATATCCATAAATACAAACTATAATATATATACATACAACTAAATATACATATAATATAATACATATATCTATAAATATATCTATAGTTTGAAATTTCCACAAATATTTCCCATATCACGATATAATTCTAAGACTTAAGTAATCATTTATCTTGGTAAATTTTAATGATTTTAATTCATTGTTGCTACTCCTTAGAAGATGTTCTCATTAATCCTTATTCTCAACAAAAAAAAAAAAGAAAATATCTATGAGCATACATATATACATATATATTTATATATAATATACAAACACATTTAATAAAAATTACATTTATTTATACATATTGATATACATATAATTATAAATATATTAAAAAGTTACACATTTTTTGGTTTTTTTTTTTTTTTTGTTTTTTGTTGTCAAAAATTCTCATATATTATAGAATAACAAAAAAACATTTAACATAACAGAACATAACATACATAATATTATTATATATACTATATATTACTATACTATATTACATAAGGATATATATATATATCTAGAGATACGAAATATTATACATATTTCAAATAGTCCTTATAACATAATAAAAATGATCATAGTGTGCGTTTAAAAGAAATCAACTTTCACAAATAATATTAAAAAGGCAAGAAAAAAAAAAAAAATAATAATAATAGAAAGACAAGAAAAAAAAAAAATGATTTACTAATCTATATTAAAAAAGGAAGTAAGTTTTTACTGAAGGATAAAAATAATAAAATTTTCTTTTTCACTGTCAAAAAAAATAAAGACAAAAAAAAAAAAAAAACAAAAATAAAAATCGTAAATGAAGGCAAAATAACATAAAATAATTAAATAAGTAGGATACAAACAAAAAAATTCATTGAAGAGGTAAAAAATATTTTAAGATACTTTCTATTAACTTTTAACGTTAATATTAAAACCTGAAACAAAAAAAAAAAAAAAACAGAATCCAAAATACAAAATAAGATATCTTAAGATATTTTAATTAAAATTAACTTGAAAATTTGTTAAAATTAATTTTAAAGACTTTGTGCTTGTACATTTTTTATTTTAGGAGTGTATAAATTAACTAAAAAGCTAAAGAATGTCATAATTTAATAATACAGATTAAATATAAAAATTAAGAATTTCTGATAATTTTGTTATTTTTTTTTTTTCTTTCCTTTAAACAATGTTTATTTTTTAATTCAAACTTTTTTTTTTTAACATTCAGATTTTTTTAGGAAATCCAAGAAAAATTGTACTACTAAATTTCTCCTTTTACAATAATAAAAGTAATCCTATTCTCCAACTTGTGAGTCTAAGTAAATAAAATGGAATATTAAAAACAATTAAATAATTTTATTAAAGCTTTTCTTGATTTTTAAAATTTAATAATTCAGAAGAGTTGAATATTTAAAATTGATTTTATTTTGAAACTAAAGATTTTTAAAGATAAAGAAGAATTGCATGTTTTCTGTAAACTACAATAAAAATTATTATGGCGTTATCACTCTATTTTCAAAATCATTATCACATTTAAATGTTTAATTTTTTAAAATTATGCTATATTTTCTTCTAAGAAATTTTCAATCATTTGATATTTTCAGATTGGAAAAATATCCACTAAAAAGAACACTATATCCGTTTCAATATAGGATGTTTTCAAACATTGAGGAGACAGTACTCCTGTGTAGATCACAGGAGGATGTGGATAAAGAAAATATTAAACAAATTTTTAAAAATTTTCTAAAAAATATCTGCTAAAAAGATTAATTTTTTAAAGTTTAAAAGAAAATTATTTGATTTAAGATGTAGCTCTTATAATTTAAACCAAAATATGTTTAATTTCAGACTTTAAGACAATTCATAGAAGCTACAGAATAAAGTAAATAAATTAAAGCCGAGAATAATAACAGAAAAATCAGTCGTATACATTTTATCAATTTCAAAATGTTAAAATATTTTCCATTTATATTACAAAATGCAATAATGTAATTTAGAGTATGAAAGCTAATTTAATTCTATTTTTATTCAAATTTAAAATTATAAACAAAGAACCTTAAAATTTGAAAGAATATAAAATTAACATTAGAATGAATTGTTATACTCAATCTACCATTTTGCAATTTGTTTTTACTTTTTAGACTGGTTCGTTTTTTCCAAAATTTTTTAGATAAGGTAAATATATTAAATACTTTTGTTTTCGTGTCAAACCTCATTTGTGCAGAAACAGAAACTGTAGCACAATGATGCGATAACATAATCTTTTACCAAGTTTTTTCAAATAAGTTCTATATCTAGATATTAATTTTGATATCGTTTTTTAATATTAATACCATTTATACCATAATACCAATACCACAATTACCTAGTAAAATTAGGAGAATGAATTGGGTTCGTGACCATGTACAGGATAACCGGTGATTAGACAAAAATTTTAATATTTATATCCATTTCTAAATTATATTTTGCAAAATTTTCCCAAACAGTTGTTACAAACAAAAGGAAATTTATCTTGGAAAAAAAAAATAACTAAAAAATTCTAAACAGGTGTTTAACTAAATCCAATTTTTAGCACTTTTAAAAATTTTAATTTTTTTTTTTGGTTCATACTCTAGGTATTTTCGTTTTCTTTTATTTATACACTAGTATAATATTATTTATGCACACATATTGACACTTGAAAGGTTGTCGTTTGAACAATCGTGATTTAACGTAATGCTTCGATAGCTACAATACAATTTTATTCTAAATATTTTTGAACATCTTTCTTAGTTAGTAAAGTTTCCTTTTTTTTTTTACAGTTTTCGTCCTTTTCTAACATTAATATTACATTTCTTTGTTTAAGAAACGAAGAATCCATAAAAAATATTTTTGAATTCTTAAAGCACAAACAAAACAAAAAAAAAACAAAATTTTGAATTTTGACTGGTATAGTGCTAAAAAAAATTCTATTCACAGTACCTTTCATTAGTGATTGTATTGTCGCCAGTACATTTTTTTTAAATAAAATTATGTAAATCTAACTTGAACTCTAATGTATACAAAATAAAAATATTTTTATATGTATATATACATGTAACTTATATTAGATGCACATATTTATTTTTTTCCCCCAAATGTTTTTTTTATTTGTATGTGGCTGTGTGTTGTGTATTTCTGGTTTTTTTTCGGTTGGAAACCATGGAACGCAATGAAAATCCACAAGTAATAGGATTATGGCAATTTATTAAGTAAACAAAGTTACACTTACCCCATCACTTGAGTCCTTTTGCACTGTTTACTTTTGCAATCATTTTTACTTTTTGTTTTTTCTTTTGCATTTTTATCGTACTTTTTTTTTTTTTTTTCTGTTTTGATTTCATCAAAAAAGCTTACATTCTTACTTATTGTTACCAATGCTTCTAGAAAAAAATATTTTTAGGATACCTATTAAGAACTAAAACACACATTGACATAAAACATATATAGTAATATGCTGTATGTACTGTCCATTTTAAAATACTGTTACTTTACTGTAATACTACGTGTCCTTTGGAGAAAAAATTTCATTTTTTTGTTATCAACGATATGATGCAAGCATACAGAAACAGTACTAAACGTTTTTTATTTTTGTAATACAAAAATTAAATTTGAACCGTTATAAAAAAATATATATTTATATCCTTTTTTTAAGAGTTTTTTAGTACTGTTATTTTGTATATCCTAATACTAAGGGATAAGGGGATTAAAAGAAGACACAGAAAGGTAGAGTGACTTGAAAAATGCATGATGTAGACTAATTTTACAAATTGCGTTAAAAATTTAACTGTACTGAAGCGTAAGAAAACATTGCAAAAAATAACCTAAAGAAAAAATGAAAGTAACGGTATACTTTGGTTTAACGTTAAAAAATCATTCCAAGAAAGAATAATAAAAATATTTTTGTGTGTGTGTAATTTTATGTACATTTACTGAATTTACAAAAAAAAAAAAAAACAGTTAGTTAGTCAATAGTTCATTCATATTAAATTCTGTGGTTGTGCAACATTCGATAGTTTGATAAAAATTAAAAATAATTTAATTATCACCTTGTTATTGCTTGATTAATTCAAATCATGGACAAATTTTAACTTTTAATTTATTTATGCTAGTTTAAAAATTATTTTTAATAAAATTTGTTTTAAGAAAAAATCAATTTAATCAATTTATTAAAAAAATTAAATTATACTTTAAATTAGAAAACTTTTCTTCAACTACTTTTTAAAATTACTTTGTAATAAAAAATTCTATTTTTTTTATGTTAAGTTAACGTAATGTGGAGAAGTAGGGAACAATCTATAATTTTATATTAGTTAAATTTTGTACTTAAAAAATATGGCTCTATTGTCTCTATTCCTTTGTTTTTTATTTTATTTAAAAATAGAATAATAGTAATTTTACTACTTTGTTTTTTGTCATTACCTATTTTTTTTAATACCACTTTCCCGTTTATAGTCATCTTTCAGATCTCCACAATAAAAAAAAAAAAAAAAACGAAAAAGTCCTGTTTTTTATTATTCAATTCAACTTCTTTTCAAGCAATCAAATTTTTTTATAGCTTGTATTCAACTACTTCCATTTTTTCAAGTAGCAATGATTTTCTAGTGGTGAATGGTTCTTTTTATATATATATTTTTTTTTTTTTTTGGTCCCTTAAGTTTAGTTTTATATAAAACGTGATACAATTACTGCCAAAATAAATTTCCAAATGCAAGTCATTAATATGCAAGTTCCTTATAAGAAGGTATACAAATTTAAATATGTTTTTGTTTTTATCTATATAGTTTATTTTAAAATAATTGCATAAAAATTTGATGATTAAATAAAAGAAAATGCTATTATTAGATTAAAGATAAAATTTTTTATTTTTTTTTATTTTAAAGGCACTCTTGTTATATCCATTATCTTACTTTGTCAAGTTAATAAGAAAACTTCAAAGAAATTCAAAATTTTTACATTTTCATTGGTAAGCTTCTTTAAATATATTTTCCATATAGCTAATTATTTAAATCAGTCAAAAAGAACAAGTGATATCTCAGAATAAAACTAGCACACAAAACTGTTACCCAAATCATATCTCCATAGAAATTAAACTCAACTGCATTGTCAGTATTGCAAAAGATTCCTATTAACTATCCAACACATTCTATCCGAATGCACGGGCCTTTCTCCGGTGTTCCATTTTCAACAGCACTAAGCCAATAGAATTTCTAACTTCTCATATAAACCAGTAAGAAAAATTTAGATTTACTCAATAAACTTAAGATTGAATTAATATAACTAGGACAAAATATATCTAAAACAAAATAAAACATAAAACTATAAACCTAAACAAACCTAAACAAAAATATTATATTATAATATTATAAAAAAAAGCTATAGCTTGCTAATCTATTGTAAATTATAATTTTAATTAAAATCTCCTTAATATTGAAAGTAAAGTTAAATTAAAATAAATATTTGAATACATTCGAATGTGTTGTAACTTGTACACCCCAAACATTTATGTATTATATATATAGAGAACAACTCACATGTCATTTCTGCAACAACAAAATATATAAATGTATTTATAGTTTAGCATTTTTTATTAATATAACACTTTTTAATATCTCATTTTATAAAATCTATATCACAAAAACACCTAATCCAAGCTATCACCAATATCATAAAAAGAAATCTTTAATCAAAAGAAATTCCTTTAAAAAGAAAATCAAGCAATATTACATTTTACATTTACAAATATATATATATATATATATATATCTAAAACATACGACAACTAGACAATTAAATAAAATAAATTTCAACAAAACCCAACATTTTTGCACAATCTCACAATAACTTGAACAGTAGAAATCAAAAATGAAGAATAAATATTAGATCATCTGACCAATGATGCAGTGCGTAAGTCACTGGTCAGGCGAAAGCACTCGGGTTCAAACCCCGGTCAGGTCGAAAATAATATATAAAATATAATAAAATAATGTAAACAAAATATTAAATATAATTATAATTGAATACTTGTACCGAGATGGTCCACATGCTAAAGGCAAAAGGGCCCTAAAAATATCGGCAAGTATTTATATCTGCACGATATAATATATAAAAAAAAAAATATTAGATTGGGTAAACTTAGCTTTGTCAGATCTAAGCTGGTCTACACTCATGTACTTTTTTTCTTATTCATAAAAATGGAAAAATTCAAATTCTGAATGCATTGACAAAGCGACAACGCGAAAAAAGATACTAACTTAAGTCTTACAAAAATCAATACACTTAAGTACAAAGCACTACACTGCACTATGTTAAATAGTAAAATATAAACGTAATAAGATAAAATTTTCCGTCATGGTTCACCAAATTTTTTTTATGCAATTTGTGTTTTTTTTTTCATTGTATCTTCTACTTAGATTTCTTTCTGTATAATCATCATACAAATTTTACAACGATACATATTTTTTTACCTATAATTTCCTAGCAAAGATTATATCCTTGTTATGAATAGTGATCGTAAATCTCACATATACTAATATAATATATTATATTTAGTTCTTACATAATTTTCTCCTATACAGTTGTAAAAATTCTTCTTAAAATTTACATCAGTTTTAGAAACTTTAAATTTTCTCTTATCAACTTTGGTTATGACTTATGATAAATATATTTTTCTTCAGTTTAAGTCAGAGAACATTTTACTGATAACATTAGGTACTTTTCCAATGAAACAACAAAATACTTTTAATCTTTTTTAATTGAAAATAAGAATAACATATGCGTAAAACTTGATAAAAAATTGGTTTTTTTTTTGTTCTCCTATGATTCAAATATGATTATATTTATTTTTTTTTTTTTTTGTCGTATTTGTATTTTAAAATATGTATTTATAATAAATAATTTGTTTAGCAATAAATTAGGCGTATACATATACAATTATTTTCTATGATATCACTTTATCTTCCACTTATACCACCTAAATTCACCCATTATCAAACTTTTAACAATTTAAAAAAAAAAACGAAAACTGTCTTTAAAAGGAAATAACTGTTAACCAATTACCTTAAAATATATTTTTCAATATATTATATTTATATACTTACATATTATGTATATAGGTATAATTTTTTTTTTTTTTTTTGTATGACAAAAAATTTATTAACACACACTGTTAAAATAAAAGGAACAAAACGGCAAAACTCATCATGGTTAAGTAAAATTTAACCAATATTTCATCATCAGCGCAAACTTTCTGTTAAAGGATGATTAGCTTCAAAAAAAAAAAATTATATATATGATAGATATATGAATATTATATATCTAATAGATACATATAATATATTATGTACTAAGTATACATAATTTATTAACAGACACATTTAAATAGATTCAATGTTCTGTCAAAGAAAGAAATAAATTATTAGTTTAATTATTATGTTTTAGTACAATTATTGAATTGTATGATAACTTTAAGAATTTATTTATTATTTTAATTATAAAAATTAAATTTTGTTATTTTTTTATAATTAAAAAAAAAAAAAAAATTTTAATAATACTGCCACAATTGTTCAAAATTTTATTCCATTTTTAGTTAAATTTAATATGACTTCTTTTTAGAATATGAGATTATGGTAGATAAATATACACACAAACGTTTGCTTAAAAATCTTCAACAATTTTCTTATGTCTTACCTATACTAGGTTAATGTTATCAACCCACAATAGGTATTCCTTGTAATAAAAACAAAAAAAAAAAAAATTATTGATGTAGCAACAAATTTTTTTTTTCAAATTTTTCTTGTTGTTTCTATTTCTATCAAAAATTATTTTTTGTGACAACCGCAATTTTTATGTTTTTAAATATCGTAGCGATAATATTTTACTCTCATTTTTGTTTGTTTTCCTTTTTTTATTGTATATGAGTATGATTGCTTTATATTGAACCAATTCCCATACGGTACAATTTACCTAGAAGCAGAAACAACAAAATAAACTGTGAATTCCTTTAAAAAGTATAAACAAAAAGAAAACCAAAAAAAAGTATTAAAGTTGTTAAAAAAAAAAAAAAACCGTGTTTGCATCTAACGAAATTGAAATTTGATGTATGATTTCTTTTATGCTAAAACAAAATTGTTTGAAAGCTTCTCTAGACCAAAATCTAATACACACAGGATACAAAAGGCATACGTATACTTGAATTGTTAGTATATTTTTAAGGTTTCCAAGTTGACATCATTTGATTTTCTAAATGTGTTCATATTTTTTGTTTGTTTTTTTTTTCTTTCTTTTTTTTTTTGAAACTACTTCAATATTCAATCTATATAAATATTAATGGTATTAAATTGTAAAAATGGTTTCATTTAAAAATAAAATGAAGTTTATTGGGTAAATTGAGTATAAAAAGGAAATACAAAGGTTTCTTTATCTAACTTATGATGACAGTAAAAATACATTAGCTTTAAAAACAATATTATCTTCCTTTCAAATATAACCTTTTAAACGTTTTTTTTTTTTTTTTTTTTATAAAAGTACTATTTACAAAAAAATATGATTATAAGCTCTGAAGAAATTCAAAAGTTGAAATATTGTGTTCCTTTATCGAAACAAAAAATCAATTTAGAATTTACACTTTAATTTAACAAAAAGAAATTCAATGTGAAAAGGTAATCAATTTTTTTGTTTGAAGCTGTAATTTTTTTTTTTTTGATAAATCTTTAAAAATAATTTTGTTTTTAATTAAATAAGAATTACAAAAAAATCATAATTTTTGTGATTAAATTAAATTTAAATATTTTTAAATTTTCAAAATTTTCATTATCATTTTCAATCTATCAGCATCCTTAAAAAAAATGATAGTCGCCTCCCCTTATGTTATAAAAGCCTTCTTACAAATTTTTCCATCAAAAAAAAATTTTTTTTTCTCTCCCAAATTATTTAAAGAAAAACACATGAATTTCTATCCATTTTATAGCAAAATAAAGAAAAATAAAACTCTAATTTCTAACAAACATACTTTAAATTTCTTTACAAAACCTTTAAACAAAAGTTAAAAAACAAAAAAAAAAACCCCAACCCGTCAATTTCAGAGCACTCTTATTTTATTTAAACAAAAACATAATATTTAAAAAAAAAAAGTAAAAATTTATTCAAGCTCTGTTTACTGTAAGATATTTTAATATATCACCAGAACTCTTTTATTGCAAATTTTCTTTTTAAGGAACATTTTAGACATGTACTCATTTTTAAAAAAATGAAATTTTTCTTAAGAGTCTAAGCATAAAAAGAAAATGTTTGCTTTTTTATTTCCTTACTATTCATCCAATTCATTATCCTTCCATTATATTTAGCCAATTTCTTTTAATATTAAAAACGGAAAACTAAATTTTAAAGGCTATTACTTTAATATTTGATATGCACAGGTATTCTATATATT
The DNA here is from genome assembly GCA_947095535.1 of Poecilobothrus nobilitatus. NCBI lineage: Eukaryota > Metazoa > Arthropoda > Insecta > Diptera > Dolichopodidae > Poecilobothrus > Poecilobothrus nobilitatus. The sequence continues at coordinate 28,197,865 of OX352773.1, read as the reverse complement.
ACATAAAATAAAAATGGCAAAACTTTTCTAACATTATTCGATTCTCAGTACTTTTATTCCCCAAGTTAGACGTTAAAAAAAAAATGTAAACTTTATTTAATGGTGAAAATTTTCAAAAGGTTAAAACAAATTTTAAAAAATTTTATTTAAAAAACGAGGAAGAGTGCAGTAGAGTAGACTGTGTCAACTCTGGGATACCCGTATGAACGTAATATATCCTATTATAAAACTAGATCATCTTTTAGAAACATTCAGATGTTTTAGTACCGAACTACAGAGATATATTTATGTAAATTGTGGAGTTGTATGACAGCTACCCGAATCTATTGCGCCTAGCTTCATTAAGTTCCAAGAAATGCAAGAAGCCTAAACCGGCTGCAATAGATCAATCAAATTTTACAAAAGTTTTTGGCATGCAACTCGACACTTTTTCACTAAATTTCAGATAGCTAGATTCAATAGACACTGAGTTATTCTCATTTAAAAAGAGAAGTTGTATGGCAACTACTCGAACCCGGCGGCCGAAAATGCTGGAGTTAAATAGCAAAACTAACAATTTTGCAAAAGTGACGTAAAAAAAATATCAGCCTCTTAGCTCCTTTATTTTTTGAGTTATCGTGCGGACGGACACTGAGTTATTTTCATTTAAAAAGAGAAGTTGTATGGCAGCTACCCGAACCCGTCGCACCAACACAACCAAATTTTGCAGAAGTTGTTGCCATAAAACTTGATCATCATTCGCAAAATTGCAGATACCTAGATTGAACAGACACTGGGTTATTTCCATTTAAAGAAAGACTTTGTATGGCAGCTACTCGAACCCGGGGGCCGAAAATGCTGGAGGTAAATAGCAAAACTAACAATTTTGCAAAAGTGACGTATATAAAATGTCAGCCTTCTAGCTCCTTTATTTTTTGAGTTATCGTGCGGACGGACACTGAGTTATTTTCATTTAAAAAGAGAAGTTGTATGGCAGCTACCCGAACCCGTCGCACCAACACAACCAAATTTTGCAGAAGTTGTGCCATAAAACTTGATCATCATTCGCAAAATTGCAGATACCTAGATTGGATATACACTGGGTTATTTCCATTTAAAGAAAGACGTTGTATGGCAGCTACTCGAACCCGGGGGCCGAAAATGCTGGAGTTAAATAGCAAAACTAACAATTTTACAAAGGTAACGTAAAAAAATTTTCAGCCTCCTAGCTCCTCTATTTTTTGAGTTATCGTGCGGACGGACACTGAGTTCTTTTCATTTAAAAAGATATTTTGTATGGCAGCTACCCGAACCCGTCGCACCAACACAACCAAATTTTGCAGAAGTTGTTGCCATAAAACTTGATCATCATTCGCAAAATTTCAGATACCTAGATTGAACAGACACTGGGTTATTTCCATTTAAAGAAAGACGTTGTATGGCAGCTACTCGAACCCGGGGGCCGAAAATGCTGGAGTTAAATAGCAAAACTAACAATTTTGCAAAAGTGACGTAAAAAAAATATCAGCCTCTTAGCTCCTTTATTTTTTGAGTTATCGTGCGGACGGACACTGAGTTCTTTTCATTTAAAAAGATATTTTGTATGGCAGCTACCCGAACCCGTCGTACCACCACAACCAAATTTTGTAGAAGTTGTTGCCATAAAACTTGATCATCATTCGCAAAATTTCAAATACCTAGATTGAACAGACACTGGGTTATTTCTATTTCAAGAAAGACGTTGTATGGCAGCTACCCGAACCCGGGGACAGAAAATGCTGGAGTTAAATAGCAAAACTAACAATTTTACAAAAGTGACGTAAAAAAATATCAGCCTCTTAGCTCCTTTATTTTTTGAGTTATCGTGCGGACGGACACTGAGTTATTTTCATTTAAAAAGAGAAGTTGTATGGCAGCTACCCGAACCCGTCGCACCACCACAACCAAATTTTGCAAAAGTTGTTGCCATAAAACTTGATCAACATTTGCAAGATTTCAGACGCCTAGCTTTATTAACTTCCAAGAGGTGCAGGAAGCCTGAACCGGATGTTCTAGACCAACCAAATTTTACAGAAGTTGTTGGCATGTAACTCGACACCTCTTTACTAAATTTCAGATTCCTAGCTTAAATAAACACTGAGTTATTCTCATTTAAACGGAGAAGTTGTATGGCAGCTACCCGAACCCGTCGCACCAACACAACCAAATTTTACAGAAGTTGTTGCCATAAAACTTGATCATCATTTGCAAAATTTCAAAACCCTAGCTTGAATAGATACTGAGTTATTTCTATATAAAGAAAGAAGTTGTATGGCAGCTACTCGAACCCGCCGACCGAAAATGTTGGATTTAAATAGCAAAACTAACAATTTTGCAAAAGTGACGTAAAAAAAATTTCAGCCTCCTAGCTCCTTTATTTTTTGAGTTATCGTGCGGACGGACGGACGGACGGACGGACGGACGGACGGACGTACATGACTTAATCGACTCAGAATTCGATTCTGAGCCGATCCATACCTTTGACACTATATCTAGCTCGGCTCCTTTAAGGTGTCACAAACGTAATGGCAAATTTATTATACCCTTGAACATAGTTCATACGGGTATAAAAACAAAAAAAAAAAGGTGACAACAACATAACCACATTACTCAAAATTCAATTTATTTACATATACAATATCCATATCATATTATATTATATAATGTATGTTTATTATAGATGTATATATATAGCAGTTGATTATTTAAAATAAAAAAAGATTTCAAATTTCAAATATTGAATAAAAATGAAATTTTAAAGTGCGTTTTGATTTTACGATGAAAAATAATTAATATAGACTTTTAGGATACGTCATTCTTTTAAGTTATATTCTCAAATTTGTAAGCTTAACAATTTCTATTTTAATAGCTTATTTTAATAACATTGAAAAAAAATTAACAATCATTTAGGAATATCAATATATCTTATTATCACTTTGTTGCATTGATTGGGAAATTATTCAAATAAAAGTTTAGTAAGTATTATTAACTATTTTTTTTTTTTTTTTGCTTAATTAAACAAACTATTTTGGTAATTTAAAAATTTTTTTTGGTCATTCAAAATTCAGCGCTATTATTAACGCATACTTATTATAAATCTCATTTTCAAATGAAGTAAAATTAAATTGTCCATACATAAAATTGAGTAAACGGCGGTATGAAAAAACACCCCAAAATATAATTATTTCATTTTATTGCTGCGTAACTTCAACCTTGCATTTTAAAATGGAATAACGACGCAACAAGATTTCATACTAAAATCAAATTAAATAAAACTAAAACAATTAGAAACTACATAAAATTTTATTGAGTATTTTTTTAACAGTATACGCCTTGTTTCTTACTTTGCAATATGGACAGCGAATAAATGATAAATTCACACTTACAGCTTGGGCTCGTAAAGTAACAATACATTCATTACAACATTTGAGATGTTTGCATGGTAATAATAATATATTTCGGGAAATATCATGACATGTAATCAATATTTTCAACATATTTTAACAACAAAGCGTATTCTAGATAAATGGTGTACATATTCTGTAAACTAAGTAAAGACGCAAAATAATGAAATAATGCCTTAAAATATGAAATAGCGCCTCAAAAAATGAAACGATACCGCATAGAAATGAAATAATGCCGCAAGCAGACGAAATATCACAGCAAAAAAATTAAATAACACCCGAATTTTTGCTTCGATATTTCATTTTTTGCGGTGTTAATTTCCATACAAAATTTTGGGGTTTTATTTATTTTTTTTTGTTTGCAGCGTTATTTCATTACACCTGAATAAACAATTAATAATACCATCTATTAATATGATCAATTCATATTGATTAAAAAAATTAAAAATAACCGTAAATACTAAGATTATACAGTTTAGTTTAGTTAGGTAGGTACCTATACCTATAATCAACAAATTTTTTTTTTTTCTTTACACTTTAAATGTTAAAAATATTAAATTATTACTAATTAAACAAAAAAAAATTTTTTTTTTTTGTTATTTTCCAATCCAAATGTTGTTTTCCAATATTTCATATTATTTTCACCTTTTTAAGCTTATAAGTAAAAATAGAATGGAAAAGAATAATAATTACAAAAAAAAAAGAAACACTAATGACTAATAATTTGTCTCCGTATCATTATATAATATTGTTTATATTTTACCATTTTTTTATTTTTTTTATTTTTTATATACACGAAGTAAATTGGTAGCAAAATAATTATTGAAATCGTATTTTATTTTACTTTAGTAAAGGAACATCGAATTAAATTTAATTTTTTAAAATTTTTCTCCTTTAATTATATCAAAATAGGTATATTTGTATGTATATTTATTTATAAAATAAATATAATAAAATTTATAAATTGATTTAAATTACACTTTTTTCTTTCTCTCATTCACTCTTTAATTTATTTCAAAAGTAAATGACTTCCGTGATGATCGAAAAAAATTAAAAAGATTTTAAAAAAATGTAACAAACAACTTTGTGTATCCGACACAAAAAGGGCCATCAGCAATAAAAAATTATTGCTTCAAAAAAAAAAAAAAAAACAGCCCTTAAAAATGATGGAGAAAAGTGAGAGAGATAGAGAGACGTGATATAAACAGAAGAGTAGGTACTAGATAAAGTAATAAAACTTGAAAAAAAAAAAAAAAAAACTATTAAATTGAGCAACACTGTCATTAATGATAATCGATTATGTTCGTAATTTAAATGAAAAACATCTCATCCCTAGTAAACTGTTATAATATATTTTAAAATAAAAAAATTACATTGTATCAAGGAAAAAATATAAGGATCTATACCCAAACCAATACCTCTGTATTCTGTTCGATTATATTGACTGGAAAATTTTTTAAGTTACATAATAAATAACAGTTAAAATATTTTACAATAATTATTAAATTTTTTAACTTTGAACAGTAATAATAAATATAATGATAGAAGAATACCAACACTATAACCTTGATATAATATGTATGTGCTCAATAGATTTATATATAAAATAATTATTTATATAATATATTTTTTTTTAATTTTTATTCGCGTTCTTAAACTTTTGACACTTGTCTTTATTCATTCCAATGTTATATTGCTGAGAGGTATAATTAATTAATTTTCAATTGTTTGTTTTTTTTTTCTTTGATATTTTTTTTTTTTTAAATGTAATTTTTCAACCTTCACTAACTAACGAACTTCATTTAATCAAAAACAAGGATATACATATATATAAATATATAATATACATTTTAATCGTTGTATTATATTATTTATCTACTCACTCCTACTTTTAAAGTAGAACACTTATTTTCTTATACTTAATTTTTTATGAATCTACCGCTTTATATGAAGTTAATTGATTTAAAAATATGTTATGTCTGACATCATAACCCTTTTTGTAACTGTATTTTAGACAATTTACTCTGAAGTTAATAAAAAAAAAAATTTCTTTTTCTACCAAAATGGATTTTTAATTGATTATTACATCATAAGGTGCTCCATTAAAAAACATAATTATTTTATAATTTAAGAGATGAGAAAAGTGCAATCAACTATTTGTATCTTTATAATTTTTTTTTTTTTTTTTTTTTGTTCCATAATTTATCTGCATTATAAGCAACATGTTGCTTAAAAAAATTATAATTTTTTTTTAAAGAAATTTAATGAAAGATAAGATAATATTAGGAGTATAAGAATAATTATATATATATCTAGTAATTTAAGAAAATTAATATATTCTATAGACAAAATTAATAATCGTTCTATAAATTTAGTAGTTAGAACGATTTCATAGGATATTATTAATTAGAATATTGAAAAAAAAGAATTTATATAAGTAAATTTTGTAATTCCTGTAATCATAGTTTAAATACACTTTTTTAATTTAAAAAAATTTTTTTTTTGTGATTAGAATGTTCTTATGTAAAGAAAGCGTCCGTCCAATGCTCACATCAAAAGAAACCACATACTAAATTAAAATTTCTTAAAAATTGCTTTACTTAACATTTTTAAGGATTTTTTACTTCTATTTACATATATTAATTGTTGACCAAAACTCTTTTAAAATAAATATTGTAAATTAAAAGTTAAGGGATGAAAATTTTATTTGAATTTTTATATATTAAGTTTTTTAAATATAAAAATTATATAAAAAAATATTTAAATTAAAACTTTTAAATATTTGAACCATCAAATCTAGCATTATATCAAGTTATACCAAATTGTTTTTGATACAGTAAAAAGAAAGACAAAATATTTTTGCATACAATTTATGAATCGCTATATTTTCAGCTTAAATTTATCATTTTTTTTTTTTAAATATCAAAAATATTTTATTTTAAAACTATTGAAAAATTTAATCAACTTGAATTTTAAACAAATATAAAAGTAATAGGTAGTTTTTTCTTTCGAAAATATACATTTTATGACTTTATAATAGAGAAAATTAAAAAAAAAAAGAAATAGAAAATAAAATATCCAAAAAAATTAAATTAACTTTTAACAAACAATAACATAAAAAAATAAAAAGTTCTTATATTATTATAAAATTAATTTGGAACTTCGGTAGCCTAGTGGGTAGGCGTGTGGTGTATTAAGTGAAGGAGTGTGGGTTCGATCCCTGCACAGATCGTAAGTGTTTTTTTCTTTAAATACCCCCCTACGACCAAATTTAATGTAAATATATAGTATATAATACAAACAAAATAAATAATATTAGTATATAATTTAATAATAGTATAAAAACCTATAATGGCCTTGGTAGCCAATGGTTCAATAATATTGCATTACATTTATGTATGTAATATTAATATAAATAAATAAAATGAATTTAAAAAAAATGCAAATTGGCGGGGGAAAATTAATTAATAAATAAATATTGCGATAAAAATACATTCTACAATGAATAAATTTTTTTTTGACATAAAAATAAATAAATTCTAGTAAATAATTATTGAATGTTTTCAATCTAAAAATTAATTAATAAAAATTAATTTATGTAAATGAATAATTCGAAGATTTAATAATGCAGTATATAAAACTAAAGGTTTTTAAAGATCCGCACTTTCGAAAAGACAATAAAATCATTTTTGATATGACTACTTTTGTATAAAAATTTGTATGTAATGAAAAATTGTAAAAAATGCTAATAGACACTTTTTTTTAATTTTAATATATGTAATTAAGAAACGCTGTTATATACATAAAAAATTTTGATCTTGGAGTTTTAATTTTTGTGCCTCATTTTAATTTAATTTGCTAAAATAACGAATTTTCAATTTTTGACCCCCTATAATAGCTCTTAAATAGAAGGAAACACAGTTTTTTTTTTACTAAAGCAATTTAGATTTATTCCTAAAGATCTTTCATTCTCAAAATTCAAATTCTCCTCTCATTCTCTCCTTCTTTCGAAAATTTCAAAATTTTGACAAAAAAATAGGTTCTGGAGATACAGAGATACCAAAATTTTGCAAAATTTTTTTTTACATAATGGTAAATTTTTTTTTTATATTGATTTATAAATCAAATAAAAAAAAAAAAAACTTTAAATCAGAAAAAATTTCTTGTCGTTTGACGTTTTTAGAATGATAAAATATTCAGAAGAGCAACCTGGAGCTTAATAGAAAAGGAACCAACAGCGCACCAAATAAGAAAAAGAAAATGTGGTTGGAAAAAGGGCAAACGCTGCGAAAACACCAACGAAACATAGCGAGAATGGTCCTTGAATTTAATGAGTAAGGCTTCAGAAGACGTGGTTGGCCAACAAAACCTGGCACAAAACAGTAATAAAGGACCTAAACTCAATAGGTATTACCTAGGAGAGTGCAAAACTAACAGCACCTAATAGAGTTCGATGGAACTATCTAGTAGAAGCTCCCAAGAGGAGTAAGGAAAAAAAAATATTCAGAAGATCTTGGGATATATTTAAAAAAAAAGTTGTTTTAATTTTGAGAGTCCAAATAGATCCATAATGGGTCTAGCGACATAAAAAGAATTTTCTATATAAAATTGATTAATTTATATGAGGTGGTTAAAATTTTCATGGTTAAAATTACTCATTACTTCATTTTAAACATTCATTTTACTTCATTCATTCATTTGTGTAAAAATATTGAAATCAGACGAACGAAAAAATGAAAAGTAAATCAATAATCTATTTTTTTTTGAAAAATGTGCTAAAAAAATATTGAAAAAACCTCTAATAATTTAACTTCCCGTTTAAAAATGAATTTCTCCGCATTATTTGAACAAAAAACAAATCTGTAAACTCATTATTTTTTGGGATTCATATTAAATCAAAAATGTATTTTTCATAAGACAAAAAAAAATTTCCATTTTTTCCATGACAGTAGTGAATGTTGATTTTCTATGATTTTAAAATAACGAAGAAACAAAAAAAAAAAAAGAATAATTTATAATTTAAGTTATGATAAATTATATGATTACTCGTATGTTCCGATCGTGTAATTTAACGAACCCTTTTTTTTCATATTTCCCTTTATATATAAATTATTTAAGGTACGCACCAAAAGCAATATTTTAACAAATATAAAAAAAAGAATCACATAGAAAATAGAAAAAATAACAATAGGAATAAAACATTGAGAAAGTCCTTTTTTTTTTTTTTTATTCCAAAGAGTAGATTTATTTTTAAGACGAGTTATGCATTTAAATTATTCCTTAATAAGTCCAGACTTGGAATTTTATTTGTTTTTTTTTTTGTTTTTGGAACTTATATATTTTAAGTTTCACAAAAAACAAAAAAAAAAAATAAAAACAAAATATCATGCTTTTTGAACATTGAATTACAAATGTACATTTTTCCTCAATTCAAAATATAAAAAAACTAAACCATTTTAAATCAAAAAAGAAATCGGAAATGCTTTTAAAAAAGATGTTTATTTTTTTTTTTATAATTTCCTTGTATATCAGAATCCTGCTCTACATATTTTTTTTTAATAAATAGCTTTTTATTATCTGTTTTATTTTTTATATTTTTGAATAGAATGATTTTACAAATGCACAAATGTAAAAAAAAGGATAATTCAAGAATTTTTAAATTAAGAAAAGCAAACAAGATTTTTTTTTTTAAATTTTCAATGATAGGATTTGTTAATTTCTTGAAGTTACTAATAATAGTTAAGAAAATTTTTCTGCTACTTTCAGACATTCTTAACGGGTTTTTTAGGCAAAGAAATAAGGATCTTATACCAACATCTTCTAAATTAAAAATTACATCAAATGTTCTTGTAAAACAGATATCTTTTTTATTGTATTTTGTTTTTTTTTTTTTTTTGAAAAATGCAAAATCTAGTCTTATTCTTCAATTGTAAGAAAAGAAAAAAATTCCAAGCAAAGAAAAAAGTTGATGAAAAGAAATATTGACATTCTGATTAAATCTAATGATATCTTAAAAATTTAATATTATTCAAATATTGTTATAATAATGCATGTCTCGCAATACTTTATGTTATTAACTACATCTGAAAATAGGATTGAGTTTTACTGACTCAACCGAATACTGTTCTATGAATAGCATTTTAGAGAAAAAAAATGTTTCTTAGAGAATTTTTGTTATATTTATAAGGCTTCTAGTAATTATAGATCCACTTGATGAGTTTTTAACCCAATATAATTCCCATCTTTATGCAATAGCTCAGAAATTAGAATGTTAAAGTAGCAATAAGTTGAACCTATCTATTTAGAAATATCTGATGTAATCAACAGACTTGATAAAAAATTTAAAAAAAAATTTTTTACACTCTAGCTTCTAGCACAATTGTGAATGCCAAATTCATTTAAAAAAAAAAATTTTTAAAACTTCCGATATTCGGCAAACGATGACATATCCCTCAATTATAGCTGCATCAAATTATTCATAATACATATTAATTTAACAATACATAAAACCAATTTTCTAAATATAGAAAAAAAATTAATAAATGTTCTGTTGCAAAGAAAAGTTTAATAAAAAAAAATATAACAAAAAAAAAAATCAAAATCTACCAATACAAAGTTTTTCTGATATTTTAAAGAAACAAAAAATAAAAGAGAAAAAGAACAGAAGAATATCAAACAAAAATTATAAATTTTATAAAACTCTTACTTCATCGTAGTAACAAATAAATCTTTTCTGTTCATTCTTTCTTTCAATATTTTTTTTTTTTTTTTGGATTTCAAATTCATCGAAATAAATTTTATTATTATTATGATTATTGAGAAGAACAACGAATCTGAATTCTAAAAGAAGTAAAAAAAAAGAAGAAGGCTTACTTTAAAATCTCATTCAATGAAAGAATAAATAATATGTTCTTCTTCCTCAATCATCATATAAATACACACAGAAATATGGAAGACATTCAGATACAATATGCACCAACCAACAAACCACTCAACTACTCAAATATTTAATAAATTCTTTTTCCAAAAAATGTTTTTTTATTTTATTATTTTTTTTTTTCTCATATTTATTTAAAACGAAAAAGTTTACAACTTTACCATTATTATTGCCTTCCAAAAATAAAAACGAAAAAAAAGCAGAAATAAAATGAATAAATGTAATGTAGTTTTTATTAAAAGAATTTTCATGTAAAACTATTTTCCACTTTTTAATTTTCATAACAATTTTTCACAAAATCACGAGTCCGTTTAAAAAAAAACAACAACCGATTATATTCAACAAAAAAAAAGAAAAATACTTAGACTCAAGTTAATATCAAAAGAATTTTTTAACATTATATCTACAATACATAATCAAAAAAAAATTTAAACAGTAGGGTAAAAACTATGAAGAAAAATAAATAAATAAATTTTATTTTAAATTTTTTAAATGTATCTGAATATCATTTTAATTTTTTTGTTCTTTTATTTTTATTATTTTTTTTTTTTTATTTACAAAATAAAATGAAATATAAATCAGAATCTTATATAAAACAATTTAAAACAATTAAAAATTCATTTGTAGAACCTCAGAATAATAAAACACTTTTTTTATTCTTTTTTTTTTTTTTTGCATACTTATAGGGGTAACATTAAAATTGAAAAGGCTTATCCAATCCAAATTCATTGCGACACATTTTAAAATTTACCGAATATGTATATAAAATACAGATGTATATATTTTGAAAATATTTAATGAGTAATAATGCAGATAAAAATTGAAAATTGGAATTGTTTTTAATTTTTTTTTTTTTTTTAATTTAATTTTTCAGATGATAAAGTTTTCCATACATTTCATATGTCATTCTTGTATTAATACGTAATTTAATTGTGTTATTTCGTATATTCTTTCGATTTTATTTATAACCTTCTTTGTTATTTTTGTTACCAAAAATTTCCTTAAAAAAAAAAAATTTAAGAAAAATTAAAAACATTTTTTTTTAAATGAAGTATTACTTTATTTTTGAAAGAAATTATTAATTAAGAAGCAAATTTTTACAACTAGAGTGAACACTCTTTAACAAACCTGTAGACAGCTTTTTGTAGCTAATTTTGAAATTAAAGACTGTCATTCGACAATTGAATGTTCATTTGAGTTTTAAAACTTAATTTTAAAATACTACGTTTGCTACTATTACAATTATACAACAAGAAATTCTACGATGAGTAAATATCCTTAATATATTTAAAGTGTTTTAAGAACGTAGCAATGAATAGAAATTGTTTTTACCACATATTAGGGAATTTATAAATAATTGATTTTTTTTTTTTTGAAAAAAATTTAATAGTTTGTAGAAAATAACTACATATTTGCAAAATAAAATTAAGTCAGACAAATAAAAAAATCAAAATCTTTAGTAATTTCACTTCGTTCTCGAATTCTTTAATTCTTCCTTTTTCTATCTTGTATTAAAAAATTTTGATTAACACATTTTTTATTTACAAATGAATTTTTATGCGTTAAGATTAAAATAAAAAAATAAAGGTAATATTTTATCAGGAACATAATCAAGAAGGAATATTCATAAATAGCTGATTAGTTATTCTAATAATGCAACACTTAAAACATTTATTATAGAAAAAAGATTAACAATGAATAAAGTAAAATAATTTCAAATAAACACAGTTACCAGAATCTTAATAATAAATTTACGTTTGTTTTGGAAACTTTTTTGTACGTGATTTTGGTAAAAGAGTGGAATGACTCTTTTCTAAATAAAATAACGGTAGTGGAAATATTAAAAAAAAAAGTATTATTAATTAAAATTTATTATTTATAATTAAATTTTATTTATAATTAAAATTAAAAAAAATGGGTGTACTATGAAAACCAGTTTATCATAACCCTGTTTTATCAAAATCCTGTTTTTAAAATCCTGTTTTATGAAATCCTGTTTATAAACCAGTTTTTTACAATCCTGTTTTTTTTAATTCTAGAAAAAGCGTATAACTCTGATTTCACCCCCAATTCCAACAACCCTCCTAATCCATAATTTTGGATATACATATACGTATAATAAATATTCTAGAAAAAGCATATAACTCTGATTTGAACCAAATTCTAAAATCCATCCCAATTATTTTTTTTTAAATAGATAATTGATGGGTTTTAAAAAAACCGAATTTTTAAAAACAGGATTCGATAAAAATAGAATTTAAAAAAACAGAATTTGGATAAAATAAGATTATGATAAACCGGCTTTCGATATGATACCATAAAACAAAATACATGGATACAGTTTGACTAGTCTACAATCGAACTTAAAAAAATGTAGAAATTTCATACAAAATATCTCTTCGCATTCTGATTTCTTTTGCAGTACAAATATAAGTTGTAAATTTTTGAAAGTTCAATTCGAATTCAATCATTAACAAAATTTTTAATTAATATTTCGAGTCGTAATACTCATAAGTCATATCAACATATAATAACAACAATAATAATCATTTTCACTTTATTTTCTAACTCTTCTAGTGCAATCAACCAATTTTTTTTTTTCATTAACAATCCTAAAAAATTATTAGAACATAAAATGGATTAGTCCTTTTTATTTAAAGATTTATTCTGCTGATCTTTCTCGATTCTTTAAATATATCTTTTCTATTTTTTTTTGTTTTTATTTTTTTATATTCTATTCCTTGTTACATCACTACATACAAAAATACATTTAGAGTAACACAATAAATGATTATCTTTCTTTTCATGTGTTTATAATTATCATATTAGTTTAATCTTCAAATATATATTAATTTTCTTAAATATATACAAATAATATATAGAATATACTATGAAATATATTTTGTTTAAAATATATTTTTATAAATTAATATATGTATATATATATATTGTATATATATATATATATATATATATATATATATCTGTATACGTTTATTTCAAATTCAATATAATACAACAAATACAGGAGACACCAGAAAACATTCCAAGAAATCTAACAAAAACTAAAAAAAAAATATTTTTTTTGTGGTTTCATAAAGCAGCTGCCCTTAACAAAACTTCCAGATTATGTCGTAAATATGCTGAATCGTCAAAATTTTAACAACAACTAAAACAACAAAACATAATGAAAAAGAAAAAACCAAAACAACAAATATTTTTCTTCGTTTCTAATTTATTAGTTTTCTTTTTGTGAATCCTTTTTTGAAAGGACTTTCTTTTGAAAATTTGTCTAGAGATAATAATCATAAGAAATATGTATAATAATTCTTTTAATTTTGGCTATCACTTGAAATTTAACTGTCATATATGTATATATATTTATCCTTTGAAAGTTATTCTTTTAGAAGAAAATATCCTTTTGGAAAAATTTGCTATCAAAGAGAATATATTTTTTTTTGCTTTTTTTTATCATTTTTCTCGTTTTAATATATTTTATTTATTTGTTTGAACAGAAATGTCTACGTAAGGATTAAAAAATATTTTTTTTTTTTTTGTTAGCTTTAGCTAAATCTGCTAGAATTAATTATTTCTTAATATTATTAATACAAATAGAAAAATTTAACAATAAGTTTATGTCTTAAGAAACGAATTGGTTATGTTTTTGATAAATCAACTAACATAACCTTATATTTTAATCATTAAAAAATTTATACTGCTAATAAACAGGATCAAATCTTACTAAATTCGTGAAAAATAATATTTTTTCATTCAATCGAATAATCAACTTAATTTACAATTCTCTAAGATTATATTATAAAAAAAAAAATAAGCTTAAATATCAAAGTTAGATTCTATAAAGATTTAGAATATCTATTTTAAAAGAAATCAAAGTAATATAATTATGAATAAATTTATATAAAGTTAAAATTGAATAAAAAGCAATATAATTGAAAATCTTGGACATATTTGTAAAAAATTAGAGTACTTAGATTGAAAACACCTGTATTCGTTTAATTTTCTTCTTTTTACAAAAAAATTTTAATTTTGTTCGTTAAAATTTATGTAAGTATGTATTTATAATTAGTAATTCGTAATTACCAATCAACTTTTTTTAACGACTCAACAACATTCATTAAATGCTAATAAATTATAAAATTATTGATAACCTTTTAATGTTATAAACCTCCCACAAAATCAAAAATATTTTATTAAAACATTTCGTTTATTGTGAGTATATTTATTGAATATTATATAAAAAAAAAATACACAGAATGATTTAATGAGTCTGTTAGTAATAAATAATGTGGTTTTATTTGTACTCTCCCTCAAATTAAGGGCAAGTCATTGACTTATAATTTTCTTTATCTACGTATATATTGTTATAATGACTGCTTGTACTCGTCGTAACAAAAAAAATAATTATGTATAATAAATAAACCAAAACTAATCAACAAAACAAAATAATACAAAAATGAAACAAACACTAAATGATTTTGACATTTAGGGTATTCAGGGCGATGATATTTACAAAAAATTAAATTTTAAATGGAAAAATTAAATTTGGCTCATGCTGTGCTATATAATATCGTAAACGTGAGCCTAAATATAATCTTCCCAAACTATGAGATATTGCTTAGTCGAATTAAGAAACTCTAATCATCATCATTAGAGTACCAGTCATTAATACGAAAGCTCTGATTTCAATTCCAGTAAAAATTAAAAAATTTTTGCCGAGTTTTCGGCCTAATTCAGTATAAAAACATATTAACATATAACGAAAAAAATTGACGGTCTGACGATCTTTATTGAACAGTGAAAAGCCTTTTCTTCCTACAATGTATTTATTCACCCGTTCATTTGAGATTATTTCGGCAAATAAAAGCTATATAAATTACAAAGGAATATCACCTTTAGTCCACAATTTAAAAGAAAATATTTTGTGGACACGTAATTAAAACATCAACACGAAAGTATCTTATAATATTCACTTCAAAAGCTAAACGCTATTATTAATACTAAAAATATTGGACTGAAAATGAACTTGAATGAAACAAATTTATATGCGCTAAGGAGGATAACAATAAAAATGACGTCTCTTGATGGATATCAAAAGTTCAATGAAGTTTACATTTTCAGACATATCACCAGATATACAAACTTAAGCACTTTCAACATCAATACAAAATGGATGCTATTATATAAACTTGAAACTAGGAACTAATAGAAACTATATCTAAAAAAAAGGCCTAATTCTGATCAATAGATGTATGAGAAAAAGTTTTACAAACTTTGACCATCCACAATATCGAAAAAGGATATTTTTAAGCTTATCTAGCCGATTAATATCGATAAAACTTTTATGTAGAACATTATTATAGTAAGGGGATGATACTCAGCAAATAATATATACATTGTCAAATTGGTGTTTAAATGCAATCATTAAGAACTCGAAGACGGTGAGAATCATCGTATCAGAGCTGTCTTTTTCAGAGCGTAGTTGAAGCAACGAAAATTAAAAAAAATTAAGTTAAATTAATATTTCAATGAATTGATTTCACAAATATTAAAAGACTAACAAGGAAAGTGAAAAAAAAAAATGAAACTAATGTCTAATTAATCCAAATAATAATGAAAAACAAAAACAAATTCAAAGGTATATTAAAATTATTTGCATATAATTAGGCGAAAATATGTAAAATGACGGTGATTGCCATAATAAAAGAATACGATTTATAAAGTAAATTTTCCACTACATTTATTATAAAATTTATACTGAATTAAAGATTCTCTTGAATTCGTTGAATAAAATCTATTTGTTGAATAAAATCTAAAATACAACCATTTCCCTGTTCAAATTATTTTAAGAATCATAAAAAAAAAATACTCGACTTTAAAAATCTTTTTAATATTTTATTAATTTTTATAATTTTAATTTTAAATATTTTTATAAATTTATAATTTAAACTTTATTATAATTTCTTCTCTCATTGTGTAATTTGTTGTAATGCACGTTGAATAATTAAATGAATTATTAAATATTTCTAAAATAAAAAATTCCAAAATAATATTATGTAACCTTAAAAAAATTTCTAAAATAATTATAAATAAAACTTTAAGGTAATAAAAAATTCTTGTTATAACATAACATTTAAAATAAAAAATATATTATAAAAGTTTTTAATATTATATTCAAACTAAAGCGAACTCCTATATATAGACAAAAAGAAATGTTTACATAAAAAATTTAAAACTTGTTATGAATAAATATTAGTCGATCGATTAATACTCATAAATATTTTGTATTTATTAATAACAAAAAAAAAAAAAAACCACATTGAGCTGAAAATATACATAAACCAAATCTTAATTATAATAATGAATTTCTCAATAAAAATACTTATGAATATTCATACAATGTTAATGATATACAATCTAGATACATAATATAGTTATTTATGTATAGATAGATAGGATAAATTAAAAATATATACGCAATAAAAAAAAAACAAAATTAATTTAAATTAACCAAAAAAAAATATTTTTCGGAAATTTTTTTTTTAATTTTTAAAATGAACTAAATGATTTTTTTAAGTTTTCCTGTGTTTTATATGTTGCTTCCTCAAGGACCACGGCCATCAAGAATATCTTGAAAAAAACCTTGAATAAAAATTTCATAAAAAAAAAATATAGAAACACAATTACAAGATAGTAAATTAAAACAAAAACATAAAATATATATTTATACTGACAAAGTTGCCGCCGACAAACCTCTGTTAAATAAAATATTGAAATCCTTATGTTACAATCTGTAACTAACAAAACAAAGACAACAACACCAATTTTTCTAAAATTTGGAAAGAACTTTTTTTTTTTAGCTCTAGATTTACAAAATTTCGACAGAAAAATTAAAAATTCATTCGAAATAAGATAACGTTGTGATCCTGTTTCATTAATTCATTTTATCAATACTAAAACTTATAATTTTTATGAGATTTTCTAACAAAATTATATTTACTCCTGTTTCCAGTTTTCAGTAAAGCGCTCTGATAGACTAAATAATATATTATTAATTATATTATCAATCAAATTAATATTGATAATAATAATTGACAACAATTTGAGATAATATAAAAGTATTCTAATAAACTGAAATAGACTGAGAAGTTTTTACATCTTATAATGGAAAAGTAATTAATTTGTAATATGTTATATTTTACTTGTAAAGCATTCCCACCTATTCAAAATTTATTCAAATATTTCTTTACTTGTGATAGTTTTATAAGTAAAAAATAAGCATTTTCAAAAATAAACTTTAAGATTTGATGCATTTTTTTTTTTGGCACTAAGTTATTCTATATTTTATGGTTAATTGTTTGTATTTGGCAATTGCATAATTTTATCGATAATATTTTATTCATATTTTTAGTGGTTGTTCTAATTTCTTATATCTTCTAAAATAGTTAATTTTAAGCTATGAATGCTTAATATCTTATATTTTCGTTACCTTTGCATACGTTTATATACCAATATCATTACAATAGTTAAATTTGCCTGTAATGCATGCTATTTGAAATGTTTTTCTGATATTATTATTAAATCAAATTTTATCACAATTTTTACTAGTACACCCCATTTGAATATTTTTATTTCACTCAAAAGTAAGTTTTTTTCGCGTTTAAATGAAAAATCTATCGTATAAGATTAAAAGGAGATTTAAATCATAAAAACAGTTAGCATAATCGGTTTTCTAACAATTTGTTCTTGATGTGCAATTTCTTATTTCACAATTTTAGAAATTAGATAGTCAACAGAAACCTTATTTCTCTAAGAGTTTTAAAATAAGATAACATTTTAACCAAATCTAAATATTAATATAGATCTTTAAATATTAATACAGAGAAGTTTTCTTAAAATTCCCTACCATAATCGTAAAATATAACTTGCAAATTAAAATAAAATACAAAAAAAATAAAAGCTACAAAAAAAAAAAAAAATTAATTTGACCCACTCAACTATACCATTTGATATTTTTTTCTTCCTTTCATTCCTATTTTCTCATTTTCTTCACAAAACCTTAAATCTTTTATCATATATAAAGAAAGGAAAAATAAAAAAAACCTAAATATAAAAAAAAAAAACAGTCCAATTTTGTCCAATTTTTATAGACTGTAAAAATAGACATTTCCAAATGATCCAAAATTATCCATCGTTAAAAATTCATGAATATTAGAAGAAAGTTGTGCGAAGCATAACAAATCGAAAAAAAAAAAAAATTGAAAAATAGAAAAAATTGGAAAATTTAACTTTTATTTTACCGTTTAATCGATGTTGTCCTGAAAGGTGAAAACAGGAGCCAAAAAAAATTAATATAAAAATTCACATTTTATATGTATTTATATAGTATGCGTCTTGTATAAATTGTACAATGTCCAAAAAAAAAAGAACTGGGTTTGTTAAAATTATAAATTCTTTCTGTTTTTTTTTTTTTAATTCAAAAAAATGTATTTTTAAATTATTTTATATAATTTCTTCGTTCGTCCTTCAGTTCAATTTTATTTAAATTTTAAGTTCAGCGATTCAATGTATCGGCCCTTTGCTTTGCAGAAAATTATTATAGTATAGGCCTTTTCTGTTACAAAATTTTATTTATCTTATGGCGATCTTGTAAATAGAAAAAAAAATTAAGCAATTTATTTCATTATATTAATTTAATAGTCAATAAATAAGCCTGTTCTGATCTGATCTAATTTTTATGAAATTATCAATGTAACCCAATGAATAGTATCAAAATCAAAACAAATCATCAAATTCATGAGAAAATTCATGGATTTTATTTCAGTTGATCCAGATTCTGCTCCAATTCTAAAATTCTTTTTTTAGAAAAATCTGTAATTTAAACTTAATCGTAAGGAGCACTGTTAAATTTAGAAAATTCATTTAACATCTTAATTTAAATTACAAAAAAAATAAAATTTAAATAAAAATGGGTTTTGGTTGTATGAACAAAAAAAAAAAAAAAAACAATTGTCAATTTACGTAGTTTATATTTCGATGTCAACCAATTTTTTATTTTCGTTTTTTGTTTTGGTTTTGAAATAAAATTTTCCATTCAGTTTTTCTATTTAATTTTTTTTTTTTTTATATATTTTCTGATTATTATTATTAGTTAGTATTGGAGTAATTTTTGACAAGGGTTCACACCATTAAAAAGCATCTACAGGCCATTCACATATATAAAAACAAAAAAATTAAAACGAAAAATATTTATATTTTTATTTTCATTTAAGAATTAGATATCAGGCAGAGATGATAAACTAAACGGAGTGTGTACCGAATAAAATTTTATCACAAAGTAAAAATTTTTTTTTATCAAAAATCTTTAATCAATTGAATAAACTGTTAAAAATTACTTAATTTGTTAGTGAAAAGTTCAAGCATTACGTCTTAAAAACAATTTCAAATTTGATGCAGTTTTCTCATCTGATTTGAAAATAGCAAGCAATATACATTATGTTTTCGCTCCATAAATTTCTCGTCCATAAAATGTATTATCTGAAATTTTAAATAAGTTTAAACATAACGTCAGAAAAGGAAAAAAAATAAAAGCATTGAAAATTCCACTTAATGTTAAAGAAAAAATCTAAAACCACAAATTAAAGAAATAGCGTTTAAAAAGATTTAAAGCGAAAATTAAAATTCTGAATGATTGAGAATTGTTGACCTACTAGTTTATTAGTTTTTTCTCTGGCCCATTATTTACAATTTCTTCTTTATATTTATATTTATATTTATTATTTTAATTATTATTATTTTAATTAATTTAAAATATCAAATCTATTTTTAAAAAAAAACAACATATTAAACCAATTCATAAAAGCTATACAAAGCCCATTTTGTTATCACATTTATCCATTAATTTAAAACCACTTTGGTTCGCAAAAAAAAAATTTAGTTTATAATTCCTGATCTATACATATAAAAATGTTCAAAATACATATGCACACTTAAGTAAATTTCTATAGATGAAACTATAGGCAACAATAACAACAATAACACAACAAAAAAGGGACAATTTTAATAATAAAGAAATTTCACATATTATACCATCATTGCATTCAGTTGACTGGTCATTATTACTGAGAAAATTGACATATGCCATCTGGTTCAGAAAAAAAAAAAAAAAAAAAAATTTTCCCTGTCTTTTATATTACATACGAGTAGAGGACATCCTTAAAGATTTTTTTCTTATATTTTCATAATATTCTTCTTTTTTTTTTTTTTTTTTTAATTTGGCAAAAGTAAAATTGATTCCATAAAATTTTTTTTATAGAATCAATTTTACTTTTAGAAATAAAATAATATATATATCTAAGAAAAAAATTAAAACATTTGATTTTTGTTTTTTTTTTTTTTTCTTATTCTACACAAATTAGTTGTCTTATTGTTGAACACATACATGTAAATATTTTGACATATTTGTTAATTCATAGTAGGTACATTTAGAATAAAAAAACAAAAAAAAAGAAAAAAACAATTTTTAGTATTGTAACTATGTATGCGTTTTATGTGAATAATGTATACAAATATTAAAGTAATATGATT
Organism: Poecilobothrus nobilitatus; assembly: GCA_947095535.1. Taxonomy (NCBI): domain Eukaryota; kingdom Metazoa; phylum Arthropoda; class Insecta; order Diptera; family Dolichopodidae; genus Poecilobothrus; species Poecilobothrus nobilitatus. The sequence continues at coordinate 28,176,901 of OX352773.1, read as the reverse complement.
GTTTTTTTTCTATTTTTTTTTATGATAACTTTAATTGTCCTTTATCAGGAATTTTTTTTTTTTTTTTTTTTTCATTTTTGTTTTTGCAATGCTAATAAAATTAAAGAGCTTTTGATTTGACATTTTTTTTTTTTTTATATTTCTTAGAATCGAATGCCATCAAATTAGACAACAGTAGAGTGTTATTTAAGTATATATGTATGTGTTTTATATAAGTTTGCATGTGTTAATATTTCTTTAATTATGCAAAATTTTACTTTAATTTTAGTAAAACTGTTGGAATAGAATATCAAATTAGATCCTGTATTAAAAAAAAAAAAAAAAAATCCGTTTTTTTAATATTTATATAAGTTTTAAAATGAAAATTACTTTTAATTATTTTAAACTTTTTCAGAAATTATTAAATTTTCTAGCAAGTGAAGCAGTTCTACTTGTATGTTTAATGGTTATCCCAATGTATGAAAATTTGCAAAATATTTTAAAAATAAATAGCAATTCCTCTTTAAAGATTCTTTTTCGATTTATTATATAATAATGAATTATAAAGAGGGATTCTAGTAAATCTACTTTTTTAGACTTCTATAGATGTCTTATATATATATAATATTAGTAAAAGATCTGTAAAGAAATTTAAATTCAAAGCTAACAACTTATATAAAAAAAAAAAAAAAAATTAGTTCATTTTAAAATATAATTTAAGAACTAATTTAAAAAATGTACTTTAAAAAAATTATGAGATTAATTACTATTAATAATTGAAAAAGGTATGGCATTCTGTACATAGTTAAAATGACATGAAATCTATGTAAAAATAACATTTTTAAATTATAGCAAAGTAAAATTAATTTTGACTTTATCAAAAAAAAAAATTTTTTTTTATATTATTTCTTTACTGGTTTGATTAAATACATAAAGGACTATTGTAAATATTTTATTATTGTGTTTTTTTTTTTTTTTTTTTGTATACTTTTCAAAGCAAAACTGTTTTCACATTTAAAAACAGAATGACTTACTTTAAAGCATAAATTGAATTTTAAAACATTCAAATATACACAGACATATATAAACATACAGTTAGCTTGACAAAAATACTTAATTAGAGTTAGATACTGTTTTATTGTAATTTGATTCGAACGTTTAATTTGAAACTTTTTTCCACTTTAAAGAACGTAAAACTGGACAAAATAAAAAATATAAACAAAAACAAATACTGTTCTACTAAATGAAATAATTTTTATTTTTGTTTTTTTTTTTTTTTCTCTCTCTCTTGTTCTACCCTTTACTCGCTCTACTCCAATTAAGTTAATACATATATTAGTTTAACCCCCTCCGGCTAAACTAGAAAATGTCCTTGTGGACTTTCACCAACCAAAACAACTTGTTCAGTATTATGTTTTTTGGTGAAAATTTTTTAGGATTTCAATTTTGTTTATTTTTTTTTATAATATTTATATTTTTTTCTGGAATGTGGATGTTATTTAGGTAGCATATACATAACTACAAAAAAAAACAAAAAAAAGTAAAAGCAAAAGCTAACGACAAAAAAAAAAAAGTTTACAAAAAGTTGGAAAATTTAATTTGCATTTTTGAAGCACCCTTGGGACATAGTTAGGCAAGAGATAAAAAATGTTGTTGCTTTGTTCTTCTTTTTTTTTTTTAGTATGATATATATAAAAATATATATATATATATATTTATATTTATAATTTTTCTTTTTGTATGAAAGAGAAAGGGATACAAATATAATTCGAAATAGAACAGAGGTGACACTATTGAAATAATAATAGGTTTCTAGAGGATTACAAAAATTATTTTAAAGATTTTTATCATTTTTTGTGTTATTTTTTAACTGTTATTTTGTTGTTATTCTTACAATTTTGTTTTTTTTTTTTGTGATTCCTTAAAAAAATTCCCACCATACGATTGTGGTACTGATCGATTTAATATTGATTCGTTGTGTTTTTCTTTTTTTTTTATTATTTTGTTTTTGATGTAAATGTTGTATTTTGGGTCATTAACCGTTGTAAAAACTTAAATGAAAAAAAAAAAATTTTATGAGTTTTTTTTTACTGATAGAAGAAGAAAAAAGAATCAAAACAAAAACAAGAAGAAATAAATTTGTAGTGGTGGTTAATGGTAAATAGTAAATATTTGAAAAAGGAAGGATTATTTTTTATTGGCCTTTTAATTGTTTCGAATTGAAATAATAAAATTTAAAAAAAATTTTATTTTAATAAAAAAAATTTAAAATAATTATCGTTCAAATTTAATTTTTTTTTTTAGGTAAATAAGTTTTACTATATTATATTTTACTTTTTTTTGTTTTTTGCATATGCGAACGAACTATTGTAAAATTACATTTTAAGTTATTTAAAGTTTTTTACATTTGGGTATAAATCAATATGAAAAAAAAATTAAATGAAAGATATTTTTTTAGCTGTGTATAGCATATCCGGAAAACAATTTTTTGTTGAAAAAAAACTTTAAGTACCTTTGGTTTTTATCAACTTATTTATTAGAAGTTTTTAAACTTCTAATAAATAAGTTGTTTAAAGATACCTATAAAAAATAAATAATACCGTTTTGTTATGAAAATTTTAAATTTCTTATTGCAGAAAAGACGAAACTTTTGTTATTTCAAAAAAGACAAAAAGGGTTAATTAACATTTAAGTACAAAGAAAAAATTAAATAGATAATACAAAGTAATAAGTAGAATTCCGAAAAGTCTGGATATATTTATTTAAGATTCGTACTTAAAAATTGTATAATTGGTCACTATTAACATGAAAGGTATTTCAGAAATTTTTATTTTTATTATTTATTTTCATTGCATATAACAGTATTACAGTTACAGCTCTACAGAATTATTCTACTGTTTTTTATTGCATTAAATTAACCCCACAAAACTTAAAATTGGTTAATATGAATTAAATTCCAGTAAAATGGTAATTCTTTTTCTGTTTTTGCTTGTTTCTTTTTCAAGGTAAATGATTGCCATTATAATTAAGGATAATAATATTTTAAAACTCCCAAAATGTTCTGTATGAACATCAAAAATTTATTATTTAAAATAAAGGACATTTAATGGAACTCATAAAATTATTTTATTAATCCCATAATTTCTTTAATTTAAAAAACCATAAAGTACATGAAATAATTTTTTTTTCTAAAAAAAAAGAAAAACAAATTTATCTTGATATTTTTTTAATTTTTCTTTAATTTATATTTTGTTTCTGTTATTTTTTTCCCTTTGTTTTTCTCTAAATTTTTATAATTTATACTCAACCTATCCTTAAATCAATTATCTACTTAGTTGCACCTTTAGCTTATTAATTTTAACATAATAAGGAGCGTTATACGAAAATTAAAGGACTAAAATATAATAACCATTATATGTTACTATTAATTTGAATAAACTGGAGGACTGAGGTTTGTTAGAAAAAGAAAAACATTTTACAACACCAGTTATTTTACAAAATTAAGAAAAAAATATTTTTTTAATAGAAAAATTTTTTAAAGAAAATGGAAAAAAAATAGTAAGCAAATAACGGTAACTAAATGATCCTAAAAGAAAATTTATAAACATCCCTAATAAATTAATTTTATTTGTATTATAATTTCATCAAATTTTATCATATTATTACATATGTATAGTATATATGTATATATGTATATATATTTTTTTTTTACAAAAATTTTCTAAATATGCTTAATGACTATTATATGCAGCTTCTAAGAAAAATCTTTGAATCATCGAAATCGAAAAATCGACTTTAATTTTATTTTTAAATAGTTTGAACATATACCTTAAACTAAAAGAAAATAAAAAAATGTTTAAAAAATTTAATGTTTTGGCATTAAAAAGACCTTTAAATATATAGTTTTTGCAACTGGACTTCAATTTTCAATTTATAAAAGCTTTATATAATTTATATGTCTAATCTACTTTTAGATACATATATATATATATATTATACTAAAAAAAGACAAAAACAAAGCAACAATATTTTTTATCTTTTGCCTAATTATGTCTCAAAGGTGTTTTAAAAAATCAAATCTACTATTTAAGCTTCTGTTATACTTCACTAATCTCACTTTTAAATCATCTATAGTATTATTGTCTTTGGATTATATACTAAATAAAATTATACTTTTTTTTATATTCAATACAACACTGTCGGTATGGACGTTGATTTCTTAATAATTTTAAGCAATTTAGACAGATTTATTAAATTCAAATTTCACAACACATCATCTAACTATAGATTTTTCTTTAACAGCTGGGCAGCATACGACTTTATCAACATGATTCACCAATTAATAGATGAATCATTAGATCCAAATTAATGGCAAAAAGTAATTAATACTTGATATATCAATAATAGAAAAATATGAGCATATAACAAAAACAAAATAATAAGCTAGCAATTTCGACTTATATCTTATAACTCACAGATAAATAAAAATTTTAAAATTAACAAAAAAAAATATTTAAATATCCAAATATAAAAAAAAAAAACCATTTTCATCCGTTACCTTATGAAATATAAAATTGTTATAAGAATTCAAATAGAAATTTGTGTATCTCCACTATTCCTTTATCCATTATGAATAATAGCCCAATTTTCTTAGCATACTTTGTCTATTATTTCAATGTGTACCAATGGTATAAATAGGATTATCTGTCTAACAGTCGAACAATTTGTAAGCAAAAAAAAACAAATAACATCTATGTAACAAGAGAATCTGTTTTTCTCTTACCTATTAATAGCTTCATAAAAATTAAACAAATTATGTTAAAGATCCTCAATTTTTTAAATGATAATATTGCAATATTCACATTCTTTGCATTCATATTACATTTTGTTTCAAAAACTATTATTCAAAAAAGTTTTATTTAAGTAGTCTGTTTACAACTCATTTTTTTCCATTATCTTTGATATTTTCCATCAATTTTACATACATTTAAATAATTTTTAAACTTAAATTTTTTGAAAATTAGTTTTAGTTTCATTTTCAATTTATACATTGGAAAACCCAAGAATTCCATGAATTTAGACATTTTTTTTTGCTCTTCTTCTCTTTTTTAGTAAAGCTCACCTTAAAAAGTATATACACCTAAAAACAAATAAGTAATTTTTTTTTTATTATTATGTTCTCCTAATAAAAAAAATTAAAAACTCCCTATTTAAAACAAGCTTTATATATAATAGTCCCTTAAATAATGTACATATAATACATGAATACATATATGCGTAAATTTTACATAATAAAAATGACATTCGTTCATTTGTTTTTTGTTTCTTGTTCCTACCTTTCCTTACATAAACCCATAAAAGGACATTGAGAGAAGATTAAATTTCAGGTTGATGGTTTTTTATTTTTATTCTATTTTCTGATTTTAATTTTTCGCTTTTTTTTCGTGTTCATCTTTCATGATTCTTAACAAAATTATCCTATTAAAATTATAATAAGATCCGAGACCATCAACATAAAGAACAAAAACAAAATTCAAAAATAAAATAAAAAAAAAATTTAGATTACCAATTGTATATAAGTGCGTTTGATTGTCTAAATGTAAATTCATTTTAGAATGACAAAAATCCCTATTCTATTAAAAGGCAGCAACAGAAAAGAAAAAAAAATGCCAAAAAATTGACAAAAAAAAAATATTATGCTAAAAAGTAGCAGAAAAATTTGCATAATTGCTATGACCTTTTTTTTCAGTTTTTTCCATTTTACATACACACATACACATAGCTAATTACATACATAACTTTTGTCCGTTTATCGTTGTTTATTTGACGATTTTTTTGAATTTTTTTTTTTTTTACCGTTTCTTTTGTGAACTATAATAATATATTCTGAACTGAATGGAAATTTTTAAATGGTAATCCATTTTTAATATTCCAATTGTGAGACTAATATAGAAATTGTTATAAGTTTCATAGTTATTAACACAGAAATTTTAATATAACTTTACATTTACGTTTGGTGTTTATGATTAGCATAATAAATTAAAGAGGCCTAACAAAAAAGAAAAACAGTTAAAATAAAATTAAAATAAATAACTTTGATATGTAATTTTAAATCAAAAGAAAAATTTTCATTTAATATTTTCTAGCCTTTACTTTCTTTAATTTTGCTTACCTTCATTATAAAAAGTAAGTATAGAAAATATACTGAGAAATGAAATAAAATAAAATTTGTATAAAAACAAAATCCGAGTCAACATTATGAACTAATCAAATTACGTAACATAACATTAGAAATGTTTGAATTAACGTTTTAAGCGAAAAGGAAAACTTAATAAAACTTTTGTTTAACAATAAAAAAAATTAGAAAAATTTACTTGACAATTAAAGTTTAATAGAAGAAAATATCACATTTTTGAATTTTAATTGCAATTCTTAAAAAAAATCGTTTCCAAGTAAACTATTTTTAATTTTCTTGTGATGTTTGATGCTTAATGTGTTAATACAATATTGTATGAAAAACAAGAAAGAGTGTAGAATTGACTGTTACAACTTTAGGATATCTGTACAAATATATATGTATTATATTATGCTGTTTTCATAAGATTTAATCATCTTTTAGAAAATTTAAGATATCTAACTGAATTAAGTACTGAAGATATATTTACACATGTTAATTTAGGAATGACAGCTACTTGACAGCTCTCCGTTGCGGCAAACCAAATTTTACAAAAGTTTTTGCTGATATCTAAAAATAAAATTGTAAATATCTAACTTTTATAAGTAGCAAAATAAGAGTATACAAATTTCGCAGCTACTTGAACCTAAATTACAAAGTGAGCTATAATCATATATAAAACAAGGTAGAATGTAAACCAACGGTTTTTAAAAGCGCACATTTCCAAAACTCAATACAAACTGTTTAGAAGTGTGACTTACACAAAAATTTGAAAATTTCATGTAATAAGAAAATATATTTTTGAAATTTTGAGGGGCCGTAAGTCCGGAATCCTATATAACTAAGAAAAGCCGTTAACACACGTAAAAATATATTATTGAACCTTTAATTTTCATGTCTTGCCGAAGAAAAATTTGTACAGGTGCCTAAGTTACAGGTGTCTAAAAATAGCAAATTTTCAATTTTTGAGGCGTAATAACTCTTAAAGAGGAAGTGTTACCAAAAAATTTTCTGAGGAAACTTATACTAATTCTAAAAGTTCTTTCTTGTCTCAAAATTTCAGGTTCCTATCTAAAGGGGTGCCGGAGTTATGAAAAAAGAAATTTCATGCAAAATGTGGTTTTCACATAAAGGTAAATTTAAATAGTAAATTACAAAATATTACATAATTTTGATATTGTTTTTTATAGATAATAAAATTTTCGATCTTCTGGCGGTTTTAGATTGCAAAATTTTTACGCAGAGCCCGAGATATATACATCTAAAAATGGGGCTTTTTCGCAATTTTGAAGAGCTGCAACTTTAGAACCCTTTACAACTAAAATAAACCTTTAACACACGTAAAAATATATTATTGTAGCTTTAATTTTTATATCTTGCAGAAGTAAAATATGTACAAGTTCCTAAGTTACAGGTGTTTAAAAATAGCAAATTTTCAATTTTTAAGCCCTAATAGCTCATAAACAGGGGGTGGTCCGAAAAATTTTTCTGAGCAAACTTATACTAATTCTAAAAGTTCTTTTTTGCCTCAAAATTTCAAGCTTCTATCTAGAAGCGTGCCGGAGTTATGAAAGTAGAAAAATCATGCAAAATTTGGTTTTCACATAACGGTAAATTTAAATACTCAATTTAAAAAAATTGTATAATTTTGATATTAATTTACAAAGTTAAAAAAAATACCTGTCGAATGGCGTTTTCAAATTGAACAAATCTTAAGCAGAACATAAGATATATGCATTTCAAAATAGGGCTTTTTCAAAGTTTGAGGGGCTGTAGCTCCGTAATGGGGGGGGCTACATGAAAAAGTTGTTCCACAAAATTATTTTTTTTATGAGACCTACCTATGGTTAAAATTGTTTTTCTCTATCTTTAACGGTGTAGAAGTTTTGTAAACAGACGGACGGACGGACAGAGTGAAACTAATAAGCACATTTTTTCAAAATTTTTTTGGAAATGTGCTAAAAAAGAAGTTATATAGCAGCTACTGCAGCTACTCGAATCTGCCGAACAAATTTGATCAATTTTAATAGCGAAACTGATACTTAAATAAAAAATAAAATGGTAAAAATTTCAGAGTTCTTGTAAAACCATATATTTTGGATTATTGTCGGATGGACGGTCGGACTTTAAGATGTCATAACGAAATGGCAAATTTGTTATACTCTTGAACTATGTTTTGTCTATAAAAATAAGTATACTTTTGTTTAACAACATTTAAATCGCAGAAACTAATCATAATACAGTTATAAGTATTGCAGACTATATTATGGGTAGAGAAGTAAATTTTAATTTATTATTATACTTAGAGAAGTATTCTAAATTCAGTCTAAAATAAATAATTTATTTTAACAATAAGTTTCAATTATCAATCTAAACTGTTATATTTTTTATGTATTATAGTATATATGATATATGTATTATCAATTTTAGGAAAAATTCTAATCCTAATAAACTATTATATAAATTATATCATTTCAAATTATTATTTTGTACTCTATAGTTAACAAGACTTATTTTTCTTTCATTTTTAATTTTTTTTTTATCTTTCTTAAATTTTTATTTTTCTACTGATTTTATTTTTCTAGTCAGTGCCTTTTATCATTTTTATTTAATTTATTTTTCTGTTTTCTGTCTTTATTTTTCTTTTTTTTTTTTTTAAACTGTCGTCTTGTATTTTTTATTTATTTGCATTTGTTTATCTTTCTTAAAGCACCTCCACATCAAAATAAAAAATAAAAATATAAATAAATAAATGTTAAAGACGCAACTAACTGAAACAAACCCTGGCATGTTTAAACTTTTTTTTTGTTTTTTATTTTGGACAGGACAACAATATAACATATAGTAGCATCATGTATGTCATTTCATAAAATCCTAAGATATTTAATGTAAAACTCTAAAAATTTATAAAACGTAAAGAAATAAATAAATAAAAACAGAAAATGAATGAAAATAAATTAAAAAAAAAAGTAAAAGAATAAAAAACATTTTAAAAAACATATCCTTGTTGTTTTCTTTTTTTTTTATAATATATCTAAAGAATAATGTACCTATGATTGTCTTATTATTTACCCGCTCACTCTCTTCTACCTTAAATCACTCGCTATCTTTACCATACCTTCTTATAAATTAAAAAAAAAAAAAAAACTAATTTTGTAAGGATGAAATTGAAATTCCAGATTTCTTCCCATGATGGTTTTTCATTGCTTTTTTTGATAGCTTTATTTTACGCTTTAATGATTACAAAAAAAAACAACAACTATTACAACAAATAAGCAAAAATCAAATACAAATAAAAAAAAATAATAATAAAAAATAAAACACTTTTAACAAAAAGGTCCTTATTTTTAAATTCATATTTTCATTTACATACACACACACACATGACTCCTACTCTTGCATGTGGGTTCGGTCGGATCAAACAAAAAAAAAATTTTTTTTTTCTCATGAAAAACAAAAAAAAAACATAAAAAAGAGTCAAAACATTTTTATTGGCATTTTATTGAAAATAATTTAAAATATAAAAATAAAATAAAAAAAAGGCATTAAAACAAGACAGATATATGGAATGGAAGTTTTTATTTTGTTGTTTTTTTTTTTTTTGAAAAAATTAAAAAAAACTTTCCACTTTAGTTTAAATTAGTATTTCTTCGTTACAATTACATATATTTATTTATATTTTTACATATGTTTGTATAATGTATATATATATGAATGTGTATTGCAGATTATTGTAAAGTATAATTATTGTCGTTCTTTCTAGTTCATAGCAATATTTGAAATATTAAAAAAAATCAGAACCAGAAATAATTTTTAACATTTTTAAATTCATCCTAGAGTTATGCAAAAAATTAAAATTTAGTTGAATTACTTTGGGTTACGATTTTTTTTTATTTGTCAATTCAACTTATAGTTTCACATTTATGTGGCATGTGGAATATACTAAAACTTATAGTTTTTTTAGTATATATATATTTTGGTTATTAATTTTTAAAATACTTTATTTTAAGAAATTATTTTCTAGAAAATTCCTAATGACACTGTAATTTAGCATGGTAACGTGTTTATGCTTTCATGCTTCTGATATAAAATGTTGCTATTTCTTTTGGTTATTTTAAAAGATTATATTAAATCAAATCCACAATATCATTATATATCGGATGTTGGTTTACTTCTACATTTTCTTGAATTTATTAAGTTGAGTTTTATTATCTAATGTACAATTTTATGTGGTATCACGTCAAAAAAAAAACTTTAAATAAATCAAGATCCTAGCAATAAATTAAATTAAAAAACAACAATTTTTTTAATTAGTATTACCAAAATATAATTTGATAATTTTATATAAATTTTGAATTTTAGAGAATTTTTCAGGGATCTTTTCAAAAACTACTCTATCGCAATTTATATGCCACCACACTTTTTTAATTAAATTTTAAATTTTTATTAAAATTGAAATGTCAAATTTATGTCAATCTTTATTTTAATTATATGTTTTGGAAATTTTTTTACATGGTTTAGAAATACATATTTTAATTTCTATTTAATAACTAAAAATTATTTTATTTTGTATATAGAAAATCGATGATATTAATTTTTAGTTGTTTTACATTTTAAAATATATTGCAAACTTCTTACTTTATCTGTGCAAATGCAATCAAATTTTTTTAAAATATGTCGTTATATGTCGCAGGTTAAACAAAGCATATTGGCATACTTATTTAATCATAATAAGTAATCATAATAAAGTAATTTTTAATTATAATAAAGTAATTTTTAATCATAATAAATATTTAATCATCATAGTAAGCAAAGCATACTTATTTAATCATAAATATTTTAAAAAAATCGTTATAAGTTAAGCTTTGTAAACTTATTGTTCCAAACAAAATAGGATACTGGATCAATTTGGTAATGATCAGCTACCTGTTCCCGCACGAATTCATCTAAATAAATTCTGGTGTTTTGGTCATCTATAGGTTAAATTAAACGAAATTAACAAAAAAAATTTAAATCTAGTCGCTCTGAAATGTAATTAGATTCAATCCAAGTTAAATTCGTAGTCAACTCAAAGTGTAACACCAGAAAAAACAATAACTAAGACTTATTAAAGTAAATGTTCGTTTGCTGGGTGGAAAATAGAGAAATTCTTATAAGTAAATATTGTAGGTGTATTTTATTAATTGATTTTGAGCACATTTTTCCAGAAAATTTTTGAAAAATTTTAAAACTGTATAACTAGTTCAGAAAGAGCTCGCAAAAAAGAATTTACAATGTTAGGAGTAAAATATTAAGAGTGTTAAAAATTTGTATACAGGGGCATCGGTGGCCTAGTGGGTAAGAGCGTACAAAATACGCTCTAAACATCGAGGGAGTGTGTGTTCGAATTCCACACACGTCATAAGAGTTATTCCCGCTTACGACATTTACAGCCACTAAATAGAAAAGGCTGTGTAATTTCTTGTTATGTGGCAGAGAAATGCATTAAAAAAAAAATTGTATACATCCATTTAATTTATCGGATGTGTAATACTTGAGTAGCATTCACTTTATAAAAATCAACTTCACCTGACATTATTTGACAAAAAATTGATCGTTTTACAAAAATTCATTTGGCAAAATATTCAGATAACATAATCTCATTTTGCAAAATATTCTTTTGGCAAATATATATATATATATGTTGTTCTAATTTCCATGTAATAGACAAATATCTTAGCACAAAAATATTTATATTCTGTGCTCATTAGAAAAGTGTGAGTTTTAGACTTATTGAAATCCTGCTTTTGTAACCAATAAATTCAGAATCATTCTTATACATATACATACACATTCCCTAAAAAAGTGATAACATAACCTTGATTTTATAACTAACTCTAAAGTCCTTCCAAATTAGAAACATATGTAGCACTGATTAAATAACAGAGTAACATTTTTTATTGACAAATGGATATTTGCATTTGAATTTAAATTTTATTAAAGGAGAAATTTACTAAAGATCTTTTTGCATATTAATTTTTTTGAAAAGTGGACTTAGGCCAAATAGGTCTTTGTTATCTCTGTTTTGCTAAAACTGACCCTCCAATTTATCATAGTTCTTATAAAAAATTAAATTTCTAACAACCTATACAGACTGTCTCTGCGAACGAATGAATATTAAAAGATTTCAATCAAATCATCTTTTTTTGTTTTATTAATTTCCTTTTAACTAGAAGAAAATTTATAGCATTTATAAGTATCAGTTTTATTTTCATATTCAAATGAAATAAAAAAATGTTTGTTGATAGAAAAAATATTACATTATTTTTCTTTTAAACTAAATACAATTAAATTTAAATAAAAAAAACAAATACCTTAAAAAGTATCAAAATACTTTCAAATAAAAACTTATTAAAATCAGAAGTGTCGAAATTCATTTTATGGTAACAGACATAGCTTTAGATTAATATTACAGCTTAAAAATAAATAAAACTTTCAAATCCCGTTGTCTAGAAACCATGATTTTGTCTACTCGTTACTACAAGTCCCGATATATATTTCGTTAATACTTAGTTAAGCAAAACAAAAACTTTGTTTTCACCTACATTTTAAAATAGGATGACAATCAAAAAACTCTAACCAAATATTCAGTTCTATTTTTTCAGGAATGTAAAATTTTTGAAAAAAAATTTTGACCGAATAAAAATCCCAACAACTCCTACAGGACTCCTATTCAATGCAATCAGATATTAGAAAAAAAAAAAAAGGATTTAAATGGACATTTAAATAAAAGGTGAAAAGCAAATAAAATCAAAAACTCATCATGAACTTTAAAATTTTAAAAACCACTTTTTCATTAGATTTATACTTTCTTTTTTTGTTTTTTTCAAAATTTTCCTAAAGTTCACCTTTTGTTGAATTGGTTTTTCAATGTGCAAAATTGAATATTTATAAAAGAAATTTTCTCCTCTCAACTGAATTATTCGTAAATTAAATCTGTCCGCGCGAAAAAAAAAATCAGTTTAAATTTCTTTTTATGTGAGAAGAAAATTGATTTTAAAAATAAATATTGTTAAACTGTAATAAACGAACAAAATTCATTTTTCCTATGAGGGTAAAATTCATATTCCAAAAAAAAAGTACATATAGGTACCTTTGATTTCTGATTGAATTTTGATTTTGCCTATATGCGATCATAATTTATGCGGACCAAATACATGGTATTTAACAAACAAAATAATCACTTTTAATAGATACAACCGCATAATTTATTTATCAATTTATTTTTATTTCTCTTGTGGGTTTGATAAAAGAAAATGATTTTATTAAATCGATTTTCTGTTCAATTTATCATAGATAAAAATTTTGTTTAATTTTTTTTTTTTTTATTTTGTAAAATCACGGTACCTAATCCCATTCCATTAACATCAAATATTATCTTTTTAACGAACTTTACATTTTTTGAAATTAAAACTATTATAAATAAATAAAGATATATGAAAAGTTTTTTTTTTTTTGTGATAGGAAACAAAATAGTAAGATAATATTATGATAATTCTTTAGAATTATTTTAAATAAATTTACGATTAAACACAACAAAAAAAAAAGGATATATAGATTGTTAAGAAAAAAAAAGATGCAAATATTATAATAATGAAACCGATATGTTTATACGTATTGAAAGAAAAACTTAATTAAAAAAAAAATTATTTTTGATTCCTGTTGTTCAAAGATGGTTCAAAGAACCGCAAAATGATTCGAAAATATTTATATAATATGATGAATATGAGTATACGATAAAAATAAACTTTAATAAAAAACCAGCATCAAATTATCATATTTTTTCTTTTTCATTTTCTTAATATATTTTTGTTTTATTTTATCTCTTAATATTCCTTTTTTTTTTTGACTATTTTCTTAATAAATAGTTTTTCCTTTGATAATTTTCATTAAAATAAAAATTTCCAAAAACAAAAAAAAAAAAATCCCAGTCAGAAAATCTCAGCTAAACTATATATTATTTATAAAATTTTTAATTATGAATAATAATCAATAAATTATGTTAGAAAGAAACAATGAACATATATGAACAAAAAAATAAACATATATACGAGTATATTTAAGAATTGAATAAAAAGTGTCGGATAAAATCGAATGTTAAAAATTAATAAAACAAGGTAGAATGTAAACCAACGGTTTTTAAAAGCGCACATTTCCAAAAGACAATACAAACTGTTTAGAATTGTGACTTGCACAAAAATTTGAAAATTTAAGTAATTTTTTGTAATAAGAAAATAGGACTTTTCTGGAATTTTGAGAAGCTGTAAGTCGGGAACCTTATATAACTAAGAAAAACCATTAACACTCGTAAAAATATATTACTGGAGCTTTAATTTTTATGTCTTGCTGAAGAAAAATTTGCACAGGTGCTTAAGTTACAGGTGGCTTAAAATAGCAAATTTTTTTTTTCATCGTTTTAAAAAAATTCTAAATCTTAATTTTAAAATAAGATTCTTTGAATCTTAAAATCTAAATCTTAATTTTAAAATAAGATTCTTTGAATCTTAAAGAATTCTTTGTACAAAAGAAAAACTATACTCTCACATTAAGGTTTATGTATTTTTACAACAAGAAATCTCATTACCTGTCTATCAAGTTGTTTTGAAGTGGTTTTATTTTCTGTTCTTACAACAGAACAAATAGGTACATAACTAATTATTTCAAGATATAATTTGCCAAAAAAAATTACTTTTTTTTTTAGCATAAAACCATTTTTTTTTTTATTTAATTTTCTTAACTATTTCCATTTTAACAATCTCTTCAAAAAAAAAAAAAATACATAAATTATTTATGTGTGAAAATTAACGACCGTAACTGCAAAATACATATATAATTGGACTTGTCAGTTTATTTCTAGGTTTTTCTAAATATTGCGCCGTAAAAATAAAAGTAAATACGACATACGACACACGAAGTTAGAGTAAAGTTTACTTATCAACTACTTTTTATAATAAAAAATTAATTTTAAATTATTTAAAAAAAAAGAAAAAGTATCTAAATTATAGGATATGTTTTTTTTTTTGTAACATTATAACATTGCGATAATTTTGATATTCGATGTAACGTATAAAATAAAGATAAATGACTAAAAATTGGGTGAATGAAAATACAATTTTGTTTTTATGATGAAAATAATTAAACTGATAAATAATTATGTAAAAAATTTCCATTTAAATATTTATTAAAAAATTTTTATTTTTAATTCTAAGGAAAATCGGAAGAAATTTTTTTAATATCGAATTTCTAATGAAAAACTAAATTAATTTCAGTGATTTTCTATAGATATGGGAATTGTGACAATAAAATTACCTAACATTAATAAGGTATTATTTTTATAAAAAAAAAGTATTTATACATACATATATGCTTTTAAATACTTTTTGATTCTTTCATTATGCCCTTTTTATTAATATTATGATGACCTTTAACAAATAACTGATTCTATATATATATATAAATGTCTTGAAAATGGCAAAGAAATTTAATTTATTAATAATCGATTTTTTTTTGTTTCATATATTTTATTATTGCGTATCGATTCATCTTGCAATTATTTCACGAATTATTAATTATATTACATTTAATTGAATTTATTTTCTAATTTTAAAAACTTTCTTACCGTCAATGTATAATTTAAGTTTTTAAACAACAAATTGGAACATTTTTATACCCGTACGATAGGATCGGGTATAATAAAATTACTCCTCCGTTTGTAACACCTCGAAATAAGCGAGCTAGATATACCTTCAAAGGTATGGATCGGATCAGAAAAAAATTCTAAGACTTTTGAGCCATGTCCGTCCGTCCGTCCGTTCGTCCGTCCGTCAGCACGCTAACTCAAAAACTAAGAAAGCTAGAATCTTGAAATTTACACAAAATATTTTGGGAGTAATTTGTAGGTTCCCTATTTTTTTTGGTTGAGTTTGGACCAAGCCTTAGGGTAGCTCTCGAACACCTAACTTTTAGATCCCCACATTTTTTTTACAATAGAGCTATGAAATTTTAACTACTGATAGATCTCACAAAACTATTAATTTTATTTTTAATAACTTTTTTTTGTAGCCCCACCCGTTACGGAGCTACAGCTCCCCAAAGGTTCAAAAAAGCTCTATATTTAAATTGTTATAGCACAAGTTGTATAAGGTATATTTTCATTTTGAAAACGCCAAACGATTACTACTTTTATTAGCTTTAAAAGTATATATACAATAGATATATATTTGTGGCATATGGTGTCTTAATTTACCGTTATGCGAAACTAAAATTTTGCAAAATTCTTTAACCCTTCTATCTTCTAAACGGTTAAAATTTTTAAAAACCCTTCTAAAACCCTTCTAAATTTTAAATGGTTAAAAAACGGTTCTATCTTCTAAACGGTTGAAATTTTGACAGAAGTTAGATCTTTGAAAATAAGTATGAGTCATTTCAGAAATTTTTTTTGTATCACCCCCCGTTTAGGAGCTGTAAGGAGTCAAAAACTGAAAATTTCCTATTTTTAAACACCTGTAACTTGAACACCTGTTAGAATTTTTTTAAAGTAATACACAAAAATTAAAGCTTCGACATCATACTCTTATTTCTGTTAACAACTTTTTTTAATAATATAGGGTTACTTTATAATTGACGAAAGTGTTACTTGATTTTTTCAAATTTTCTAACAAATTTCTTCAACAAATTTTTTGCATTTGTTTTATTCGATAATTTGAAATTGTTGAGGATATAATGCGTAGTACATAAAAATGTAAATAAATATACAACATAACGGTTGCTTGAAGAATTTTTATTTATATGATATTGATATATATACATACTTATATTTGTTTTCATGTTTATTTTTATTTACATATCGTATATGTCACTAGTGAATGAATGATAAGAGTATAGATGTATATTATATAGCACCGTATTTACATACATATATGTATTTTATTGTACTTATAAGAAATTATTCTGTCAATGGAATATTTAAATATAATATAATATAATATTTAAAATTATATTTATTATTTTGTACTAAGTAAATTTAATATACATTTACCGCTTAGTATTAAATGGTACTATAGAATATTTGAAAAAGTTTTGGATTGATAATCGTTATGTGGAAGGTTAGAATCTGCTTTCGAAGAATGTACATATAAACATATAGTTTGAATATATGTACAACCAATAGTTCTAGAAATTATAAAATTCACCCAAATTATTTTAAAATACTAAAATTTTAAAAAAATAATATTGTGAGCAGAGTGACAGGCTGTTAACATACTAACGGTTCGTACGGGTATCTAAGAGTTGACAAAGGCAACTGTATTCTTCCTCGTTTTAACAAGAAAAAAAAAATCTTCCATTTTAATTCTCAAATTCATGTTAAATTTTAAATTTTTTTTTTATGTTAAATTTGCTCTTATTTTAACTAAGACTTCTTTTAATAAAAACAAGGAAATCATACTAAAATACTTAGAACCACATAAGAAATCGCAGAGTTAGAAAATAGTTTAAACATTTGATTTATGGAAATATAATCAAAAATTGAAAAGATTGAAAAATTGAAGAAAAATTTTGTAAATGTTGTGTATATGACTTATGTGATGTTTTTTATGCAATATGATGATGGTCTTTCCTATTGTATTATTGCATATAGTTATGCAATAATATGATCTTAGCGTATTTAATTAGTATATTTATTTTCACAGTAATAAATTATAATAAAAGAAATTTTTTATTAACTTAAAAAAATTATTTTTTCTATTGGGGATTGTACAAAAAAAATTTTCTAAAGAAACTTATAAAAAAAAAAAATTGCTTTTAAATTTTTTTGGCAAAATTTCTTTCTTGTCTCAAAATTTCAGGTTTCTATCTAAAGGCGTGCCGCAGTTATGAAAAAAGAATTCATTTCATGCAAAATGTGGTTTTCACATAACAGTCAATTTAAATAGTAAGTTACAATAGATTACATAATTTTGATATTACTTTATAGAGATTTTCGGTCTTCTAGCGGTTTTAGAATGTAACACTATGACGCAGAGCCTGAGATATATACATCTGAAAATGTCGCTTTTTTGCAATTTTGAGGCGCTATAACTCTGGAACCCTATATGACTAAAAGAAATCTTTAACACACGCAAAAATATATTACTGTATAAATATATATATATATACGCATTTAAAAATAGGACTTTTTCAAAGTTTGGGGGGCTGTAGCTCCGCAATGTATAGGGCTACATGAAAAATTGTTCCACAAAATTAATTTTTTTATGAGACCTACCCATAGTTAAATTTTGTTTTCTCTATCTTTAACGGTGTAGAAGTTTTGTAAACAGATGGACGGATGGACGGACAGAGAGAAACTAATAAGGACATTTTTTTCAAAATTTTTTTAGAAATGTGAGACAAAATTATAAAAATACAGAAATGAAATAAAATTATGGTGTATTTTTAATAACCTTAAAATATAAATTTTAATTTTCTTAAATCAGAGTAGATAAACCTATATAAATGTTTTTCTAATCTTAGAAATATTATTCTTTTTATTTTAATTGCAACAGTGGAAAAAATATAATTGTTTTGGATATTTGTTCGGTGAATATAAAATAAGTATTTTGAACTTTATAGAATTTCTAAATGATCGGCTAAATTTGTAACCCAAAAAATAAAAACAAAAAAAATAATTTTAATGCTTAAAAAATAATTTTAATGTGAACAGAAATAATAAAAAAATTTAATAAAGAATATTGCCAAACTTATATTTATCAATAATCATTATAATTTATAAGTTTTATTTTCATATAGAAAGTTTTTAAATAAACATACATACATCTAAACTTATAATCTAAAAACTAATTTTTCATTTTAATTCAAAAAATAATTTTTATTTTTCTGTATATTCACTTAATTTCAACAAAATAATCAATATTAATTCATATTATTAATTTTCATTGAAAAATTTTTATTCAAGAATTCTATTCTATGATCCTTCCCTTTATGTATCCATATAACAAAATTACATTATATAAAATAACTTTATAACGACTTTATAACTTTCAATTACACTTTAACTGTTTTTAATGTTATTGTTGTTAATGTTGTAAATCTTTATATTACTATATAACATATTGTATCTTATTAAAATGCCTGCAACAATAACAGCCGATAGCATTTTTCACCTTACTTCCGATTATTCTTCAATAAATATTGCAATAAAAAAAAAAAAATTATTAGCAACAGAGGATTGAAATAAAAATAAAAATTAAATTAAAACGGATATTAAAGATTTTACAGGTTACAAAAAGAAGATTTTAAAACGAAATTTTGACTACAAATATTGTAAAAAAAAATTTATTGAAAGAAATAATGATATTTCGAAATTACCTTAAATTTTCCTTCCTTCCTTCCTTCCTTCCTTCCTTTCATTTTTTTATTTATATGATCATTCAATAAACATAATTATTATAAATTATATATGAATTTAAATAAAATTTCAATTTAAATATAGTTTATTTTTAAATGAAATATTTAAACTTGAATAAAATTTGTTTTTAAAGTTTACCATATAAGTTAAATTAACAGAACTTTCAATTTCACTTTTGACAACATATAATATTTTCCTAAAACAAACAAATTTCTTTTCTTACAAAAGAAAACTTTAATCTGCTAATATTCATATACTGATCTATTCCTAAAATTTTCTAAATTTTTAATGATTTTTTTTTTTCAAATTTTTCACTTATTATAACATGAATTTGATAACTATAATAAAACATCCGAGATCTTATAAGGTCTTTATCAATTACATTCAGTACATTTTCTTTTTTTTAAATTGCATTTTACATCATATAATTTGATAAAAATTTAAAAATTGTGACTTTAACAAATCAGAAACATATTTTCTCATCATAAAAACGGTTAAGCCGTTAAACGACGGTTAAATATCAAGTACTTTCAATCAATAATGTAACAGTCAATTAATAATATAACAAACTTCTTCCCTTCCAATGAAATAATATCTTACGGCTTACATTAAAAAAAAAAAAAACTATTAATATATACATATGAGCAACCTCATAAACATTAAAAAACGAATATTTATTCACAAAGACTATACATTTTATTAAATATTCTATCCTATATAGGTACATTTTAAAATTTTCAATAGATTTATCAGAAAAAATTATTTCAATACCAACTTATAGTTAGTCTCGTTTTTCATTGGTATAACAAAAAATCTCATACAATAAATTTAAATTTCATTCATTAATCCATACTTTTTTCCATTTTTTATCAAATTTTTTTTTTCTCTCTGTTTTGTTTTAAATTAATTGAAAATTTCAATTCAATAAAATGTTGAAATTTAGTAAATTCTTTAAGAATCCTTTATTAAGAACTTTACAAAAACAAAAAAATAAAACAATAAAAAAATAAAAAAAAACAAATAAATTAGTATATAAATATTTATTATATAATTCTATTTGCTCAAATGCTGTAGTAAGTATACGTATGTTAGTGAGTACATGTATGAATGAACAAAAGTATATTCATACTTACTATACATAGTTATTTGTAAATATAATACTCGTAATTCAGATTACATATAATACTTTGTTAGAGTATACCTTACAAAGCAAAAACGTCAATCATATTCACTTAAAAAACTAAAATTTCTTTCTTGTCAATCCCATTAATTCGAGGATATATTTAGTTAAATCAGTAACTGATAAAAATGAAGTACAATAATTTCATTTTTTTTTAATTCTTTTTTGTAGATATTAGAAATGAATAAAACATTAAAATGAAAAGGTACATTTTCAATAGTTATCAAGGTCTTCGGTGGCTTAGTGGGTGAGTAAAAACATCGAAGGAATGTGGGTTTAATTTTTAAAAATATTTAGGACTTTTAAGATATATTTTGGGCCTATAAAATTACTTAAATAAATGGATTTACGAAGGAATTGAAAAGAGTGTTAATAAAGCTGCCGGCCATACAATTAAAAGCTCTTGGGTTCAAACATTGGTCAAGTCATATCCAACAGTAATAATTTATATCGTATAATAAAAAACTTATATTGCATTATAAAAAAAACACAAATGTGTATATAAAATTACAACAATAAGCAAATATATTTAGCACAGTTATCAACGATTTAATGGTTACTTTATAAGAGTAGAAGAAAGAAAGGAAGAATGATGCATGCCCTATAGAAGTTTAAGTTGTTGGAAGGGACAAAAAAAGATTTTAGAATTTACTGATATACAAAACAATTCATAAAGTACACCTCTTTAAGAATAATTAATATATATTTCCTACCACGCTAATTTCTCGCTTTTAAAATTGAATAAAAAATCAATGTGCCAAAACAATAATGGATATTAAACACAACTTCCCCGAAACTTTATTAAAAACCCAACTACAGAAAAATTTTTAAAAATAATTTTTGTCCATCTTTTTGAGTTTAAAATATTTTTTCAGTAACTGTGAACACATTCATTCACGCATTTAATATTATTGTACACATATTATATAATATTATTATTGCATAAATGTACATGACTATACGTATCAAAGTAAGTGAACAGGGATTTACGAAATAAAAAAACAAAAAACAATATACGCAACTTTATTTATCACCTAGCAGTAGTACCAATATACATATAACTAAAGAACTATATATCTACATTATATAATATATTAAATATTTTTCTGTTAATTTAAGGATCTAAGGACATATAAATATATAAACAAAATAAACTTATTTAATGTGCACATGTATATTTGTGTGGATTACAAAGAATTTCTTTGTAACTTTTGTACAGAAGAAAAGTATAAATGTTTATTTTTGTTTTTATTTTATTTTTCTTCAATCATCCTTTAAGATATATGTACTACATCATTCTTTCTTTCATTCATTTACTCAATCTTATCCATTCATATAATATATATATACATAATATTATGTGTATATATGGTAAGAGGTTTCTTATTAAAGGATTATTATGCTTAGGTTAATATATCCCTCAATGTTATTTTGTATTTTTTTTTTTTTTTTTTTTTCTTTTTCAGGAAGTCAGTCAGTATTTTAGGAAGTATTATTAACTTTTTAATAATAATAATTACAAAGATTCTTAAAAAATTACCTCTGTAAAGATTTTTTCTTCAGATTTGTTTTTTTTTTTTTTTATAGACATTTTTTTTTATTATTTGAAAAATTTAGGTAAAAAAGAAAAAAAATTATTTAATTTTTTTGGTACATTAAACATAATATAAAAATGTCCATTTAAAAATTTATATATATATTTAAAATTAGAGTTAAAGTTAACTTAAAATTACTTAAATTTTATTTGATCATTATTTTTTTTTTCTAATATTTTTCTTTTTCAAATTAGTTTGACATTACTTGTAGGAAAAAAAAAATTCAAATATTAACTTTTTTTTACGTTATTTATAAAAGTAAATATTATAATCGTTATATTCTAACTATTCAATTTAACTAAAAGTAAAACAAAAACTTGAATTCAATCATCCTTTTCAATTAAAATCATTTTCCAATTCAAAATAAATAAGTTACACAGACGATGATTAAAATAAAACTTTCTTTTACATCATTAAACTTTTGTCCCGCAAACAAAACACATACACACACACAATGTCATTTTACAAAAATAAAAAAAAAAATAAAAAGATTAACAAAAACTAAAAATGATTTGAACAACTAATGGTGTAATGTGGAACTTGTATATATAGAAGTTCTTCTTTCTTTTTGTTTTATTTTTAGTGAATTAATTTTGATGTTGATGTAACTATTAAACTAGGATTTTAAAACTTTTTTTTTTGTTATCCTCTAAAGTGATCCTCCAATACTTGTTTTTTTTTTTTTTTTTGTTGCTTTATCTTAAAAAGTTTTCTTTTATCAGAAAATTAAATGAAAAATTCAGAATAAAAACAATAACAACTATAAAATAAACTTAACATCAATATATGAAAAAAAAAAAAAAAAAGATAAATTATATATTATATGCTTGGTATGTTTATCACGAATTTTCCAATGAATAAACAGTTTTCCAGTAAAAATAATAGAGAAAAAAAAAAATAATAGGAGAAAACTAAAAACAAATCAACATTAAACCAGACAACTTTAAACTTCCACTATATTTAAAAAATAAAAAGTATAACATTTTGAAGGACTTCTATAAATCGCTCTTTTATTAACTTTCTTTAACATACATATTAACTTACTACATACATATATATAAAAATATTTATATGAACCTACATATATAGATATATATGTATTTATCTTCTAAATTCAATCAGTAATAATCGTCGTTTTAGATGCAAAAACTATATATCAGGGGCGAGGTAATTTTTTAAGTAATTTATATAATACAATAAATTTTATGTAACGGTTTATGGATTTATGATTATACTAGCAGAGTACCCGGCGTTGCCCGGAGTACTTTATTGGCTTTATAAAATAAAAATTATTAACTTTTGTTTCTTCGTTAATATAATTTAATTAATATAGTTACCTTATTACTATGCATTTACAGATTTATGGTAGTTTATATGCATTTATATTTGTATTTATGCATTTATGGTAGTTTATATTCTATTTTTTATTAGTTTTAGTTAAATTGAATAAACAGAGCCAAGAATTAGAGACAATTCTTCTACAAAAATTTTTTAAAGGAATCAATAATCTATTGAGTACACAATGACGGCGAAGTGAATTTCAATTATCAGACCATAATGTAGTACATTTGTTTTCGTAAGTAATGTCACTTCATGTTTTTGTGAATTATCCTTTTAAGCACATTTTGAAAAATTTGTTATTAGGTTCGCTCTGTCCCTCCGTCTGTTTTCCAAACTTATATATTCGTTAATATGCGTTAAAACCGAAACATAAAATCGTATTTAAATTATAAAAGACCATAATGTAATCAATTTTTTTTTGTAAGTAATGTCACTTCATGTTTTGGTGAATTATCTTTTTAAGCACATTTTGAAAAATTTGTTATTAAGTTCGCTCTGTCCCTTCGTCTGTTAAAACTCATATACTGTTTAATAAAGAGCAATGAAATATTAACTATGCAGATCTCTTAAAAGAGTAATGTTGTAGAACAACGTTTTTATATACCCTCACCGTTGGAGATCCTACAGCACCGACAGCTCTTCAAATTTTGAAAAAACTTCTTTTTAAATGCGTACATTTCAGGTTCTGTTTAATATATTTTCAATATAAAAAATACATGATTGTTTTTACCTTTATAAATCAACCAGAATTTTTTTTTCGTTTAGTTTTTCTAATTATGTTTCCAAATTGATTGGCTAAAAATATGTGTAAAAATTGTATATGGATAAGAATGTAAGGTTTTCTGTTCTTTAAATATGTATGTACTCATTTTTGATTAAATGATGTACAGAAATGTGAATATGTTTTCTAATTTAATTGATTAAGTTTTTTTAAATATACGGATATTATACATACTATATGTACATATTTCAATGATATTTTATGGGAAACATGTTATACACATGCATCTTATATAGGTAAACCACATGTAAAGACCACATTTAAGTAATGCATTTCTGAATGATGACATGATGATTGTCTAATGTAGGAGATTGTTTCTGTTTTTTAACAACGGCCGAAAATGTTATGTTGTTAAGACTTAAAAACAGTATTCTTAAGATACTTAATAAGGTTACTTTAATTACTGTTCTATATTAGAAATTTGCACTGAAAGGTTTTTATGGAATATTAGAAACAGTATAGATAAAAGTAAAGAGTGTTTAGAGCTTTATTTAGAACCATAAATTCATCCTCCCAAATTGGACCGAAATTAGAAACAAAATTTTTTTTTGACAGTCTATCGTGTCGAAATGTGTTAATGTATCACAACAAAATTTATTGAATGAGTTTGTGTGCCAAAGTGCAATACTTGTGCAAATTTTCAATTGGTCAAATCGTTTAAGCACAGCAACAAAAAATGAGACACTTCATGGCCTGAAGCTTGATGGGTTAATGTATCGTAACCAAATCAACTCAGAAAGCTTTTGTTATAAAGACCTACACTTTTGTAAATTTTCAACTCAATTGGTAAAACGGTTTAAGTGCACAACAAAGAAATTAAAAATTTTTATTGAGCCCTGGTGCCGTAACGGGTTAATGGATCGTAACCAAATCTCCTCAGTGAGCTCCTGTGGTAAAGAGCTACACTTTTGTAAATTTTCAAATCAATTGGCAAAACCGTTTAAGCGCGACAACAAAGAAATTGAAAAACTTCATTGAGTCCTGGTGCCGAAACGGGTTAATGGATCGTAACCAAATCAACTCAGTGAGCTCCTGCGGTAAAGAGCTACACTTTGATAAATTTTTAACTCAATTGGCCAAACAGTTTAAGTGCGACAACTAAGTAAATTACAAAACTTCACTGACCCCTGGTGCCGAAACGGGTTAATGGATCGAAACCAAATCAACTCAGTGAGCTCCTGTGGTAAAGAGCTACACTATTGTAAAATTTCAACTCAATTGGTCAAACCGTTTTAGCAGGACAACAGAAAAATTTGGTGAACTTTGTTCGGCTCTCGTGCCCAAACGGGTTACCAGATCTTCATAAAAATTTGTCACAGGTTTTTTTTCAGACCATAAAACCACCATACAAAATTGGACATAAATCGGAAACAAAAAATTTTTTGGAAGCCCGCCGGGCCGAATCCGGGTAACATATTGAATCCAAATTTCTTCGGTACCCGTCCAATGATAAGAAGAATATTTGTCCAAATTTGCAACTCAATCGATCAAACCGTTTAGGCAGGACAACGAAAAAACGAAACGGCTTTAAATGGCTCTCGGGCCGTAATGGGTTAATGAACCGAAACGCGATATAGCCTATAACACTTTCCGGGGTCGTAGGAACGTTCCTGCAAAATTTGGTTCCAATCGGACTGGTGGTTTTTACGTGAAAAGGGCACAAACAAACAAACAAACAAACAGAATTTCTTCCTTATTTATTAGACTAGCAGAGTACCCGGCGTTGCCCGGAGTACTTTATTGGCTTTATAAAATAAAAATTATTAACTTTTGTTTCTTCGTTAATATAATTTAATTAATATAGTTACCTTATTACTATGCATTTACAGATTTATGGTAGTTTATATGCATTTATATTTGTATTTATGCATTTATGGTAGTTTATATTCTATTTTTTATTAGTTTTAGTTAAATTGAATAAACAGAGCCAAGAATTAGAGACAATTCTTCTACAAAAATTTTTTAAAGGAATCAATAATCTATTGAGTACACAATGACGACGAAGTGAATTTCAATTATCAGACCATAATGTAGTACATTTGTTTTCGTAAGTAATGTCACTTCATGTTTTTGTGAATTATCCTTTTAAGCACATTTTGAAAAATTTGTTATTAGGTTCGCTCTGTCCCTCCGTCTGTTTTCCAAACTTATATATTCGTTAATATGCGTTAATACCGAAACATAAAATCGTATTTAAATTATAAAAGACCATAATGTAATCAATTTTTTTTTGTAAGTAATGTCACTTCATGTTTTGGTGAATTATCTTTTTAAGCACATTTTGAAAAATTTGTTATTAAGTTCGCTCTGTCCCTTCGTCTGTTAAAACTCATATACTGTTTAATAAAGAGCAATGAAATATTAACTATGCAGATCTCTTAAAAGAGTAATGTTGTAGAACAACGTTTTTATATACCCTCACCGTTGGAGATCCTACAGCACCGACAGCTCTTCAAATTTTGAAAAAATTTCTTTTTAAATGCGTACATTTCAGGTTCTGTTTAATATATTTTCAATATAAAAAATACATGATTGTTTTTTACCTTTATAAATCAACCAGAATTTTTTTTTCGTTTAGTTTTTCTAATTATGTTTTCAAATTGATTGGCTAAAAATATGTGTAAAAATTGTATATGGATAAGAATGTAAGGTTTTCTGTTCTTTAAATATGTATGTACTCATTTTTGATTAAATGATGTACAGAAATGTGAATATGTTTTCTAATTTAATTGATTAAGTTTTTTTAAATATACGGATATTATACATACTATATGTACATATTTCAATGATATTTTATGGGAAACATGTTATACACATGCATCTTATATAGGTAAACCACATGTAAAGACCACATTTAAGTAATGCATTTCTGAATGATGACATGATGATTGTCTAATGTAGGAGATTGTTTCTGTTTTTTAACAACGGCCGAAAATGTTATGTTGTTAAGACTTAAAAACAGTATTCTTAAGATACTTAATAAGGTTACTTTAATTACTGTTCTATATTAGAAATTTGCACTGAAAGGTTTTTATGGAATATTAGAAACAGTATAGATAAAAGTAAAGAGTGTTTAGAGCTTTATTTAGAACCATAAATTCATCCTCCCAAATTGGACCGAAATTAGAAACAAAATTTTTTTTTGACAGTCTATCGTGTCGAAATGTGTTAATGTATCACAACAAAATTTATTGAATGAGTTTGTGTGCCAAAGTGCAATACTTGTGCAAATTTTCAATTGGTCAAATCGTTTAAGCACAGCAACAAAAAATGAGACACTTCATGGCCTGAAGCCTGATGGGTTAATGTATCGTAACCAAATCAACTCAGAAAGCTTTTGTTATAAAGACCTACACTTTTGTAAATTTTCAACTCAATTGGTAAAACGGTTTAAGTGCGACAACAAAGAAATTAAAAATTTTTATTGAGCCCTGGTGCCGTAACGGGTTAATGGATCGTAACCAAATCTCCTCAGTGAGCTCCTGTGGTAAAGAGCTACACTTTTGTAAATTTTCAAATCAATTGGCAAAACCGTTTAAGCGCGACAACAAAGAAATTGAAAAACTTCATTGAGTCCTGGTGCCGAAACGGGTTAATGGATCGTAACCAAATCAACTCAGTGAGCTCCTGCGGTAAAGAGCTACACTTTGATAAATTTTTAACTCAATTGGCCAAACAGTTTAAGTGCGACAACTAAGTAAATTACAAAACTTCACTGACCCCTGGTGCCGAAACGGGTTAATGGATCAAAACCAAATCAACTCAGTGAGCTCCTGTGGTAAAGAGCTACACTATTGTAAAATTTCAACTCAATTGGTCAAACCGTTTTAGCAGGACAACAGAAAAATTTAGTGAACTTTGTTCGGCTCTCGTGCCCAAACGGGTTACCGAATCTTCATAAAAATTTGTCACAGGCTTTTTTTCAGACCATAAAACCACCATACAAAATTGGACATAAATCGGAAACAAAAAATTTTTTGGAAGCCCGCCGGGTCGAATCCGGATAACATATTGAATCCAAATTTCTTAGACACCCGTCCAATGCTGGGAAGAACATTTGTACAAATTTTCAACTCAATCGATCAAACCGTTTAGGCAGGACAACGAAAAAACGAAACGGCTTTAAATGGCTCTCGGGCCGCAATGGGTTAATGAACCGAAACGCAATATAGCCTATAACACTTTCCGGGGTCGTAGGAACGTTCCTGCAAAATTTGGTTGCAATCGGACTGGTAGTTTTTACGTGAAAAGGGCACAAACAAACAAACAAACAAACAAACAAACAAACAGAATTTCTTCCTTATTTATTAGATTTTTTTTTTTTTTGTACAATTTTAAAATGGTCGTTTTTAAATATGTTATCAAGTAAAAGTAATTTAACTATTAAAATTATTTGTATTTTGAGTAGAAATTTTAATTATATTGTTCAGACTCTTGAACAAATTTGCCAACAAATTTTTAAAATATAAATTTTAAGTACATAATAATAAAGATCCATGGTTTAAACTTTGTGTTATTTGCCATATGAAATTTTTTTATTGATAACAAGTACTATTTATTACATCTATTTTTTTAAAGAAATTAACTTATTATATTTTTAGATTTGGAAATATTATTGTTCGTCTAAATTGTTCGTCTCGAATTTGAAAGTTTAAATACATGTATATTTTAATATATTAATTTTAATTAAATACTTAAAATACATTATTAATTTACATGCTTCGCCTCAAAATTCATTCACCAAATTTTAACAAAGAAAAATTCTTTTAAATTTACAAAGATGCCAATACCGATTTATATATATGGCCCGCATATTGCACACTGATTTCATTTTGGCATTTTGAAACTTTTTCTATTCAACTAAGAAAGTTGAAACAGAAAAAAACAACGTTTAAACGTAACAAAAAAAAACTACATATTTACTTTTATAGATAAATACAAACATACAAATATTTGAATCTTTTATATCTTCATCCAGAAAAAAAAAATTCTTTATGAAATATTTTTTTAATATTTTGGAACCAGGTCCATTTCTATGTGAATTATCTATTGAACGATAAGAGGGACGAAATCAAAGGCAGCAAAACAATAAAAAAAATATTTGACGTCTTCTTATTTATTTTTTAGATTTTTTTTTTTTTTTCAATTAAAAAATTGTGAAGTTTTACAGATTTTCTTAAAAAAACTTTTTTTTTTTAGGTTTTTCTTTTTCATATTTTTTAAGAATGTGTGATGTAATGCACTCTTTAAATGTCCTATGACATTTTTATCACTTACACAAAAAATATTATTTTCAGAAAATTTTTTCAAAGAAATACAAAATAAAAAGGAAATCAATCGTAAAATGAAGACAATAAAAATGAAAATAAGAAAAACAAAATAAAACGGAAATTTCAAAATGTTTGAGTCCTAAAAATCTTATAGAAAACAATTTTTACTTATTATAATAAGTTTTACCGACCTACAAAAATATTGTTCATTTATAATTTTTTTTTATAGTATTGTTTATTTATCTTGGAATTTAGATTACACTTTAAATGAGAGGATGCAGGTTCAAATACATGCCAGAAATATTTTTAATTCTAACTCTCTGTTTAAAGAGCTGGTGTACAAATTTAATGGATTAATTTAAAACACTTGAAAATGAATAAATGCAGTTATCTTTTTTATAAAAGAGAAATTTGGTAATTTACATAAATGCAGAAAATGCATGTTGAACTTTATGTTTTGTGTAAACTAAAATTTCTCATAAAGGAGGTCATGAAAATGAAGATTTTTCATGAAACTTAAAAACTCTGTAACCATAATTATATAGTATAACTCGAATATTTCTTATATTTATTTACTTCTGCATTACAAATATTCTAGAAAGTAACAACTTAATAAGTTGAGGTATCCTAAAAATTAATTTTTTTTTGGTCACAAAAAGACTAATAACGGATTTGCAATAGCTCCAAATTTCACAGTTCACTTGATTTGAGCTATTAGAATGGCCAGAAGTGATCTCTTGCACTTTTTCATTTTTCCTATTAGTTACTAAATTCCCTTTTTGCTAAATCTAATTTTTTTTTTTAAAACAATTTTGGTAAAGTTATATGAGTATAATTTGTAAAACATAAAAAAGATATAAAACATTAAATTTAAATCTTGTTTAAATTTAAATATTAATAAAAACTATTAATTAATATAGTGATTACTTAATATTTAATTACTAAAAATAAGGCAAAACAAATCGAAAGATACCAGTCTAAAAAAGGAAATATACTTACAAACATTTTTTTGATTAATAAATAAGGAGAAAAAATTATTTTGGTAGACGACATTTTGTTAATTATTTCAAAAAAAAAAAATTATTCATTATTTATAAAATAAACAAAAACCCTATTGTATTACTATAAAAATAAAGTGCGAGAACTTCCTACTCTAGATTTAAAACTGTATTATATTATTTTGAATATGACCAACATTTTTTTGAATAACAAATCCCATCAAAATATGGCCATCTTACATAATTCTTTCAAATGCTGTTTTATTAAAAAAGAAAAAAAAACCAGAACATTTCATCAAACTGAAATGAAGTAAACATGAAGTCTTCATCATACTTATTATAATTTATTTTTATAAATTTACTCAAAAATTACAGTTACTGAGTCAATTGTTATAAAGATACATAAAAAGAAAAAGAAAATGAAAAAATTTCAGCAAATAATAAAGGAAATAACTGGCAAACAACAAAATTAAAAAAAAATAACAGTTATAAACTGTTACTAAACTTTCAGCTCATCTGCTGATGTAGAATTTTAAAAAGTAAAAGAGAATTAGAAACAAAAAATATTACATGTAACTCATATGAGTTATACATTTACGTAAAATACATTGAAAAAATATAATTGGAGTTCTGTGATTTTATTTTCCTTTTGATAAATTATGTAGACCTAATGCCAGAACAAGCATTCGAAGTCCGAACAATCTGAAGTCCGAACTATCACTTACAATCAAAGCGTTATCTTATTCGGTGAGTGGTAAATAATCGCTAAAAAATTACCTTTATTTGATTTATGCTGTAGGATCGAAAAAATAAAGAGAAATTCTTATTATTATTAACAAGAGAACTTTACACGTGAGCAAACTGTTAAAGAAGTAAGGTACTAACAATTAGAAGATGGAATTTGAAAAAGTGCATTTTTTATTTATTTTTTTTTAATTAATTTTGTTTGTAAGTTATTACTTCTCTTTATTTGTGGGTTTATTTGTGTGGATCAAATATCGATTAACACCAATAAGAGCAAAATATTGTACTTATACACATTAGAATCATAAGCTTCTTATAAAATGTTTTTAACTAAAAAAAACTTTAATACTTATGCACAGATTTACAACAATTATATAAACATAAAACGGAAATGAAAACAAAAAAAAAATAATATATATATATATATATTTTTTTTTGTTCATAAAAATGAACTAAACAAAGAAAAAAAAAATTTTTTTTGAAAAGAAGAATAGAGAAATTGAAAAACTTTTAAAATTATCTGAAATAACAGAAATATTTTAGTTTTAACGAGTTTTTTTTTTTTTTTTTTTTTTTTTTGTATATATGAAGGACATTATTTACAGTTCAATGAGAAATTCGACCAGAAATAATTGATATGACAAAAGATAATTTTTTTTTTCTCAATATTTTTTCATTTTTTATTATAATATTATATCTATTCATGTTTGTCTGTTTGTGTGACTTTTATCCTTTTGCAACTGTTTCAAATTTTTGTTTTGCTGTTTTGCTGTTTTTTTTTTTTTGTTTTTTTTGTTCTTTGATTTTTTTTTTTAGAATATTGCAAAAAATAAATTCATTGACTTCGCAATTCAGTTTAGTTTAGAATCTGTTTAAAATTTTTGTATTGGGTTCTTTTTTTATATTTTTTATTTGAGTTTATAATAAAAAGTATAATTTATGGTTCCATTTAAGGTCTAGGACTTTTTGTTTCTTTATTTATTTTATGTTTTTTTTAGATTTTTTTTTTTTTTTTTTCAGTTTTTGATTGAAGATTAATATTTCGTTTTGTTTTTTTTTTTTGTTGTTTTTCCCCTATTATTTTCAAAAACCGAAAAATAGAAAAAAAAAAAAATGTATTGGCTTAAAAAAAGCATTACACCAATATAAAACAAAACAAAATATAGTATTTGTATATTGTTTATGTGTAAGTACTATTTAGAATTCAAGAAGCACAATAGCATTTATCGGTTCACCCTATTTATGGAAACTATTATTTTTATGGCAAATAAAAAAAAAAAAATTTTAATGAATATTTGTGCTAAAAACAATACAAAAGAAAAACTATATAATTTTCAATTTTAAAAAGTTATGCTTTTCTGTTTTTCTTATTTTTGAAAGTTAATGTATAACATTAGTATATTTTTGTGTATTTCTAAATTAAAAGAGACCCATTTTTTTAAGAGTTTAAAAAGTTTATTATTAATTTTAACAGTTAAGTATAAGTATAAATGTACCCACTCTCTTCTAAAGTTATTTGACGCGGACAAATGTTTTAATAAATTTTTAGAATAAAAAGTAAAAACAGATTAAATATACAAAAGGAAGACGTTTTGAAAAATTTAAAATAATCAACTGTTGGATGACTATGACTATAGAAAACATAAACATATCTGAATATACTCTTTTAAGCCAACATTTTTAAACTTGTTTTTTTTTATGTTTATATCTTTTTGATTTCAAATAAGGATTTAATTCAGTTTAATTATTTAATTAAATTGATTACATATTTAGTCAATTTTTTGAATATATTAACTTTAATTAAACTAACCATTTTGATTAGAAAAAATCCAATATAACACGCCTCATTCTAAAAAAAATCTACATTTGTATATTATTGATTCACATTATTGTTTTTATAAATAATTTTACAATGAATTTCAGTGGATTTAATGGATTCTCCATCTATTAGCCTTTAAGTTATAAAATAATCTTTCACTTGAATTCACAATAACTGATATTACAAAAAAAAAAAAAAAAAAAAACAAAATCAAATTTGCTATACATTGTTTTAATCAATATTTTTTAATTTCTTTTCACCTTCCCACTTTTATACCTATACGTCTTCTCATTATTTTCTTTCAAAATATAATTAATCATTTCTAACTTTTTTCTTATTCTAATATGTTTTTTTTTACCATAAGAAAAGGTAAGAGTTAGTGAAAAGCAATAAATTTTTCCAAAAAAATTCCATTCTCATTCTTACAAAAACAAAAAGAAGGGTATTAACTTTAACATCTGCATATTAAATGATTATTTTAACTCCTTTTTTCAATTGAATGACCTCTGAATAACGCGTGACTTCATATTAAAAAAAAAAAAATAAACACAACGCACACAATTGAATTGAACTGAAAAAACCACTCTGTTTCATCATTTAACCTCATAAAACCAACAAACACAAATAAAAAGGCTTAAAAAGTACTTAAAAATGTACCATAATATATTTAACGAATTTCAGTCAATAAGCGATAAAAAATGTTTATTTTTTTTTCAACGCAATAAAGAAGAAAAAACATTGAAAGTAAAAAGTGTATTGAAAAAAACTACAACACAATGAAAAAATTTAACTTTTACTGTATACGTATATGTACCGTCATCAAACATAAAAGGAGGCCTAATTACCCCAAAACAACAGAAATGTTAAATACCTTTTTAAATCGGTATAAATTGATTATGTTTCTGATTTTTTCCTTTTTAGCACATTTAAAAAAAAAAAAAAATTTAAATTAGATTCTTAGTTATACTATGTCCGTCATTTCACATATTGACAAAACTATAACTATTTTAAGTTTAAGATGAAAAATTTTTAAACCATGCTCTCTCCAATAGCTCTCTTAAAAAAATTAATATTATATAGAACAAATTTTTTATGTATTAAACTTATTTTTTTTTTCCTTGCCACTGCTATAAGGAGCATAGGGCATCGACTAACTCATTTTTTAATGATATTTGACTAAGTTTCAGTTTCTGGAATCATTAATTTCACTAAGCTGTTGATTACTCGGGTGTAGTTATTGTATAACACTATGAGATATTTCTTTTATTTTTAGGCCATCTATTTATCTTATACAAGAATTATGGTTTATTATTATTTTATTATATATAGCTATGTATTACAATATGATATTAATTATAATTTGTCCTATATACTTAATTTTAATTTAATTATATCCTACTAATTATATATATTATAAGAAAAATGTCTATTATTTTTTATTAATCTATATGACATAGCCGGGGTTTGAACCCGAGACCTTTCGTATGAAAGGCCAGTGTCTCAATAACTACACTATTGGCTAGATAGCCAACCTATTAGAAAGCTACAACCCTTCAAAGTTAATAAATATACCATTTTCAAATTTGTATATATCTTATATTCTGCTCCACATTCTAATCTAAATTCAATCTTATCTAATTTCAATTTAAAAACGCTAATTAACAAATTTTAGTATAAATCATAATATTTTAATTGTCTATTTTTATTGCCTTTTGGAAAATGTAAACCTTTGAAAACCTTCGGTTTTACATTTTACCTTGTTTATTTTTTTTTTGTTCGTGGTTTTCAATGTTTTATAATTCTCGTTTCTTAAAATCAAATTCAGGAAACATCATATCGTCGTATGCAATCACAGTATAATAACAATGAATACAAAATAAATTTTATCCCTATTCTCATTCTCTTAAATAATGTTTTATTTTTTTCTTTCAGTTTTTTCTTCATTGCACTTGAATTGTTCTTTATAAATCATCATACAATCAAAAATATTATTGTATGTTTGAAATCTATTTGAAAAGTTATAAATGGGGTTTCAGAGTTCAAATTGTTCCAAAATTCATTATTTTTTTTAAAATTATGAAAATAATGAAAATGAGTTGAAATGTAAATGAGTTATTTAATATACGAGTATAATAAAAAGATGGAACAAAAATTACGATACGTCTGTACGACCAACCAACAATTTTACAATATGTAAAATGATATGAAAAACTTTTATTAAAAAAAAAGAATGAAACAAAAACATAAAATTAATGAATTAATTCAAAAAAAAAATAAATGTTTGTTGTTGAAAGTTGTTCCTTTAACTGAAATTTATTTAATTTGTAATAAATAATTTAACTTTAAAAAAAGAACAACTAATCTTATGCATTTACAAAATTTGGATTCTTGCAAATACTACCTTTGATCTAACTATTCTTTGAAATATAATAAATATTAAATGAAAATTATTTTTTTACAGTGTTTATTAGATATTTGTTTTTATAAATAACTACTTTTTAAAAAACTACTAATTATTAATAATACTAATGTGAAACATACATTTAAAAGCACTAATTTTTACTTCAATTTTTTATAACTTATAAAAAATGTCATCTCGAATTCAATTCATTTCACACTCAAATTCTAGAGCATGCATGATTCTTATTTATTAGTGGAATATATTTAAAGTGTTCAAATTATTATTTATTGTGTGTTTGTGTAAATATATAATATATAATATTATGTATTTTTTTGAATAACATTTTCATCCCCCTAAACAATATTTAATATATGTATTACGTTAAAAAAAAAAAAAAAAAAAAAAAAAAACTTTTAAGTCATGAAGTGGATATTTAAAAAGTATGCCAATGTAACTTGTAAAAACTTTTTATTGTTGTTTTTTTTTTTTTTTAAGTTGTTTAAATTAAAAATTTGATATGTTACATATTGGTTTGTATGTTTGTTACATTTGTTTATTTGGTTCTTTTTCCTATTTTTATTAGCACTTTCATTAAAAATTGAAAATAAAAGGAAAGCAAACAAACAAACAGGATTATAATGAGATATTATAATTAAAGGGTTTATTTTTTTACACACCGATGCTATTCAAAATAAGTGATTGAATTTATTGCTGCAACTATTTTGTATTTAAATTGTTAAAAATTGTTTAGAATTACTTTAAATTGCTTTTTTAACACGTTTTAGTCTTTTCTTACAGTAAATTCAAATTGAATGAAAAAAAAAATATACATGCATACATATATTATTTATACATCGGAAGATGCTTATTCTTAATTCTTTAAGAAAAGGTTTTTCCTTTAAATTTTAAATATTTAATGTTAAAATAAATAAATTGTTAATAATTGTTAATGTTAAATTGTTAATGTCAAAGAATTCTCTATAGAAACATTAAAATTGTTTTAAAAGTTTTCATTTTATTATTTTCTTATAAAAAATTTCTTATATTAAATATATTTTATTTTTCATATTAAAGACTTATTTTAAACTAATGGAATTATATCGTGATACGAACTTCAGCAATTACTCTAAGACATGTCCAATTTAGAATTGAGTTATCATGACAACTTTTTAAAGCTAAAATTCTTTTGTTTTTTTTTCTTCTTGAGGGAGGTGAAAAACTTCCTAATATACGAAAAATATTCTCTTGGTAGTTTTAGATTCTTACTGACTAAATCCGCCTACCTCTTAAGCCAATATAATGCAATGAAACCCCTAGAGAGTAGGGTTAGAATATAATAGTGCAAGAATAAGGGCAAAATTGAACTGGAAGTAGAAATAAATATATATTACATTTTCGAAATATATATTTTAGCTTCAAATAATATTCAATGGTTTTATATATACAAAAAATTAAAAAAATCTAAAGTTTTTATATTATGTATATACTTTGTAGATATTTTTTGTCATTTATCACCTGTTATAAACGAACCTTTAAAAAAAAAGTTGCTGTTAAAGTAAAAACCTTGCATTTAAAATTAAAAACTAGCTGTTAAAGAAAAACCTTGCATTTGAAATTAAAAACTTGTAGTTACAGTAAAAACTTCCTCTTAAAATGAAAAACATCCTGTTAAAAAAAATAACTTTTTCTTAAAGTAAAAATGGTATTACAAAATTAAATGTTTAAATGACAAAAATTGAATTCTTCCAGTTTTTAGTATATTCATTTTATTTTATTCAGCCCCACAGACGTTGTAACAATTAGAGACCAATTGGAATTACTTTAATTCAGATAAAAAAGCTATTGTACAATTGAAATTTGATATTAATTTTTTTTTTTTTAGTTTATTCCCAGGCGTGGCACTTAATCACTTGCGGCACTTAGTAAGGTGGAATTATTCTTACGACGCGTGTGGAATTCAAACCCACACTCTCTCGATATTTACAACTTATTTTATCAGCTCTTATCCACTACGCCTCCAAGGCCGCTGATATTTGATATGTGAGCTTACGTTGTTAAAATTTAAAACACACTTTAATTTCAATTTAAAAAAATTGATCTTCGTAAATAATCCAAATCTAAAAAAATTTAAAGAGCTATTTTACTTTTAAATATTTTTCTTTAAAAAGTCAAAAATTCAAAACATAATAATAAACTGAAATTTTTAACATTTCCATATAATTAAGTTTGGACGATTTAATTTGTAGCATGAAATCATATCATTAAAAATATGTTTATTTCTTTTATTTTGTTTCGAATTTGTTAATGTTAGTTTTTTTTTCTATAGTATATCCTTCATATGAACATAGAAAATGATCATTAATAAATGTATATATATATTATGAACTAAAAAAAAAATGAAAAAATAGTAAAAGGAAAAAAATTACAAGAAGAGAAATAAAAAAAAGAAAGAAATTCGCCATAATAAGAATATTTAAGCAAAATATAATTCATCATAATTTACTTTGCATCCTTTCCTTTTATGTCTATACTTCCATATATGTAGTTAAATATATGTGTAATTCGAATGAACACACACAATTATATGCATCCTTTTCTTTTTGTGTTTTTAAACTCAGAAGGATACCATATAATATTATGAAAAATGAAATTTTCTAATATCCTGTATATGTGAGATCCTATATGAAAATAATATGAATCATATTAGACCCCCAATAAGTGTACATATATACATGAAGAAAAATTGCCTTAAGAAATTTGCATAGCTAATATTTATTCATCTTCATTTTATTTTTACACATATACCTTCCATAAATACAAACATATCTAGTTTTTCTTTGTTTTGAAGGAGTAAAAAAGGGAGTTGAAGGAGTAAATTGCGTAAAAGAAAAGAAAGATAAAAAGGCATAAACAATTTTTTTTTTTATATAATTTGATATATCGTATGTTATAAAAGAAGTCCTTTTAGATGTGTTTTTTTTTCTTTCACCAGGCCTTGAATCTGATTTGATATTCTTTGTGTATGCCTTAGATTTCTTTGCAAATTTTGATTTTAATATCCTTGTTATTAATAGGTGCATATGTTTTTATGGGAAAGTAAAATTATTGAACATTAAAATAAATTTTATTTTTGGTTAGAAATCAAGAAACAGGTAGTATCGTCAGCTTCAATCGTAAAAAAAAAAAAAACAAATTTAAATTAAATATTAACCATATTGAAATATTTTTAAAATGGTGTATTTTTTACAAAATTTTGCATTCTTAAACAACAGCATAACATTTTCTTTTATTTAAAAAAAACATTGCTAGAAGTTTTTATATTGTTACATAAAATAGGTAATAAAAGTTAATCTGAGAATTTTTTAAGAAATTTAAAAAAAAAATATTCTTTTATTTAAATACACACATATTTCTTTTTTGGAATTAATTTTCGTGCATTTTTAAAAAGTTAGAAATATGTATATAACAAGTGTTTCTAGTATTATAGCCGGAAGGGCAACATTTGGTAAAATCTCAGATAACAAAGACCTATTTTACCTAAATTCATCTATCAAAAAACTCAAATTGCAAAACAATACTTAATACACTTTTCAACAAGTTCACAAGTTATATTTATGTATTATATATGAATAAATACATTTATGCACATTTACCAAACGGATAGTTTTGCAAAATCAGATTTTGATATCTAGACATTTTCCGAAATTAATTTTTTCAAAACAAGGTTTTTGCCAAATGATGTTAGGCAAAGTGGATTTTTGCAATATGAATATCTGCCAAGTGTACATTATCGCATTGGCGAAAAAAACTTTGATTTTCTCAGCGGCACCAGTAATCTGACTTATGGCGCAGTGGTTAAGTCGCCAACTTTTGAATCGAAGGATCTTGGGTTCAAACCCCGGTCAGGGGGGTTTAATGTCGTAATAATGTAGATCGTATAATTAATAGCAGTAATAATAATAGTAATAATAACAATAATAATAATAGTAATAATAATAATAATAATAATAACAATAATAATAATAGCTGCTATCTAGTGGAGCTATCTTTGGTTATATCATGCAGTAAGGTGTTATATACTGCTGCACATTGTAAACCACTGATGGCCCTGACTCTGTAGTAAAATAATAATAATATTAATAAGAATACGAATACTAATAATAATCTCAGCCGCTACAGTGACAGTGCGGGTCGCCTTCAATAATTACCTCATGTATTAAGGTGTAGCATACTACTACATGTTGTAACTGTTGTAACGGCTATAGTTACTGTTAGCAAATAATAATAATAGGCGGATTCATTATTTCCTTAGTCCCACTCCCAATTCAATGTTTCCGTATCCATTTCCTATCCTTTCCTACATTTACTCCCTAGCCAATATACTGCGTTCGCAAGTAAAGGTTTTATCTCATCATATTGGCTAAAGGGTGAGGTGGATTTAATTTGTAAAAATCTGACACTACCAAGGGAGGAATTCTTGGTGTCTTTGGAAGATTTCCACCTCCCTTAGGAAATAAAAACAAAAAAAAGGTTAATCATCAAAGATGAAATCATTTGCAACGAACACCTAACATATTTAAATTACTTTCTCATATTTTAATACTTTACAATATCTATATTCTATATAATTTCTAAAAAAATCACCTAAATTATTGTTTCCCCTTTCCTTTGGAAAAATTTCTTCTTTTATAACTAAACTGCCATGGGTAAATTAATATTTTCTATTTAATTAATTACTATTCATCATTAAAAAATCACTTGCCTGATATAATTAAAACAAAATAAAACAAATATATAAACACAAAATAAAAAATGAAAGAAAGCTATAGATACCATTTTTGTTAGTTTTTAATTTTAAGGTTAAGAAATTAGTTAATAATTTTTTTAATTTCAAGATTCCAATTTTAAATTTTTAAATACGTAGGTAGGTATTCACTTTTTATCCAATTAAAATATAATGTATATGTATGTACATTAGTATAAACATCAAATTTTTTTTTTTTAAATGTTTGCAAAAACATCTATAAGGTCTTTGTTTAAATTAATTTGCCAGCTCAATATTTTGTTTGAATTTCAAACCCTTTATTCGGTTGCAACCGAATTTACAAAGCAATTAAAATATTTTCAGAAATTAATGATATTTTTCAAATACAATATCAGATGCAAAGGCTATGTACTTATACTTGTAAATTTCTGCTTCATTCGCCGTTTTTCCGTGACGGTCCTGTTTGATTAATAATCAATCAGAAAAAAACTATCTTTTGCTTCACGAAGAAAAGTTAAACCAATTTTATCTTTTCTCTGGCGAAATTCACACATTTCACTAAAATTTCTATCAATTTTCGTAATAAGTTTTAGTTACTTATATCTGGTTATTATTATTATTATTATTATATAAATTATATAATAACTAATACAATTAATTACTATAATATTTTTTATAGCACAAGCAACTAAGGCCTTCGGCTATACCGTTAATTACATTTTTTACTATAATTGACATACGGTTAACTAAAAATTAATTAAATTAGAAGCAATGATTAAGCCTGTAGTAGTATACAATTTTATGTTTAAGCTATGGTAACTAGTTAATAATTTTTTCTTATTTATTTCAAAATATTTAAAATTTATAGTCTTGTGGAACACATATATTTGAAAAGAAAAAAAGTTATATTTTATCAAAGAAAGTCAACAAGTGTTGTGATATTTTGTGCTGTAGTTTTTGATAGTAGGCTGTAAATCGGTTCTATTTTATGTTGAATCCTTATTGCATTAATAATCTGGCACTCTTCAATGATGTGTTTAATGGGAATAGTGTGCGTATTACAAAAGAAACAAGAAATAGCCGGCTCGTTTTTGAATAGATATTCATGCGAGAGTTGAGGGTGCCCAATCCTAAGTTTCGTGTACGCTACTAAGTTCCTTCTGATAATGTTAGACGGGAAGGTTGATGGTTGTTTA
Organism: Poecilobothrus nobilitatus; assembly: GCA_947095535.1. Taxonomy (NCBI): domain Eukaryota; kingdom Metazoa; phylum Arthropoda; class Insecta; order Diptera; family Dolichopodidae; genus Poecilobothrus; species Poecilobothrus nobilitatus. The sequence continues at coordinate 28,135,213 of OX352773.1, read as the reverse complement.
TTTGGATTAATCCGTTTGTAAGAGTGGTTGATGTTTCTCCATGTTAGTAAAAATTCTTCTTCGGTTATCTTTTTGATTTGTTTGATTAAATCAATTTTATTGACGTATGCTGACATAACGAGTGGTGAATTAGCAGCCTGTTTCGCTATTTGATCAGCGAAGTTGTTCCCCTGAATACCCACGTGTCCTGGAACCCACATTAATTTTAAAGAATTATGTTTTCTGTTTAAGATATCTCGAATTTCTTGTATGGTTTTTTCATTATTGTTTGTATTAATCACAGCTTGTATTGTTGAGAGAGAGTCTGAACAAATTATACATTTTTCTCCGGGGTTTTGTTTAATTTGAGCTGCTTGGAGAATCGCGACAGCTTCGGCGGAGTAAGCCGGCTCCTATTTTTAATACGTTTTTGTGTTCATCTACAATGCTGAATGTTTGTAATGTACAAAAGAGGATTTTGAGCCATCGGTGAAAATGAATTTCTAGTCGACGTATATATTTCTTATAAGTAGGAATTCTTGTTGAAAAAAGTTTGGACTTACTTCGCCTTTATTCCATTTAGATAGCTCTATATTAATACTGTCTTGCTTAAGTTTCCATGGCGGGAAACTCAAAAGACTGTTGCTGATAGGGTTAAAACTCATGTTATTGCTTTTTGCGAAGAGAATAACTTTGTAGAGAGTTGATGGTTTTTTTGGTTTTAGCTTCCTTGCTATTACTTTATTACTTTTTTCATAGAGTTCAACTTCTTTCGAGAATAATATTTTCGTTAATAGCTTTCTTGTAGATAACGTAATTTGTTCATCTAGAGATGGGAGCCCTAATTCCGTTAGGATAATGGGTATTGGAGAAGTGCGAAATGCTCCTAGAGCTGAACGTATTGCTGCGTGGTAAACTGTTTTTATTTTTTGTAGCTCGGATTTCGATGCTGTTCCGTAAATTGGAAGAGCATATTGAATTTTGGAGAGTATTACAGCTTTTACTACGTCAATCAGAGATTTAGTATTGCTTTCTAAATATTTACTACTTAAACATTTAATACAATTTAATCTATTATTTAAAGATTTACATAAATTATTTATATGAGTGTTCCACAAATATCTAGAATTAAAAGTTAAACCTAAAATTTTTAAATTTGAAACATTCAATGAGTTTATTTTAATTACAACATTATTGCAATTGTGCTTTTTACAAATATGTAAATGTTTTGACTTTTCTATTGAAATTTTAGAGCCGCTATATCTGCCCCAGTTTATTAAATCAGTTAGTAGGTTTTCAAGTTTATCTTTGAAAACGGAAAAGTTTTTTATTGTACAATAAATTAGTAAATCATCAGCGTATAATATATGTTTGAAAAATTTATGTTCGTCTATTATTTCGCTGAGCTTGTTATAAGCAATCGGAAATAAAACAACAGATAAAGGAGATCCTTGTGGGATTCCATTGTTGAGAGGCCACACACTCGAGTAAAAACCATTGTTTTCAACCCTAATTTTTCTATTAGTCATGAAATTTTTTATGAAGTTTATTATAGCTCCACCTACGTTCCATTTGATTAACTGATCAATTATTGAGTGAATATCTACACGATAAAATGCCTTTTCTGCATCTATTGATATTAGAGAGATTATATCTGGTTATAAACATATAGAATATATCATATCAAAATTTTAACTTAATATTTAATAAAATTTCTTTTCAGTTTTATTTTGCTAACTTTTCTTATGACTTTGATAGGTTCTAGATACTGTTATTCCTAATTTTTTTTTTTTATAGAAATTGATAGTAATAAGAAGTTAACTTGCATAACTTGCAA